>OX637332.1:9231981-9965532 GCA_951799405.1 Agapetus fuscipes
GCTATAAGTCGAGGAATACACACTTACTTGCAAATCGTCCTGAGTTAGAAAGATAACAATAATGGTAAAAGTCTGATTTCAAAATGTGATTGACAGGTATGTCTCAAAGTTTGTTACCATGCCGTAAGCTAGTTTCGTCTCCATAAATATTATAACTTAATGGTAATACTTCAAGTATAAAGATTACGCGTATTATATCAAATATGGTTAGAAACAAAAACGATCACCAGAGTTGAGATTTACATTTTATTGGAAAACGCAATTGCTGAGTTTAGATTTCAGACGTTCTGGTACTTTATAGCCCGGGCTATATGGCTTATGTACTTACGTATATAAGGTGGGTGAATTAACGTTGGAATACATTTTATCATTGAGTACGCTTATTGAATACTCATTTACAAAATGACAAAATTATATTGTTTTAAATGTAGAATTTCACGTTTATTTTAAGAATTAATGTTTTCTCGATAAGGTATGGATGGAACGAATACCTGAAATAGCGAATAAATGGTACACCCAGAATGATAATAAAAGAAGAGTTTGTGTGCAAAAGATTATAACTCTGAATGAAATGAGAAAAAGTATAGAAGGACAGAAAAAATAGCGTGTAATGTTGGCGGCATTTAAATTTTCAATGTTCAACTTAATTAAAAATTATGCTTGCATATATTTTATTTATTTTGTCCCTTGATTGTTTGTTTTACATACTTACCTACTTAAATATGAAATTAAATATTTTTGTTCCTTCACTTAAAGGTTGGTATAAGGCTGACCAACCAGAGTCCAAAAATTGGTTCACTTTATCAGGATCACTCCTGTTTTAGGGAAAGGCAGCTAAATTATAGAGTCTATGTTTATTTGAGATTTGTTTTATTTTAATTTTAATACGTAAGTACACACGTAACATGCGTGAGCAAAATTTACAACTGTATATCTTTAAACTTAAGTTAACGCTTACACATGCCGCATGTGGGCATAAAGCACAAAAACTCAATTAAAAATAAACCAAAGCGTAACCACTCGTGCCATTATAATAATACAATTAGGGATTGCAATCCAGCAGCATTTTCAATCCAGCTGGAATTTTGCTGGACCAACACTATTCCAGCTGGATCCAGCGCAAATCCAGCAATTTATTGATTTTCGAAGAAATAAAACTGTTTTTTTTTTTTAATTAAACATTTTTACAAAACTAGGGGCGTTGCCCCTGGCAGCTACGCAGCCCAATCCCTTAACATTTGGGGAATGTGGATATTGCGCATTGTTTCCTAGCGTTCAAATTCGTAGTAGGTACCTTTTAGAAAAAAATGTAAAATAAAACATACAGTTTTTGTAGGAGAAAAAAAATTAGATTTCTTAGGCTTTGATAAAATAAATTTATAAAAAACCACCATTAAAAAGAAACACTGGGAATATCCCGCACTGTAAACGGTTATACATTTTTTAACAAAATTACAAATCACAATAATCAAAATTATAAAATAAACTCAACGGGGCTATTCTTAGACATTGTAGTCGTCGGTTGAGCCCACGCTTTGACAAACTAATGGTGCCTGCGCTGGAACTTTCATCAGCACGGTCATTCTTACCCACCGATTTTTGTAATATTTGTATAAAGACAAATCAGCTGTTCTTGACTTTTTATTAAAACAAAATTTATCTTTTTTTCTGGTAGTATTATTTCAAGAAACAAATGGTATTAATGGTGCTGTCTCGGAAACCGGCTTCTTAATGAACTGCATACACTTTCTGCCTCTACACTTGTAATCCTCTAATCTAAATTTAAATCTAAGTTGCAAAGATATGTATCATTTGAGATTATATTAAATGCATTCCCACAAGCAGACACGCATAATTTCGCGCTCACACATGCCGCATGTGGACCTACAATATAAAAACCCCAATCTCAAATGCACATAAGCCCTGCAACTCTTGCCGACCTTCCCTGAAACAGGGGGGACATTGGCAAAGTGAACCATTTTTTACAGTATGGGTGGTCAGCCGCATACCAACCTCTAAGTCAAGGAATTGATAATCGTAATCTAACGTTGATAATCGTTAATTAAAGGTAGGTTTTCACCTCTTACACCCTCACTTTCATAAACAGTCATTTCCTAAAAAAATGAAAGGCTACAAAGTGAATGCGTCATCAATTAATAAGTCATTTCCTTTTTTAATATCTTATCATAATCCTTCCATCATCTTTGGTAGGTGATCTTTACAACTTTTCGCATTTTATTGAGAAGTTCACTGTATTGCAGAATCACTTCATGTTCAGCTGGTGTTTGTTCAATTACTACAACTGAGCCTTCATTGGTGTCCGTGTCTTCGTCATCATAATAGAGCGGCAACATCGTTCCCGCCGAGCTGTAAGAGCATCTAGCAAAGCGCCAATGCTGACAAGCCAAACTTTGCACCATTATTTGGAAAGTTATTACTTGCGGATCCGCAGCGCTGGATCCAGCACCCGGTGCTGGATCCAGCAGGCCGAAAAATGCGCTGGATCCAGCTGGATTGCTGGATGAGGGATCCAGCAATTGCAATCCCTAAATACAATATTAGGATGATGTATTTGGTGAGCGCTGTTTTTGTGTGTATCACACCTCAAGAGCCCTCTGCGAGCTTGGTCGTCGCTGTAGAAAGCGCCAATTCTCAAGCAAGACCCAGTTGTTGTAAGGTTGGATGGACCTTTCAGTGATCGGTCTTTGGTAAAGGTTTATGAATTTTTCAACCCAGCGAAGAGCACATTTGGAAATTTAAAGGGTTTATCTTTTGTACTCCGCCGGGATCCGAATCCACAACCTTCCATTTTAAGAGTCCGAAGTGTTGCCACTGGACTACGGACCGGTCCAAGATGCCAACGTCACGCGGTGTACCTGAGCAGTAACCCATCCAAGTACCATCCGCGCCCAATGTTGCTCAACTTCGGTGATCTATGGGAAACGGTGCTTTCAACATGGTAACGCCATTTTCTACATATTATATTCAAAAGTATTGCATTCATCAATGGAAAATTCTAACTTAAATATTTTTATTTTTTAATGTGGATATGTATAATGAATGTATTCTCGCATGTTTATTTCAGTAAAAAATCCGCATTTTTTGTCGCCATAGGTTTGGTAAACTTTACAGATGCTCGCAAAAAAATGTTGAATATTTCCAGAGTAAAGAGCACTCCAGCAACAGCAAATGCCGTCTGCAACCTTTAAAGGGCGAACAAAACACAACACTTATTACAGTGAACGGTGCTGCAAGGAGTGAAAAACTGACTGCAAAAAAAATCAATACAAACAGACTCACATAAATACTAATTCGTAAAGATTGATTTTTATATTTTAAGAAACAAAATTCTAACTAAACAGTGTTTACACAATACACAAACCATAAAAATACAACTAATTCATAATGTTACTACTATTTTGTTGATGAGGTTCTTTATAGAATTAAAACGTTGATTCGATAAGTAAGATCTCTTCAGTATACTCTGCCTAGTCACGAAAAACGCAGGCGCTGTGAAAAACATAGGTGCTGTAATTTACCAGAAGGTTCGGTTCTGCATGTTCTGGTTCGTTGTACGTAAAACCTCACGCACCTACCATTCAAAGATAAACAGACATTTAAGATTCATATTTAATGCATGCCCACAAACACTCGTGATGCTTTTGTACTTACAAAATAAAAACCTAAATTTCAAATTAAAATAAGCCCAGCAACTCTCGCCAACAATCCCTGTAACAACAATGACATTGTAAAAGTGAACATTATTTCGACAGTATCCGTAATTATTGGGTTATTATATTCCTTGATTAATAGGTAGGTGTGAAGCTGATTACCCATACTGTAAAAAATTGTATACTTTGCTAATGTCACTCCTGTTTCAGGGAAGGTCGGCAAAAGTTGCTGGGTTTATGTTGGATTTAATATTTTGTTAGGACACAAATAGCATTTGTAAGCGCGAACTACACGTGTTTGTTTGTGGGCATGCATTTCATATGATCTTTTAATGTTAATGCATGTATCCTTGCAACTTAGATTATAGATTATTATTAAAGATGGGTGGTCCGCCTAATACCGACCTTCAGCTACATCATTAAAATGCAATACTCCATTAACTATGTATGTGATGGAAATAAAAGGTTTTATTCATTTTTTATGATGACTTGCAGCAACTGCATCAAATCCGAAACGTATTTTCTATCAATCATTCGCTTACACAAAATGTCCCGTATTGTCAACAGATGCTGTCGCCATGGCAACGCAATAATAATGCCTTTATTATACCGCTGCGATAATGTACGACAAACACATGAATGGTCGGAACTGCCCCCGTCCCCGAACGGGCAGCAGCGGTGAAGTTTCCCAATGCGTAAACTTTTTAATGGCCAGCACCCTTAGTACGAGTTGCAAAACTTGAGTAATGTAAAGTTTACGGCAATTATTAAAGAGTGATTTCCCCCAAAATCTACCGTTTTTGTTTGACCGTTTTTGTTTGTTTGAACTTGATTTTCTTCATCACTGTAACTCTTTTGCTAAGACCACAAAGTGTAAGAAACAAAAACGACAGATTTTGGGAGAAATTACGCTTTAATATTTTCCGTAAACTTTACTTTTCTCAAGTTTTGCAACTCGTACTAAGGGTACAGTACAGCAATACAACGGCATCAGTACGAAAAACGATCTGAAAAAGATGTAATCTTCCACACAAAAATTGTTTTTGATAACAACAAAATTAATTCTTATTTACCTATGTATGCAATCAAACTGAAAAAATGAAAACGAAAGTCAAAAAAAATCTGTGCAAAATTTTTTGTAGTAGATCAATAGTAAGAGATCAATTTATTTTAATTTATGTTACGAACGTTTTCAATCTTGTCGATCATCTTAAGGTAAGAATAAAATATTTGTTTCAAAAGTTAAAGTCGGCAAAAGTTGTGGGGCTTATGTTCATTTGAGGTTTGGATTTTATTTGGAAGTACACATTCAGCACTTTTAAGCGCGAACTACACGTGTTGGTTTGTGGGCATACATCTGAGAGCTTTAAATGAATATATCCTTGCAACTTAGATCATACATATTATAGATTATATTAGGTATAAATGTCATTAGGTATAAACTAAGTCAGATAGGTACCTATAATTAACAATTTAGTGAAATAAAATTACAAATAATTCTATTTAGTAAATTTTCAAATCAAATGAATTAATAAATTGAAAAGTATTTTTTAAATTCTTTAAAAATCTTTAAAAAAACTTCATTTAGACATAAAATTATAATGGTTGATAAGATGATTGCTTTTTTTAACTGAAGAAGCACGAGAATAAACAGCAGAGAAGGATTTTTTCTAAGTTTTCATTTTAATTGCTTGTTTTTGGTTTGAAAGCGCTGAGGTCCGGCATTAATAAAGTGGTCATTGTAAAGGGTTGCATTTCGGGGACAATAATTACGATTGTTTCGGCCAACAAAATTGTTTTAGGCGGGCATTGTGATTTACACGCGCGGCAGGCAGGTCCAGCAATTACACGCGACATGTCCAACGTACTCAGTGCTCCGTCATTACGAGAATCGGCACGTTGCAGCCGCTAATGAAATTATGCAATTCATACGTCATGCAACATTTGCTGGCTTTAAAATGTGATTTGAATATGATGCGTTAGTCCCTCGACTTGAAAGTTAGTATGCGGCTGACCACTTATGCTGTAAAATGGTTCACTTTGCAAGGTAACCCATGTTTCAGGGAATGAATTCAAGAGTTAAAAGTGTATGCCCATTTGAGATTTGTGTTTTTATGTTGTAGGCTCACATGCGGTATGTGCAAGAGCGAACTTGTACGTGTCTGCTGGTAAGAATGCATATAATATGAATCGCTAACGTAACATATCTTTGCCGCTTAGATTAGATTAGATACAACCGCTCTCTTCTTCCTCTGTGCATGCGCTGAGAAAAATCGTCATTAATTTCTGATATTCTAAAAAATAAACTAGGCCACAAAAGTCAAAAGCACTCGGAAATTTATTTGTCGTCCTTTCATTGTATGTAACTTTAAGTTTGTATAATAATCGAATGAATGGGATGCCCAGTCATAATTAAAGGAGAGTTTGTATGAAAAATGTTATGACTCTGGGTGAAATGAAATCAGCATGTAAGAACAGAAAAAAATTGCGGCTAATCTGTTTGCGTAATGTTGGCGACTTATTCAATCATAATTTTATATACCTATACTTATAGACTTTTTTGTATGAATCTCTGAAAGGTTTTTCTTGTTTTTATATAGCTAACTGCTATTTATGATTTGTATTCCTTGACTAATAGGTTGGTGTGTCTAGTTGGTATGTAGAATCTAGACATGGAATAACAGCCCTATTGGGCTGACCACCCATACTGTAAAAAATGGTTCACTTTGCCAATGTCACCTCTGCTTCAGGGAAGGTCGGCAAGAGTTGCAGGGCTTATGTTCATTTGAGATTGGGTTTTTTATATTGTAGGTCCACATGCAGCATGTGTAAGCGCGAAATTATGCATGTCGCATGTATGCATGAAACAATGCATTTAATATGAATCTCAAATGATACATATCTTTGCAGCTTAGATTTAGATTAAGATGGGGGAAAGTTTCATTTAATTTACAGTTCACTCAATTTTTGGGCTTCTGGATAAAATAGGACATAAGAAAGAAATCAAACTTCTCTCATTTGAAATCCATGTCGCGAGAGGTACTTTGAAAGTTTAAACATCTAAAAATATTCTCGTTTGCCTCCCCGAACCGCTGGCAGCGACTGTTATTCCAGACCGAGTGGTTTATTTGTAACGGTCCAACACCCAATAGCAGCTCGGGCTAATGTTTATTTGCTAGCCGTGAACTGACGTAACACACGCGCCACGGTTCTAGAAACGGTGACAGGTTAGAACGGCATAGTGACATAACGACACAGTGACAGAACAACACATGACAGAACAACACAATTAGCGCCCTCGAGGTGAAGTGTCACACATGACGGCGCTATAAAAATTACAAAGGATTAAAGATTAAACACAATGATAGTACATCCAATCTAATCTAAGCTACAAAGATAAACTACATTTAAGATTCATATTAAATGCAATCCCACAAGCAGACACGTATAAGTTCGCGCTTACACATGCCGCATGTTGACTTACAATATAAAAACCCACTCTCAAATGAAAAAAAGCACTGCAACTCGTGTTGACTTCCCCTTAAACTGGGGTGACATTAGCAAAGTGAACTATTTTTATACAGTTTGGGTGGTCAGCCTCATACCAACCTTTAAATCAAATAAACATCACATGCCAAAATATCACAATTACAAAGCAAGAAAGAAAATACATCACTATGACGAAACAACACATGTACAAAACTTCATATGTCTAAAACAGAACATTACATAAACGGCACATAAAAAACATCACATGACAAATCATCACAACCAACACAGTTCGTCCCCTAAGTGCTTATTTGTCTTAGCTCCATTCGGTGTAATTTTATAAGAGCAATGTTTGACCAATGTGTCTTATAAAAACTGGAAATTAATAATTAAAATATGTAAAATAACACTCACATTATTGTGTTTTAGGTTTTTTTCTTAGCTCAGATTATGTAGAATGTGATTCTTAATAAAATTTCATTGACAGACCGTCTTTCAATAAAATGGTAGATAAACACTGGGTAGGCGAGTTGTCAATTGATGTTTTATCATTGTGATGTATTTTCCTGTAATTTTTTGTCATTTAATATTTTGTCATGTGTCGTTCCGTTATGTGTCGTTCTATCATGTGTCGTTATGTCATGTGTCGTTATGTCATGTGTCGTTTTGTCATCTGTCGTTCTGACATGTGTCGTTATGTCATGTGTCGTTTTGTCATTTGTCTGTCTGGCATGTGTCGTTATGTCATGTGCCGTTTTGTCACTGTGACGTTCTAGCGTGAAGCCTCTAGAACACACCGACAACTCTAATTCATATAATCCTCGGCGCTATCACCCCACTTTTAGTAAAGATCGGGTCACAATCTTCTTGTTCTAGAACGGCGCTACAGCCGAATTCACGCCTTGGACTCCTGGAACTTCTGCCTGCAACTCCACCTGTCCTCCGACGCCGTTCACCAGTTTGCAACTTGTAGAATTTCATCCTAAACGCAACTAAGCTACACATATAGTGAAACTTCTTGCCGCGTTTTCCCTAAAGGGTTAGCATGTGGTGAATGGAACCTATGTGTATTTTTACAGGTAAGGGGGGCAATCACTTCAGTTGAAGCATCATTTCAAGCAACACCTCTGCGGCACCCTTCCAGGGTGACATAGACCCCTACGACTTTCAAGAATTGGGGAGCCTCCCGCACAGGATTCCTTAAAAAATATTGAAATGAAACATTATATACAACTTCCTTCTTAAAAGGCAGAATCTCTGCTGATTGTTCAAGGTGCCTATAAAACTCAGACATACAATAAAAATGATCTCTCATGAAAAAGTGAGGAAATATATGTACAGGTATTTGCTTTTGAAAATAAAATGATATTTTTTGTTACTATAATAAATAATTTAAGGTGATGTTGGTGTACTTTAGAGGCTATCAAATTCAGGCGATGGTGTTTATTGTACAGTGTACACTCATTTACATTATTCTGCTTACAAAGTAAGGCAGTGCTTTATTTAAATGCAAACATAAATAATTTATTCAGTATTCCGAGGGAATTTGTGAAGATCGTAAAAGGTGAGATAAAGATTACGCTAATTTAAACTTTGTTTAGGTGAAAATTGAAAGGAAAAAAATTACAAAAAGAGACACAACTGTACAATAATATTTCATTTCAATAAAAATCAACATAAATGTTACCATTGCAGCAATATTTACCTACTACTACTTTTTATACGTGTTAACATTGGAAAAATAGGATGATGAAGCTATTTATTTATTTTATGATACAAACACAAAATACAAAACAGTGTTACTTTATCATAAATGTCAATGTAAAAAAAACTGTTTTCAGTAAAATAAAATTAATGATGTGAAATTTTGACAAAAGCTCATGTCTTTTGATGCCCCTTGACGTTTATTTTAAATTAAATTAAAAATACTTTTATATTTCACACATTGTTTTATTCTCACATTTTTTTAGTTACATCGTCTAAGTGCTGTCGGACTTTATCCGTTCATCTTCCGAGTCTAACTGAGGTAACACGATAAAAAAGGATCAAAATTCAAGGTAGGAAAGAGAAAGCCAGTGGAATTGTTTGTACTTATTAAATTATTACCGTTTCTTATGATAGTGAACAATTGTGAATTTAAGAGCAAAAACAAAATATATATTTATAGATCATGTATAAGTATGAAGTAATTCTATTCATTTGTTTTCATCAAATAATAAAAGTATTCATTTCAACACAAAAGCATCACATAACAATGCATTTCAATTAATAAGGGTTCGTTTTCATAATAAATAAACGTATACACCGCAGTGAAATGTGAAATAAAAGAGAAGAATCTATGCATGTACTTTCCTCCCTCTATCCAGATATCGCATGATGTACCTACAGAAGCGATCCTTGAAAAAGATTGTGGAATCAAGGGGGCATGAACGCTGAGCATGCGTACTTTGATAACATGTCATGTGTACCTAACAATAAAGCTCATCTCTACCTGTCAAGAGGGCCCTATCTCTGTTCAAGGGCCCAGTCTTCGCATCAATTAACTCAACATTAATTAAGCATCAGTGGAGGCCCCTCCTCCACCCGTTTCAATGAAAGAGAGGCCCCCGTTTCGGGGTGAAAGAGGCCCGCAAATATACTCAACACTCGTCTTGTAAAACGATGTAAATATTCCAGAGCACGCAACAGCGATTACGGAAGAAAATCTATTTTGTTTGCCGAGCAAATTTTAAGTATTGAATATTTCGCACAACAATGGTTTTTGTTTTGGGGGGTTCTATTATTAACAATTTCTTGTACAAAATTAGAAAATAACATTTCGCATGTCTGCATTGAAATCTGATGCTTGGAAATCTGTTATTGTAAAACAAAAATTTAATATGATTTATGATTTTAATGTTGTCTAAAATCTCATATTTGATGTAATATATAATACTCCTAAAAGACTTATTTTCAGTCAAAGTCTGCAAGCTGTCATTTTCAGCGTTTTCGATTTTGCAAATGTAATAAAATAAATAATTAAATATCCCCACAGCTCTCACTGTCTTTCTAGGAAATGGAGATTAAATTGACATAATTATGGTTAAGCATCCTAGTTATTCATCATTACTGTAATTATGTGTTTTCTCTTTCTTCGTGAAATTAAATACTCAACCGTACTAAGTGAGTGAGAGTTTAGTTAACGACTGTCTCTGAATAACATTGTTAGGCATTATGGCAAGTAAATACACATTATGTTGTACTTCTCGTGCTTACACCTCGAATAATCTTCCTTTGTCGAGATCCAACGTCAGCCTGTTCCTCCCTTTCTTGGCGGAAAATGTATTTATATCTGGCATTATATTAGCGCAGCTTAGACTCCCACTTGAGGAATTAACAGATATTAATAACAGAACCGAGCCGAGTCGAAATTTGCAAGTGGTTTACGCGGAGAATGGATTTTCTCGAGAGTTTGCTTGCATAACAATAATATGAAATTAATTATTTAGGGCAAGATTTAATGCTTCTGGTTTATCATGCATAGACTGACAAGATTGATGAAATATATACACAAAAAATAATGACTTATATAGACCTACCTACCCTGCTTATCATAAAGTTAAATAGCGCCGCCATATTGTATAACGTAAAGTTTGATAGTTAAACGTGAAGTTAACTGAATTGCTAAAATTCAAGACTAATTTTGTAAAGAAAGAAAAAGTAATAAACACTGATTGTGACAGTTTGAAGATATAGCACCTGAATCTTATAAATTCAGTTTAGGCTGTGAACACCCCTATCATCATTTATATGAATTAAATATACTAAATCATTTTCAGAAGAGCTCGCACCAAAAGACTGAGGACGTAACAAGAACCAATCACATGGGAATCAGCTTCAAGGACAGGGTTCTCAACGAAGAGATTTAACCAAGCACTTGGGTCACCGATGTCGTACAACGCATGACCTTGTAAAAATGGAGCTGATTAGGTTGAGGAACATGAAAAAAGGTTCAATGGCGACCCAAGATGACCACCAAGCGTAGACTAGAAAGACCTTAGCAGAGATGGCTGGACATAGCAGATACAAAAAGCGTTGCGAAGGTTGGATGAGGCATATGCCCAGGAGTGGACAGATAACGGCTGATGAGGGATGAAAAAAAAAGTAATTTTACACTAAAAGGATATTACGCCAGATATATAAAAAATCTCCGTACTGAAAAAAAAACTAGGTAGGTAAGTACTTTATAAAAAACTTATGATTTGATTAGAATTTGAAGATGTTGATACCACTGTTTGCTTCCTATCTGAACCTCTCTTTTCTCTATCAAACATGTTTTTATTGAATCAACCTTAAAAAAATCGCCCTGAAAAAAATTGCACCAAACACGCTCTTAATTCTGTCGATTATTTTTTTACACTTTGACGTGTTCAAAAAGGTTCAAGTACCTATACTTTTAAGGAAAGAATAATAAGATTTATAAACACGGATTTACTAAACGCTAAGTTGTATGTATTAAAAATAATATGTACTTACCAATGAAGAAATTTAGTAACGGTATCGGCTTTTAGCGGTCACGCCTTTTCAACTTCTGGTAGCTTCTAAAATCAGATAAATCAAAACATCGATATTCAACAAACATCCGCATTGCAAAAAAAGTGTATTAGCGCTTTGGCGAGAATTTTACAGCAATCAGTACCTCAAGTATATAATATTGCGTAAATCTCACCTCGATTGCGTAAATACAAAATGAATGGAATATGCGATGGCACACTTAGAGATTGATTTAGTTTTCATACATATTTTCAATTAAATCGAGGTGAGTTTCCGGAATGTTTTATACTAGGAAAACAGATGAAAATGGTCGAAAAATATTTCACATTTCCATGCATTGATTATTTTTTTACATTGTCAATAAAATACAGATTTTTAGTAAATTATTGCATGGATATAAAATACTATGTCGACACAATTTTCAAATACTTAATATAAATTTTAGGGCTGACATTATAAACATTCATAAACAGCAATAAAGCTTCAACGTTTACAAATTTTCTAACGATATTTTCTGATATTTGATTTAAATCGTCAACTGTCACCTTATGAATGTTTATCATACCAATCATAAAAAGTTGATGTCTGTTTTCACTTTTATTGAAAAAAAAACGAAATTCGCTTATGAAAAAAAATATGTATTTCGAAATATCCATACGTATATTACTTTTTTTTGCATCGATCAATATATAATAGTGGCATATGTCTGATTTTTATTAGTAGTGCATATATCACGGAACATAATAGTGAAAATGGAGACCGCCACATGTCAAAAAATTTTACATCGTTTTTAAAGCGTACTGTCGGATGCCTGGAAACTGATTGTAGCAAGATTTGGTTGACGCCGTAAAGGCTAGTTCGCACAAGGCCACTGATTTAGTCAAGTAACGAGTAATTTAGTAGTGGGCGGGGCGCTACTCGCCCGTGAAGCGTTCGCATTACGGTCCAGTACAGTACACAAGTGCGAAGTTGGCTGCAGAAAGCCCTTTCTATAATGGCGGAAAATTTGAATTGGCTGCAGTTTGAAAATATTAATTGAGTATTAAAATCATGTTATTATAAAGCCCTTTAAATTGGCTATGGTTTGGTAATATTAACTGATTTATGCCCGGCCACCTAGCTAGGAGCCTGTTTAGCAAACAACTTCGAAACTCGACTTTTGTAAATTCGAAATGTATTTTATGGTTTATAAAATAATATACACATTTTAAATAAAAACAACACATGACTATTTGATGTTTATAATAATATCTACCATTTACGCTGCAAACATTATTTTTTAATTGAATTTTTATCTTTTCAATGATGTGTACAAAGTATATTTTGTATGCACACACTATAATACGGCTCTAGTCTGCAGCTGCATTCAGATGCATTTCTCTGTTGCGTTTTTCGTTGTTGACAATTAACATCAATATTCAACATGTAAAATCGGCATTTTCAAATACACGGCGGTCACCAATCAATTATCAAGTTAAAGAAGAAACATGGTTCAACTTTTCAGAGGCTGACCGCGAGAAACTTGTTCAATCCTGCTACATACGCCTCTCACAGATACCAGCTGATGGCTTACAGTGGCATAAAATTGTAATGCCTCTAATTAGTTATCCCCGTGTGTCACTGAATTGTTTCTGTACAAAACAATAAGTAACAATCCATCTGAAGGATATCATAAGGCCTGTGATATGACAAATTTATGGTAGGTACCTATAAACATCGATCAATGTAAAAGATCGATGTTTTTAAATACGTAATAAATTCATGGACGATAATAGTTATTTCCACAACATCTTTACCAAAACTATATTTGTACAGCTCTATTGTCAGCAAGGAGCTACATGATTGTATTTTTGACAGCTGATATCCGCACCAAAAATCGATGTCACTATTCTTATCAAAAAAAAATTACCTTTCTCAAAACTTTTTGGACGTAGATAAGTCCTAGCAACTTCTATATTCTCAAGAGTTTCTAAAAAAACAAGTATATCGGTGTGCATATCCACTTATTTACAGTTTAAACATGACATAACCTCACTTACAGGTCGCTAAGTTTAGGGAGCGGAACATCGGGCTCGCAAATATAAGAAGTTCTTAAGTACTTAAATATTTTTAAACAGCACTTTATCTTTAAATATTCTTGCTGAAAACGGGCATTATCTTTTCAAACTGCAGCCAATTTAAATTGCCGCCATTCTTGCATTTCCGTTTCCCCGCCAAGAGTGAGCGGCCAATGGCGCGGCCGCTAATAAACTCGACTCGGACTCGGGCTTTTCCGTGGCTCTTCGGACTCGGACTTTTCCGTGGCTTCTCGGCAACACTCGCCCACGGACGGTGGGCGGGGCCGCTACTTGCCCGAAAAAATAGAATGAAATGGATCGGCTTGACTAAACCATTGACTTAACTACTGGACTAAATTGTTGGGGTTCGCACACGTTTAGCCACTAAATTACTCGTTACTTGACTAAATTACTCGCCTTGTCCGAACCAGCCTTAAGACGTCAGCGATTTAGCACGCTAAACGGCTCTAATGCTCTATTTACATCATCTATTAAAATAAAAGGACATAGAACATTCGAGTCATTTGGCGTGCCCAAAAAATAGTTTAATCAGATCTGAGTAAGGTGAGTTCTTCGTATAAGTAGTTTCCACGAAACCGTCAACGAAATTTCAAATTTTTAACTTTTTTGTTTTTTTCTTTTTGACGTATTACGCTGATATCTCTTGTGTGTGTGTGTGTTTTTTCTTTTTGACGTATTACGCTGATATCTCTTGTGTGTGTGTGTTTTTTCTTTTTGACGTATTACGCTGATATCTCTTGTGTGTGTGTGTGTTTTTTCTTTTTGACGTATTACGCTGATATCTCTTGTGTGTGTGTGTGTTTTTTCTTTTTGACGTATTACGCTGATATCTCTTGTGTGTGTGTGTGTTTTTTCTTTTTGACGTATTACGCTGATATCTCTTGTGTGTGTGTGTGTTTTTTCTTTTTGACGTATTACGCTGATATCTCTTGTGTGTGTGTGTGTTTTTTTTATATTAACGTATTTTGTTCCATAGCAGGTGTATAACAATTGGAAGAATCTTACAAATACCTTTTAGATAATATATTTTATACTGATCGATGATCTACTACCATTAATATTCTGTATAATGTTTTTTTCTTTCTTAAAGAATGTAAAGGAAAAACCTTAATTCCTTCGATTATTATCAGGCACACACTAAAAGTAATTTCAGTGCGGGATTGGTTTAAAAAATCAATTTTCATTTTTTCCCGAACACTAGAGCGTCTGGATTTAATCGAGTGCCTCTGCGAACACTTTTGCACGGCGAGAACAAAGGAATTTCGTTTTTTTTTTCTCCTCTACCAGCCGAGCTCAATAAAAATGAATATTTTTCCTTGCACGTATTCTATTAAAGGGCTTTCTGTATTCAACGGAACGAATTTTCATTGGTCGAATAGTCTATACATTTATCATTTCAAATACATCATACTTAAAAAGTTAACAATTATTTTTTATTTTATAGAGAAAGACAAAAAAATATATATACTGCTTCTACGAAGTCGGCAGAAAGTTGTAAATGTTTTATTTTCTTTGACTTGACGTCACATTTGTGTCTCATCTATTATGTTGATTAATAATCCGGTTCGTTGCTAACTAACTCGTAAACATAGTATCGACAAGGTTTACTCGGTATTACAAGAAACGAGCACCTATGTACCTCCGAAAACAGGGTAACTCCCACTTGATATCAAATAATTAGACTGACTCTTCTACCTGTGGAAATAAAAAGAAATAACGCGATATGAAGTTATACCTTATACCATATGTGCAGTTTGTTGATTAAAAAAAACTTCTTGAAAAAATATCAGCACGCGACGTTCATTATAAACATTCGTAAACGTTTATACTCAGTCGTCGTGTAGAGAGAGTGTCTCCTAAAGACGTTAGCTACGTCGCCAACGAAACGTCAAGAGTAATGTATATTCTCTTGTAACAGTTCGTCTTAAATCCGATTAATGAATTTAAATTGTTTAGTTTTTATTATTATAAATAGTTGGTACCTAAAAGGGTTCATTAGAAAAAAAATACAAAAAATATTGTTGACAATGTAATTTTTGTGGTGTTTTACAAACGTAGTGCAAATAATTACTCATAATAATTCCCCCCGACAGAAAAGGTGGCAAAAGTTGCAAAATACCTTTGTCCGTACACAAGCAGGGCTCCCTCTTTTATTAATCAAATTGTAATTCGGAGCGCTAGCTTTGAATATTTTAGATATTTTCAGGTAGGTGGCAGTCATGCACGAATGTGTGCAAAATCTATTCTATCTGTTGGTGAGTATAACGAAGACAATGTGAATATGCGCATTGCATATTGCGTCCCTTCAGAGAACTTGAACGATGAAATGCTTGATTATTTTAGATACTCTCTCTCTCTATGTACCATGTTTTTCAGAAGGAATAGATAGAAAAGAAAATACCTTTGAACAAGGCTTATGTGTCATCTACAAGTTAAATTGATCGTGTATTAAATCTTAGTATGAGTTCAGTAGTTTAACAGAAAAAACTGCAAAACCCCGAAATCAATCAAGAATTAAAAAAAAACAATTAGAGATGAAAAAATGTGTAGTAATTGTCAAAAATAATAATTTAATTTGATTTGAGTTGTTAGTGGTTGGCGTAAGGCCGGACCCCATACCCATTAAAGTTGACAAGTCCTGAATCGTCACATGCGACTCCTTTCGGCATAACGCAGGCAAGAAGTTACACTTTATGTGTAGCTTAGGCGTTTTTAAAATATAAAATCAAAGGTTTTTTAGAGCTAAAAGGAAAAGCTCGTAAATTGTTTATTTAAAAATCGATTAAGACTTTTAGTTGTTTTCCATTTTTTTGTTGTTTTTTGTATGTTAACGTGGATTATATTGTCGTATTTTGATGTTTTGTTTTCAAAATTGCTTTTCTAATAGATACAAAATTATATGAAATCTTCATACAATTCCATCTGCATATTTTCTGCGCTACCTTCGCACAACTCCGACGTCTACTTCCCACCTATACACGTGGCATTTCCACGTTCCTAGCGCGGTACACGCTTCTTGTTTGACTACGCCGCTTTACATTTGTCTATGCGAACTTACGTATGTCTGAGTCAAACTCTGCAAATGTACCCAAGTACAAAGTATTCCGTTTAAACTCAGCCACAGCGTAAGACCAAAAATATCCTAAAACAGAAGCCCACACTTAAGGCTCTGCTTCAGATTCTCGGGAAACGCTACGATTGCGTTGGAACGTTGAGCTTTGTACTTGGAGTACTGTTCCCGGCCCGGCGGAGGGGTTGCACAACTTTGGCGTAAGACGCCGCGCGCCCCTGAAGCGAGTATAGAAAATTAATAGCTGAGAAATCGCAAAGGCAACTTACTGTGGCCTACAGCGATTACCAACAATCACATTAGGTAATTGCAAGATAAAGAAAAAAGTTTAAAAATATTAAGTTCCACGGCCGGCAAAAGAACAAATTTGCATCATATTTTTCTTCTTTACTTGTCTTGTCGGGACCCTCTAACGTTGACAATCATCTGGGAGATATCATCTCTGCTCTAGGCAGCACGAACCTTTCATCCCGGTCCACTCTTGAATGTTTTGAAGCCAGAAAAGCCGCTTTCTTCTACTCTCTCTACGTCACGCAACCTTCTATGACCAGTTATAGGATGGCATATTTTTCCCCTCTCAGTATGTTACCAAAATATGAAATTTTACGGAACTTAATTATTGTGAAAAAAATTGTTGACCATTTACTCTACGCAATACTTGTCGTTACTTGTCATGTTTAAAAATCTAAATATAAATCTAAGCTGCAAAGAAACGTATCATTTAAGATTCATATTAAACGCATTTTCACAAGCAGACATGTGTAAGTTCGCGCTAACACATAGCTGCCTTAGTTCTTGTTTGCCGTATACGTCATTGATAAAATTTAACATGAGCAATTTTTGCATGTGTACTGGACCAATGTGTCTTATGAAAACAAGAAATTTATTCAAAAAATACTTAAAATAACTCTCACATTATTGAGTTTTACGGTTTTTCTTAGCTCAGATTGTGTAGAATTTGATTCTTAAAACAATTGCATGAAAAAGTAATATTTGACAAGATTGTCGTATACGGTAAACAAGAACTGGGGGAGCGACATGCCGCATGTGACCCTACAATATAAAACTACAATCTCAAATTAACATAAGCCCTGCAACTCTTGCCGACCTTCCCTAAAACAGGTCAGTCCTCTTTACATTCGCCGGTTGATCCACATTCAAACTCCCCGAGTGGTATATGGTTTTAACTTTTTTTTGCATCATTAAATGTATTAATTGCTTGTATTCCTTGACTGATAGGTTGGTATGCGACTGACCACCCATACTGTAAAAAATGGTTCACTTTGCCAATGTCACCCCTGTTTCAGGGAAGGTCGGCAAGAGTTGAAGGGCTTATGTTCATTTGAGATTGGGTTTTTATATTGTAGGTCCACATGCGGCATGTGTAAGCGCGAAATTATGCATGTCTGCTTATGGGAATGCATTTAATATGAATCTCAAATGATACATATCTTTGCAGCTAAGATTAAGATTTAGATTTAGATTAGCTGGCTTGGTAATAACTAAATGTTCCAGATATGAAATCAGAAGAAATGACCACACACCTCCAGACGATATTAACTTGACACATGCCCTTCCTGTACCTTGCTCCGTCCTCATATCCTCGCACGATGCCACTCTCAATCACTGATTCCGTACCTGGATCATTTACTTATCATTAAGCCATCTGATGATGCAAACGGTATGTTTGCAAAACCGGTCGTGGAACTTAATTCACGCAAAGACCCATCTAAAACAAAGTTGCTTTTATTAAAGCAAAATAAATACCTCTACAATCAATGAAATGATACTGATTTAATTTTTTTTAACAAATATCCAAATATCCGGAATTGCGAATGAATAGAATATCCAGTCATAATAAAAGGAGAGCTTCTATGAAGAAGGTTATGACTCTGGAAGAAATGAAAGAAGTATGTAAGGAGTAAGGACAGAAAGAAATGGCGGTTGATCTGTAATGTTGGCGGCTAGGGTTTATTAAATTGGAATTTGTTTACTGTTTAAGTTTTGATGCCCATACGTAAAAATGGTTCACTTTTGCCAATGTCACCCTTGTTTCAGGAAACGATGGCAAGAGTTGCAGGGTGTACCTATGTCCATTTGAAATCCGGTTTTTATGTTGTAGGTTCACATGCGGCATGTGCAAGCGCGAACTTGTATGTGTCTGCTTGTGAGAATGCATATTGCGAATCTTCAATTAGGTAACATATCTTTGCAACTTAGATTAGTTTAGATTAGATTAGTTGTGGTAAATTCTGTTTAGTATTTCTTTATTTACGAGGGAAAAGTGAAGACTCATCTGCGGAAGTACCGGCCACCCCAAGTGTAACGGTGGCAGGATACAGTAACAGTAACGTGTTGCTCTCACTATGATTATTTTTTAAGCCTAATCAATTAAGTATAAATTTTTCGAGTTTTGTCGGTGGGATAGATTTTTTAGCTAGTTCAAGGTTTCGAAAAATTGTGCAAGAAAAAGTATACATTCATTTTTATTGATACTGTTCTTTTCAACTGGGTATATAATCAGAATGTTAGATTTAAAATAAATAGTGTATTATTAGAATGACAATAAGATTTTAAATTCATTAAAACTTTCTAGTGGACTCTGCACAATTTTAAAGTCAAAAATATCGAGATGTCCCACGACCGGGTTGCTTGTGAAAAAATAAACTTATAACTTTGTTTTGATGCCAAGGACCCCAGTCGTGAATAATTCTGCTTTTGATTTTGTGCCGAGTCCAATGTGTTTGCCAATGATAAGAATTGACTCGGCACAAATTCAATAGACACAAAATCACGTCACGGCTAACTTATATATTATTATCAGTTGCTATGGACTAAAATCATGAAGGCCTGTAATGTTTGCCACCCAAGGAAAACTTAAAGCATGGTGTCGAGTTAATTTTTCAAACGATTTGTGTTCAACTCTTTTTCCTATCTTTCTTTCCTTTCCTTTTGGAGTAATGGTTCTACACAGCTGTTGTACATTATAATAGGTAGCTGATTCACCCCTAGGCGCGCTGTTAGGCTGGTTTTTGGAGTACGGGGGGAGGAGTGAGGCGAGGGGGAGGGGTGGAAGAATGAGGGGAAGAGGGGGGGGGGGGCTTTCCTTTACCGAACAAGGGAAGGCCATCAGATATGTACTGGCAGTGGAGGGAAACCATTTCCAAAAGGAGAAGAAGAAAAAGTATGAAGTGGACGAATTTCATAAACAATCAAATTGTGACGTCAGATGATCTGGTTGCCAAAGAAAAGGCAAACCAATATTTTGATACTTAAGTCATATAACCGTGTGATTTTCGCCAATCGAGAAAATAAAATGCAGAGTCCATTTTTTAAATATTTTACTGTGTTGTCTTCATTTTGGCAAAAGATCTCGATTTTTTTGGTTTAATATTTTTTCTTAATCATTTTATTTTTTATGGAATGTCTTACAGTTATAATGTTCGATGAATTTAAAGTTTTCTTTTGCAAAAATGAAGATATTTAGTAACTTATCTTATACATAATATTTACAAAGCGTGTGAACCATATAGCCAAAAGGGACAATAGTTGAATACAATAGGCTATCATTATAAGTTTTTCATCTTCGTTTTTAATATTATTTTATTTTGACTTTATTAATTATGGTATTTTGGCTTCATTTAGTGCACGCGTTTGATAAATAAATACAAAAACATACTTTCTATCAATTGTACAAAATAATAATACTTGTAAATACTCCTTTTACAAATTATATTTATTTTATCCCACTTTGTTCCTGTTCTACTCAAGTAATCAACTATCTAAGAATTTAAGTTATTAAGTTACCATTTGATTTGGACCCAGAAAATTTCAAATATAGGAAATAAATATGAAATCACTTGGCCGGACTAAAGACATGGCAGAGTAACGTAATTTCAATACAATATAATGTTTTTAGTTTAAAAAGACGGTGTAACTGCATTTATCATTACCGCATACTGCATGTGTTTTGCAGTGCTGTGAACTCGAAAATATCCCTGATTATCGGGAATCCCTTTGATTTCAGATTACCGTGGGATATTTTTAAATTTGAAATCCGGTCGCTAGCTCAGTTGGTAGAGTGCTTGCATTTCATGCCGAGAGCTCGGTTTCGAATCTCACCGACTGTGTCAGAAATGATTTCCCGTTTCGGTGTGTATTTCAAAAACCCAAAATTAAATACCGGCGAGGCTTACTCAACCTTCACAAGAAATGAGAACTAGCCTCCTCGGGAATTGAGAAACCTCCACTTCAACTGAAGTGACGGGCTCGATTAAATGTAAAAAATAATAGTTTCCACTCTCCACATTCAAAACTTTTCGGGGAAAACGCGGCAAAAAGAAACATTATTTGTGTGGGTAGCTTAAATGCGTTTCGTTTGGAGTCCATGGTGATAAATTTACTAGCTTTAACTAAAACATCAATTTGGGTCATCATTATTTTTATTTCTGCGCAAGGTTTCGCCATCGCTTCGTATTTCACGTCTGGAAGGCAGAGCCTACAAAAGCATCCCCAGCCCGTGAAATACTTGGCTAATAGTTGTTCTCGGGCCTTGTACGAGACCTCGGATTACTATTGCGGGAACAATGTGGGACAAAGCATTGGAATAAAGCAATTCGCAGCCACGTCGATTGTTAATATAAACGCAGACCAAGTGATACTGTTGAACCAATGGAAATTAAGAAACTGTCTGGCTTGATACATTATCAAGTTGGTGAACATAAATAATAGATTTTGGAAATATTTCTGTAAACTTGTATAAAAAGGTGTTATTATTTTTTATAATAGTACTATTTTTTTTATTCTAGCCTAGACACGCGGAGGGCGCATATATAAATTTATAATTTCAACTTTGTTTTATTCCACTTTTATTGTTATTTTTTGAGTCGTTACAAACGTGTTTGTAGAAACTCCATCTAAGGGTAACAAAAAATGACTAAAAATAATGGGACCTTTTAATTAGTATCAGGATAATTTATTTAAAGAGAACTGTTTTGTGTAAATCACATCCTAAAAGCTCTCTACAAGTCGTTGATATGAAAATTCAACGCCTAATAATTTTGAAACCAAACAAAGGGTGAAACAAATATTGAATCTATTAAAAATGCCCCTCAGGCCTTCACTGGAAAATTCATCAATCTTTATCAAAGACATTGTTTTTTTTTGTAGATACATGCTACTTAATTTACTGGTTGAAAAAAAACCTGTTAATATTTAATCAATGAGTGAATAAGGGAAGAAGAATATTTCAAAGGTTTTTATTTATTTATCGTGTAATCATAGCTTTAAACATAAAATGGTCAAAAAACTAGAATGTGCATTATCTAAACATAAAAAACAGATACTAAACGTGCTGAAAACGTTTTATTTTTGTATTTGTATAAAAAAAAAAACAAGATAGTCCCTTGTCAAAAAAGTTAAAAATTTCAATTATGACACCTGCTAGATGAGCGTCTTTGATTTTATAGAATAAACAATATGCGAATGTGGAATAATATAAAGAAAAATTGTACTTACCAATACCTGCTATTTATTGAGAGCCATCATAAAGATTTGTTCCTGCAACAAGAACAGAAAAAAAACGGATTATATTGTGAAACCGATAGTAAAATTTCAAGAAACATGTAAAATATTTTCGGAATGGTTCCTGTGAAGTGTTATATCGATCGTGTTAGATTTTTTTTTGTAAAAAATGTATGGAGAAATTGCTCTCCAATCGTAAGTTGCCAAGCAGCTCATCGGATTGTAACCATTTTTCAGGAAACGTGCAGAACTTAAATTATAGCAAATAACATCAGTTTTATTAACAATGAAAAAAAAAAATATTAAAAAATCAAGTTAAAATAAAATGGTTTTGGTTCTATAAAATTTAGTAGAGAATAATTTTAAAAATCTTAAAATCATTTGTACCCTAGCAGTGATTTATCACAAAACGGCACAATTATTTTTTATTATTATTATTATCAATAAATCTGTGGAGACTTAAGCTATCCTCAGTACAACGGCTGCAGAATAATCGAATATTTTTCTTTGAATCAACAGTACCTACAATAAGTTGTCGAGGTTTATATTTTTAGCTTCGGGTCGGACGTATTTCCATCAGAATTTTTGACGTCCACCCATCCGATTCTGTCCATTTATAAAACGGCTTCCAGTCGTACGATGATTGATTTTCTCAGACGTAAGCTATTTTTAAAAACTTGGTTCTGTTCAGCGTCATGTCAAAACATTACATTATTATTTGTAAACAGACGTTGCGTTGGATGTATCTTAAAAAATACTGTTATTTTATACGCCTACATCAACAAATAAATGGTTAAAACATATTTCAGTTTTTGAATATTTTTTTAATTATTAGAAAACTGTATTTAAATCTTTTTTTTTTTTGTTTTCTTTTTAAAACCAACCCAAGGATTTACTCACAACCAGTATTAATTTTTTTCAAATTTAGCGTTTTCATGAGAAAAACGGCAAGATGGTGTGAAAGCAAAGGTAAATAAATTGTACAGTGGACTGCACATGACTTTATAGCACAAAATACGGTCCTGTTTAGGTCATAGCCAATTTTTATAACAAAACATTTAGTTGTGTGTAAGTAATGAAGCTAATCTTTTTAAGCAATCGTCTTTTTGCAGTATTATCATTGATCCCGTTTGTATCAAAACTAACAATTTGTTTGGTGGGTACCTATACTTTTCATTGATATTTTGGAAAGTTATGATTGATTTTTATATGGGTACAACTTACTAGATTGTAAGACTCGTAGCCTAGTATTTTATATTAGGCATTTTAGTACCAAGAATATTACAATTATTTTTGTATTAAAATTTGTCACTTTGTATGGTGGCTACACCTTATAATATTTATTTGAAAAAAGTAATGATTAACGTATGTAGGTATATATAAGAGCTTTTCAATTGTAGAACATTATTTTTTAGTTAACCCGTTCTCTGCCGGGAAAATTTAAAATATTGTTTTCTCTTGTATGGCAACCCCCAAAACAAAGAGTATTAAGAGGCAATGCTTATTGTTGTGGTATAGCAATTGATTGAGCGAATTGTTATGTAGGTTTATTTATGGGTATTAGACGTTTTGCTACCAAAATTATTACAATATTTTTTTGTATGGAAATTTGTCACTTTGTATGGTGGCTATACTTTATAATATATTTTTTTTTTAAATAATGATTCATGTATGTAGGTATATATAAAAGCTTTTCAATTGTACAAAATTACTTTTTAGTTAACCCTTTCTATGCCGAGAAATTTTAAATTATTTTTTTCTCTTGTATGGCAACCCCCAAAACAAAGAAAATTATAAGGCAATGGTTATTATTGTTACATAGCAGTATTAAAATGACGATTATGCAGAAAAAATAAAGAAAATCGTACGAGCCGTTTTTGAGAAAATCTCATTTGAAACTTTCAGCTGTTCGGAAGCCATCTTGAATTTTCTAAAATTTGAAAAATGTTTCATAATAAATTATAGTGATAAAAAAGTTCTTTCTGATAAAGTTAAGAAACATAAAAGTTTTTTGCGTTCTGATGGGTTTTTGTAGCCTTTAAATTTCAATTTTTGATATCATGTAAACGGCACTTTATGTTTTTATTTTCAAAAATTTTATTTAATTTTTATATAGAATTTAATGTAACGTAT
Organism: Agapetus fuscipes; assembly: GCA_951799405.1. NCBI lineage: Eukaryota > Metazoa > Arthropoda > Insecta > Trichoptera > Glossosomatidae > Agapetus > Agapetus fuscipes. The sequence continues at coordinate 9,256,479 of OX637332.1, forward strand.
AATATTGTGGAACATATTTTTTTTGTCAACGCTTTCACTTCTGAGAAAATCACAATTGTTTATTTTTTTCATATGGCAACTCATAGACGCAGATTAACAAAAATGTTGCCATAACTAAATTTGGTAAGAATGTATTAAGCAACTACTTTACTGAAAATTTAAAAAAAACGCTCGAGCCGATTTTGAGAAAATCGCATTTGAAGTTTTCTCCTCTTTGGAAGCCATCTTGAATTCTCAAAATAGTGAAAAACAAATTATGGTGCAAAAAAGTTTATAATTTTTTCTTTCTTGTGAATCTAAAAAAAGTTTTACAAAATTGCGTTTTTATGGGTCTTTTTAATATTTTCGATGAAAATTTTGAGATCGTGTAAACGGTACTTGAAGTAAAATTTTTTTTAAAGTATTCTTTCAATTTTTGTAGAAATTAATATTGCGCGTAATATTGTACAACATTTTTTTTTTGTCAACCCAGCCATTTCCGAGATAATCACAATCGTTTTTTTCTTTCATATGGCAACCCATAGACGCAGGCTGGCAAGAGTGTTGCCATACCTAATTTTCTTAGAACAATTTTAAGCAACGACCACACTGAAATTTTAAGGAAAATCGTTAGAGCCGTTTTTGAGAAAAGTGCAATTTTATGTTTTTTTTGTATGGCAGCCATCTTGAATTTTCAGGGTGGCGCCATGCCGGTCGGCTCATCAAAATCTGTGGTTATCAATTCTCTAAATCCAAAAATTGGTGTCTCTATGATCAGTAGTTTCGGCTGGGACATACACTCATACGGACGGACGGACGGACGGACGGACGGACGGACAGGTTCGACAAATTAGGTTTTTTTGCATGTCCTGGTGCAGGACAACTCATTTCCGTTGAAACCTCATTTTTTTTTTTTCGGACGAATACAATACTTTATAACAGTCCTTCGGACTGCTTTAAAGTAAAAATAATGTTTCAATTTATAATTTTTGGATGAAATTTTTCAAGCAAAACACTGTTTATTTTCACTATAGACTTTATTTAAAAGATTAAAATCTTTAAAACAAAATTACGAACGTTTTCGACCTAGAAGGTCATCATCAGGTATGATTTGATCAAATCATACCTGATGATGACCTTCTAGGTCGAAAACGTTCGTAATTTTGTTTTAAAGATTTTAATCTTTTAAATAAAGTCTATAGTGAAAATAAACAGTGTTTTGCTTGAAAAATTTCATCCAAAAATTATAAATTGAAACAAAATGAATTTTCACAGTGTTAATACACAAACAATACAAAATATAAAAATAATGTGATGAGAACATTAAGAAAGAATGGATGATGAAAGACTGAAAAATTATCTGGAGTAAATGTGAAAATAAAAAGTCAGAAATAATTCAAGCCCAAATAAAAAGAACGTCAGGGTTTAATCAGCTTTCATACGAAATATGAACGTAGCTCCCTTCTATAATTTATAATCTATAATCTAAGTTGCAACGATATATTCATTCAAAGCTCTCAGATGTATGCCCACAAACAAACACGTGTAGTTCGCGCTTACAAATGCTGATTGTGTACTTACAAATAAAATCCAAACCTCAAATGAACATAAGCCCTGCAACTCTTGCCGTCCTTCCCTGAAACAGGGGTGACAATGGCAAAGTGAACCATTTATTGTGGAAACCCTTAATTGTGGAAATAATAAGGTTGGGCCCGTCCGTAGTCCAGTGGCAACACTTCTGACTCGTAAATGGAAGGTTGTGGATTCGGATCCCAGCGGAGCACAAAAATATACCATTTATATTTCGAATGTGCTCTTCGCTGAGTTGAAAAATTCATAAACCTTTACCAAAGACCGGTCACTGAAAGGTCCATCCAACCTTACAACAACTGGGTCTTGCTTGAGAATTGGCGCTGTCTACAGCGACGACCAAGCTCGCAGAGGGCTCTTGAGGTGTGATACACACAAAAACAGCGCTCATCAAATAAATCATCCTTATATTATTATTATTATTATTCCACTTGCCCCCATATGACTTCTCATGATACAAAGGGTGAGAAGTTGCGTTTTAATTCTTCACAGAAATGAGGAAGAAGAAAATGCTTTGTGCATTTACTCAAGATAAATTTACCTATTGAAACGAAAGAGCCAGCTCAAGCACTAAGTATTATAGATTGGTTGAAATTAAAGAGGTAGGGAAGAGAGAGGAACAAAAAAACATACCGCAGTTGTGGTAGAAGGGCGATCTATAAACTTTTACGACCTAACGCAGTCGCCGAGTATTCCAAATTTCCATTGAAAATTAGCACAGGCGCTTTTCTTTTTACATGTAAAATTTTAAATACTCGATGACTTTACGGGTGAGTAATAGATTGTACTAGGCGTACAGTTCTACTCTTAAAAACAATTACGTACATCTTAACGCCGTCAGTGGTGAGGTTGAATAAGTGGCGAGATGAGATGGAATGATGCTGCCCGGCACGAGTGTGAAAGGGATGAAGCGAGAAGGGGCATCTTTAAATTATTTGTTTTTAGTGCCGGGTCATTTATCACGAGGGTGAGGCCTGGCAGAGGTATGAAGGGAGAGCGTAGGGTGAGAATTGAAAGTTTTTTTTTTGTTCATGAAAAGTAGAGATGATTAAATGCCTTGTACGTCTTGTTTTCAAGGTCTTATTTTGCTTGTACATTTTTTTTACATCAATTATTTCTCTTGTTAAAGTGAACCCTTAGAAACATTGAAATGAAGTAACTTTTAATCCTTACTCTACCAGGTGGTAGAGTGCTTGCATTCCATGCCATGAGCTCGGGTTTGAATCCCACCGAGGGTGTCAGAAATGTTTCTGTTTAGATGTATATTTCAAACCCCAAAATAAAATACCGGCATGGTTTACTCAGCCTTCACAAAAAATGAGTACCAGCTCTCTCGGGAGCTGGGAAACCCCCATTTCACTTAAGTGGCTGGCGTAAGGCCGCCCCCCTTACATGTAAAAATGAATAGATTAAACTCGCCACATGCGACCCCTTCGGGAATAACGCGGTAAGAAGTTACATTATACGTCGGTGTTATAGCCGCGGGGATCAAGACAGGTTATTTGGAACCGGATAACGCTGGTTCGAATCCCGCGACTATAACTTCGACCCTGGTTCAACAGATGCCGTTGCATGCACACAAGCTTCTGCTTTTGCATGAAGACAACTGGCCAGGTAAAATAGGTTGGTGGATTGCATTACTTTCCACAAATCTATTTAAAAAAAAAAAAAAAAAATGTGTAACTTAATTGCGTTTTGGAATTTAACTAGTAAATTTTTAAATAATTGCAATTTAACCTTACCCTTTTGAAATCCAATATCAATCGCCATCTTAAAACAAAGCAACGCAATACACACCACAACACTTCGCAGCTAACGGCCGTGCAACCGGATAAAGACAACCGCCACATCACCAACACTTCTGCAGCACTATAACAAGTGTCATAGACCCCTAGAGTCTCTGATATCTAGAGAGCCTCCCGCACAGGCTTTCTTAAAAAAATAAAAAAAGGTCCACTAAACCATTAAAAAATGTTTCATTTTCTGTGTTTCTTTTTAATTTTGAGATAAAATTCAATTGTTTTACAATCAAATGACTGAAATATACGAGTCGTATAAATGCAAACGCCCTCAACTCCTTACGCGATGATTTTAAGAAAAATAAACTTGTAAACTTGTAAAACGACAACACCAGTTGGAGATGACGGCGTTTGCACGAAATCATACTTTTTCAATTAAAATTACGAAAGATTATGTGAGGTTTACATTATATCGTACACAGCAAATGATTTGTTACACTGCAACGCAACGCTACTAAGCTACACATATAGTGTAACTTCTTGCCGCGTTATCCTCGAAGGGGTCGCATGTGGCGAGTTGAACCTATTTATTTTTACAGGTAAGGGGGCCGGCCTTACGCCAACCACTTCAGTTGAAGTGGAGGTTTCCCAGCTTCCGAGGGTGCTGGTACTCATTTCTTGTGAAGGCTGAGTAAACCTTGCCGGTATTTTATTTTGGGGTTTGAAATAAACACCGAAACGGGAAATCATTTCTGACACCCTCGGTGGGATTCGAACCCGAGCTTTCGGCATGGAATGCAAGCACTCTACCACCTGAGCTATCGACTCTGCGAAGAATCAAATTCAATAATTATTATCTCAAAAATCATAAATTTTGGGGATGACGGTGTTTGCAGTTATACTACTCGTACACAACAAAATATTAAATCCGGGAACTAAATAGTCTCTTGAAAGTGTACCACATTTCAGAATCACAACCGCGATGAAACGTTACTTACATTTTTGGTTGCTTTTCATAGAGAAAAGATATTAAACAATGCCGAAGTGTAATCAGGCAAATACAATAGAGCTATCAAGGCTTACGACCGGCGGGATGAGGTAACGTTTTGACGACGACATCGCGTGACCGACGGCATTTTCCGCTTGGAAAATATTGCACCAGTATATTAATCCACCTCAAACAATGCATTGGGGCATATTGTTTCACATTCGTAAGTACAAGGTTAGGTGGTATAAATATTAAAATAAATTAATCGCACCTTAAAGGTAAAACTGTATAGGTGCTGACTCACTGGTTTGAAAAATTATCGTTTAAAATTCGATTTAAACTTCTAAATTATGTTTAAACGCTCCTTGACTGAAAGGTTGGTATGAAGCTGATCCCCCGTGCTCACGGTTTCAGGGAAAGGTGGCAGGAGTTGCAAGGTTTATGTTCATGTGAGGTTTTGTTTATTTGTATGCACGCATGCAGAATGTGTAGGCGCGAAACTACATGTGCCTGTCTGTGGGCATGCATTTAATATGAGCCTTAAATGTTCACATATCTTTGCAGCTTAGATTATAGATTATAGATGTAAAAAAATAATTAATGCATGGAAATGAGAAATATTTTTCGACTATTTTCATCTGTTCTCTTAGTATAAAACATTCCGGAAACTCACCTCGATTTAATTGAAAAAATGTATGAAAACTAAATCACCCTCTAAATGTGCCATCGCATATTCCATACATTTTTTATTGGGAGTTACTTCTAATAGAAAGTGAACTAATTAGAAGTAAGTGCCCATGACAAACTTCTACACTACAGGATAGTTACAGATTTTTAGTTTTTTTCTTTCGTAGAAAATAGTAAAATAGTGCATTTATCTAAGAAACCCATGTTGGCTTCATATGCCACTTTTTCAGTTTTACCTTCAAGGTATCAAATGTTCACGAAGTAGTTGCTGTAGACGAAGAGACGAGTAGAGCGAAGTAGACATGCTGGTTTCCTATTATACGATGAGAATGCTAGATAATTTGAAGATTAATTATAATGTCCATACATAAGAATCGAACACGGAACGGAGATTTTGTGTACAACAAATGTTTTTTTTTTTAAATCTACATTTATAGTATGAAAGTAAATGCATCTTTTTAATATCATAAACAAATCACTGATTGCACATTTTACAGAAAAGAACAATAAAATTTAAGTACTCATAACTGCAGAATTTCAGTAAAATGATCTGTTATTTAAACAAATATTTCAAGAATTATAAAAAACGTATATTTTATCAAATAAAGTGTAGTTAAGATGATTTTTCCGTTTCATTTTGTCAATTAAGTACCTACAAGAAAAATGAAAGAAATTAAATTATGGTTAAGTACAAATCAAATCAAGTCCATTTTTTCAGCATGTATTATTTAATTTATTATTGAGGCATTCCCTTTGTTTCATTCATTCACATCTTTTATCTTAAAATATACTAATTAAAACAAATTTGTTGTTTTTTTTTTATCTTGTATTATTTTATTTAATTATCATACTTTCACACTCTCACACATTGCTTTCAATAATTTTCTAACACAAAATTACAAAATGTATTCCAGAACTGACGATCGCATATTGGTTGATTGGCTCACAGGTGAGTTTTGGATTCAATTTCAGTATTTCGAGCACCGCGAATTGCTTCATTGATAGGGTCTGGCCGAACGGTCTGTACCTTATAATTAAATGGTTCAAAACTACACCTGCTCGTCCGGCATTCACTCTTGGTCAATCTATCCGCTTACAGACGAATCTACACGCCGTGTTGCTAAATAGCATTCCCGAACATATTGTATTGCCGGCCACACAGATTGATTCAACTGTTTAATTGCCGTTTATAAATAAAATAAAATATAAATACAAACATACTGTTACGAATATGAGCAGTTGTGTTTGTCTGTAAAGTCTGTGAAGTCTCTAGAAGTTTAGGTAGATAATAATAATTTTAAATCTTTTTTTTTATAATAATTTATTAAAGATTGGTTGAATCGAATGTTCTGGCAAAATCTAACAAGCAGCGATTCTCCGTGTCTCGAGAATCATCTTTATTTTTAATATAAAATGGGGACCGAAATGCTCTGGAGCTTGAAAAGTGATTTATCACTGTACTGTGCAAGTGTAAAAGCTGAACCAAATGTGTAATGAATTGTTTAAAATAAATCACTGCAGTGTTAATTAATAAAAAAAATATGTATGCGTCTATATTAAGTATGAACTTTGCAACCAAATTCAGCGGGAGCTCTTAAGACTCTATAATGACGATTACTGGTATAGCTAAAAAATTAAAATACATCCTTCAATATAATTTTTCAACACATTTCGAATAAACAGTATCATGAAAAGCATGTGGGAAGTCGTGAGAGGGCAGATAACCAACCCCAAGCACTTTTTGTGTTTGTCATGTTAGATTAGCCGATAGAACACGCTTTTTACCTCACAACAATACCAATAGTAAAACCCCAACAAGATGTCGAGTCACGTTCTGCGCTACTTGTGACTCGGCTGCAGGGGTGTCGTCCATTTCACGTCGATTCATATTCAAATGAGTTCGTTAAAGTCGCACAGGGGTGGAAAGCGGTCCTGAATCATCCCCAAGGCTAATTCGATACAGACGATATGTGCAATCTCATACAATGTACAGAGCATTACAAAACACGTACTAAACGCAACTACGATACACATATAGTGTAACTTCTTGACTGCGTTATCTCCGAGGGGATCGCATGTGCCTATTCGGGACCTATTTATTTTTACAGGTAAGGTTTTTTTATGTTATAGGTTCACATGCGGCATGTGCAAGCGCGTATTTGTACGTATCTGCTTGTGAGAATGCATATAATGTGAATCCCCAATGTTACATATCTTTGGAACTTAAAATAGATTAGATTAGACTTAAAACGGAGTCACGTCAACCACTTTAGTTGAAGTTAGGGTTTCCCAGCTACCAAAGGGGCTGGTTTTCATTTTTTTGTGAAAGCTGAGTAAGTCTTGTTAATATTTATTTTGCCTTTGCAATACATACAGAAACAGGAAATCATTGCTGACATCTCCATGGGGATCGAGCCTTTGCTCTCAGCATGGAATGCAAGCATACTACCAACTGAGCTATCAACCGGACTTTTTACGAGCTTGATCATCGCAACTTCATCGGTCGTACTACTTCTAGTAAATATTTTGCTACTTTCTGTAAAATTATTCAACTTGGAAACCCTTCAAGATCTCTCTCGGAAACAAATTCATTCAAGTACATCGCTGAGACAAAAAAGTTCAAGAATAAATTATTTGCGGTTTCTCAATGTTTTTTTTCCTCTCCGGTGCCGGATTGATAGTCTAATATTGTATGGGAATATATAAAATCTTTCCCACGGTTAGTCTGGCGATCACATATGAAATCATCGACAAACCGGACAGGATTCGAATGTGTGAAAAGAGCGATAAACCTACATCATACCTACTATGATGATGACCTGTATGTAAAGAATAATTCTTTAAAATTATAAATGAAATACGGACTTCACGAATCACGATGATGCTTTACATACCATGTAAATTGAACTTTTAAGAGTTTGTGTATTTACACATTGAAAAAATATTCTTGTGAGAAAGTTTATAAATTAAGACTTGACTTTTAAAAACACTTGAGGTGAAATTAAAACTCCTACGGGGCTATTCTTAGACATATTAGTCGTTCGTCGAGCCCACGCTTTGACAAACTAATGATGCATTTTTATGAAGACCTGTCAATCCAAGATGGCCGCAAGTGAACAGCTGATTTGTCTTCATACAAAAATTACCAAAATTCGGTAGCTAAGAATGACCGTGGTGATGAAACTTCCAGTCCAGGCATTATTAGTTTCTCAAAGCGTGGGCTCAACTGAAGACTAAAATGTCTAAAAATATCCCTGTTTGTTTTCTAAATTTGTATACTTTCTTTTATGTGAACCCGAGATACATCACAACAATTCTTCACAACTAAGATTATAGATTATATGGGCACCAACAATAATAATAATATTAGAATGATTTATTTGGTGAGCTCTGTTTTTGTGTGTATCACACCTTGAGAGTGCCGCTGTCGAAAGCGCCAATTCTCAAGCAAGATCCAGTTGCTGTAAGGCTGGATGGACCTTTACTCACCGGTCTTTGGTAAAGGTATATTATGAATTTTTCACCCAGCGAGGAGCATATTTTGAAAATATAAATGGTATTTATTTGTGCTCCGCCGCGTTATGAATCCTCAACCTTCCATTCACGAGTCAGAAAAGTTAACCACTAGACTACGAACCGGTCAGCATATCTACAAGATATTTTTAGAACAAGGAGGCTCTGTTCCATATCCATATTGCGCGATACACGTAGCACACGCTACAAGCCGATTGATTCACGGGTATGCCAATACGTCAACTTTATGGCTGATAAACAATTTATTGCATCTGAGCCCATTTCAGACTACAGATCCAATTTGTCTGAGCCAGCCTTGTGTTTGCTCGGTTTGCATTTTATAGCACCTGGCTGGTATTATGCTCAGTTTGAACACAACCAATATAAATCAAGGCAGAATGCTCAACGGCTCACGAGCAATTCGCAACAACTAATATTTAATCGATTCCGAAATGTGAGAGTATAGGAATTTGATATTTGATCAGACAATATGTAGCATTACCCGTAAAAAAATATGTACTATCTAAATCAAAATCTAAATAAAGCTGCAAAGATATATATCATTTAAGATTCATATTAAGCACATTCCTACAAGCAGACATTTATAATTTCGCGCTAACACATGCTGCATGTGGAACTACCATATAAAAACCCAATCTCAAATAAACATAAGCCTTGCAACTCTTACCGACCTTTCCTAGAACAGGGGTGACATTTTCAAAGTGAACCGTTTTTTTTTTATTTTTTACTGCCCTTTGCGTATATGCAATATAGGTTCCGGTATGCGAAACAGCTAAATAGTTTGAATTATTTAAGTGAAAATTAATTTTAATCTTAATTTAAAAAAGTTTTTTAAAACATAGTTTTATTTTCACATTTTTTTAGCCTCTCAAGATGGACAGATAAAGTCCGATAGCGCTGAGGTATTGTTAACTCAAAAAATGTGAAAATAAAACTGTTTAAAAAAGTTTTTTTTATTAAAATTAGTTTGAATTATGTTAAACAAATACCCAAATCAAAAATACAACTCACATTAAAAATTATTTCTGTTTATGTGACAATTTTTTCTTTTCTCTAGTAATAAATCGGTATGAAGCTGACCCCACATCTTTTAAAATTTCTGTTCACATTTGCCACACAATTTTTCTTCACACAAACATCACACAACAAATAAACTTATCAATGTTTCACTGAAACGCATTGCAACTTTTACGCGAGCAAATATTTTCATGTCGGTTCTGCTTTCCATATTTCACTACAAGTGTTTTGGAATAACACTTTCTCTTTGTGTGTACATGAACAATTCATATTATTTGACTGGCCACTTGTTGAAATTGTATGACAAAGATGGCTTCGGGAGGAAGAATTGGCAAGAAGCCTGAACAATGTCAAATATATACTCCATCTGCTGAAATTCCATCTGCGACTAGCGCATACCTTACTTTTGTATTTGAAAATATTTTTCTACTAAAATACTTCCCACATTTTCTGATAAACTTGCTTTAAAAAGCTTTGATACTAAGGCCTAGATGTTTTAAATGTTATCTCTTTTTTAAATAGATTTGTGAAGAATAATGAAATTCACTTTCTATTCTATTTTACTTCGCCAGAAACAGGTATTAGAATTTTTATCATTTAAATTAATTTTTAATATTTACAATGACAAAAGTATGTCAGGGTAAAAATACATGTAGAAGACTCTGCAGAGGTTCTGGTGAACCCTTGTTGAACGGGAACATCATTACAGGTTACAGATTATAAGTCAATTTGTTGCACATAAATCCATATTCCATTTGCAATGATAGCTCAAGTGGGTGAATCAAATATCACATTCTCTTAGTAGTTCGCGTCAAACAGAAGTCACACCGTTTCGCACAAACAATATGAATTTTTTGATACGAAAAATGCAAATTTACCTTGAAAGAGTTTGTCAGGAGCGCCGTAGGAACAAAGGGGAGAGAACTCAAAGACGCTTTGTATGGAATCTTCGCGAGTTGGAAATTCAATAGAAGATTTTATGAGCAATCTCATATACCAACAGACATAATACACAGAAGATGAGAATAAAATGAGAGGACGAGAGGTGATAAATATGACAGGAGTAACTCTGAGAGACAATAATTCTGTAAAAGATGAAGCAGATGTTTCAGACAGACTATTCTTATTTTCAATATAGATTGAAGAGGCACATAGCAATTTCATTATTGCAATTTTCACCTTCCATACTACTACAGCAAGAATAGTGTAGAAGGATAAACATTGTGTCTCAGGTGCTTAAACCAAGATTTCTCCTTTGACCTTAAGTCTACCGTCTATTTATTCTTCCCTGTAGATGCAGGATCTAATGATTTTAATTTTTCTTTTTCTTTTTCTTTTGGAGCCTTTTATATCGGAGATTGGCGATCATCATGGCTATATTGAATTTGGATGGTGTGGCTTGAAACAGGGGCTTGGTGCTTTTTTTGAACCATTGTCGCAGGTTTCCAGCCTTTAATAATAATAATAGTTCTACACTTTTATAGAGCCATTTCGTAACTGACGTCACTTCAAAGGCGCTTTGTAGGAGTGTCCATTCTTTTTTCTTTTTTGGCCTTTGCTCTTCTTCTCTCAGTCTTACCCTGTATGATTAGATGAAAATAAATAGAATAAACCAATTTTTCAGGGTTTCAAAATGCAGACTACAAGATGTGATTTTTAAGAAAAATGCATAGAAACATAGTTGGATAGTTTAGGAACGAGTTTTGAGAAATCCATGATAATATTCCTTTAACAATATAATAGATTTCTCCTTTTTTTTTAATTTGCATACATGGTTGAGTCCGGTTGATAGCTCAGTTGGTAGAGTGCTTGCATTCCATGCCGTGAGCTCGGGTTCGAATCCCACCGAGGGTGTCAGAAATGATTTCCCGTTTTGGTGTTTATTTCAAATCCCGCAATAAAATACCGGCAAGGTTTACTCAGCCTTCACAAGAAATGAGTACCAGCACTCTCGGGAGCTATGAAACCTCCACATCAACTGAAGTGGTTGGCGTAAGGCCGGCCCCCTTACTTGTAAAAATAAAAAGGTCAACTCGCCACATGCTACCCCTTCGGGGATAACGCGGCAAAAAGTTACACTAAATGTATAGCTTAGTTGCGTTATACATGCAGTTCGGTTGATAGCTCAGTTCGTAGAGTGAGACTTCACTTAAAGTGGCGTAAGTTTTGCCCCTTAACTGTATAAATAAGTAGGTTCCAATCACCGTATGTGACTCTTTGAAGTTAAGTTGTATTTTGCATTTGTGTTGTACCTATATATATATTTTTAGCAGGGAACTGTATGGTCCACAGTACTAGAAAGCCAATTTTTCTCCGAGTCAATTTGCATCAATGTTTCTGACTAATAAACTCAAGTGCTCCCTGTAAATGTACAATTCAAATGGTTTGTATTTGTGTTATGTGTGATGTTTTCTCTCGTGGATGCCGTACGTTTCCAGTGACGTCTCACCGCAAATGCGCTGTCTTGTGTGACAATTTGTCATCGTTGTAACACGGGGGGTCCTGCTGCATACAAGCGTTTGCCCCAGCACAGAGGGTGGCAATACTCAGACGTCATTAATCAATACAACAATCAAGATGCATGTCCTATCTCCTTGTTCCATTCACACACAAATACATTTGGATGCACTGAATTGCATAACTCATTGACACTACAACAATTGCGCGCCCTAAGCCTGAAAGAATGACTGACAAATTTGTCATCATCATCGATGGCACGACAACACACAATACTTCATGAAGTGAAAGTTTCAACGGCAGTCGGTAAATCTTACAGAACCTATTGAAAGATAAGTTGGAATAGAACATTGCGGCGCCTTAACAGCTGATCGTTATTACACGTGTTACACGTGTCTGTTTGTGAGCATGCATTTGAGATGACTTTTGAATGTTAGTGTATCTTTGCAACTTAGATTTTAGATTACAGATTATTAATCATGTTTTTTTTTCGCAACTAAGCTACACATATAGTGTAACTTCTTGCCTGCGTTATCCCCGAAGGGGTCGCATGTGGCGCTTCGGGACCTATTTATTTTTACAGGTAAGGGAGCCGGACTCACACCAACCACTTTCAGTTGATGTGGGGGTTTCCCAGCTCCCGGGGGGGCTGGTTCTCATTTCTTGTGAAGGCTAAGTAAACCTTTGCGATCGAACCCTTACTCTCGGCATGGAATGCAAGCATTCTACCAATTGAGCTATCGATCTTTTTACGAGCTTGATCGTCGTCGCTACAAAGCGCCAATTCTCAAGCAAGACCCAGTTGCTGTAAGGCTGGATGGACCTTTGGTGACCGGTCATTGGTAAAGGTTTTTTTTGAAAGGTTGAATTTTTCAACCCAGCGAAGAGCAAATTTGAAAATATAAATGATATATTTTTTGTGCTCCGCTGGGAATCGAACCCACAACCTTCCCATTCAGAGTCCGCAGTGTTACCACTCAGCTACGGACCGGATGGGAAGGTGCAAAAATGAGATGCGTCAGTTGAAAGCATTGTAGTAAGTCACTAATTAAATTTAACCAAAGGATAAATATAGTTGTTGGTTACTTGAGTACAACAAAATTGAAAGTTCAGGAAATCCCAGAATTACGACATGTAAACAACGAAGTATGTTTTTTAAATCATTTTTTTAATAGGAAAAATAAAAATATACAAATATCAGTTAGAACATAATTTCAATAACTGAAGCTTTAGAATGGTTTTCTGATAAATCTAAGGTATACAATTATACTTTAATAATATGGACAGCAAATCTCTCCATCGGGACATGGAAAGTCTCCTAAAGGTAAAGGATTACACTGGTCGGTACAATACCCATAATCGGAACACTGGTCCTCTGAAAAAAAATGTAGAGCATTTATTATTTTATGTAAGAAAAACAACAGCTGTATATGTGCTAGAAAAAATATGTTGAACGATGTGTTAAAGAGTAAATCTGTAATTTCAAATCACTAGTTTATAATATTTGTGTTTAAAACAGAAAAAAAATCTCAAAAAAGATGATAAGCGTTTAAATACCTGAAATATCGGTAACAACAATTAATTTAAAAAAAATTGAAAACAAAGGTTATTTTCATTTTTTTTTAAATGTTTTTACAATATGTATATACTAAATTTTATGTTTCATTAACTTTTCTAATGTCAGTCCTGTTTTAGGAAAGTTCAGCAAGAGTTCCAGGGCTTATGCTCATTTGAGATTGGGTTTTTATGTTGTAGGTTCACATGCGGCATGCTCTAGCGCGAACTTGTACGTGTCTGCTTGTGAGAATGCATCTCATGTGAATCCTCAATGTTACATATCTTTGGAACTTAGATTTGATAAGATAAGATTAGACATGGATGGCGTACGTATTTTTATCCACATAGTAACAAACGTACCATGAACTAAAATAGTTGGTAAACAACAACAAAAATGATGTATTTACGCCCAGAAGATACATAAACGTGACAATTGCCTGGAAACTGATTATAACAAGATCTCGTTTGTATGGATATAACGCCCTAGAGTGGATGCTTTATTGGTACACAAATCAGCTCAGATGCTCCATCTATATCCTTTATGTTGATCGATGGTTGGTCGGTATATTTGATATTTTTAAACTTTTTAAATAATATTTAAAAAAAACAGTTATACACCACCATAATATGCTGATATTTGAAAAAATGTTAAAGCAACGACAGCAAATAATACGAGCACTTTCATTGCTGGGAACATGTGGTAATTTATCAGGACAAAAACCGACTGAAAATGATTGAAAATAAAGTACTTATTTATATAGTGTCGCCTTATCAACCTCGGTGAATTTACATCAAATTTTAATTAAAGTTATGTAATAGATTTTGTGCATACAATCAAATTAAAATGCATGAAAATCAACCATGTTATATCCAGTGACGGCTCGTCGATTTTTCATCGAGCAGTGCATTTTTATACTAGCCGTCATTGATTACTCCCTAACCCTAATAATTTGTAAGTATTGGATCGTGGCATTATTACTGGGGGTGCAATGCACCGATGCACCTTACCTGGAGCCGTCACTGGTTATATCATTGTGTAGCCTTTTCATACTCGGATATTGATTAAAATTTCGTTAAATTTCAAAACAATTTATTTAAGGGAAATACATTATTGACACTAGCAGGGAAATATTTGTTTAAAATTAATTTCTGTTACGCGTGTTTTCATGACTTTTCCTATTTAATCAACATACATGCATATTTCTTCATGACGATTTTTTTTCACTCAAGCACAAAAGCTACGACCAATGCCCGGTATTTTCATCGATAGCATAGCGACTTCATACTGAATGAAAAGGACACATTCATGTCAAGCGTATGGGTAGTTTTTTTTCAATCAGCTTAAATTCACATAAGCTTACGTTGAAAATACCGGACCTTAGAGCATTAAATTACAACTAGGGGCGTTGCCCCTGGCTGCTACGCAGCCCAACCCCTTAACATTTGGTGAATGTGTATATTGCGCATAGTTTCCTCGCGTTAAAATTCGGAAAATATGTAAAATAAAAACATGCATCCTTTGTAAAAGAAAATCGACCACCCATAGTTTAAAAAATGGTTCACTTTGCAGATTTCAGCTGTGTTTCAGGGAAGATTGGCAAGAGTTGCCGGGCTTATATAAATTTGAGATTGGGTTTTTATGTTGTAAGTCAACATGCATTATGTGTAAGCGCGAACTTATAAATGTCTGCTTGTGGGAATGCATTTAATATGAATCTCGATTGGTATGTATCTTTGCAACTTAGAATATACAACTTAACAAAATAATTTCCTTGACTTATAGGTTAGTATGTGGCTGACCACCCATACTGTAAGAATGGTTCACAATGCAAATTTTATCTCTGTTTGAGGAAAAGTCGGCAAGAGTTGCAGGGCTTATGTTCATTTGAGATTAGTTTTTTATTTTGTAAGTCCACATGGGGCATTTGTAAGCGCGAACTTATACCTGTCTGCTTGTGGGAATGCATTTAATATGAATCTCAAATGGTATGTATCTTTGCAACTTAGATTATAGAACTTAACAAAATAATTTCCTTGACTTATAGGTTAGTATGTGGCTGACCACCCATACTGTAAGAATGATTTTCCATGAAAATTTTATCTCGGTTTGAGGAAAAGTCGGTAAAAGTTGCAGGGCTTATGTTCATTTGAGATTAGTTTTTTATTTTGTAAATCCACATGGGGCATTTGTAAGCGCGAACTTATACCTGTCTGCTTGTGGGAATGCATTAAATATGAATCTCAAATGGTTTGTATCGTTGCAACTTAGATTATAGAACTAAACATAATAATTTCCTTGACTTAAAGGTTAGTATGTGGCTGACCACCCATACTGTAAGAATGGTTTACCATGAAAATTTTATCTCGGTTTGAGGAAAAGTCGGTAAGAGTTGCAGGGCTTATGTTCATTTGAGATTAGTTTTTTATTTTGTAAGTCCACATGGGGCATTTGTAAGCGCGAACTTATACCTGTCTGCTTGTGGGAATGCATTTAATATGAATCTCAAATGGTATGTATCTTTGCAACTTAGATTATAGAACTTAACAAAATAATTTCCTTGACTTATAGGTTAGTATGTGGCTGACCACCCATACTGTAAGAATGATTTTCCATGAAAATTTTATCTCGGTTTGAGGAAAAGTCGGTAAAAGTTGCAGGGCTTATGTTCATTTGAGATTAGTTTTTTATTTTGTAAATCCACATGGGGCATTTGTAAGCGCGAACTTATACCTGTCTGCTTGTGGGAATGCATTTAATATGAATCTCAAATGGTTTGTATCTTTGCAACTTAGATTATAGAACTAAACAAAATAATTTCCTTGACTTATAGGTTAGTATGTAGCTGACCACCCATACTGTAAGAATGCTTTACCATGAAAATTTTATCTCGGTTTGAGGAAAAGTCGGTAAGAGTTGCAGGGCGTATGTTCATTTGAGATTAGTTTTTTATTTTGTAAATCCACATGGGGCATTTGTAAGCGCGAACTTATACCTGTCTGCTTGTGGGAATGCATTTAATATGAATCTTTAATGGTATGTATCTTTGCAACTTAGATTATGTTAAGAAATACACAAAATAATTTTCTTGACTTATAGGTTGGTATGAGGCTGACCACCCATACTTTAAAAAATGGTTTACTTTGCAAATTCACCTTTGTTTCAGGGAAGGTTGGCAAGAGTTGCAGGGCTTATGTTCATTTGGAATGGGCTGTTATGTTGTAAGTACACATGCAGCATATGTAAGCGGGAACTTATACATATCTGCTTGTGGGAATGCATTTAAAATAAATCTTAAATGTTATATATCTTTGCAGCTTAGATTAGATTAGATTAGAACTTATACATGTCTGCTTGTAAGAATGCATGTAATATGAATCTCAAATGTTATATATCTTTGCAGCTTAGATTAGATTAGATTAGAACTTATACATGTCTGCTTGTAAGAATGCATGTAATATGAATCTCAAATGTTATATATCTGCAACTTAGATTACAGATTGAAATCCGTTTTTATTTGGCTTTTTTTTTTTTTTAGTTTGCATGAAATAAAAGAAAATGTAAAAAAAACTTTCACGTTTTGCCGCTAGATGTCAATATTGTTCCATACATTTTCAGTATGAACAAACAGATTTTTAGCTAAAAATTTTCATACATTTGTAAACACACACGCGTAAGCTCGCGGCATTGCAGCATATATACAAAAATTAATTTTCCATAGGTCATGAATGTGTTTCATCTGCTGTGATGGCATTGGTTTTGAAAATCGAAACTCGAAGACGAAAGACGACGACGAAAGGCAATATAATAAAGGATGTTTGTGGTGTAAACTGAGCCCAGGCTGACATTGAACACAAAAAAAATATGATAAATTAATGAATTGGCATCATCTCAATTGAGATATTGGGTATTTCTGGTAGAATTCTCACATTAAGATGGTCCACGTAGTATATTTTTTTGTTTATTAAAGGCGGCGATTGATACAAAAATCAAACCTTGTGAATATCAGTGACAATGTTTTAAATGACAATAGTTTTCTGATAACTAAAAAAGTGTTCACGTTGCAGTTTAAGTTTCATTCAAGGACAGTGGAAAATTTGTAGCTTCTTATGATAAAATGGGGAACAAGGAGAGTAAAATTTAAAAAATAAAGTTTAAAAGTAAAAATAATCCCACATAAATATTAAGTATATAAAAAAAGGAAAGCGCCCTTGGGGTGGCTAGTGCCACTAAACGGGGCTATATAAGATTTTTTTAATTATTATTATAATTATTTATGATAAAAAGCAAGAAAAAAAGGTTTTATATACATATTTTTTACTCAAGTACAGCAGACATATCCTTCCCCACATTCAATTGACTCTTTTTCTATAGAGTTACATTGGTCTGTACAGAATCCTAAAGGAACGCATGGTACTGAAAAATAAATAAACATTAATTACAAAATTTAAGAAAAAAACTATAATATGCATTATATATCTCACAAGAACATTAGTAAAATACTAAATTCATTTAATAATAACGATGTTAAGGTAATAATAATGGTGTAATGTTGTTTCACGTTTTGGTGGTTCAAATCCAAAATAAAATACCAGCAAGGCTTTCTCAGCCTTCACAGTAAATGAGTACTCCCGAGGGATCGGGAGCTAGTAAACTCCCATTTCAACTGAAGTGGCTAGCGTAAGTATCCTTATCTGTAAAAATAAATAGGACCCCTCCGGGAAAAACGCGGCAAGAAGTAACACTAGAAGTGACTATTCGTGATAAGTATGTATGTTTGAATTTACAATTTAAAAAAATGATTAGTAAAGTATGTGGTGTACCTAAAGATGTTACTGATTGAAGAAACATCAATGCGATGATCACAAATAAAAATGAAAATTTCATGTGGATTTCTGGATTGAAAAAAAAACTGCACAACACGACTTGTTTGTTATAAAGTGGCGACTTATCAAAATTAATGCTATCGATTGAACGATTCTATTGAATTTTTTAATTGAAATTTACTTGGTAGATTAAAATTCATTCATTCATAACGTGATCATAAAAAAGACGACTCGTAATCGAAAATTGTAATAATATGTATCGTTATCAAATAAAATTACGACCGTTATCCTAATTTAAAATCATTAATATTTAAGCACAAACTTTATGTTATTCTGTTCCGATTTATGTCCGGTCGATAGTTAGATAGTGCCGGACGTTCCCTTCACTGAAAACGTTGCAAGAAGTTATAGTACAAGTGTAGTGTCATTGTTTTTTTCTATAACTCGCTGCCTTAGTTCTTGTTTGCCGTATACGCTATTGAGAAAATCTTACATGAGCAATGTTTGCATGTGTACTGGACCAATGTGTCTTATCAAAACAAGAAATTTATTTAAAAAATATTTAAAAGAACTCACATTATCGATTTTTACGGTTTTCCTTAGCTCAGATGTGTAGAATTTGATTCATAAGACAACTGCATGAAAAAGTCATATTTGACAAGATTGGCGTAAACGGCAAACAAGAACTGGGAGAACGAACTCCTACCGAGAGTGTCAAAAAGGATTCCCTGTTTTGGCGTTTATTGAAAAACATAAAATATAATAATAAAACTGGCACGGTTTACATATTAATAATGATAAAAAACTTACCTACATGTAATCATTTTTTCATAAGAAATGAAACAAAATTGTAAACTTAAGCTTTCACATATTGAGTAGATACATTTATACAAACCACTTAAATTTTCTCGCAGAAAAACTGGAAACTTTTCCTTTCGCTTTTTTGCAAACAAAATGCTTGAAAACGACTGCGTGAAATAACAAAATGGGCATAATGCAAAATGCACAAAAGCATTATTTAAGTAATTGTTTCTCATTATCATTGAAAAAAAATTGAAACAAACATTACATAAGCTTTTTAAAGAATAAAAAAAAACGGATTTTACTGACCGTGCAAAAGAGAAGAACGATTTTCTCTGGGAGTCATATCCGACGTCCTCATGAGACGTGTGTCCTCTACAAGGAGGAACCACGAACTCTATCTAATTACATAAGCTTTATTGTGAAATAAATACATCGTTGGTATTAATCACCATAACATTACTCTGTACTTACATTAACTCTGTAGCTATTGTTTTGTGAAAAGAAAAACAATTGGTATAAGATCGCCCATTTTAACTTTTGAAATTAAAAGTTAAGCCATTATTTGTAGGTAATTTTCTAAAGATAAATATACTGACCTTGATACGAAAATGAAAAAGTCTGTCTGAACATTTACATTTACATTACTACATTTAATTCATCTAGGAAAAAGCAGCTTACATTTTTAAACTTATTTACCTCTTGGGATTGAACAACCTGTATGAAATATGCCATCATTATCATCTATTATAAAATATAATCAAAGCTTCAAATATATATTAACATTTACAATTCATATTAAATGCATGCCCACAAACAGACGCGTGTAAGTTCAAGCTTTCAAATGCTGCATGTGTACTAACTTCAAATGAACATTAGCCCTGCAATTTTTTCCGACGTTCCCTGAAACAGGGATGGCATTGACACAGTGAACCATTTTTTACAGTATGGGTGATCAGCGTCATACCAACCTATAAGTCAAGCAAAAACAATGGCACTAAGCCCATCGGTGCTTTTAATCTCCTGTAGAAGTTGTCCCCACCTTTCCCGCTCCCTCACGTGACGGAATATAATAATTTTTTATTTTCAATTTAATCAAAACGATTTTCTGAATTTTTTGCAGATTTACGTTTGCCAGAAATTTCAAGCTCGGCTCGGCAAAAGTATGCATTATTAAGTAGTGGATTTTGAAAGTAAACATTCGCGGGATGTGGGATGAAAGAAAAAATAAACTTCGGGAACCAGTTCTGGCTTGCTACGTTTCCCAAGTGTAAAGCTTTGCTCTAAAACACAACCAAATCGTTTACTGAAAAATGTATAGAAACATAAACAGTGCGCTCTAGTGAGCGTTAAAGATTTTTATAGATTTTCGGTTAAACGCTTTAATATTCAGATCAAGCCCGTTCTGTAAACCTGGAATAAAATTTAACGTTAAAACTCAACCATAGCGCTTACAAAAAAATAATCCCAACTTAAACAGTGAGCTCTAGTGAGAGTTTTACCTTTCGTACATTTTTGATTTTAGGTTATTGTTGAATTGAAAAGTTCTGTTTTATACTTAGGGGAGTGCGGGCTTTCTCTGAATATTTTAGCCTGGAGAACAGTTACCGCGCCTCCGTGGAACTTTATGATGTATGCACGACATTTTCTTTGGTCTCACTTTGGTCTAGAGAAAAGTGCTTCTACGCCTTGAATAGGGAGTTCGGTTCCCGGAAACTTGAATACCGCTTTTGTAATATAACTCGAGAAGTGTGCACTGAATAGAGTCAAAATCATAGTGATTGACGCTTCTGATTTGTAATTAGAAAGTCGTGGATTTGATTCCCGGTACCGCCTTTACAATCAATCTGTGAAAAGGGAGGATGTGATTTTCGCTGTCGGACAAAAAAAACATTTTTATTATTGAGTTTTTGTACTTATAAATAATCTTATTTTAATGATTTATGTCAGATATAGCACAACAAGCCTTTGCTGGTTTTTTAATTATTTCAATTATGTTTTTGTACCAAGATGTATCATGTTAAAACTGTTTGTTTGCTATTTAAATAAAATAAATTTAAAAAAAAGTAAGAAAGAGCTATGCTACAGATAAGACTGACAGATCGGATACGAAATCGTAGAAGATCGGGGGTTCCTGACATAGTCAAAAGAGTGGCAAAGCAGAAGTGGTCGTGGGCAGGGATGAAAAGAGTGGTGGAATGGAGACGTCGTGAAGACAAAAGAACTAGAGGAAGGCCGCTTACACGATGGTCAGACGATATTAAAAGAGTTGCCAACGTCAGTCAACGACGATACCATGTTGAAAGCACCGGTTCTCATCAGAACACCGAAGTTAAGCAACATTGGGCGCGGAGGCTACTTGGATGGGTGACTGCTAGGTACACCGCGTGTTGTTGGTATTTCTTGGACCGGTCCGTATTCCAGTGGCAACGCTTGGGATTCGTAAATGGAAGGTTGTGGATTCGAATCCCGGCGGAGCACTAAAATATACCATTTATATTTCCAAATATGCTTTTCACTGGGTTGAAAAATTATAAACCTTTACCAAAGACCGGTCACTGAAAGATCCATCCAACCTTACAACAACTGGGTCTTGCTTGAGAATTGGCGCTTTCTACAGCAACTACTAAGCTTGCAGAGGGCTTTTGAGGTGTGATACACACAAAAACAGCGCTCACCAAATAAATCATCCAAGTATTATTATTATTGCTGGTGACTGGATGCAGAGCGCCCAGGACAGAGACGCCTGGAGAGATTTGGGAGAGGTCTATGTCCAGCAGTGGACAAGAAGAGTCTGACTTAGTGAGTAAGTAAAGTATATATATTATTATTATTGCTGGTGACTGGATGCAGAGCGCCCAGGACAGAGACGCCTGGAGAGATTTGGGAGAGGTCTATGTCCAGCAGTGGACAAGAAGAGCCTGACTTAGTGAGTAAGTAAAGTATATATATTATTATTATTGCTGGTGACTGGATGCAGAGCGCCCAGGACAGAGACGCCTGGAGAGATTTGGGAGAGGTCTATGTCCAGCAGTGGACAAGAAGAGCCTGACTTAGTGAGTAAGTAAAGTATATATATTATTATTTACGGTATTGGTATATTATTATATTATACCAATACCGGTATCTTCATTTTCAGCACAAGCATTGAAATTTCACTTTACGAATACCGTCATATTGACGGAGCCATGAGTGTGAGAGAGTGAATGCAGTATACAAGTTCACCTTATGGATTTATGTACGTCAGTTAAAATATCAAAAAGTTATAGCGGCTAAAAGTTTGCCGCACTTTCCTTCACGCGTGGCGCCGAGTGCCAGGAATCCCCGTATTGCTGAAAAACAGCGCGGGAAACTTTCCCCATACACCATTTATGAGAATACTTATTTTGTAGCGATGAATTTCATATGCTGTTTCTGGTGAAAAATGAAAAACATAACTTAGAAGGGTGAATAAGTTTTCTATTATTTTTTCATGTGGTTTATGTACGTACAGCTTAGACCGCTTTGTTCCGTGGTTTAATGGTTAACGCTTCAGAATTGTAATCGGAAGGTAGTAGGTTTGATTTCTGGCAGAGCAGAATTTTGAATGTATTGTTCGCTAGTTAGATAAATAATTTATTTATTTTTAAATTATCTTTACAGAAGACTGGTCGCAAAAGGTCTATCCAGCCCTAAAGCAAATGTGTCTTGCTGGCCTTTTCTTTAGCGACAACTTTAATTTGAAATGGCTGTTGATGTGCAATTAACACAAAATTAGCTCTCACCAAATAAACCATCCTAGTATTTATTTTTTTAACCTTACCTATGCAAAAACCTAGAGTACCTTATTAATTAGGTATTTTGTGAATGGACATGAACTAGGCGCAAATTCCATAGAAAGCGAAGTTGTGATGTCATACGGCCACATTGAAAGAGAATCTTATATTTTCTTATTGGTTTTAAGTCCTTATTGGAAAATTCATACATATTTTTCATTTCAAAATCAATGAGTTTCTTCGATGCTGTTGCGGATCAAAAAAATAGTTTTTTTTTACTTAAAAAAAAAGTTTTAATCTGAATTTAAATCTCGTCGGTATGTATATTCATAGCGTGTAGACTAAATGTTAATTTGTTTAAAAACTTATATTATTTGATTATACAAACATTCTTTACGCTGGACACAGTCAATATGGCAACCCTGTATCTTTTCCACTATCTTTTGTAAAGATTGAGAATGTCGTTGAATAGATGACGTCACTTGTGTTCTATAGAGTTGAGTTCCTCATCTAGGCGGCCCTTATCAAAGTAATCAATTTAAATCGGCGATTAGTCGGGCATACGTCATTTAAATATGAAAGCGGAAGCGACACACAGATAGGATCTCTTCTGGGGCGGCAGTGCCACGAAAACCTAGGCTGGGTTTCCTCTATACATATATACGAGTATGTTAATATGTTAGTACAAACTCTGTCGTTCAGAGCCATCAAATCCATGGATCATCTACCGACTAAATTGAGATTTTAATATAACGAAAAGGAATGATCCATTGATAGGCTAAATTTTTTTTATGCTTAATGTTTAATGACACGGTGAAAATTCATTAGTACCTATTTCAAAAAGATTGGAACAAAATGTTCCAACCCGTAGATTTTTATCTATCTTAAAATTATTATTTGATGTAAGCCCTAAACTTAAGCAAACGTAGATTTCAGGAAAATGAAAAAAAAACAGTTGAGACTCTGAGCTTAAAATCTATTGTCTTTAAATCTGTCTAGTCAATAACTCAGTTGGTAAAGTGTTTGCATTCTACGCGGAGAGTTCGGGTTCGAATCCCACTGAGGGTGTCACAAATGTTTTTTCGATTTGGTGTTTACATCAAACCGAAAATAAAATACCGGCAAGGCTTACTCAGCCTTCACAAGAAATGAGTACGAGCTCCCTCGGAAGCTTAGAAACACCCACTTCAACTGAAGTGGTGGCCTAAAGCCGGACCCCCTACCTGTAAAAATAAATCGGTTTACTCGCCACACGCAACTCTTTCGGGGAAAACGCGGTAAGAAGCTACTCTACATGTGTAGCTTAGCTGGAAAAAAAACTATAAATAAGCGATGTACATTTTTAATTCCGGTTTTGTATTCCGTTCCTTAAGTACTTATTAGAGCTTCTACTTTCATTACACTGAATCCAAGATGCATCTTTTTCGAAGACGTTTTGTGAAGGGTTTCAAACCACATTAGCTGCTACATATAGATCGGCTAGCAAGATAGGATGCTACACCGACTTACATTTCATTATCCAGGGGTCTAATCTTCTGATCCGTAGTATAGAAAAGGATGAATTTTTTAAATTTTGAAATAGGGCCTTCCTGTCCCATCGCTTGTCATGAACAGCATTCATGAACCCTTAATGGACCCTAGATTGCTTCTGGTTTAGTTAAGATAGATGTGTGTAAGGAAATCGAATCATTTTCTGTCAGTCAAGTACTGATTAAAAGCTTATATTTGACTGCATATATATACTCAAGGCTCAGCATTTCCAAGCCTATTAAATTGAACTAAAATGCAATATTAGTTAAATTTCACTCACCGAATTCCGCCAGTTAACACATATTTAGTAACTAACGATTTTCAAGATAGTGTCATCTTCACTGACAGTAGATGTTTGTTTTAAATGTAAGGATACATAAAAAAAATGCCGCCAAAGTAACGTTTTGTGTGTCGTTTTCCAGCTTTATGGTGGTAAGACATTTCATTTTAATGGCCGGTTTGTTTTCAAGATTTTGAATGGCGTTGTAATCATTTTTAAGATTTGGGGTGGTGCTTGTCACATCGGGTCTTTTCAGTTTTAAGTTAACATGAACTAAAGTATCTTGAGTCACTTAAAAATAATACCTAGTACCCTGTATTTTCAGCATATTAGACTTTCAGCTGATAAAATAAAACTACCGACACAATTGGCATAAGTGCGTCCTTTTCATTCAGTATAAAGTCGCTGTTTTAACGTTGAAAATATCGAGCCTTAGAGCAGAATTTTTTTTTTTCAAACCACACTAGAACAAAGTTACAAAGTTGTAGAGAAGTTTGTTGAGAAGTACAAAGTTTGAAGAGAATTTAATTTTGATTTGTCATTGTCATTGTCCTGAGGATGCCTTTTTAGGCGAAAACTGTTAGACATATTTAAAATAAAATAATAAAAAAGTGAATTAAAACAGTATATTTATTTGATTAATTTCAAAGTTGTGTTAAAAATTGAATAGAAGAGTGTGTTTTAGAGTACAAAGTTTCTCTGTTTTTCTTTTAGTTTGATTACGTAAAATCTCAAATCACCATACAACCTGCAGCTTCTGCTGCTTTGCCGTCAAACAGGTGTGGCATTGACCAAAGTGAACAAATGTTTTATAACGTGAAAGGTCAACTTCATATCAACCTATAAATAAAGGCACAAAGGTTAGTCGCATTTCGATATAGGCAGTTTGTATAAAGAAAGCCACAGATCACTGAATATAAAAAGAAAGCAATGAGAAAAATAATTATATGTGAGTAGAATAAAAACAAAAGTAAAGTTGCATAACGAATAACAAAGTAGGTATGTAATTATTTTTAAAACAATAGAGTTTCCCATATATTGTACAAACGACAATATGGCAAAAAATTCCAGCTATAATTTTATGCAAAATTCAATTAAATTCAATAAATTAATTTTGAACATAAACACAAGCAAAATATTATGAATTTCGTAATGCACTAATTAAGAACCATGTTCAATTTTGAATATTTTAATTGTTCCCTTTGTGTGATGTCACGTCACGCAAAGGGTTAAAGTGTAAAAAAACTTGAAAACGCAAACTGTACGAATTTTTAGAGCATGCGATTGTAGACTATAGTGTTTTAATTATTAAGGTTATTTTATTTTAGCTGTTAAAAGTACACAAGGTTATTTTTGGCTTGACAAAGCTCAATTCGTCAACCCTTTCGTGCCCGTAGAGATGTAGATAAAACACGAAAATATAATGATTATATTAAAAGGCACGCTCCCCTTATGTTTGAGCAAATATATTAAGTTATAATGAATTCAGAACGGTGTAAAAAAATATGGGGAGACTGCTTTAAAATTTTACAGTTAAAAAATATATTATATATAAAGACCAGAAACATTTTAATGTACAATAAAAAAAAAAAATCATATAAAAAACTCGCTTTGATTTAAAAATGCAAAAAAAAAAGTTTCTTCGCAAGTTGATTTATTTCCTCGAGCGTTTTCGGTATAATCCCTTCATTATCAAGAGAACAACTAACAAATCTAAAAATACAGAATTAATTCAAAATATTTTGAGATAAGTCAGTTGTTCTCTTCATAATGGTGTGATAAAACACCGAAAGCGCTAGAGGAAATAAATCAACTCCTGAAAAAAACTGTATTTTTTCTTTTAAGTTAAGTTCAAACAGGGTTATTCACAACGCGTTTGATTCGTAGCTGATTCATGTACCATCGTTGTTTTGTTTTGAAAATTCATGCTAGATGGCGGCTGAGCCATGGATTTGCTATGTGTGAATAAAACCGATACCTAATGATCAAGTATCTTTCTGATAATTTCATTTGATTTAATGAATGATATACCGCATACATGCCAATAATTTCAAATATATTTCAATGAAAATACATGTTAATAAATTTAAGTTTCCCATAAGTATATTAAATTTTACCTTCCCATGCTTTTTGTATTAAAAACTCTTATAATTGTTTTTTTTACCATCCTCGACTGAAACCCGATATTTTACTGAACGCTCTAAGACATTTTCGAAGCCATATCCATTTCCAATTGAAATGAAAAAAATCGACTTTTATTACGTTCGGTATGAGGGTTTTCAATTACCCAGCAATGTTTTTAAAAAAGTATTCACTTCTCTACTAAAATTAATTTTCAAATAAATTTCCTCTTTAATCAAAATCCCATTTCCCGTTTCGGTGTTTATTTCAAACCCCAAAATAATAATGCCGGCAAGGTTTACTCAGCCTTCATAAGAAATGAGTACCAGCTCTCTCGGGAGCTGGGAAAACACCACTTCAATTGAAGTGGTTGGCGTAAGGCCGGCCCCCTTACCTGTAAAAATAAATAGGTTCAACTCGCCACATGCGACGCCTTCGGGGATAACGCGGCAAGAAGTTACACTATATGTGTAGCTTAGTTGCGTTGCCATTGAAAAGTATGCTTCAAGCATAATAAATAAAATCTTATTATGGGTTATTTCAATAAAAAACGCAATTATTGAACAATTCACTTCTTTTAGGTTTATTTTTGTACACAACTAGTTTTGGGGGGAAGCAGAACCTCCCATCTTCAGTAGTATTTTTACTTTATAGCAGTCCGAAGGACTGTTATAAAGTTTTGATTTTCTTTATTTTTTTTGCATAATCCTCATTATAATACTGCTATGTAACAACAATAACCATTGCCTCATAATTTTCTTTGTTTTGGGGGTTGCCATACTAGAGAAAAAAAAAAAGTTAAATTTCTCGGCAGAGAAAGGGTTAACTAAAAAATAGTGTTCTACAATTGAAAAGCGTTTATATATACCTACATATATGAATCATTACTTTTTTCAAAAAAAGATTATAAAGTATTGCCACCATACTAAGTGACAAATTTTCATACAAAAAATTATTGTAATATTTTTGGTAGCAAAACGTCTAATACCCATAAATAAAGCTACATAACAATTCTCTCAATCAATTGCTATGAAACAACTATAAGCATTGCCTCTTAATACTCTTTGTTTTGGGGGTTGCCATACAAGAGAAAACAATATTTTAAGTTTTCCCGGCAGAGAACGGGTTAACTAAAAAATAATGTTCTACAATTGGAAAGCTCTTAAATATACCTACATACATTAATCATTACTTTTTT
Organism: Agapetus fuscipes; assembly: GCA_951799405.1. Lineage (NCBI taxonomy): Eukaryota > Metazoa > Arthropoda > Insecta > Trichoptera > Glossosomatidae > Agapetus > Agapetus fuscipes. Next base: position 9,284,536 of record OX637332.1, read on the forward strand.
CAAATAAATATTATAAGGTGTAGCCACCATACAAAGTGACAAATTTTAATACAAAAATAATTTTAATATTCTTGGTACTAAAACGCCTAATATAAAATACTAGGCTACGAGTCTTAAAATCTAGTAAGTTGTACCCATATAATAATCCATCATAACTATCCAAAATATCAATGAAAAGTATAGGTACCCACCAAACAAAGTTTTAGTTTTGATACAAACGGGATCAATGATAATACTACAAAAAGACGATTGCTTAAAAAGATTAGCTTCATTACTTACACACAACTAAATGTTTTGTTATGAAAATTGGCTATGACCTAAACATGACCGTATTTTGTGCTATAAAGTCCTGTGCAGTCCACTGTACAATTTATTTATTTGTGTATGGTATTGTTACAAACTATGGATTCGTAGTACCTGCGTGCGCCTAAGCACCACGCTGATGTGTGACGAACAATCTGGAAGTGTTTCGAAAAATCTATTATAGAAGTATCTCGAACACAAAAGAATCGTCTCTGACGCACATATATTATTAAACGAGCAAAGATTCTGCGGGGAGCCAGAGAGCCGCATTGAACATTGTGCCGCGAAGTCCTTATAAACTTGAGCGAGAAGAGTGACAGTACTGTGTAACCAGTATTGTGCAAAATAAACCTGATGATGACCTACTAGGTCGAAAACGCGTTTGTAATTTATTTTAAAGATTTTAATCTTTTTAAATATATTTGAGTGAAAATAAACAGTGTTTTCTTTGAATTCCTTCAAAAAAAATTGTAAACTAAACAAAATAAATCTTGTTAAATAAATAAATCGCAGTTTAATTAAAAGAAATCCAAGTACAACCATAACTTTATATTGATGAGTAAGGACCATTTTAAAGGTTCACGTTTTTTTCTTGTCATATACATAGAACCAAGTTGCATTTTTCGTTTGAAAATTGAAATCTGCCAGATTTTACAGTTGCTTCTATCGACTCTTAACATGCTCAAATTTGTTACAAGCTTTTTTGACTGTAAGAATTTATTCATTATTTTCTAGTATTAGTTTAATAATTTTGCATTTATTTCTATAACAGTAACTGCAAATTCTAACGCATGATACTATGACATAATTCAAGAAAACAATTTACAGTCGAGTACCATAATATGTTATCTCGATGTGAAGAGGAATGCGCAATATAAACGTGGCTTATAAACATTTTTCCAAGCGACAACTTTCAGATTATGAAGTAAAATTCTTTCACACAGTTTTCCTCGTAGGAACCATTCATCCGAGAGCATTTCCAGGTCATTTGTGGAAATAACGTCGTACACGATAGATAGGAAAGTTTTAGTCTTGTGTTTATCGCCTCAGAATCTATGTCAAAAGGTTGGAATGTCTTACAAAGCACAATAAAACTAACGTGAAATTTCATGTGCATTTAATAACAAATGGACAATTTATTTTAAAAGTGTACTCTGTACAGCATTGGAAAGCCTTTTTTAGGTGACAATCACGCGATAGCAGCATTTACAAAATAATTCATCATATTGGTTCGATTTTACAAGTATTTGCATACAATTTTTTTGCTCCTTCAATAGTAGGGATGGTTTGCAATAATATTTATTCGTTTTTTACGTCAATTTCCTCTATGCAGAGTCATCTATAATCAATACATTAAGTAAGAAAGATGAATGGTCATTTGTTTTGTTTGCGTAACTACATACAAGATAAAGCACACCTCAAATTAACATAAATCTTGCAATTCCTAAAACTTGGGTGGTATTAGCACAATTGGACCCAGTTTTTACATGATGGGGGTCAAACACCTTCCTGAAAATTGAGCTCCTCGAAGTAGGAACAGCATATGGAGAAACGCAAGATTGGTTTATTCAATTCCATTTGGGCCTTTCATGCGGTAGTTTTCTTTTTTTCCACATTCTTTACCATTGACCAAAATAACTCTTTCGCTTTTGGAGGTTATCTACTTCTCCAGGACAACAGAGAGCCCCAAATAACATTTTTCAGTTTTAACAGAAATTGGTGATCAGCTTATTTCTGCATTGGAAGTAAGAAAAACAGTATTTTGCCATAAGTCATAAACACCTAATGAAAGCTTTTTTTCTCATGGGTAAAATCTTGAAATGTTTCACAAGCAGAGCGTAATGTATTTGCATCTGTTTAGTGTGAACGTTCATTGAGTATAATCCTTCAATGTCAATATATCTTTGCAACCTAGATTACACCATATGGATTTAAAACAAACTTTTTCAGGGCTTGTATTCCTCTCAAAACATGTTGTTTTTTGACTAGACTCTTTTTTTATACCTGGTCATAAAAAACAAGGAGCATATTCGGGATCGAACTTTCACCACTTTTCATGTGCACCATATAAATTCCGCACATTGATTCAGTTTCCAGGTAGGGAGTTTTCGAATCGCAAACTCGCCTACCGCAGGGATGTTTTTACAGGTCGGTACTGGGTGTAGGGAAGAGAAGTGATTTCACTTTACCGGGTATAAATAATTCAGTGAACTTTGCCCTAAGTTATTACGCCCAGTCTCAACGTGGAAGTGAGAAAATTGTAGGGCTTGCAGAGTGCTAAAGTGGATAACCGGTAAATATTGAATCCCAGTTTTACACAAAATTTTAGATTCAAAAAATCTGTGTAAAATGTTAATTTAAAATCAAATAAACTGTTGACTTAAATACAACAATATTCAATTTTACACAAAACATGAAAATTAATTCAACATGGAAAAAAGTCATAAAAAAAAGCAAATACGGCCCTTTGTCTTTGAATAATGTTTTTACCATGTAGGTATACTATATATTATGTACTTCACTTTGCAAATGTCACCCCTGTTTCAGCCAAGGTTGGCAATAATTGCAGGGCTTATGTTCATTTGAGATTGGGTTTTTATGTTGAAAGTCTTACTTACACGTTTCTGCTTGAGAGAATGCCTGTAATGTGAATCCCCAATGTTACATATCCTAGCAACTTGGATTAGATTAGATCAGTTTGGTACTTACTACTTTGAGCTTCTTCGAATCAACCGTTCAAATGATGTCATTAGTTTGTACATGACATTATTCGAAATCACTGAATGTGGATCAAAACATTTTCTCTTATAAAATGCAAGTCATATTGTTGGCGCACTTTTATGTGGATGTAAGAACATAAAACAACATTAAGTATTCTTTTATATTGTGTGGCTTTGTATCAAAATGTCTCAGTCTTGAAGAAAACACTCCTTTTTTCGTGGAAATCTTTTTTATCGAGAGTAAAAAAAGCCATTGTGGATATACTTAAATACTGAATCTTTTTATTGGCAAGATTTTGCTTTTGAAATTGGGATACAAAAACTTTACAAGTGAGATGATTAGATGACTAAATAGCAATGGCGAAGGGTGCCATACAAGCCGATTCCTATCGGTTTCCCGTTTAAAATGAGGCAAAAATGAAAATAAAGTAGACTGCATGGTTTCAATGGGGAAAAAATACGTACTCGTATTGTTTCTTTAGTTTGAAATGTATTTTTTTACTTTGTGCCTATATTTTTTAACTACTTTGTTGCATCATTTTAAAAGGGAAGCCGATAGGAATCGAGTTGTATGGCACCCTTCGCCACTCGGAGTAAATAGTCAGTATTTTTTTCATAATATTTAAATAATATCAAGAAAAAGGCATGGCCATGTGTTGATTTAAGTGGTAGGTACTCGTAAATAAAAAAAAAGATAATCTACAAAATCATCAAATTGTAATTTTTTAAGTTGTTAATAAAATTTAATAAATTTCCAACAATCAAAATGATTTTCATGTTATTACATGCAAGTACGTTTATTTATTTTTTGCACTCAATTCGAGGTTAATAATTTATTTTTGTTGTTAAAACTACAAGCAGAAAAAAAAATCCTACAATTTAAAAAAAAAAGTATGAATACCGGTAATAGCACAGAACTAGAAAAAAATATTAGTTTATATGGGAGCCCTAACAAGTATGCTGAACACCTTCTGGTACCTACATTTACCCAAAACCTATGTCGGTATGTTTCAGTACAGCTGTACATAGTAAATAACTTACCTGCGTTACATAGCCGGTATACGTATTAGGTATCCTGTGTACGTATTAGGTATTCGCAAAGGAAAACCAGCAATAAAGATGAGTACGAGAAATAACAATTATTCAGAGGGGACTACAACACTAGTGATAAGTTTTATTCACAGTGTAGACTAAATTACTCTCTAAGCCTGAAGTGTTATTTACAATTGGAGAACATCACAATTACAATTATTATTATTTTAAACATACCTGTCTTTAGTCTAGCGGTTAACGCTTTGGACTCGTAATCGGAAGATTATGAGTTCAATATCTGGTGTAAAAAATAAAATTCTGTATTTTTTCAAATATGCTCTTCGATGTTTCCATTTGAAGTTTGATTTTTTATTGATAAGTAAGCATGCAGCATTTGTAATCGCAAACTTACACGTGTCGGTTTGTGAGCGTGAATTAAATATAAATCTCATTCATGGCATGTGGATAGAATGAATAATGATAGACTGACAAAGTATATCTACAGAGAAAGTGTGAAAGGAAAAAGAGGCAAGGGATGACAGAGAAAAGTATGGAGTGATCAGATTGAGGAGATTGTGAAAGAATGGGATATACAAAGTAAATTTACAAGAATAACGCAACTAAACGCAACTGAGCTACACATATTGTGTAACTCGAAGGTTTTCGCATGTTGCGAGTAGAACCTATATATTTTTTTAGGTAAGGGAGCTTGCCTTACGACATTTCAGTTGAATTGGAGATTTTCCAGCTCCCGAGGACGCTGGAGGGCGTTCTTGAGAAGGCTGAGTAGACCTAGATAAAATGTATGAAAAAGGTGATGGATATGAATGATTTGAAAGAGGTTTGCAAGGATAGGAAGAAATGGAGACAGCTCTGCAGAGGCTCAGCGAAATGGTGACAGATTTACAGTTACAGTTACAGTAACCAACCAAAAATCGCGTGATTCTAGTAGCAAAAAAGAATTTTTAAAAAAACGAGTCGTATATTTTATAGAGAACGGCTTACACCATAAGGCTGCGTTTTCAGAGGTTGGTAAGCCGATATGAGTCACCGCTTCAGTCAAGGAATAATCGTTAAGTTCACATATCGGATAATATTAGCGTTTTATATCACACACTACGGCTTCTCATCAACATGCGCGAACAGCTTTAACACTCGCCTCCACGTTCCTTATAATAATAATATATGATAACTTATAAGACGACACAGAGCTTATGGATTTAGCGTGCTTTTTATATAGGTGTATACAAGTACCTACAGATGGAAAAAAAACAGATAAAAAGTGTAAAGAAATTGGAACATTCAGTGATTTCTAATGTTGGTGTATTCATTAGCTACATTTTTTTTATTGCATAGGAAATTTTTTACTTTTTTTGTATAGATTTCTTTGTAAGGTTTTGGTCTTTTTTATATTTAAATGTAATTTATTCATTATATTCCTTGACTTATAGGTTGGTATGAGGCTGACCACCCATACTGTAAAAAATGGTTCACTTTGCCAATGTCACCCCTGTTTCAGGGAAGGTCGGCAAAAGTTGTGGGGCTTATGTTCATTTGAGGTTTGGATTTTATTTGTAAGTACACATTCAGCATTTGTAAGCGCGAACTACACTTGTTGGTTTGTGAGCATACATCTGAGAGCTTTAAATGAATATATCCTTGCAACTTAGATTATAGATTATAGATTATTTTAGTCCATTTTAATTTTGTTTTGTAATGTAAACAAATTTTGTAAATTACTTTTTTATACCAAAGAGTTAATTAAAAGAACTTAAGTAAAATCATGACAATATTTTTTCTCAAGTTTTTAGATTTAGCCCCTTCAGTGATTGTGTGGCTTATCTACCATTTGATTCAAATATGACCTTTCAATGAAGTTGTCTTAAGAATCAAATTTTTCGCAATCTGATCTAAGAAAAAAACGTAAAACATATAATGTGAGATAAATAAATAATAAAAATCAAAATTCAGTTTTCATAAGAGACATTGGTTTAGTACACATAGGTACAAACATTGCTCATTTAAAATTGCCTTTAGCTGGACTGTTTATATTGCTGTTTTATACCTAAGAGAAAAAATTAATCGATGTGATTCTTAACAAAAAAATATATAATTTTTGTACTTCTTTGCCATTAACGGAGTGAAAATTCATTTTTACATAGTAATGAAAAACAAATATTTGTAAAAATAACATAGATTTATTTTCAGTTTTATTTAATCTAAATGCAAGCTCTTTCGGACACTTGAAACTCAAAGTATCAAATTAAATACATAAAATTGACACGCAAACAGTGTTAAATGGCAGGAAAAAACGGAATTCTAAGACAATGTGTATCGAAGAGGAAGATAAAATTGGTTTAAAAGGAAATTCATTAAAACTGTGATATTGGTTTGAACGTCCAAAAAATTCAGACATCCAAGGTCTGGAGCAAGTTGTTGAAATTACACGTAAGTTTTGGAAAACATATTGTGACCATAGTAAAAAAAGGTCCTATTAGAGTCGTTATTTTAATAATCTTCGAGGGTCAGATTTTATCAAACTTACTCTATGATATAAAAAAAACTTCAATATGAATGCGTGTAGCTTTACTTATGTTTATAATACAAGCTAATAGTTTCAGAATTTGCAAAAAAAAAAAAATTATGAGACAAAATATACCTACAAACTAAGTTATAACTTTAAGATTATTTGGCTACCTCTTATAATTTAATTTATCTAGCTCCAGGCCCCAATTCGCTTTCGAAAAATTGAAAGAAAAAACTTTTGTAAGGTATTCATTTTTCCCTCGGGACCCACCGCCGCCAAATAAGAGGGGTGGCTATTTTTCTAGAAGCCCCTTTTGCATGTGGGGCTCGAACCCTTTCAAATTATTCTCTTCTACTTGAAGTTGCTTTGGGTGCGATATCTGATTCATTCATCATCCCTACCAACTTAGCTCTTATGAACCACAACCGTGCTATAAAATATGCAGGGATAGTTTCATAATTCACTCGTCCAATATATTTTTAATTACAAAAAATGCAACTAAGTTACACATACAGTGTAACTTTTTTCCGCGTTATCCCTGAAGGGTTTCGCATGTGTCTAGTGGAATCTATTTAATTTATAGGTAAGAGAGCCGGCCTTACGCAAACCACTTCAGTTGAAGTGAGGGCCTCCCATCTCCCGATGGGGCTCATACTCATTTCTTGCCGGGTTTGGGGTTAGAAATAAACACGAAAATACGAAATCATATTTGACACCCTCGATGGGATCCTAACCTGTGCTCTCAGCATGGAATGTAAGCACTCTACGAACTGAGCTATCGACCGGATTAACTTATTGAAAAAAATAATCAAACGTCGAGAAACAGAACAATTTGTTGTAATCTATCTATATATCTGTTTCTTGACTAACAGGCTGGTATGAGGCTGACCCTCTAATTCTTTAAAACTTGGTTCACTTTTGCCAATGCCACCCCAATTTCAGGGAAAGCGGCACAAGTGGCTAGGTCTATGTTCATGTGAGGCTTGGCTCACTTGGTACTTACACAAACCGCATATGTAAATACGAACTTACATGCGCCTGCTTGTGGGCATACATTTAATATTAATGTATTTTTGCAACTTATAATATAGATTGAAACATGTCCTCATGCAGACACGTTTGTTCTTACACATGCGACATGTTGCAAAAGTATTTGCAAATTATGATCCAAACCTCAAATGAATTTGAGGATTTTTATAGTATGGGCAGTCTGTCTCATTATAAGCTTAAAGTAAAAAAAATATCACATTGTAAGGGACACTAAGCTTGGAAGGTCACAGAATAAATGTTTCACAATGATTTGAATTTTTGTGATTCATTCCGGTCGTATTGAAAATTCACGATTCATAAACAAAACATTGATAGCAATCTTCCCGTCTATCCTTCAATGTGTCGGTCCCACCATCTGCTGAAAGACTTTGATTACTTAAGATGTTTGGCTCGATAAGCTCAGCAAAACATTTCTGCGTTTTTTTAACAAGGCTTTGGATTGTCATGCAGATATACTGGATGCAGAGAGCCCAGGACAGAGACGCCTGGAGATATATGGGGGAGGCCTATGTCCAGCAGTGGATAAGAAGTGGCTGAATAAGTAAGTAAGTAATAAGTTGGATTGTCAAACACAGCTTTGGATGATGTATTTTAGCGTTTGGACCCAATGCACCCTTTGTAGAAAAAAGGTTATGGTTGAATTTTCAGACATGATTCATACATCGTTTTTACACTTAAGGTTAAGATCAATAAACATTAATTGTGAATCATGAATCTCAAAATTGTAAAAATCAAGGTAAGCGGTAAGAGCAGACACTGCAAGAATCTAAAAACTTCAGCCATAAAAGTATTGAAGACTAAAACAAGTAATTCTCTGAGAGATTGTTCATCTAACCAGTATTTTCAGATCTAGGCAATGCTAGTAAGCTCCACATATAGTGCAACTTCTTGTTGCGTTGTCCTCGAAAGAATCGCATGTGAAATATGTGTATTTATAATTTTCATAAGAAATAACTACTTTTATACAGCACAGTTTTAATTTCACATTTTTGAGTTAAATTGCCTAAGCGCTACCGGTCTTTAACCGTCCATCTTCAGAAGCTGACTAAAAAAAGGGTCAGCCTTACACAAACCACATCACTTGAAATGGGGGTTTCTGAGGTTTTTATTTTTATGTGAAAGGACGAGTAAACACCGTAACAGACTTCATTTCGGGCATCTTTAGTGGTGATCGAGCTCTAGCTCCCTGGTATTCTACGCCAACGTTTGACCAGTTGAATTATCCACCAGACTTGATATTGTTATATAACATAAAGATTTTAGAGTAAGTTAAGACGGGAATTCATGTTAAAATAATGGATTCAGAAGTTATTTACAGTTACCAGAGATATCAATGTTATTTCCCATAAAAAGATTAAGAGAAATATAGAAGTTGTCATTACAAACACAAGGATGATAATAATCTATAATCTATAATCTAAGTTGCAAGGATATATTCATTTAAAGCTCTCAGATGTATGCCCACAAACCAACAAGTGTAGTTCGCGCTTACAAATGCTGAATGTGTACTTACAAATAAAATCCAAACCTCAAATGAACATAAGCCCCACAACTTTTGCCGACCTTCCCTGAAACAGGGGTGATATTGGCAAAGTGAACCATTTTTTACAGTATGGGTGGTCAGCCTCATACCAACCTATAAGTCAAGGAATGATGATGTGCCAAAATACATCGCAAAATATATTGTAACAAAAAAAAGAAGAAAACATTTTTGTAATCAAATTACTTCTATTGACGCACCCTAATGTATTCTATAAACTACCCAAACACACAGATGCGCTAGACGTACACATGCATGTACAAAGATACAAATGTTTGTCCCTTCATTTAAATACGTAAGTAGCCTCGCCTAGCTGCGCGTATGAGTGACGTGTATCCTAATTGAGGAACAAACAAAGCTACATTAGTGGCAGCCTAAAAACTTTTATACAAATGCTCGTGTGCAACGGCTCACTCTGTGTTCAACATTCAAAAATCGATATTTAAAGACCGTTATTGGATCAAAGTAGTAGTCGACTAATTTTTCTTCTGATGCCTAGTCAAACCCACCCAACGTCGGCCATCAATTGATAGAATCTTTCCTTATATAGCCATAGAGCCATGAGATCTGCTTCGATCCCTCGATCTTTTCTGTAATAATCAAATACAACAGTCCATACTTTCACCCTCCAAGCACATGTCAAGGAACTGAGTTGCAGAATTAATGTTCATTTGTAGTTTTGGTTTCATTTTGTAAGTACACATACAGCATTCGCAAGCACGAAATTACATGTGTTAGCTCGTAGGCATACTTTAAATGTTACTGTTAATGTTAAATTGTCTATGCAACTTATGTAGATTAGGTACATTGATTTCGATCAAATGTTTAAATGTGTTCAAATTTCACTTGCATTTTATGATAACTTTGCCTATAAATTGCTCTATTTTAATTTTTTGCAAACAGTGCTTTAGTAAATGTAAGCAAGTTTCCAAAGATAATATCATTCTGTTAACGCTGACGGAAATACACATTTATTGAATAAAAAAACTGAAATAAATAACAAAGGCGATGTTATTGTGTGACTCTCTAGAGTTTTCAATCTTCCACATGACAGAATTTCATGGAGAGATGGACCTCGAGTGGTCTGGGGCCTCTCTTTTATTCAAAACAAAACTACGGGACGCGCGCAAAGAAAGCGAAAGGCGCAAATACTACCTGCCGTGCAAGATAGGGGTGAGTTCCCTTTGAAGATGGTCCGCACTCGAACCCTGTACCCTCTATAATAAAATGCGAATATAATCTGCATGACATATCTCGTTGGCTCCCAGAAAATCAAAGAATGCGAGGCTGCCGAAAATTTGAGAAAATAAAAAAATACATATCAGATTCAAAATCAAAGGTCCGTTTGGGTTCCCTACATTTTTACAAAGGTTTCCTTTTATCATTGTTTTTTTATCATCACAAATACTTGCATTTTAACAGGTCAATGTGCGTAGATAGTTTTTTTTTAAATCGTATGATGAGCATTATACTATGGTGGACAAAAACTCATAATTTAAGTGTTAGTAATGATTCCCCGTCTGACGTTTATTTCAAAACCAAAAACCACAGAACCGGCAAAGGTTTACTCACAAGAAATGAAACCCTGACTCCCTAAAAACAGGAAAACTCCCCCTTCAATGGAAGTAGAAAGCGTAAGGCTTTGAGAATAAATATGTACCACTTGCCTTTGCGGAAATCGAGATGAAAAGCTACAAGGTATGTGCTGCTTAGCTGCGTTTTTTTGCGTTTCATATTGCAGACAATAATATGCAAGTTGTCACTGCTTCATCCTTGTATGAGTTGCATTGCCAATAAAACTTTTTGTAATTATTCAATAGTTTTGTTATCTCGTTATGTCGACTAAAAAGCTATCTGTAAAGGTGTCTACAAACTTATCTGTAAGATAAAATGAACGTATTAAAAAATATTTAAAGTATTCTTGGATGTGATTTAATTTTTCTTCAGTTTTGTCACAGGTTTTCCATTAACATTTACCAGTCAGATTTCGAACTCAATATTTTTCGGACATATTGATCAGAAACTACATTTATTTCGATTCCAACGCATCAGTTTGAAAAGAAAATCATGGATCAAAAATATACTTTTTATTCTTGCTGTTTGTTCAAAATACGATCCTCTTTGGGTAGTACCTAGTCCTTTTCTTTGAGACCCATATCAGTTAAAGAATTCGACTGATATTTTTGGGTTCCTGATCCAATTTACCTAATAAGTTTTTCGTCTATACCTACGTACAAAATATACGACCCTTAGTTTATACTAGAGTACTTTTTTATTTCCTTCAAAATAAGGAACAGTACCTACCTATCCTTGTTTCTTTAATGATACAATATTTTCTGTGAATTCATGTGAACATTTTTGTCCTACATTAATTGACTTGAAAATAGGCGTTTTCAAAATGGGTTATTTCTAGGTATGTTTTTTTTTAATTTTAATTAAAAAACTTTTTTAAAACATGCTTTTATTTTAACAAATTTTTGAGTTTACAATGCCTTAGCCTCTGAAGATGGACGGAAAAAGTCCGATAGCGCTAAGGCATTGTTAACTAAAAAAAATGTGTAAATAAAACTATGTTTTAAAAAAGTTTTTTTTATTCAAATTAAAATGAATTTTCACTCAGTGAATGCACTAACTCTAGAAAATTATGTTTTTTTTTTTTTAAGAAAATTGTTCATAAAAAGATTTATAGTAGATCAAAATACAAATTTCTCTTAAAAGCTTAACTCTGTGGTTTTACTAATATTGCGCTTGGGTTGTTTTTTATATATTTTAAAATTAAATAGTGCATCTTTTAATTAATGCATCATTTGTTGCATCACATTTTTTTAGAGCTCGCAAATAGTTCTGAAGATGCAACGCTCATTAAGCTATGAAACGCTTATGGATAAGGATAAAAAAGGTCGATAGATGAACCTCTTTCAAATATGTACATTATTTGCTTTGTGTGATACACTACATATGTACCTACATACCTGTACCTACTACGCTACTCTGGAAATATTTTTGTTTGGCATCTACAATATAAATTGCAAAAAAATGAAAATGTTTATGGTTCACATCGAACGCATTTAAGTTTGCACTTAAACATGTTGCATGTGTAATAACAAAATTCAAACCCAAATATCAAATGAGCATAATGTCTACCGACATTCCTTGAAACAGTTGTGACAATTATATAAGTGAACCAGTTTTTACAGTATGGGTGGTCAACGTCTAATATTTAAGTCGACAAACAGAAATAATAATATCCTGTACTTTATTTATATGCAATAATATTTAATATTTTATTTCATCAAACTTATCCCGGCATTTTTTATTACGATTCCTCCAGATAAGATCGCGCTTCGTCGGAAAAATAATAATATAATATTCATCGTTTACCGTACCAAAAAAAAAAACTCGTAATTATCCTTGCCGAGTCGATCCGTCGCCAAGATACGACGAAAGGAAAAGGTTTAACATTTTTTGAGAGCCATTCACCAGATCTTATTCATAGAAGCCGGCGTGGACTGGCTTATCTCTCAGAGGCATCGAGCTCTTAGACTGTTCGGGTCATTTCATTCCACCACGCATGATGATTGAATACAACAGTGGTGTATTAAAACATCATCTGCCGGGTATGGCGTTTTATGAACGTCCATTAGTGGAGGGATTTTGTAATGGCTCTGAATAAATAATGCATTGAGCTTCAAGAACAGAAAATAGCTTGTGCTCTTCTTCTTCTTTGTATAACGCAACTAAGCTACACATATAGTGTAACTTCTTGCCTGCGTTTCCCCGAAGGGGTCCCATGTGGCGCTTCGGGACCTATTTATTTTTACAGGTAAGGCGCCGGCCTCACACCAACCACTTTCACTTGAAATGGGGGTTTTCCAGCTCCCGGGGGGGGGGGGGTGGTTCTCATTTCTTGTGAAGGCTGAGTACACCTTTGAGATCGAACCCTTGCTCTCGGCATGGAATGCAAGTATTCTACCAATTGAGCTATTGACCTTTTTACGAGCTTGATCGTCGTCGCTACAAAGCGCCAATTCTCGAGCAAGACCCAGTTGCTGTAAGGCTGGATGGATCTTTGGTGACCGGTCATTGGTAAAGGTCTTTTGAATATATCATCCCAGCGAAAAGCAAATTTGAAAATATAAATGGAATATTTTTTGTGCTTCGTCGGGAATCGAACCCACAACCTTCCCATTCAGAGTCCGAAGTGTTACCACTGAGCTACAGACCGGTCTGTATGCCTGATTTTAATGTGTAACCATTGCGACCAACATGATAAATTTGTACTCAAACAAGGTTATCCACGACAAATTTGATTCGTAGATTATCCATAGATCATCAGTTTTTTGCACGGAAAATTCACTTTATTTGGCGGCTGAGCCATGGATTTTCTATGTGTGAATAACACTGTTAGATTCTCACACATAAATTGTATAGAACGAAAAGCGAAAATCCAATATTTTCAAAAGATAATAATGGGATTAGCAAGCATTTTAAAACATACTTTATCCTCTGAGGATAAAAACATCAATAGTCTTTAATGATCGCTAACAAAATATTTTTTTCCCCTTTCTCTAGCAACCCAGTCGTGTGACATCACAATTTTGTTGTATATGGAATTTGTTTTGCGCCCATTTATCAAAACACACAAAATAACATTATATTGCCAAATAATTTTCTCATTAAGAAAATACCCAGATTGCTTCTTTGGGTTCTATACGATACGACTCGTATACGACAATATGTATCTTATATTTTGTATTGTTTGTGTATTAACACTGAAAATTCATACTGTTATAGTTTAAAATTTTTTGAGGAATTCAAAAACACTGTTTATTTTCACATACCTGATGATGACCTTCTAGGTCGAAAACGTTAGTAACTTACTCTAAAGATTGTAATCTTTTTAAATATATTCATGTGAAAATAAACAGTGTTTTTGAATTCCTCAAAAAATTTTAAACTATAACTATATGTATCTTAAATAGTTTATCAAAAAAAATAGTAAGTACATCTGTATACACTGTTTCTTGGACCGGTCCGTAGCCCAGTGGCAACACTTCGGACTCGTAAATGGAAGGTTGTGGATTCAGATCCTGGCGGAGCACAAAAATAAACAATTTATAGTTTCGAATATGCTTTTCGCTGGGTTGAAAAAAATCATAAATATTAACCAAAGAGCGGTCACCATTGGTCCATCCAGCCTTACAGCACCTAGGTCTTGCTTGAGTATTGGCGCTTTGTAGCGACGACCAAGCTCGTACACCTCTGCGGCACTACACAAGTGTCATAGACCCCTTGAGTTTCTACAATCTAGGGAGTCTCCCGCACAGGATTTCTTTAAAAAAATACGTACATCTTAAACATTATGTTTAGGCAGTTTGAATTCAGAAAAAAAAATCCTTCACTATTGTAAGATTTACATAAAATGCTCACCAATACTTACAATGTCCACTAATATTTACAATGTTCACCAACACTTACAATGTTCACCAACACTGGTGTATTATGTTCTCCAGCGCTGTTCACCAAGCCGTACACTGTCCACCAATATGTTCGCCGTACTCTGTACACCAATATGTCTGCATTTGTATGTAATTTATGTCTCACGAGGCTCTGCACACGGGAAACCGTTAAAATTGGCATCGTCTGCAGGAGATGGCCAACTTTGTTATTGATTGTGGTGTTATTGTAGAACAGAACGTATCGGAACTGAAACGCGGAGCGACCGAGGGGAAGTCGGTCTCGAACCATTTAGCCCTACCGTTGCTTCGAAAATAATATCCATAATCTAAGCTCCAAATATATGTAAACATTTAAGGCTCATATTAAATGCAATACATGAAAAATATAAAAAAAAGAATAGGTACGTACCTACTTGTTTTTTGAAATATTTTTTGTGTTGAATTTTTAAATAAAATGACATTGTTGAAAATAAAAGATGTGTATTTTAAAAAAAAAACTGATTCCGAAATCGTGGTGCGAAATATGAGATATATTTTATTTATACGAGTATTGTGTTATATTGCTCCTTGATTAATAGGTTGGTATAAGGCTGAACCTCCATGCTGTAAAAACTTGGTTCATTTTTGCCAATGTCTCTCCGGTTTCAGGGAAAGGTAGCAGAAATTTCAAAGTTAATGTTCATGTGAGGTTGGGTTTATTTTGTATGTGCACATGTCGCATGTGTAAGCGCGAACTTACATATGATTGTTTGTGGACACAATATATTTTTGTATATCAGATTATAGTACTTATATGTTCCAGAAAATTTACCCGCCAAATATGTATTTCAATACACAATTAATATTGAATTTTCGAATGAAATATATTGCTTGAAAGGACGTTATGACTTTTTTTTTAAATTGACTATTAAATCGCAATCTGAAGTATCAAATTTTGTTTGTATTGTATACATGATGTTATTGAGAATTCGTTTTTAAAAAAGCGGAAACAAATAGGTATCTATGTCTCTTGTTTTTTTTCTGAGATCCGAGGTATTTGGAAATCAGTAATTCAATATCTAAGAAATAATTTAATTAAGTATACCTACATTACCAAAAAAATGTAAATAGTAACACCGTCGTAAGTAAAACGCAATAAGAGACGGACTAGTAAAAAAGCATGTTTGTTCTTTGAAAGAACAAAAATAGTACGTTTTACATTAATAAATCTATAATCTAAATTACAAACATACATTTGGCAATTAAAATGCTCATATTAAAAGCATGCCAGCAAAAAGGCGCATGTAAGTTCACGCTTACACATTCTGTAAAATTATCTACATTATTATCTACAAAATAAACCAAACCTCACATCTAATCTAATCTAATCTAAGTTGCAAATATATGTTACATAAGAGATTCACATTATATGCATTCTCACAAGCAGACACGTACAAGTTCGCGCTTGGATATGCCGCATGTGAAACTACAACATAAAAACCAAATCTCAAATGGACATACACCCTTCAACTCTTGCCGTCTTTCCCTGAAACAGTGGTGACATTGGAAAAGTAAGCCATTTTTACAGCATGAAGGATTATAGCCTCATCACATGCGACATGTGTAAGCGTGAAATTATGTGTGTCTGCTTGTGGGAATGCATTTAATATGAATCTCAAATGATACATATCTTTGCAGCTTAGGTTTAGGTTTAGATTTTTAGACCAACCTATTAGTATAGGAACTAGTCAAGGAAACGTCAAATAAATATATGGTAAATATTTTTTAAATAAATGAACAAATACATTATTAACAAAATAAATTAAAGCATTAAGTATATAAGTACAACGTGGAAAATTTCATGTTCAATCGGCTTACAATACATACTCTACAAAAACAATTTTGTTACATAGTGCGGGCCCACATGCCCTCTGTTAATGGCTTGGTCGTTGGGATACGAACCGTAGGTCACCGAGTGCGGCCGAGACAAACCGACACATTGCATCGCGTCCGACAAGGCGACAACAGGCGACTGCAGCCATCGCAGAGCAAATCCTCTGATAAAAACGTTACACGGACGATGGACTCAAAGATGCGCAATGGATTATCACATACAATAATGTTTTTCTTGGCTTAGACCTCTCGTGCTTCAAGTATTTTGTTTCAGCTCAACCGAAACTTTCAAAAAAAAAAATTATAGACGCCGTGGTAGCTGGCTGTCTGGATGACAGCAGGAAGTATTAACACTTTCAGATCCGTCTGATCAATAAAATGAAGAAGAAGAATCGATGCTATGGTTGAGGTCAAATGGCTGATCTTTATAGCGTATTTGGAATAGAATAACGTTTGTTCGATCCCCGCTTGGGTCATTTGACCATAACTTTGATCTTGGTTCAACAGATCTTAGTTGGTAATTATTAATTAATAATTCAAATTTACGATAATGAATATTTTATTAATTATATTAATACCTGTTTTTGGCCAGGCAGAATGGGTTGGTGAATTTCATTCCTCTTCAGAAATATATTTAAATATATGTATATGGATACCAATCAACGATTTATTTTATTAGGCTAACCCACGTGATCTGTGGGCTAACCTATAGCAAAATGTGCAATAAAAAACTTACTGTTTTCATGATGGCATATGGTTCCAATCTGCTTTAATATGTTTGATTTTTTTTCTTACCTGAAACAAAAAAGTTAGTTGAAAAATGAGGAGCTTTTAATTGTGTATTGGATAATTAGGTTTTTACATATTTGAAGTTATACTTAAAAATATATTTAAAGACCCAATTTTTCACACTATAAGCATCAAAAAAACCAATAAAGACAATAGAAGTCCATAACTATTTTTTTCAGATTAAATACAAATATCCATTGCTAGCTGAAAACGTTTTCATCTTATTATTCAAATAATTCAATAGTTACTCGTGAAAATTACAAAAAATCATTTTTTTTGTAATCCGTAATGGTTTTGTTTTGATATTTTCATTCTTTGCAAAAATTACGAACGATTGCCTGGACTTATAGGTTGGCTGACTTCAAGTGCTGTAAAATAATATTTCACTTTTCCAATGTCACCCCTGTTTCAGGGAAGGTCACATAAGTTGCAGGGTGTATATTTATTTGAGGCTTGGTTTTCTTATCTGTTAGTACACACGCAGCATTTATAAGCGAGAACTTACACGTGTCTGTTTGTGGACATGCATTTAATAATATACATTTTAAATGTCAATATACCTTTGCTAACTTAGATTATAGATATAGATAAAAAAAAAAAACAGGTTTAAAAACTGAGGAAAACAACATCAAAAACTTGTCAAAAATTCTGCCCAGATAATAATTATAAATGTTAAGGTATGCAAATTAAAATTTGGAATTTTGTTTTCGCCCCCGTGAGCAGGGGCGGGGGTCTATTTTGTTTTCCTTTAAGAATATTATCTTTATGATTGGTCCGGCGCTCGGAGGGGATCCCGAGTTGTTTTGGACCGGCGGCGGAGTATAGAAATATTGAATTATGGCTGAGTTGTCTGATAAAATAATACGAAATCACCTTGCAGTGATTGTCGACTAGAATATTTAAAAAAACAAAGTTCTATAAAAAAAAATTATAAATCTTGTCCGGGAGACTCCGTACATTTCAGAGACTCTAGGAGTCTTTTGCAGAGATGAGAGTGAAGTGGCGGTTAATATCCGTTGTAGTAAGGACTGTTCGCTGTGTTTTGTTTTTTCTGTGTGTTGCATTAGCTTTGTTTTGAAAAAGATGTGGCGATTGATATTGATGTTGATTAGGACAAGGTTAAATTGGGTTGGTAACGCAGATACCGGTGACTTGTTTCAAAAGCGGCCAATTCGGCAAAGGAATGAGTCGTGAAATCCCCAAGTTCTCAAGTTTGTATATCGACTGCAAAGTACATTCGCTAAGTTTCACAAGAACCTATATTCAATAACATAATATAAATTTTAATAATCATGGGGGTGTGTAGCGTTTTATGTCGAAACTTTTAAAGGTAACGGAGCTGACCTTACGCCAACCACTTCAGTTAAAACGCAACTAGGTATGTAGGGCAACTTTTTATCGCACAACAAAACATTGCGTTCACTCACCTGAATTGCATAAATTTTAAATATGCAAGAAAATTAAATAACTGTCTAAGAATGCTAAGATATATTACATTTAAAATTCATATTATATGCACAAGCAAACACGTGCGAATTCATTATTCAACATTCCGTATGAACTTACAACGTAAAAACCCAATCTCAAAAAAGCATAAGCCCTGCAACATTTTCCAATGTTCCCTGAAACAGAGGTGACGTCAATCAATTTTTACAGTATGGGTGGTCAGCCTCATACCAATCTCTAAGTCAAGGAATAGAAAAGAGTGCCGTCATATATTCTATACACTTTTTATTTGAGAAATCGGGATGAGGTTTACGCAATGCTTTATACTACGGGTAAAAAAAAAAAAAATTCGCAGACAATGTTCAGCGTCACTGGCCTCTGTGTAGCGAGGGAGACAATTTTGCGGGAGCATTTGAATAATTGAGAAAGTGAATTTATTAATTTATTATTTAGTTAGTTGCGACAAGTTGGGATAGACAAGGCGGGGGGGGGGGGGGGGTAGGAGGTGGGGGTGTGGAGGGTAAAATTAATGCGCCCCGTAAAACACGTACACGAGAAATCAGTCATTCTAAACAAGCTTAGGTGGGTACTGAAGGCACCGCAATGCTATTATGAATCCGCTACTAACAAAGAGCGTGAAAGATGCTTCGATTTTCGTGTGTTTTAAATAATTGCAATGTTTCTTGTTGTTCGCAAAACTTTTCGAATATAGGTTTTTTGATTTGCCCAAAAACATTACATTCTTTACACTGCTTTTTATTTGATTCACCTTTGTGTAGATTTCCGGATGTTAAAGATGTTACTATTTTTTATTAATAAAGAATTAAAATGTGTTTTATTCTTCTTTTATGTTTTTTTTTGTTTTTGAGTCGTTACAAATATTTTCGCAGAGCCTCCATCTTTGGGTAAATTATGACTTATTATTGTGATTTCTACATTCTTTGATATTTCAATAGTTTCATATTCTTACTTCTTATTTAGCACTATGATTTTCAATTGCATAAAATTCATCCATCTATTCATCCAGTTTGTCCTCAAAATACAGTTTGATTTCTTGGGTTTAATTTTTCAAACTATCTTTTTTTTTGTAAGTATGATTTCATTAATTTCACAATCAAAACTAAAATACACGATAATTTTAACTCCACTAAACTGTGGTAGATTTAAGTAGTATATAAATAATCTGAAATCCCGCAGTGATATTTTTTTTACCAACAAAATAAATTTTAATCTCTTCAGCACAAAGAAAAGTGCTCGACTGAGACCGCATTGTGAATAATTTATATGCTACCGTCGAGATAGTAATTATTATTAGTTCTACCACATTTGGGTACGTAGAGCTCGCGAGGCTTGCTGGAATTCCCTTCTGCTAGATATTTGTCTGCACCATTAAAAGTTCTCGCCCGACAAAAACAAATTACAAGATGTTCGCATCCCCCAGAATGGCGACGCCGGCCCTTCCACCTCCCGAGTCTGATTGCAAATTCGGTGCCATTGAGTTACAACACAGAGGAGTAGAAACTAAGTGCGGCAGTAAAGATTAAAATAAGTCTGTTAAGATGATTCTGACACATGGAGAGAGTGAATGATGAAAGACTGACAAAGAAAGTATATGTTGTAAGAATAGATGGATGTCGTGGTAGAGGAAGATCGAGAAAAGTATAGAATATAATTAGACTAAATTGCCGGAATTGTGAATGAATGGAATATCCACATTCATAATAAAAGGAGAGCTTGTATGAAGAGGGTTATGACTCTGCATGAAATGAAAGAAGTATGTTAGGACAGAAAGAAATGGCAGTTGATCTGTAATGCTGGTGGCTGGGACTGAGATTTTTGAAATTATATATTTTTATTGTGTATTCGTTTTAATGTTAAAACGTATTATTATTTATGTTTTAAAAAATGTAATTTGTTGTATAATATGCTCCTTGACTTATAGATTGGCACTCAGCTGACCCCCCATACTGTAGAAAATGGTTCACTTTATCAATGGCACTCCTGTTTCAGGGAAGGCCGGCAAGATTTGCAGGGTGTAGGTATATTCGCTTGAGATTTGGGTTTTGATGTTGTTGGTTCACATGCGGCATGTACAAGCGCGAACTTATACATGTTTGCTTGTGAAAATGCATATAATGTGAATCCTCAATGTTACATATCTTTACAACATAGATTAGATTATATTAGAAACTATCTTACGGCGTTGATATATACTTTGGAGCACGGTTGTCTCCAGTTCTGTCAAATACAATTATTTAAAATTCATGTTCTTAAATGTGAAATCCTGTATTTTCTTGCTTTTTGCATTCGACACCAAATAATTACGCATGCTTCAATGTTTTAAAATAATGCATTTTACGTTTAAAAAATTCCAAAATTACCGATCAAAAGATTTATAACGCGTGCGCACAATGTTCGCGCAGAAATGAATATCAATTATGTCAGCATTGTTGATATATTTCTTAGTTTCATCCAAGTTTTTTGTATACAACTAAATGGTACAGTGAAGTTCTTTGTTCTCTCTCTTACTATGGACCATTTTCGTAAGTAAGTTAAAACATTTAATGTCTATTTTCGTCAAAATAATTTCAAGTCCACAGATATAATAAGTCAATGTTCGGTGCTCTTATAAACTTGCGAGTGCAAGTTGGCGGCCGAATGCTTAAACTTATGGCGTGTAGGTGAGCTATGACCTAAACCCTATGATGGGATTCACTGAGAAAGGAGAAATAGTTTCCAAAATCTTCATCGATTTTTATTTTGCTAATTTTTAGAACGGTATGATTATAAAGTACGTGTTTTTAGGAACACAAGTCCTGCAGCTCTAAAAACAATTATCATCCATTCCTTTCACAAATAAATTGTGAAAGGACAAAAGAGGGAAGAGAC
Organism: Agapetus fuscipes; assembly: GCA_951799405.1. Taxonomy (NCBI): domain Eukaryota; kingdom Metazoa; phylum Arthropoda; class Insecta; order Trichoptera; family Glossosomatidae; genus Agapetus; species Agapetus fuscipes. The sequence goes on from OX637332.1 coordinate 9,306,163, forward strand.
GACCGAGAAAAGTATGGAGTGATCATATTGAGGAGATTGTGAAAGAATGGGACGTACAAAGGGAGCGTAAAAGAAGAAAATGCATGAAAAAGGTGATGGATATGAAAAAATTGAAAGAGGTATGTCAGGATAGTAAAAAATGGAGGCAACTCTGCAGAGGCTCTGGCCACCCCTAGCGGAATGGTGACATAGTTACAGTTAAAGTGACAGTATCCTGAAGATGCCTTATCAAGCTAAAATGTTGAAACAAAAAAAAAGTGAATTAAAACTTTGTTTTTTCTATTTGATTTATAAAAAGTATAAACATTCCATCAGGACTTTTTAAAACACAAAATCAAGGTAATATAAAAAAACATGTAAAAAAGTATTACTATTGTACAAAGTTAGGTTTTTTTCCTTCATTTTCAGAAAGAATACTCTTTTCACTTTGTTTTTCTGCAGAAAACTATGTAAGTTTTTGAGTGCGCAGACGAATTTCGAAGCTTTTTAGAATGAATAATTCCTAGTTGAATTTTCCTTTCACCACTCCTTTCTTCGGTTTGCGTTTGTTAGACACTATGCAAGACGGCACGACAGGCGAAACTTTAAGTGCTAATCGAATATTCGAATGCGGCATTTATGAGCATTTGTTTGTTCTCGCCGCAACTCTACGGAGACTTATGAATAATTACTCGAAGCGAGTGTAATGTTTGTCAGGTCTCACTCGATTGTCCTATCATTATTTTACAATGAACCGTAAATTTAGTATTCACTCTGCATTGGTATTGTGATTCGTATGCTTTTGGTTCTACGGATGTGAGGATAACCTAAATTAAGGCATTTGTGTTGGTACGTAAAGAACTATAAAATTTGAGTTGAATATTTTACTAAATAATATACAAATATGAACATACTATTTTGTTTATTATTTGAAATAATCATTTAGTAAGCCTTTGTATTTAACATGTAGTATAAGCTGAAACAGAATATTTTCTATCATGTGAAGACCATTATCTTGAGCCTATACACACGCATGTTAATCTATTCGTATAATTCGTGCATATAATGCAAAAAAGGCAACTCAATGTGCATTTTATATTGCCACCTTAAAGATAAAACTGAATATGTATGGATTCACTGCTTTGAGAAATCGTGGATTAAACATTGGTGGAACTTATCATACTAAGCCAACTCATTATAAAGCAATGCTCATGAAAAACTTCTAAATTTCAGAGTTTTCACACATTTTAAGTTTTTTTTCTAGCGGAAAATAGAAAAAAAAGTTCATCTATCTGAGAAATTCTCGCTAGCTTAGCATATCTCTTATTCAGTTTTACGATCGATATTATTGGCTAAATTAAAATAATAAAAAATCAGATTTTGTAGAGTTTGTGTATTCACACAGTGAAAATTCATTTTATTTAAAATCAAATTATTTTTTATTAAACGTTGTTTTATTTTCACAATAATATTTTAAAAAAATGGATGGTGGCGGAGTTTACAGTATTTCGTGTGCAGACTGCGACTCTGTGTATGTTGGACAGACCTCAAGATCAATTAATGTAAGATTCAAGGAGCATAATAGGGCATTTAGAGGTCTGTCTGCATATTCCGAAATGGCGGATCATTGCATCGAAAATGACCATACCTTTGGCATTGACGATGTAAGGGTTCTGCACTCGGAATGTAAAATATACAGGCAACTAAATGCCCTAGAAACAATTGAAATTCATAAATGTAAGCAGAATGGCCCTATTGTAAATATTCAAATCCCTCTAGCTTCCCCCCTGCTCATTGCTCCTCTCCGCAATCCGCCATAACCCAATCCCATTAATTTTAGTTTTATTCTTTGTCATTTTGTTGTTATTATTATTATTTGTCTTTTTGTGTTGACTCAATAATTTTATTTGTGCTTTAAATATTTTATTTTATTTTTTGACCCTCGGATGTTTGAATTAATTTATTGTAATTATTATATATTATTTTATGTTTTCTTTCTTTTAATTTTTGACTGTTGTTTTTAATTTAAATTAAGTTCATATTTATTGTACCTATACCTACCTATTTATTTGAATTTATATAATTTTGATCTATGGTTTGTTCTTAATAATTGTAATTTTTTATACATCACTCTTGATAATGACTTGAATATTGAAGGTCGAAAGTACTCGAGATTAAAAATATTATTGTGAAAATAAAACAACGTTTAATAAAAAATAATTTGATTTTAAATAAAAAATTATTTCATACAAATACTCTCAGCAACGCATCAAAGCTACACACGAAGTGAAACTTCTTGCTATGATTGTAATTAAAATGGGAAAACTAATAACGTAAAAAAAATATCTAGAAGCAATTGGTCACGTCATCCCAACTAGGGATTTCTCGAGCACAACAGTCGTCTTTTTTGCACATCACTTAGCAATTTGTATGAAACGCTCGATTCGAAAATTGCTATCGTAAATATTGAAAAGAAAATCCGGCACTCCGGCTCTAGAAAATACTCGAGTTTTAATCCACCAAAAAAAATCACAAGTACTCGGATGGGGATCCCAAGTATAAGACATTGCGTAAATACTTTACCATAGCGTAAACAAACAAAAATTGTATGGAAATTTATGCACTCACTAAAAGCGCTTTTGTTTATTTTGTGTATATTTCTGTTAACGTAATAACTGAGTATTTAGGCTTTGTTTTGTGCTTGGGGTAAGATCTATTTCTGCTTTCGACAACACACGAGATGGGTCATTTGGCGTTTTTTTTTTCCTCTTCCCTCCCTTTCTCTCTTCGTGCAAACTCATTTTCGGCATTCACGGTCGATTACAGAAAACGAACGAGCCGATCTCCGGATAAGCCCGAACAGATACGAATCTCTGCCTAGAAATGCCGACATGAAAATTCCCGGAAAACGATTTAGATTTTTTTATACCTAAATTTACAAATTATCATGAAATTGTTTCAGTTGAATTCATAATAATATTCCGGGTCATCACAGGACATTTTTTTTAATGAGAATTTCCGGCCATAAATTATTACAAATCTTCCTTATACTCATTTTTTAAACATAAAAGAGACAAATCATTATTTTTTCTTAATTATTTATTATTCTTTATAATGGTTTTCTAGTTGACATTTTGTTTAAAATCTTTTTCTTCTAAAATCTTTAATTTAACTTGCAAAGATATATAAACATTAAAAATTCATCTTCAATGCATTCCCGCAAACACACGTGTAACTTTGCATTTACAAATGCTGCATGTAGGTACTTAAAATTAAAATCCAAACCTAAAATGAGCATTACGTCTGCAACTTTCGCCGATCTTTCCTAAATCAGGGGTAACATTGCCAAAGTGAAACCATTATTATTTATTAACAGTATGGGTGGTCAGTCTCATACCAACGTGCACATCAAGGAATTAAACTAAAATATCGAAATGACAGGTTTTGCATACATCTCAAAATAATAAATTGTGAATGACCCAAAAAAGACTGCATAAAATCAAAGATTCACTTTTGCCAATGCCACCCTAGCTTCAAGGAAGGCGATAGAAGTTACAAAGTTTATGTTCATGCAAGGTTCAGTTTATTTTGTATGTACATTGTACGCATGCAGCATGTGAGAGCGCGAACTTGCATGTGCCTGCTTGCGGGCATGCACTTAATATGAATATTAAATGTCAACATATATCTTTGCAACTTAGATTATAGAACTGTGACCACCTACCAAACTTTAAAATAAAACGGTAGAGAGCACACTCACGAATGATACAAGATTAAGTGGAATTTGTTTGGGGAGATATAATATATTATACTCTCTACTATCATTCCACTCTAATTCACATGCGCTCCTCAACCTGCAAGAGCTAACAGGTATTTTTATTTAGAGCTTTGTATATTTTAGTGTCCGGTCGATAGCTCAGTTGCAAGAGTGCTTGCATTGCATGCCGTGAGCCCGGGTTCGAATCCCACCGAGGGTGTTTCTTCAATCATTTCCCGTTTCGGTGTTTATTTAAAACCCAAAATTAAATTACCGGCAAGTTTTATTCAGCCTTCACAAGAAATAAGTGCCTACTAGCCCCCTCGGTAGCTGGGAAACCCCCACTTTAACGAAAGTGGTTGGAGTTAAGCCGGCCCCCTTACCTGTTAAAATAAATAGGTTCCACTTGTCACATGTGAAACACTTCGGGGATAAAGCGGCAAGAAGATACACTTTATGTGTAGCTTAGTTGCGTTGCGTAATGTGACAAATATTTTGATCTTTCAGTTGACGTACAAAATTTTACAAAAATACTTTGAAGGGGTAAAAGGATGCTTTCACCTTTTCCCTTAATGTTTCTTGGCTAATAGATTGGTATCATGCTGACCACACATACTGTAAGTATTTGTTTACTTTTACCAATTTCACCCCTGTTGCTTAAAAAAAATCAGCATGAGTTGCAGGGCTTACGTGAATTTGAGGTGTGGGTATTTTTTTTCAGAGATTGTTGTACAAAAAATAGTAAAAAGAAACAGAAAACAATAACTTTTTTTTTCATTACATCTCTTTGAATCTTAAATATTTGTGCAACTAAAATTATAAACAAAGATAGACAACATAACTGCACACCTTTGTCAGTTTAGCTTATAAGACCACGGACCGGTCTAACATAGTGTAGAATTCATTTTCCCGGGTTAATCTGTTATATGTTAATTTGTAATGTTGGCGGCTTATTCTTTCATAAGGTTTGTATGAGGCTGACCATTCATACTGTTAAAAAATGGTTCACTCTGTCAATGTCCTCTTGTTTGAGGGACAGTTAGTTTAAATGTTAATAGGTCTTTGGAACTAACGGTGCTATTCTTAAACATTTTGGTCGTCCGTTGAGCCCACACTTTGACAAACTAATGATTCCTGGGCTGGAACTCTCATCAAGGTGCATCGGTAATATTTGTATGAAAACCTGTCAATCCAAGATGGCCGCAAGTGAACAAGTGAACAGCTGATTAGTCTTTATACAAATATTACCGATATTCGGTAGGTAAGAATTACCGTGTTGATGAGACTTCCAGCCTAGTATCAGCAGTTTGTCAAAGCGTAGGCTCAACGGACGACCGAAATGTTAAAGAATAGCACCGTTAGATTACATATATGTGCACTGTACAGTAGGAATTAATTTTAAATTGGTACAACATTTGAGAACGTGTGTTATTTGTTACAATATTAATCGTCGTCATTATTGGGTTTGTATGTGCGCCCGTAACAAGTAAACTCAATTTGGGGATGCTCGCTTTTTGGCGTCAGATAAATGTATCTATCGTTTGTTACGAACAGTTAATGTGTGAAAGAAAACGTATTACTGATCCCGGCGCTGCTGATAAACAAACAAAGCTTTAATCTAAGTTGCAGACCTCTAAGCATTTGAGGTCGGTTATCTCGTCATGACGTTTTTTACTGAATATACACTTGAAGGAACGTGTATTTTTGTAAGATTTTGTAGGGTTTGTGTATTCACACAGTGAAAATTCATTTTTTTTAAAATAAAGCTATTTTTTGTTTAACGTAGTTTATTTTCACAATAATATTTAATATCTCGAGTACTTTCGACCTTCAATATTCAGGCCATTATCAAGAGTCATGATCATACTCTTGATAATGGCCTGAATATTGAAGGTCGAAAGTACTCGAGATATTAAATATTATTGTGAAAATAAACTACGTTAAACAAAAAATAGTGTATTTTTGTATTTACATTTTTTGTCTTTGAGATTTGTGCCGAGTTCATTGTAAACTGTTACTGTATTGTGCCACCGTTCCACTAGGGGTGGCTGGTACCTCCACAGATTTGCCTCCCCTTTTTCTGTCCTTTCATACCTCTTTTATCTTTTAAACATTTCTTGCTTTACTCATACATACTCTTCTCTAATTCTCACTATTTTTTCCATTTCCATTTATTTTTCCTTTTATTATTGTAAAAAGGGTTGTATTTCTTGAAATTAATCCTGTTTTCATTCCTTTGTAATACACAACTTCTGTTAGATTCTCTTAACCAACAACGGGATGACGATTGTTTATGTCTGAAATTCGATACAGCTCCCTCTTGTGCTTAAAATTTAATAAAAAACATATAAATTTTCTCTAATGGATGTACATCATACTTCTGCACCCCTTCAAGATTGGCTTTGCCAAAAAGTTAAGTGAGTAAAAATTCCCCTCCTGCCAGGCGGTATTGAGTTTCTGGGGGAGGACTCCAAGAGTGTCCTTTTAAAACACTCTCTTCCGATCAAATTACCTCATATCGTCAGGGCTAAGAACTCACTTCACGGTGCCAATATCCTGGGCTTCAATACCAGCTTCTGCACGTCGCATTCGACAGTTCAATGGTCAAAGGAGCCGCGTAACATGCTAGGACCCACGGCTTCGAATACCGACAACTGATAGTGTCAGAATTGTTGCCTTTTAAAGTTTGTTCTTTCTTACTATGGCTTGGTAGCAGAAATGTCTTCTACATAGGATGGTCGGCAGCTCAGTTGTCAGTCACCCTTGCGTTCTACCAACAGGGAAACCTCCACTTCATTATTCGGTGTTATTCACATGCAGCAAATCCATAGCTCAACCACTACCTGGAATTTTCTATACAAAAAAAAAACACGATCCATGAATCAGCTATGTATCAAATCTTGTGTAAATTAACGAACCAGCTTACAACCACCTTCAGAAAGGGACTGAAGACACTGCTTTTTTCCAGAAACCATGGTACCCTTGAGATGGTCCTGGACCATTAAATGGCGCCAAAAACTCATCCATCATCATCATCATCACTGAGAGTGTGTAGAAGTAGACCAGAATATGTCGTTCCTACTGCAGACGTATCAGAAAATATATCTTACAGAAACCAAAGAAAATCTCTCAGTATTCCACCGCTGGTTTCGGTAATAAGGTATAAAAAAAATATTTCTGTTGGCTGAGCCTCGTGTTATCCACTTTCGCCGACATCTCTAAGGACTGCCTCTCTCACTTCCCCTTTCAAACGAGATCAAGGGAAAAGAGATTAAGCGCGCACAAAGAGGGCTAAAGCACCGGCACACAAAAATATTACACACAGAGTCGAGATTCTTATTTTCCCGGCAAATAAAAAAGAGTGACTTTTGAACTATTTACTTATTGAGAGCTGCTATTGAAGGATCGACGGTGCGTGCATGCGGAAGGTAAAAAACCCTGTGTCAAATCTTTACCATGAAAGCTATTATTCATTTTGTTGCATTATTTTTTCAATAAAACGTATTCAATAAAATCTAATATATTTAATTGGTTGATTTTTTTTTCCAAAGCGCCGTTTACATTAATATTTAGTCACAAGGGCACTTTATTCCGGGTATGACCTTAGAAACAGGTGCGTCTTCAGCTTCCTCCTGAAGCTTGCCCTGTCCTGCTCTTTCTCCACCTCAACCGGCAACTCGTTCCAAGCCATTGGGCCCGAAGCCGAGAAGGCACCATCACCAAAGTTGGTTGAGGTTGCCCTGAGAGGCAAGATCAACAATTATTTCTAACTTTTGAATCAAATATATCCTCTCAATGTCCTTGTTGTATCGTAATACTTACATACTTCAATGAATATATTGTCTATTTTGTTAAGATTTATTACATTTAGAACTCATATTTAATGCATGCTCAAAAGTAGACACCTATAAGTTGGCACTAAAAACTTACAACATAAAATCTCAAATGGAAATAAACCATGTAATTATTGTCAAAGTGAACCGCTTTTGTGTGAAAAATATTATTGTTGTAAACGTGTTTTTAATTTTCACGGCCGATTTCAGATGCGTGATATTGTTCTTTCAGGTCTTACCTTGAGTTACTCAAATAGATACAAAACGAAAGGAAAACAACAAGAAAATCAATGCACTACGTGTAAGACACACAAAAACTTTTTTTTTTTAAATTCACACCAAATCAATACTTACTTTATAGCCTTCAGCTATAGCAAGAAAGAAAAAAGTTACTTCGGTTAAGAAATATATATTTTCCTGCGAATTGGAATACCTTTCGTACGCAACTTCAAAACGCTTTGTTACCAAAAGCGCAATATTGGTATATGCAACTTATTGAATTTCTCGTATATTCAATGGTTGGTTACTTACGAATACACAATCGCAGCAAACTCACTCATTCACTCACAGCAAATCCATGGCTCAACCGCCACCTACCATTAATTTTCACACAAAAAAAATGGCACGTGGATCAGTTATGGATCAAATGTGTTGTGAATAATCCTGAATGAATCCTTTCCTTTGAAAAGAGTATATTATTTTTAACTACAAAAATAAACTGCATTTTTTCGTTTATTTTTGTAGAAAAAAATAGAAAACTGAGGATAGGATTATAATTTAATGGCTTGGATGAATTTAAAATGGAAACGCACGAAATAATTAATGAATTGAAAATGCACTGCATTCTTCCCCACAAAATTATTCATAGCGGAATAAAATAAATAAAACAGACGGTAGATGGGAATTTGCGTTATGCGCTAGACTGAACGCCGCTTTATTCAGTTTCGCTCAACCCTTTAAGCGCTTGCGAATGATGGTTCCATATCAGAACGACACAGTGATAAAACCATACATGACATAACGACACATGACGTAACATCACAATGATAGTACGTCACAATGACAGTACATCACAATGACAAAACATCACTAGACAAAATCGTTCCATGTGCCGTTTGTGGTATGTGCTGTTTTAGGGATGTGATGTTTTGTCATGTGATTTTTTTAATGTGCACAACAAGCTACTCTAATTACAGTGCACTCTCAAACCTATCAACACGCTGTTTTAGTTCTTGTTTGCCGTATAGATCATTAAGCTAATTTTACATGAGCACTGTTTGCATGTCTACTGGACCAATGTGTCTTATGAAAACAGGAAAATTATTTAAAAAGTATTTAAAACAGCTCTCACATTATCGAGTTTTACGTTTTTACTTAGCTCAGATTGTGTAGAATTTGATTTTTAAGACAACTTCATTAAAAAGTTATATTTGACAAAATTTGTCTATACGGCAAAAAAGAACTAGGGGAGCGAACACGCTGAGAGGAACTCTATTATTAGAACTAAATTTTTAAATCTTAATATAATACATTAAAAAATGTCTATATTAGACTCATTTAAGAGCTTTATACTCCAAGTCACGGGGTATTACGCCACGACATCAGTACGGATTTTCGGTACATAAACTTACAGTGATGTATTTTCTGTGTTGTTTTGTCATAAAACTGTCATGTGATGTACTTTCATGTTGATGTTCTGTAATGAATCGTTCTTTATAGTGTCGTTTTTTCATGTACTGTTCTGCCATGTGTCGTTTTGTCACAGTGCCGTTCTACCGCGTCACTGGGAATGATAAACGTCGCCGATACACAATGGCGAAAGAAATAAAATAAGTGAACCAAATTGAGACATCCTTACAAACGGACCCCAAATTCGTACAAACAATATTCCAAAAACCGTTCTCGTAACATACTGCACATGCGCGCTGTTTATTTGAACGCTGAAAGGGAACAAAACCTTTTGTGCGGGTATGGAGTTGGATGTTTGCCTGGCACACACACACACGATATAAGTATAAAACAATACGCTTAAACGAAAGCGTAGCGTGTTATCAAAAATAAACTTAAATTTAAACGCTTGCAAGGCGGCGCTGTTTTAGTTTCGATGCTTTTTTGCTAGAACGCAATTGTAGAGTATAAATGTAAAGCTTTACACTAGAGGCGCAGTCCACCCTTCCAGTTTTACCCCCTTACAAGTTGTGAACTCTAGTCCTATGCATGTAGCTGCTACCTTTACCGGCTGGTTTACACGGACTTAGTGTGTAAATAATAATAATAATAGTAGGATGATTTCTTTGGAGAGCGCTGTTTTTTTGTGAATGGCACATCAAAAGTCCTCTTCGAGCTTGGTTTATAGGCTAAAGAAAGCGCCAATTCTCGAGCAAGACCCAGTTGCTGTAAGCCTGGATTGACTTTTGGTGCCATGTCTTTGGTAAAGTTTTATAATTTTTTCAACCCGAAAAAGACTATATTATATACTCCGCTTGAATTCAAACACACGACCTTTAATTTGCGAGTCCGAAGAGTTAACACTACACTACGGATCAATGTTTGTCAATTATATTTTTTTGTTAAAAACAAAAAAGAAAATTTCAGATAGGAGAAATAAATAAAGGAAAAGTAATTAACTAAGCCTACTTGGAGCTTTTCAAGAGCTCACACCTTCTCTATTATGTTAAGCATAAAATTTTCTAAAAGAAAAGTGTTTTCAACTGTGTACACTTAAAACATAAGCTGAACTCCAGGTTAACACAGCCTTAAGCCTCTTTTTTTTATGAGAATCGGCTTATCTTAACAAGTTGCTTCTAAAAAAATTAAATATAAATGGACTGTTCTTATTTCACTCATACATACCAACAAAAATAAGAAGCCATTAAAATACGGCTAAAAAACTCACGATTCTATATAATGAGAAAAAATTTAACCTACTAATATTTTCTATGAACGGATCTATTAAGTTCTGATATGACATTTGTGTACATATGCATAACTACCTGTACCTATCAAACTATACTCTTGTGCAATTCCGTTAGGGGTGGCCAGATCCTCTGCAGATTTGCCTCCATTTTTTCCTATCCTTGCATACCTCTTTCAATTCATTCATATCCATCACCTTTTTCATACAATTACTTCTCTTACATTCGCTTTGTATATCCCATTCGTTTTCAATTTCACCAACCTTATCCAGCCATTCTTTTCTTGGTCTTCCTTGCCTCTTTTCCCTTCCACATTTCCTCTGTATATACACAAAACACATTGTACATTTTTCAGCATCCATTCTTTCTACTTGTCCGAACCATCTCATCACATTCATTTTACCTTTACTTTTACGTCCTCTTTCAGCTTGCATTTCTAAATCTAAATCTAAATCTAAGCTGCAAGGATTTATATCATTTGAGATTCATATTAAATGCATTCCCACAAGCAGACACGCATAATTTCGCGCTCACACATGCCGCATGTGGACCTACAATATAAAAACCCAATTCTCAAATGAACCTAAGTCCTCCAACTCTTGCCGACCTTCCCTGAAACAGGGGTGACATTGGCAAAGTGAACCATTTTTTACATTATGGGTGCATACGCTTTTCCCTAATTCATCTTAACTTATCTTTAAAGGTTTTTCTGCCATACTCCTCAAGTGTTTTGTTTCTACTGTAAGGATATGTAAACTTATTTTTTACTCACCACATGTGCTCGAGAAAAAAATGTAAATTGCAGTGAGAAAAACTAATGGCAAGTACTTAACTAAGCTCGTGTGAGCTGACACCACGCACCTCAGGTTTTATTCATCTCTATGCCGTATTGTACGAAACGCGAACATATCTCTGCTTTTCCGATATGAATTATTAATTTACGCTTATACTAGCTTTTTTGTTGGACGTACAATGCGAACTTGTATTTTAGTTTACTTATATACACATTTGTTTTACTGTTTTTTCTTATTTACACAGGTTTTGCTATTTCAATTAATATTTTACTTGTTCCTTGACTAATACATTGGTATGGTAATAGGTTAGGGCCCTTGAGGTGTGACACACACAAAAACGGCTCTCTCTTATCATTTATAATTTAAAATTGTCGGGGTTATAGCCGCGGGGGCCAAGAGCGCTGATCTTTCTAGCGTGTTTCGAATGGAACAACGTTGGTCCGATCCCCGCTTGGGTCACTTGACTTTAACTTTGACCCTGGTTCAACAGATGTTATTGGGTAATTATTATTTAATAATAAACAATAATGAATTATTAAATGATGATATTAATAATAGAAGGAGCTCAAAAACCGGAAAAGCCCAGGTGAGGACAGAATCACTGCAGAAATGTTAAAATATGGCGGAAATTATCTGGAAGACGCCTTGTGTGTTCTGTTGAACAAATGCCTAGAGTCTAGGCCCTAGACGAAGAGAAGATACCGGAGACATGGCGAAATGCGGAGGTTAAAATACTCTTCAAGAAAGGAGACCCTAAGAGCGTTGAAAATTATAGACCAATAAGTCTACTCAGTGTTTTGTACAAGTTACTAACAAAAATTATCACAAAACGTTTGAGAAACAAATTTGACTTTTACCAACCAGTGGAACAGGCAGGATTCCGAAAAGGATACAGTACCACCGACCATATACATACTGTTCGATCATTAATAGAGAAGTGTACAGAATATAATGTACCACTATGCTTAGGTTATGTCGACTACCAAAAAGCTTTTGATTCCATCGAAACATGGGCCATACTGGCAGCAATGGATCAAGCACGCATTGACTCGAGGTATACAGCTCTAATAAAAAACCTATACCAAAATGCAACCTTACAGGTAAAATTCAATGAGGACTGGTCGACGGATAAAATACAAGTTAAAAGAGGAATCCGACAAGGTGACACAATATCCCCGAAACTGTTTACACTGGCATTGGAATACATTTTCAAAAAGCTTAGTTGGGAAAACAAAGGAGTACTCATAGATGGAAAATACCTAAGCCATTTACGATTTGCTGACGATATCATTGTTATGAGTAAAAATCAAGAAGAGTTAGCCGAAATGCTACAGGAACTGAACGAGGCCTCTAAAGAGGTAGGTATGAACCTGGCAAAAACCAAAGTAATGGGCACACAAAACTTTCAAATTAGGATTGAGGGCAACAATATCGAGGATGTCCAAGAATACATATACCTAGGTCACAGTATCCGAATATATAAGATAAACCAGACTGCTGAGCTTAGAAGAAGGGTTGGATTAAGCTGGGCTGCATTTGGAAAAATGGGATATATTTTAAAAAACCGGAAAATACCCATAAACCTGAAAAAGAAGGTGTATGAACTATGTGTGTTGCCAGTAGCTACATATGGCCTAGAAACAGTAACTCTCACAAAACAAAGTGCCGAGAAGTTAAGAACGACCCAAAGAGCCATGGAAAGAGCCATGTTAGGACTCTCCCTTAGAGATAGAGTCAGAAATGAAACGGTGAGAGAAAATACAAAGGTCACTGACATAATCCACCGTGTAATGACTCAGAAATGGCAGTGGGCGGGACATGTAGCCAGAAGTCCGGATGACAAATGGACAAAAAGAATGCTGACTTGGAGACCTCGAACGACGAAGAGAAGTGTAGGGCGACCACAGTTGAGATGGAAGGATGACCTGGACCGGCATGCTGGCGCGACCTGGACGCAGATTGCACAAGACAGGTCGATATGGAAACAGATGGAGGAAGCCTTCGTCCAGGAGTGGACGGAAATGGGCTAAAGAAGAAGAAGAAGAAGATATTAATACCTGTTTCTGGCTAGGCAGAATAGATTGGTGAATTGCATTCCTCTTCACAAATCTATTTTTTTAGAAAAAATTAAAAATTAAAATAAATTAGCCTGATATTATTATTATCATGCTGACTCCCATGGTGCAAAATATTGGTTCACTTTTTTCAATGCCACCCCAGATTCAGGGAAACGCAGCAAGAGTTGCAAAAATTTTATGTTGATGTGAGGTTTGGTTTATTTTGTATGTACACATCCAGCATGTGTAAGCGCGAATCTACATGTGCCTGTTTGTAGTTATGCATTAAATATGAGCTTTAAACATCAACATATCTTTGCACCTGAAATTATAAATAGATTTCATACTTAAAATGCAAAAAAGAAGAAAACTAAGCTGCACATAAGTGCAACTTCATCGTGTTTGAGTTCTTACTTGAGTACTAAAGGTGAAAGTACTTGAGGCAATAATAAATACTCAATTGTGAAGAAACAAGACTTTTTTATAAAAAACAAAAAATATTTAATACTTCTAAAATAAATAACATACATACATATTATGAACTAGCAATAATTGTATCACCATGTAATTTCAGATGCATTTTTCTCTTGGAATTAAATTTTCTCAACCTTACTAAGTACAAGACTGTTGTAGTCATATTCTAAGCCTGTATAGAGCTGACATATTTAGCGGATAATCACACAGGTAGAGTATTTTTGGTTTCGCGCGGGGTGGCCCGGTACAAAAAGAGCTCTGCGCGCGCATGTCCCTCTCATTGCAGCGGTTGTTTAAATCTCTCGGCGCGTTTCTCGTGCGTCGCGGGCCCGCGGACAGTTAACGGCCAGTAAAAGCGCGAGTCACAAGCAAGACCCGCGCGGGTGGTCCGCAGCTTTCTGAAACGACGTCTGAATCATGCGAAAATTTCATATCACCATGAAATTTTCGTTTTCGTTTTTTTTAAAGATAATAGTAAATTCTTCGTAGACGTAAAACTGGTTTCACTGATGTCATACAGCGAGTGGCCTGCTTAAAGTGGTTCTGGGCTGGTCACGTCGCAAGGCAGGACCATGACAGGTGGCCGAAAAGGATCTACCAGTGGCGGCACATAATGTCCAAGCGACGAGTGGGGAAACACAGCAGCGAATATACAGAAATGGAGAGTATTGGAGGAGGCCTGTGTCCAGGAGTGGACTGAAAAAGGCTGAGTAGGTACGGAGTAGAAGAAGATATATTTTTTTGTATTGAGGGAATGATGGTCGAGTTTAATAGGGCGATATTTAAAGATTTCAAAACAAACAGCAAAGTTACCCTTTAATTTGAAAATTCGATGATATGTATTTTTATGCTCCACCAAGAATCGAACTCACGACCCTCCGTTGCGTTTACTGATTGTCACATAGATCTGTGACACTTGACGGCTGAAGAAAATTATAATGTCGATTATCCAATGAATTGGATATCCAGAGTCATAATAAAAGGAGAGCTTGTATTAAAAAGGCTATGACTCTGGATGAAATGAAAGAAGTATGCAAGGACCGAAAAAAATGGCGGTTGATCTGTAATGAAAAAAATATTTTTCACTTTTTTATAGAATATGTTTTGTAGGTTTTAATTTTGACTGTTTAGTGTTTGTTTGTTTTATATATGTACTTAAATGTGATTAATTATTTGTATTCCTTGACTTAAAGGTTGGTATGAGGCTGACCACCCATACTGTAAAAAATGGTTCACTTTGCCAATGTCACCTCTGTGTCAGGGAAGGTCGGCAAAAGTTGTAGGGTAAATGTTTATTTGAGGTTTGTATTTTATTTGTAAGTACACATTCAGAATTTGAAAGCGCGAACTACACGTGTTTGTTTGTGGGCATGCATTTGATATGAGCTTTAAATGTTGATATATCTTTGCAACTTAGTTTATAGATAGATTATAGATATGTCTTAAAAATCCTTTGATAGCGGTTCGAGGTTAGAAATTCTCATGGAAAAGCATCATGTGCACCGCGTATCACTGCTCTTCCTTTCTACACGTTAATCTTCAATCGCGATCTTATTCAGGGAAAAGCAGCGACTCGTCTATTTTGTGCGAAATATTATATCGCAAGTCATAAAAATTAAGCTGAGCGAGTGACACACTATCAAGTGAAATCTGCAGAGCATTCAGTTCATGAACGAAAGTTTAGACAAAAGTGAACTATGGTTATAACTACTTTATATTTAAGCTAGTTTAACTGTTATCGAAAATGGACCAGAGCTGTAACTGTAACTGTAACTGTAACTCTGTCGCCATTCCGCTAGGGGTGGCCAGAGCCTCTGCAGAGTTGCCTCCATTTTTTCCTATCCTTACATACCTCTTTCAATTCATTCATATCCATCACCTTTTTCATGCATTTTCTTCTTTTACGCTCACTTTGTATATCCCATTCTTTCACAATCTCCTCAATCTGATCACTCCATACTTTTCTCGGTCGTCCCTTCCCTCTTTTTCCTTTCACACTTTCTTTGTATACATACTTTGTCAGTCTATCATCGTTCATTCTTTCCACATGCCCAAACCATCTCATCACATTCTTTTGTACCTTAACTTTCACATTCTCTTTCAAATTACATTCTTTTTTTACCCATTCATTCCTAACTCTATCCCTCAGAGTTTTTCCTGTCATGCTTCTCAAATGCTTCATTTCCACCGTACATACTTTACATACATACTTTACACCGTACATACCAGAGCAATTTTGATATAGACATGTTGCATATCAGATAATAATTATTATGATATATGACTCTGGATGAAATGAAAGAAGTATGTAAGGACAGATAGAAGTGGCGGCTAATCTGCAATCTTGATTTGTAATGTTGGCTCATTAGGGATTATTTCATTAGTATTGACATTAAAGGTTTTGTCGTTTTTATATACTTAAATGCTATTTATTGTTTGTATTTCTTGACTTCTAGGTTGGTTTGAGGCTACCTCCCATACTGTAAAAAATAGTTCACTTTGCCAATGTCACCCCTGTGTCAGAGAAGGCCGCCAAAATTTGTAGGGTTTATGCTCATTTGAGGTTTGGATTTTATTTGTAAGTACACATTCAGCATTTGTAAGCGCAAACTACACGTGTTTATTTGTGGGCATGCATTTGATATGAGCTTTAAATGTTAATATATCTTTGCAACTTGGATTATAGAATATGCTTCCGTGTTGCTTAACAAATTTGACAATAAAAGTTAAATCCAATCAGTTTGCAAAATTTTATATTTTTTTGGTTTTCAGTGCACACTTCTCAAATACAGTCAAAACGAAATTAAATGGGCAAAATAATGAGTCAGGCCAGGATATTTTCGTTTCAGTAAAACGGAAACTAAGAGAAGTATTATTTCAACAAATTGTAACTTTTCTTAAGTTTGTATTTGATGGCAGGTAAGAAACAAATGTACTTTGTGATATTTATGAGTTTTTTACTAATACAATGTTGAACTCATATTTTTACTATTGCTAATATTATCTCACTCTTCTGGGCCACAACATTAATTGTACAATAGATATTATGATATTCGTAGGTAAGGAGGAATTTTTGACATGTTTAGTGGGCAGAGCAAAGCTGCGAATAGGCAAATACCAACCCAATTAGGGAATATTTTTGAGATTCTCAAAGTTAGGGGTGTGAACTGCACACGTGGATATAACAAATACGTCATCCTGGTAAAGTTTTTCAATTTACAAAACAATATTTTATTAGGTAAACCGGAAAAAATATAAAGTTTTCATTACCGTCTGATCTGTAATCTAAGTCTATAATTTAAAATAAATAAATAAATCTTAAAAATAAAATGAATTTTCACTGTGTAAATACACAAACCCTACAATATCTAAGTCTATAATCTATAATCTAAGCTGCAAAGATATGTTAACATTTAAGGCTCATATTAAATGCATGTCCACAGACAGGCACATGTAGGTTCGCGCCTACACATTCTGCATGTGTGCATACAAATAAGCAAAACCTCACATGAACATAAACCTTGCAACTTCTGCAGCCGTTCCCTGAACTGGGGTGGCATTGGCAAAAGTGAACCGATTTTTACAGCACGGGTGGTCAGCTTCATACCAAACGCAAATATAAATTCACATGTGAGGAGCATATTTATGCATGCCCATAATAAATCAAACCTTACATGCACAAAAACTTGTGCCAATTTTGCCAATGCTACCTCTTTCTCACGGAATGGCGGCAAGAGTTTAAAAGGGCTTTTATTCATTTGAGATTTGTTTTATTTTGTAATTACACATGCAGCATGCAAGTACGACCTTACATGTGTCTGCTTGTGGGCATGCATTAAGTGTGAATCTTGGATGTTGAATTATCTTTGCAAATTAGATTAAATAGATTCTAAATACCAAATCACGATTTGAAAGCTCTGCCGCCGTGCCAGCCCACGCGGTCCCTAATTGGGTCTGGAACGTCTGTTTCACTTTCCATTGGACCGTAAATGTGTATTTTTTCTTCACACATCTGCCGAGAAGAGACGAGCTCCCGCCGTAATAATTTATTGCGCGTCTAAGGTTACAAAACTGAACCCCCGCCCCGCAATTACGGCGCCTTTTTATACGCCACATGGTCATATTATTGTTAGGAGCCACACTGTTGGATTGTGTGTACTTACCAGTGGCGAAGGGTGCCATACAACTCGATTCCCATCGGCTTCCCTTTTAAAGTGAGGCAACAAATTAGTTAAAAAATATAGGCACAAAGTAAAAGAATACATTTAAAACCAAAGAAACAATATGAATTTTTCCCATTGAAACCATGCAGTCTACTTTATTATTATTTTTGCCTCATTTTAAAAGGGAAACCGATGGGAATCGAGTTGTATGGCACTCTTCGCCAATGGTATCTACCACTGTTCAATCCGTAAGATCTAAATCTAAATCAAAGTTGCAAAGATATGTATCATTTGAGATTCATATTAAATGCATTTCCACAAGCAGACACGCATAATTTCGCGCTCACACATGCCGCATGTGGACCTACAATATTAAAACCCAATCTCAAATGAACATAAGCCCTGCAACTCTTGCCGACCTTCTCTGAAACAGGGGTGACTTTGGCAAAGTGAACCATTTTTACAGTATGGGTGGTCAGCCTCATGCCAACCTATAAGGCAAGGAATACAAGCAATTAATTACATCCAGTTATACAAACAAACAAACACTAAAAATAATATAATATTAATAAACACTAAAAAATCTACAAAAAATCTATAAAAATTAAAATTGATTCTTGGCCTTAGCCGCCTACATTACAGATCAGCCGCCATTTTTTTCGGTCCTTACATACTTCTTTCATTTCATCCAGAGTCATAATCTTTTTCATACAAGCTCTCCTTTTATTATGACTCGGGATACCCCATTCATTCGCTATTTGGAACTTTGGACTAAGATGATGTATAAAATTAGGATGGTTTATTTGGGGAGCGCTGTTTTTGTGTGAATCTCCAAGATCAAGATCCCTTTGCGAGCTTGGTCGTTGCTGTATGATGCTGGATGAACCTTTAGTGACCGGTCCTGTGTAAAGGTATATGACTTTCTCACCAAGCAAAGAGCATCATTATCTGAAAATATAAATGGTATTTTTTTTGCGCTCCGCCGGAATTCGAACCCACAACCCTCTATTTACGAGTCAAAAGTGTAACCCACTAGACTACGGAACGGTCTCTGATGCATGTCCCTAAGATGACTTTTGGTGATTCCTGAAGCGCTATTTTGCTAAATTCTTTACACTTTGGATATCAATCCAAGTCGGAGCTTACTAGCGCATGCGAAAGTAGTCCATAGAAAAAAAAATCACAGTAGGTACACCTTATATTTGGACACGAATCGTTTTCTCGTCGCGTTGAGGTAATAAGGATTTTAGCAGAATAGCGCTTCTGGAATATTGAAATAAACACAAAAATTGTTGGCTTACTAAATTGATAAACTGAAAATAAAAATTATAAGTCTGAGTTTATTTATTGGAACAGAGCATACGTGTGAAAAAATCGTAGAGTCTACCTACTGATAAACATAGTTTGAATTTTTTATCAGATTTTTAACATTTCAAACATAAAATGGTTTAGTTTTTTTTTTTTTTTTTTTAGTTTTTGTATTACTTACTTTGAGTATAACTACATATCCACAGGCAATTCAGCAAACATACGGTTGGCATCGACAGTGAATTGGATTTTTTCTTATTCTCAAAGTATTTACGATGTACAATTATTTTTTATACATATTTATCAAGATCAAATATTACGAACTTTTTGTTTTTAAAATCAATGAAAATTATCATGTAATAACATTTTTTGACGCAAGCATTTTTCACAAAAGAAATCTTACACCATCCCTAACACTAGTATTCTCACTATATTTAATTGAAACATACTAGACTTGCAAAATCATCAATTTGAGCTAAGCTTCAAAGCTTTCATTCATTGGCAAAATGATTATCAGCCTGTTAGAAAATGAATATCAAATTACTTCTTGTTGAGATTATTTTATTTCTCGGTACGGCGGCTTGGGCATTGCACGACGTTACAGATTAATGTTATATTTAAACAGCTTACTCTTCAGTAATTATGTTCATTCATTCGGCACATGTACACGTATCGAGTTACTTTTGTTTCATCTAAGCTCTTGCCATATTATTTTGTCCGCTTTTGATACATACTAACATCTCTTTCAAATTAAAAATATTTTTCAAAAAAATATATTGGACACTGCCAAGCACATTATATTATACCTATTCCTTGAAATTAATTGAAAAAATACCTACCTTGTTTGTATTCGTTATATATTAGGGTGCGAGAAAATTTCATTGTTTTTCTTTAGTTTGTTGTTTTTTTTAAATATGTCTAAGAATCTTGTAGTAAAATGAAATTTTGCTCTTTTGCAAAAATCTGAAAATAAGATGAAAAAAAATGGGATTGGCGTCAGCATTGCAACTTTATAATTTATATTCGTGCCATTTTGCGAGCTTTTGTCCAACTAATGAAAATAAGATGCTTCAAGTAGACTAAATCCTTACTTTATTATTTTATCTCAAATTTCATTATAGAAATAAATATTTAAAAATATAAATGGTAAAACATTGTTTTAATTCACTTTATTCTTTTTTTTTGCTCGAATATTTTCGCTTTATGAGGCATCTTCAAGAGCAGAATGGTTACAAATATATTTTTATAAATTATTTTTTAAAAAAAGAATAATGTGAATTAAAACAATGTTTTACCATTTATATTTTTAAATATTTATAAAAATGGACTTTCACTGTGTTAACAGATCAACACTAAAAAATATCATTATAGAAACTTTGTGACACACTAGATCTTTTGCTCAATGAAATATAAAGTAAGACTCAAATATACAAGTGAGAGAAAAATTTACCGATTAACGACTGATTCAAAATAGCACCTACAAATAAACAAGTCGTTAATTTGAATAGAGGAAATTTCGCAGAGCGCATTTCAATCTAAAACCGTACAGCGAAATGTAAAAGCGTTTTGTCGAGTAAAGGGCTGTAAGTGAGTAGGTGCTAATCATGATTTATTTGTTGTGATGCAGTGCCTTGCTCGTGTTGATACCAACACAACAAGTACAACACTTTACTAACGTTTACCGTCAATATAAAGAGACTTGTACGCTAATAAGAGGCGCTGTTTGTACTTCAATACATTTTTTTGAGTTGAAACGTTTAGTGTTTACTCTAGGCGTAGAGGCTAATGTGGTTTCTCTCTCCCGGGGTCACGACACGCAGTACGTAGTGCTGTTTATCGCCGAGATTAATTAAAGGTAATATTATATCCGGCCAATGGATGCGGAAACATAACTTATCAATACCGGTTTTACAGAGCGTCGTAAATGCGTGTGAGACAGTTGGAAAACCAAACTGAACTTGCGACTGCATTTCGCTCCAAATCGTAAAATTTATATTTTTTTATGGTATGAGGCAATGAAGATCATTTGCAAGGGATGGAGATAAAAAGCTCATTTCTGAAAATCACGATGTTTCGAGTCAACTAAGTACAATTGCTCGTCGCTGAGAGTAATTAAATGTTATAAATATTTAAAAATATAAATGGTACAACATTGTTTTAATTCACTTTATTTTTTATTTTTTTTTTGCTCGAATATTTTCGCCTAATGAGGCATCTTCGGGAGCAGAATAACAAATATATTTTATAAAATAATTTTCAAAACAATTTTTTTCCAAAACAAAAACAAAATTCATAGATAAAAAAAAAAATTGTAACTATTCTGCTCCCGAAGATGCCTCATTAGGCGAAAATATTCGAGCAAAAATAAAAAAATTAAGTGAATTAAAACAATGTTGTACCATTTATATTTTTAAATATTTATAAAAATGGACTTTCACTGTGTTAACAGATTTACACTAAAAAATATTAATTAAATGTTATTTAAGGGACGTATGAACTGCAATACCGGAAACATTATTTACCATTACCGGTTTTTCTATTTCTCAAAGTGACAGAGATGGTTTTAAATGTACAATGATACATTTTCTAGATGAAGGGAGCTCTCTGCCAATTTGTTCTTGCCATTTCAAACATCTTTCATTGCCTCGGCGAGTATAGTTAAGAGTTTTACGCTCTCCTTCCCTAACTGCTGATTCAAAATATTTGAAAAATCATTTCTTTGATTAGTCCATTTTTTCAACATTAACTTCAATTACAAGATTTGTAATCTAAATTATTTTTATGTATATTTTCACACAACAAACAAAGTACGAGACATTAAATATAAGTTTTTAGAGGAAGATGATCGATAGATCGAAAACGTTTGTAATTATTAATTAAAATAAATTGATATTTGTGAAAAGAAACAGTGTCTAAAAAATATAAAAATCAATCAATATGAGTTGTTACAGTGTTAATACACAAACCTTAAAAAACATAATAGTATTTAAGAGATGCATTAATTTTTGCTGTAATAATAGTTATTTATGACACTGCTTAGTAATGATAGTCTTTGTAACACGAGTGACACAATAGATAGCAAGAGTGTTACAAAGACTTATTACGTGCAGTGGCATACAATACATTACGCAACGGGCTGTGGAAATGTATATCATTGTGATTCCGTAAGCCGTTTTGTATTTAGTTAATTACCAAATGGGAGTAGAAAAACTTAATTCTGTATTTAAAACTTAAAAATCCGGGATCCCGTTTTTATTGGTATACTGTTTTTCACCTTCCTATTTCGGACATAATCTCCAACAAGCAAGAAGTAATCGATGCAATCGATGAAGTAACTTTAGTCTTTGAGTTATGAATATTATTAGTGGCTCGCTAAAGAGGGATAAAACGACTTGTCTCGGGCGCTGCGTTCGTTTTTTACACGTAGGACTCTCTCGGATTGCCAAGGATAAGCTTGATATATTGATCTCCTCGCCATACAAAAGTGAACATAATACGTGTTTACATCGAAAACGCTAAGCTGATAACAGATGCCTCTTTCCATATACGATGTATGATACTAGTTTATTATGAGGTCGGAACATTTTCGAAAATGGAACTTTTTCTTGGCGAGGAAACGTCAGTCTTGTATGGGACTGCCGTCCTTACCAACTAATAACAAAGTAATTGTATGCCTATTCCCTAGCAATCCGGCCGGGTGACGACACAATATTGTCTTTGTAACTTTACGTGTGGACCTCATTGTAAGCTTTATTGTCTCTCTAGGAATATTTAATAAAAAGTTACATAACTAATAGTAAGCGCGATGAAGATGATTGTAAATAGAGACATAGAGACATAAAGAAGCATAAATTATTTGTTAACTGAAATTCTTTATGTGTAATTAATATGTGCTGTTGTTTTTCGTAAAATAAAAAAAGAAAAAAAAGAAGCAGCTGCCTGCACATCCCTGCAAGAAGGCCCCGCACTGTTTTTGGAGACAGGGCATTCAAAGCGGTCGCTCCAATGACTTGGAATGCTATTCCCGCCTCACTGAGGGAACTGGAAAGACGTCTCAAGACTCACCTCTTCGTCCAACATATAGACAAGCGCCTTTGTGTGACACAGTGACACACTGTCATAAAGGCGCTACATACATTTTGTATTAATAATAATAATGGAAGAGACCTCAAGCCCTCTATGTAGTATCCCGTATGCATGTGTCAGAGATACCCACAGCACAAGGACGCTTATACAAATCAGGGGCGTTCATCAGTGAGGGCGTTATCCTCGAAGGGGTCGCATGTGTTGATTCGGGACCTATTTATTTTTCAGGGGTAAGGGGCCCGGCCTCACACCAACCATTTTCAGTTGAAGTGGAGGTTTCCCAGCTCTCGGGGGGCTGGTTATCATTTCTTGTGCAGGCTGAGTAAACCTTGAGATCGAACCCTTGCTCTCGGCATGGAATGCAAGCATTCTACCAATTGAGCTATCGACTTTTTTGCGAGCTTGGTCGTCGTCGCTACAAAGCGCCAATTCTCAAGCAAGACCCAGTTGCTATAAGGCTGGATGGACCTTTACTGACCGGTCATTGGTAAAGGTTTATGAATTTTTCAACCCAACGAAGAGCAAATTTTAAAATATAAATGGTATTTTTTTGTGCTCCGCCAGGATTCGAATCCACAACCTTCCATTCAGATTCCGAAGTGTTACCACTGAACTACGGACCGGTCGGACCATGCATCTTCTGTAAAAGATTTAATTTATGGACGATTTTTCTTATTAACTTTCACATATTAGACGCAATATTTCTTCTAGTGCTCCGAGTGGAATGCGGCTGCTCTCTTCATATTTGCCGACATGGTTAGTTCCTAAGCACACAATGCTCCCACCGACTCCGAGTTTCAATAATTTAGAGACGCTACCTAACTTTGAAAACAAACGTCGCAAGCAAACCTCCAATTTGCTTGAGAGTATGTGGGTGCATTATATTGAGCTCATTTTCTAGTTAACCAGTCTCCATAATATTATTTCCCACCCAAAATTACGGTTACATAAAAAATAAAAAATATTTTACTAATGTAGTATGTTTTTAGATTGTAATTTTATTGTTTTACTTGATGAATGTTTGTTTTATATATCTACTTAACTGTAATTGATTGTTTGAATTCCTATGAAGCTTACAGTAAAAAAATTCCATACTGTAAAAAATGGTTCACTTGGCCAATTTCACCCTGTTGCAGGAAAAGTCGGCAAGAGTTGTAGGGCTGATGTTCATTTGAGATTTGGTTTTTATGTTTAAAGTCCACAAGCTGCCTGTGTAAGTGCGAACTTATACATGTTTGCTTTTGGGAATGCATTTAATATGAATCTGAAATGTAATATATCTTTGCAACTTAGATTATAGATAAGAAGAGAATCTCATGCTCTGAGAGATAATGATGATGATAACCTGCCAGGAGTAAGTATTATTGTGTGTAATGTGTTATTGTGTGTCTGTGTCTTTCGATGTATGTATTTGTATTTGTATTTGTTCGATATTTTGTGAGTATTTACTCAAATATTCTGAATGAAATATTCTGGCATAGTCTCGCATGTGCCGGAATAACTCTTATACACCAATAAATAGAGACCAAGATGCTTTGCAAGGAGACTTGTGTCTAAGTTGTCGAGCAATACAATACAAAACCAATCTGCGAATGTACCGAATGCGAACCGTTTCTTAAAATGAACTGTAAAAAATAAATAATCAAAATTTTGTATTAAATTCAACCCCTTTACATCAAAACAGTATAATAGCTACACCCTGAGGTATCTTTTATCTATAATATAAGTTGCAAGGATATATTCACATTCAAAACTCATATCAAATACATGTGCAGCAACAGACACGTGTAAGTTCGAGCTTACAAATGCTGAATATATACTCACAAATTAAAACCTAATCTCAAATGAACACACACCTCTAAACTTTTGCTGAACTTCCCTGAAACAGGGGTGACATTGGCAAAGTGAGGTATCTCTCAATTATTTAAACATAACAGTAACCCTGCGGAAGGGAAATAAAATTGCACACATACAACACGTTTTTTTTATGCCTACGTCATAAAACCAATACTCGGAGTGGGTGTACTCTATATTTTATTTTATTGAAAGTAAATATTGAATGTTGTGTCCCGGCAAGATGCTCCGGCTTTATTTATTTCCTAGCTCGCTCCGCATTGAATACTTTATAAGGCTTGCTCGCCGAGTCTCCGCCACACCGTTGTACGGAGTCCAAGCAATAGAAGGGAATCCGCAGACGATCAAATGGGTGCCATGTTAGAACGACACGGTGACCAAACGATACATGACATAACGACACATGAGGGAGCGACACATGAGAGAACGACACATGACATATCGACACATGACAGAATTCCTTGACTTATAGGTTGGTATGAGGCTGACCTCCTAAACTGTACAAAAAATTGTTCACTTCGCCAATGTCACTCCTGTTTCAGGTAAGTTCGATAAGAGTTGCAGGGCTTCTGTTCATTTGATATTTGGTTTTTATATTGTTTGTCCACATGCGGCATGTTTAAGCGCAAACTTATGCGTGTCTGATTGTGGGAATGCATTTAATATGGATTTCGAATGTAATATATCTTTACAACAAGATTATACATTAAAGACAGAATGACACATGACAGAACAACACATAACATAACGAGAGAACACTGTAATGACATTACATTACCTTGACAAAACATCACAGGGAAGTACATCACAATGACTTAAAAACACGAGACAAATCATCATCTTACAAAACATCACACACCTAAAACAGATTATACCATAAACAGCAAATGAAAAAACATTTTTATAGTCGTATATTTTCTGTGTTGTCCTGTCATTAGTGATTGCCATTTCATGTACATTGAAATGTTATGTAATGTGCCGTTTTGTCATGTTTTGTTTTGTCATGTGTCGTTTTGTCATGAGTTGTTTTTTCATGTGTCGTTATGTCATGTGCCGTTTTTGTCACTGTGCTGTTCTAACCTATCACCGATGTGATGTGTTGCCATTTGATGTAGGTACTGTCATTGTGATGTTCGGTCAAGTGTTGCTCTGTCGTGTGCCGTTCTGTCATGTTTCGTTCTATCATGTGTCGTATTGTCATGTGTCGTTATGTCATGTTCCGTTTTGTCACTGTGCCGTTCTTACCTATGACCGATCAAATGAATTGCCTCGGGAACAACGCATCGCATAGGGCTTACCCATCTGAAAGCACATTCGCTGAAACATTCGAGCAACCGAATGGACTCGGAGCCTTGAAAATGGCTGGAGAGTTTCCGATGTCATTGGGCTGCATTAGTTTCATATCTGACCGCCAGAGGCGCTAGTATCTAATACCTAAAAAAAAATTTATGTAAAATATTTTAAGAGCTAGAACTCTAAACTGTTGTTTTAATGCAAAATAAGATAAACACATTCCTTGACTTATAGGTTGGTATGAGGCTGACCACTTATACTGTAAAAAATGGTTCACTTTACCAATGTCACCCCTGTGCCAGGGAAGGTCGGCAAAAGTTGTAGGGTTATGTTATTTTGAGGTTTGGATTTTATTTGTAAGTACACATTCAGCATTTTTAAACGCGAACTACACGTGTTTGTTTGTGGGCATGCATTTGATATGAGCTTTAAATGTTAATATACGAGTATATTAGCAACTTAGATACATTGATACATATTGAATCCGAGAAATAATTCAGAGAGTGTTTACTCTCTTTACTTTGACTGAATAAAAACAAATTTGTTTGTAAAATTATTACACATAGTTTCATTTTACACCTGAAGATGGGAGGTGCTGCTTCTCGCGAAACTGGTTGTGCATAAAATAAAACCATTAGTGAATTTCAACAAAAAATGTCTTTTTATCTTACATTTATAGAATATACAATTTGCGAATATTCGAATATATTCAACAGATATTTGGAATCTCTACTGGTGAAAGGTAACTGCTATAAGCATTGTAAAACCAATAACATGTTTTCGCAGGTTTGTGTTTTGTACCTACGATGTATTTACTATTAAGTATCATTCTATATTGGAATCTAAAAAGGGCTTCGTGAAGGTTTACATATGAAATTGGCACACAAGCAGCGTAAATTGGTTTACAAAATCATCATTTAAAACATCCATGTGCTCTAAAACATTATTGATTAATTTATTTTATCCTTTAACTTTTTTTTTTATTCCTAGTTCTTTATTACATTACATTTTTGTACAGAATGAAAGGGTCTGTAATGTTTTGCAATAAGATGTTAATTTTACAATGTGTAGAATTCCATTTCCCAGAAAGGTCATCTTTTAATCAAATTGTAGATAGATCAAATAAGCACTGGGGTGGCGGTAAGTAGGTACGAGATGTGATCATTTTTATGTTGTACATTTATGGCATAAACAGAACGATTCCTCAATCAAATCTGATAAAACCAAACCCTTTTTAAAAATGTGAAAAAAAGCCTTACGAGGCTTAATACATTTTAGGTCAAGTGTTCTAATAAAAATGTATATGCAGTGGTACCTCACGATACCAGTGCCCTAACATTCAAGTTATTTGAGATACGAGCTTTCGAACGAGTGAAGTATTGTTTTGAGATACCTACGAGCGAAATTTAATGGACCTTTTTATGAAATCCGGCAAAAAGCCAAAGATAAGTGAAATTAAAGGAATGACTAAAATTAAGCATATCGACGGTTAAAAGGGCATAAGTGACAAAAATTAAATTGTTCAAGGGAGCAGTTTAAAGTTTCAGATTGCTGAACAATAGCATAAATTTTTTAGTTTTTTTTTATCATATCGTTAAAATCAAAACAGCTCTTTAATTAAAAAAAAATTAAAGGCATTTGTTGACATTCTTATTAATGTGGTTTTACGATGTTTTACGATTTTTTTATGTCACAAACGCCTTTAGGACAAAAAGGCCAAAACCTTGTCGGTGGCACCAAAACCATACTTCGGAAACGCACTTGTTTGCTTGAGCATAAACAACAACAAAAAAATCATCGTAGAGCTTTGGGAGTTAGCGCATTAGACCAAAACGTCGCTTATAAAAAACGCCTTGAAAAAACGTCGCCCTACTTGCTTTTAACCGTCGATATAGTAGCATTTAACTTTTGTGTAAGTTGCATTGAATTGACCAACATACAAATATGCATGTACACTTTATAACAAACAGTGTTTTTTTTCTTTATATTATTTTTTATAAAATATTTGTCATTTAAAAATACATTTTTCTTATTCAAAAACACGTAACAAAAACAACTGGGGGTAGCATTTTGGGGCTCGAACGGATTAATGGCATTTCAATGGGAAAAATTGTTTTGAGACGAGCAAATTGACATACGAGCAAGGTTACGAAACGAATAAAACTCTTATTTTGAGGTATCAATGTATATATATTATGTACGTCGCAAAAAACGATTCAATTATCGTCGAGGTCTGGAGCAAAAGGGCCGCGAGTAATTTCTCTCCAGATTGATGTATAATTTTTGTGAAAGAACCCTCGTCACGCGACAAGACTAATCTCGACAGGACCTACGTCATCTAGCCCCCCAAATCCTGACTGACTGTGACCGGGCGCCGCCAAGTAAGCCACGTATTCATGAATAGAAGAAACATTGAGATGTCGCTCTGACTTCTGCGGCGGAAAAATTGTGGAATAAAATATTGTTGCAAGGAAAACAGTATGGTGAAAATATTAAAAAATATCGAATGAATACAGAAGTATGTGTATGAATATATGAATATAAATATTTTATACGACGTCACCTTACTGCTAGCTTGTCTTATCTCCAACAGAGGTTAGATATGACCTGAAGATGATAATTTTGACAAAATATAGGTACTAGCAGGGTTTTTGATGGCACAATATTTTTTGTGTCATTCAGTTCATACATTGTAAGCATTTGTTACGTCCGACCCAGGTACATCTTTTCGCATTCCATTAGTAAATTTACGGCGCATTATGGGCTCGTGATGTATGCTGATCATATTAAGCTTTGAATCAAACGTGGATTTACTTTCACAAGACGAAAACATTCATTTATAACTCATCTTAATGAGCCTTTAATATATGCATAATTTATTACAACCACAAAAAGCAAACGCACAAACACATTTCACAAGATTGATGTAGCTGTTACTGTGTAGACGTTTTCTCTTTTTGGTGCCACTTCTTTCGAAAATCGTCGATGATCATGGCTATTTTGACCTTGGATGCTGTGACTTTGGATGTTGTAATGAGAGTAAAAAAAATCAGACTCAACTTGATTGCTTTCTGTTTCTGTTTCCATTAAGGTCTCTCCTAGATCAGACTGGTCCGTAGTCAAGCGGTAACGCTTCGGACTCGTAAATGGAAGGTCGTGGGTTCGAATCCCCACAGAGCACATAAAAAATATCATTTATATTTTCAAATATTTACATCAAGCAAAGATCGGTCACTAAAGGTCAGCCTAACAGCTGGGTCTTACTAGAGAATTTGCGCTTTCTATAGCGACGACCACGCTTGCAGAGGGATCTTGATGTGTGACGCATACAAAAACAACGCTCATTCTAGTATTATTATTATTAAAAATTAAAATATTATTACTAAACACAGTGCAAGGTTGTCCTCTTGTTTTAGATCTAGGATCTGTTTACTGCAGAGCTTCTTCCTGTGATGCAGAAGACCAGCTGTTCTTCCATCTTTTGCGAGGGCGACCTGGTTAACGCTGGCCGTCTGATATTTCCTGTGCCACAATTCGGGTTATCCTTCTTTCGCTCATGCGGTCTACATGGTCCCTCAAGAACGTCTCCTCATCCTACTCCATCTGACATTGTCTTGCACGTCGCACATGCTTCTGATTTCTGAGTTCCTTAATCGGTCTCTCAGTGTTCTTACAGCAGTGGCGTGGAGTGTTTTCATCTCAGATGTTCTGAGTAGATTATTGGTTCTTGAAGTGTATGCTCTTGTCTCGACTCTATAGGCACTATGGAGTCAAGACAAGAGCAACGCTACTTAGGCACTATGATCATTAATCTATTATCTAAGTTGCAGAGACTTATATTGTGATTAAGCTCACTGAGGACAAGCACGCCTAAATTAGGCACGCTCGTTTTTTTTTAAATTTCAATTTAAGTAGGCAAGAGTTGCAGGGCTTATGTTCATTTGAGGTTTGGATTTTGTTTGTAAGTACACAATCAGCATTTGTAAGCGCGGACTACACGTGTTTGTTTGTGGGCATACATCTGAGAGCTTTGAATGAATATATCCTTGCAACTTAGATTATAGATTATAGACTCGATAATCCGGCATAATTTTTTTTTCCGAATTCAGAATCATGGAAAACGCCAAATTATTGGATTTGTATTGAAAATGCCAGATATACTCGTATAATTGGAAACAAATAAGAAATAGTACCGCACGCTATGTTATCCGTCACTTTTATGTTTACCTTACTGCCGGATAACAAAATAGAAGAGCTATGTTTGAAAAGACCGGACTATTGGGCATGTCGGATTAGTGAGGAACTCGATCTGAGTCAAAAAAAAAAATATTTGAGTGTAGGTACAGATAGATGAATATAATCTTTCTTATAATCTTATATAATCTTTAATCTTAGATGCAAATATATATTGACATTTAATGCTCACTAGAAGGCACAATATACAACAAACTAAGCCTTAAATCAACATAAACTTTGTAACTCCTACAGCAATTCCTTGAAACCGGGGTGGCATCGGAAAAAGTGAACCAAGTTTTTTTAGCATGGAGGTTAAGCCTCATACCAACCTATTAGTCAAAGAACAATTCATTTAAAAAAATGAAATTGTTAATAATTACAAAATTTAAAATTAATGTACAATATTTTTTTTATTAAATCATGATTGCTTCAATGTTTGGTTATTTTACATTGTTAAGAATATAATTAATTTTTTCTTCAGTAGTTAATTTTAAATAATTTCATAATGCGCATTTAAGTAGTGGGTATGAAAAACAAATTAAACATTCACGTTTAAATTTATAAGCAACCAGCAATTTGTTTTCGTCTTTATTGGATTATAAAAACTCGTTTTTTTTAACAACCAAAGAGGAGCTTAAAAAAATTACATAATTAGATGTTTTTAAAAAAAAAAAAATTGTTTTTTTAAGTACAACAAAAACATAATATATATTGTTAATTTTAAACATAAACGTATACACATTAATTGACCGGCCCGTGGTCTACTGTTTCTAGCAGTCTGACGCTTCGGACTCGGGATTGGAAGGTAGTAGGTTCGAATCCCAGCAGAGCATGAAAACAATAATTTATTTTTCATTTATGCTCTTTGGTGGGTTGAAAAATTAATCAACCTATACCAAAGACTTGTTACCAAAGGTCACAAAGGTTAAGTAATCGTACTATGTAAAAATCTATAATCTAAGTTGCAAATATATATTAGCATGATAATAATAATATTACGATAATATATTTGGGGGGGCGCTGTTTTTGTGTGGCTCACATCTCAAGAGCCCTCTGCAAACTTGGTCATCGATGTAGAAAGCGTAAATTCTCAAGCAAGACCCAGTTGCTGTGAGGCTGGGTGGACCTACGTTGACCGTTTAGTGATGATTTTTTTAACCCAGCGAAGAGATTTTTTTTAAACCCTTTCAAAAAAATTATGCTTCACCCGGATTCGAACCCACTACTTTACAATCATGCGTCCCAAGCATTAACCACTAGACTACGGACTAGGATTTGTATGCATAAGCAAAAAAAATTCAAATTCAATCTTGCGATTTCAATTATGCCGCATGCGTACTTACTAAAAAATAAAACCCAAACCTCAAATGAACATAATCCCTGCAACTCATGAGTTCAAATAACAGTTAAAATTAAAAAAATATTATCTTCATTCAGATCTTAGAACCGGCATGGTTTGTGGAACTTCCGCTTGAAATGAGTATCTTTTCCTTTGGGAATAGGGTAAAGCCCCACTTTAAAGTGATTGCTTTAAAGCTACAAGTCACCACCTGTGAAAATAAATATGTTTCATATTTCAATGCTTCCCCCTCGGGGCTAAATAAGTAAGGAATATAATAAACATCGTGCAACTTCTTTACAATAATCCACGTTGCACACTTCACGCATGGTTTCAAAGAAATATCACATTTAAGATCGCGCTGTCACATTTGAACCAGTTTGTAGTCTAGTGGTTAACGCTACGGACTTATAATCGGAAGATGCTGAGTTCAATTCCAGGCAAATAATAATTTAATTATCAAAATGAAATGAAACGTTCAATTTTTCTATAGCGCCTTATCCTGACTAGTCACCTCAAAGGCGCTTCGTGCTTAACATATGGGATTTATTCTTCTAAGAGGCATAGTACTCGTATGATCCTCATTCATTTTTCAAAATATGATCTGCGCAGGGTTAAAAAATTCAAATGCCTTTACCAAAGTCCATCCAGCTTTGCAGCAACTGTTGGGTCTTGCTTGTGTAATAAGCGCTTTCTTTAGCGATGACAAAGCTCCCAGAGGGCTCTTGAAGTGTAATATACACAGAAATAGCCCTTATAATTCTTTTTTTTGCGTGTGACATACTTACGAAAGAAAACCTAAATTTCAAAAAAAGCATGCGATCTGCAATTAATGCTGGCTTTCCCTGGAACAGGGATGACATTGAGAACAGTACCATATTTCACGATATGGGTGGTCAGTATTATATCAATGCATTTGTGAAGTATTATTAATTCATATTGATAACTTAATGACCTTAACACAAATTATATTTTTTCACGACGTCAAATATCACAAGTCTATGTGACTTGGGTCCTTAGCAATCAATAGAAAAAATATCTGTTTCACTATTCCCTTTGCAACCCGGCCGTGTGACGTCACAACTTGTCTTCGTCACTTAAAATGACGTCCTTATTCTACTGAAACTTAAGACGAGGTTATTGGACTTGTAAATCTATACAGAGATAAATTATAAAACGTTTTATAGATTCAATTTAATTTGTTTTTTCATGATTATGTTAATTTAGTAATTCGGTTGCTAACTTATCAAACACAGGTAGTTGTTAACGTTTAAAAAACCGTATAAATTGAGTCACCTTTTAAATGTTCCTAGGAAATAAAATGTTTATTTGAAATGCGAATTGATTTTTATTTTATTTTTTTGATGTACCTACTTAACAGTATTTCAATATTTCGTTAGGTAAAACTGAATAAGTTGCTTGCTTAGTTTACATGAGCTCTTACAGAGAGTTATTTCCTATTTTCTATAATAGAAAACACGACAAAAGAGTGCAAATCCTGTAGATACGAAGTCCACTATGAGTTAACTTACTATGAGAAGTTACCCACAATAAAATGTTTAATCCACAATTTCTCAAATTTATGAATCAGCACTTATTGAGTTTTTACCTTTAAGGTGGCAATTTACGTCCCTAGTTGGAACCAAAAAATGGCAATCATTAAAAAAAGCAGTTTTCTTTTATTATTACTTCCTACTCATAAAGAACTAAAACGTATAAGAAATGTGTTTATGCTTCATACATGTGTTTTTTACAGCAAATGTGGTCAATTTAAAAGCAAACTTTTCATCGGAATCATTGGCCAACCTTGTAGAATGGAGAGGAAGAAACAGGGTATTTTTTTGAAGGCTAAGTAAGCCTTGCCGGTATTAAACACTGAATGCGAAAGTCATATAAGGCATATATTTGTTTTGAACTCAACTCTTTCAGCGTTCTAATCGGACGCTACAACTATTAAAATATGACCAATATTAATAAAAACATAATAAGATTTGAAAAAAAAATAATACGGAACTAAGCTACACATAGTGTAATTTCTTACCGCGTTATTCCCGAAGGATTTTGCATGTGGTGAGTGTAACCTATTTATTTTTACAACTAAGTGGGCCGGTTTCAGTTAAAGTGAGGGTTTCCCGGCTCCCGAGGGGGCTGGTATTCATTTCTTGCGAAGGCTAAGTAATCCTTGCAATAAACACCGAATGGGGAAATCATTTCTGATTCTGGGTGAGATTCAAACCCGAGCTCTCGGCATGGAATGCAAGCACTCTACCAACTGATCTATCAACAAAACTGGAAGTTGCCATAATATGACTTTAGTATCAGACTATTGACCAAACTGTCTTTTTTTGCCAACGTGATTCCTGCTTCACGAAAAGGCGGCAAAACAATTCAATGAGATCATGTTGATACCTTAAAGGTAAAACTAAATAACGTGACATATTAAACTTTCATGGGTTTCTCAGATAAACACACCTTTTCACCCAGAAAACACTAAAAAGCGTCCTTGGAGTGGCTAATGCCACTAAATGGCGCTTTATAAATTTGAAAAAATATTGTTGTATTATTTAAAATTCTGTAGAAGTTTTTCATGAGCATTTCCTTGTAATTCGTTAGTACCTATTTACTAGAAGTAACAGCCAATAAACTGTTTCCACCATTAATTCTCAAATCAGTGTATCAGTAGGTATGTACTGATTTAGTTTTACCTTAAAGATTGAAATTTAAAGGCCTAAAAATGAAGGCCTGAAATTTGTTTATTATTTTGTTAGTCCGCATGCAGCATGTGCAAGCCGAGCTTACGAGTAGGTTACTTGTTTGCGAATCTTTAAACTTAATTCATTTTTGCAACCTTCATGTGATAGAAAACTTACCTTTTATGATCTCCAAAAACCATAGAAAGTTTGTATGACGTCAAAATGCACAAATTCACTTCACTTCATATTTTTCAACACATTCTCCACTTTAAAAAGTGTGTTTATTTTATTCAATTATAAACAACACGAAATTCCCACACTAAACTTTTTCAATAAAACAATGTTAGCACATTTTTTTTAAGATTATTTATTTATTTTAAAGTTATAATACATTCACAGTATTCCATAAATACTTGTTTGTTTTTTTTTTTATTTTATTATTTCAACACACGAGAAAACAACACAACACGGTTAATTAAAATAGATGTTTCACCAAAAAAAAAACACGTTTATCGAGACTTATAATTAATTTTCAAATGTTTTGAATTAGAAAATTAGTTTTTTTTTTTACATCGTCGATAGAAAACACGCTGAATAAATTTCCACAAAGTCAATTAATTTTATTTCGATACATTAAATTTTTAATAAGCAATTAGTATTCAACTTTTAACTGCTTGATCTTTATGGTTGTTTTTAAATAAGATTTCACGTATTTAATTTTTACGATAATATTTTCGATACAGAGCGACTATATTTTTTCGCACACGTCCTAACGGCAGGCTTCGGCCAGCGATACTGAATTTTGTTGAAGCGAAACCCCCTCGCTTTTTGGACTTAAAAGGCGAGCAACGACATCTAGCGCCACATTTTGAAAGCTGTACCAAAGCTCTATTATGATATTTATAGTAAAAAGTACATATTTGTTGACAATTAACAAATATTAAGTAGTTTAAATGTTTTCCAATGGTGAATTACTAAAAATATATGTTTTTGAGATTAAAGTTTAGTTTTACAAACTATCGTTCTAAAATCAAACAAAATATGAATGTTTTTCTGTTTTTAATTTTTTTTTGTAATTTTAATTCCAAATTAATACAAGTTAGCTTCATTATGTCGCCTAAGACTATATATTGCAAGTTGACCCCAGACACAATAGATTTTACAAGGACATTACTGAAAACTGTAAAAATTTACTTGTAAAATATATTATCACAACTAAACGACAATTTTACTTTACAAAATTAGTACTTACTTATATTAAGAAATATTACGAATATTTAATTAAAATTGTCGTGACTATCTTTTTCATAGACAATATCAAACATTACTCTTTCAAATAATAAACCTTTTTCAAGCATTCCTTTTTCAATAGCACCATCTAATAGAAGTCTAAAACAGGAAATCTTGAAAACTTGATTGTAGATTTTAGATTTAGATTTAGATTAATCATAATCTAAGGAAAAATAAATATTGGTTTTCTAATCTAATCTAAGCTGCAAAGATATATATCATTTAAGATTTAAATTAAATGCATTCCCACAAGCAGATATGTATAATTTCGCGCTAACACATGCCGCATGTGGACCTACAATATAAAAACCCAATCTCAAATGAACATAAGCCTTGCAACTCTTGCCGTCCTTCCCTGAAACAGGGGTGACATTGGCAAAGTGAACCAATTTTTTATATTATGGGTGGTCAGCCGCATAACAACCTATAAGTCAAGGAACATATATGACAAATTACATTTTTTAAATCAATAAATAACAAAACTAAATCATAAAACCAATTTCACTTTAACAAACCCTAGCCGCCAACATCACAGATCAACCGCCATTTCTTTAAAATTATTACTATTACTTTATTTCGTTTTAAAGAATGAAAAATATAAATATCCATAATCTAATTTGCAAAGATATATTGACATTTAAGGCTTATATTTAACGCACGCTAGCAAGCAGAATGTTCATATGTTCCTGTTTACACTTGCTTAAGGGTACTTACAAATAAAAAACAAACCTCAAATGAGCATACCCCTTGCACCTCGTGCCGCCCTTCCCAGAAACCGGGGTGGCATTGGAAAAAGCAAACATTTTTTTATACCACGGTGATGAAGCCTCATACTAACCTATTAGTCAGGGAATATTAAATAGGGACAGCTGATATTCAAATGAAAAACAAAGACTTGACGATAAAAAAAATATTTCTGTACTTATAAAGTTATAGATTGGTATGAAGCTGATCCCCCATACTATAAAAATGGTTTACTTTGCCAATGCCACTCCTGTTTCAGGGAAGGTCGGTAAAAGTTGCAGGGTGTATGTTCATTTGAGGTTTGGATTTTAATTTTACAGTACACCTGTAGCATTTGTAAGCGCGAACTTCCACGTGTTTGTTTGTGGGCATGCATTGAATATGAATTGTAAATTAATAATTTGTTAATTTTTAGGATTCGAATCAAACACTGTTTTATTTTCACTGCTATAATTTTTTTTTTTTAATTTACAAACGTTTTCGATTAACAATCATCGTCAGGTATTAAAATTTCAAAATCATAAATTGTAAATGTTTCATGAATTTCATGAGTTTCATGAATCAATGAATTGTAAATGTTTATGTATGTATCTTTGCAACTTAGATTTTAGATGACATTCCATGATAGAGCGTTCACGTGTGACGTAGGTAACTCGAGCCATCTCATTTTCATTTACAACCGAAATAAATGCGACCCGATATCTGCTTATACGACCGCATAAAAATATTATTTTGTCTTTTACACCGAGTACTCTAATAAAATCCCTTTGCTCGGGAGCTGCTGGCGGGCGAACAAAATATTTCAGTGAAAAAAATTACCCGTATAAAATGTGTATTAATAATTTTACTATGTACTGGAGAGGTTAGGGGTAGTCAAATGTGGGTCGGGGTCACTAATAAAGTGTACCGTCTTTAATGATGAAAGCACTTTTTTTACAAGCTAATATTTTTATTTTTTATTTTTAAAACAGACCTACACAGAATGAAAAAAAGAAATTGAAAGAACAAAATAAAGGCCTAAATATTAAAAAAAATACAAAAGATGAAATAAAATACATAAAATATTTATTTATATTCTTCGGTCAAAGAATTATCAAGGAAAACTTTTTATAAAGTTGCTAATCTGCAATGTAGATTTCTAATGTTGGTGTATTAATTTGCTACATTTTTTGCATAGGAAATTTTTGACTTTTTTGTATGGATTTCTTTTTATGGTTTTGTTCTTTTTTTATATTTAAATGTAATTTATTTTTCATATTCCTGGACTTATAGGTTGGTATGAGGCTGACCACCCATACTGTAAAAAATGGTTCACTTTGCCATTGTCACCCCTGTTTCAGGGAAGGTCGGCAAAAGTTGTGGGGCTTATGTTCATTTGAGGTTTGGATTTTATTTGTAAGAAGGTACGCATTCAGCATTTGTAAGCGCGAACTACACGTGTTGGTTTGTTGGCATAAATCTGAGAGCTTTAAATGAATATATCCTTGCAAC
The DNA here is from genome assembly GCA_951799405.1 of Agapetus fuscipes. Lineage (NCBI taxonomy): Eukaryota > Metazoa > Arthropoda > Insecta > Trichoptera > Glossosomatidae > Agapetus > Agapetus fuscipes. The sequence continues at coordinate 9,344,469 of OX637332.1, forward strand.
TTAGATTATATTATTATTATAGATTAGGATGGCTGTTTTATTCTTACCTTATTTTTTGTACTTTAGTTCTCAATTTACTTAAGATCATATAAAGTAGGGTACAGTATAAAGTAGTACATACTTATATACTTAATCTATAATCTTTAATCTAAGTTTCAGAATATGTTAGTGTTCAAGATTCATATTTGATTATGTCCATTGATAAGCAGGCACATGTTGATAGCTAGTACTTACACATGCCAATATAGAACCAAAGGCAGTGTAACTGTAACTGTTAATCTGTCGCCATTCCACGAGTGGGGCCAGAACCTCTTTTTCCTTTCACACATTCTTTTCCCCTGTTTATATACTTAACTTTGTCAGACTATCATCATTCATTCTTTCCACGTGCCTTAACCATATTTAACTCTCATTTGGTACATTCGTAGAAAACTTACTTAATTACTGATCACTTATTATGTTTGAATCAAACTTTACAATGTACTAAATACCTTTTTATTCTATTCTACAATTCTAATAATTTTGGAATCCTTGTTTGACTTCCATAATAAGTGAAAAAATAAGAGTGATCGTAAAAGGGTCAAACGTCCCTCTGCATTGACATCGAATATTCTGTTTCGTATCAAATAAACATTTTTACTGCCGCCGGCAGGTGAATTTTTGGGTGGGCCAAATGTTTTGCAATACGACTCCTCCACTCTTAAATCTAAAGCACGGAGATGAAAATTTTAATCTGCCACTTACATGAGTGAGTTTTGAATAGTACCACATTTCGGCCAGTTGAAAAAAAACGGTCATTTGAAAGCTCTGCAATATTTAGTACGACAACCCAGCTTTTCTATTTCCTGAACAATATTTTACTTCCAAAATACAACTAAATCATCATTGAAATAAAATTTATTTCGGTAGTCAACTAAGACCACAAAAAGTTCTCCCTCTTTTACATAATAGAGAAAGCTGTAGGTACGTTTAACACTGGTAGCTATTAACTAATAGAGATAGCTGTAAGAACATAGAGAGGAAGTATTGAGTATATACATTAAGATAGAAAAGGAAAACTTCAAAGTAAGTTGTATACAATGCATATTGTGAACATGTTGGGTAGCTTTGACGTAGAGCACTGAAGAGTAGAAAAGAATAGAGAACAGTACATCGAGTATACAAAAATGTGTAAATCACACCTCGATGGCGTCAATCGAGTATAAGACAAAGAGAAAAGTGCATAAAGCATAGAGCATAGCGCATAAGGAATAGTGCATAGTGCATAGTGCATAAGGAATAGTGCATAGTGCATAGTGCATAAGGAATAGTGCATAGTGCATAGTGCATAGTGCATAAGGTAAAGTGCATAGTGCATAGTGCATAGTGCATAGTGCATAAGGAATAGTGCATAGTGCATAGTGCATAGTGCATAGTGCATAGTGCATAGTGCATAGTGCATAGAGCAAAATGCATAGTGCATAGAGCAAAGTGCATAATGCATAGTGCACAAACCATAGAGCAAAGCGCATAAAGCATAAAGCATAGAGCATAGTGCATAGTGCATAGTGCATAGAGCATAGTGCATAGTGCATAGTGCATAGTGCATAGTGCATAGTGCATAAGGAATAGTGCATAGTGCATAGTGCATAGTGCATAGTGCACAGAGCATAGTGCATAGTGCATAGTGCATAGTGCATAGTGCATAGTGCATAGAGCAAAATGCATAGTGCATAGTGCATAGGGAATAGTACATAGTGCATAGAGCAAAGTGCATAGTGCATAGTGCATAAAGCATATAGCAAAGCGAATAAAGCATAGAGCATAGAGCATAGTGCATAGTGCATAAGGAATAGTGCATAGTTCATAGTGCATAGTGCATAGTGCATAGAGCAAAATGCATAGTGCATAGTGCATACGGAATAGTACATAGTGCATAGAGCAAAGTGCATAGTGCATAGTGCATAAAGCATATAGCAAAGCGAATAAAGCATAGAGCATAGAGCATAGTGCATAGTGCATAAGAAATAGTGCATAGTGCACAGAGCAAAATGCAAGTGCATAGTGCATACGGAATAGTACATAGTGCATAGTGCATAGAGCAAAGTGCATAGTGCATAACGCATATAGCAAAGCGCATAAAGCATAGAGCATAGAGCATAGTGCATAATGCTTAGTGCATAGTGCATAGAGTATAGAGCGTTGTGCATAGAGCATAGAGCAAAGAGCATAGCGCATAGTGCATAAGGAATAATGCATAGTGCATAGTGCATAGAGCATAGTGCATAGTGCATAGTGCAAAGTGCATAGAGCAAAATGCATAGTGCATAGTGCATACGGAATAGTAGATAGTGCATAGAGCAAAGTGCATAGTGCATACTGCATAAAGCATATAGCAAAGCGCATAAAGCATAGAGCATAGAGAATAGTGCATAGTGCATAAGGAATAGTGCATAGTGCATAAGGAATAGTGCATAGTGCATAGTGCATAGTGCATAGTGCATAGAGCAAAATGCATAGTGCCTACTGCATAAAGCATATAGCAAAGCGAATAAAGCATAGAGCATAGAGCATAGTGCATAGTGCATAAGGAATAGTGCATAGTGCATAGTGCATAGTGCATAGTGCATAGTGCATAGTGCATAGTGCATAGTGCATAGTGCACAGAGAAAAATGCATAGTGCATACGGAATAGTACATAGTGCATAGTGCATAGAGCAAAGTGCATAGTGCATAAAGCATATAGCAAAGCGCATAAAGCATAGAGCATAGAGAAAAGTGCATAGTGCATAAGGAATAGTGCATAGTGCATAAGGAATAGTGCATAGTGCATAGTGCATAGTGCATAGTGCATAGTGCAAAGTGCATAGTGCATAGTGCATAGTGCATATTGCATAGTGCATAGAGCAAAATGCATAGTGCATAGTGCATAGAGCAAAGTGCATAGTGCATAAAGCATATAGCAAAGCGCATAAAGCATAGAGCATGGAGAATAGTGCATAGTGCATAAGGAATAGTGCATAGTGCATAGTGCATAGTGCATAAGGAATAGTGCATAGTGCATAATGCATAGTGCATAAAGCATAAAGCAAAGCGCATAAAGCATAGAGCATGGTGCATAGTGCATAGTGCATAGTGCATAGTGCATAGTGCATAGTGCATAGTGCATAGTGCATAGTGCATAGTGCATAGTGCATAGTGCATAGTGCATAGTGCATAGTGCATATTGCATAGTGCATAAAGCAAAATGCATAGTGCATAGTGCATAGTGCATAGTGCATAAGGAATAGTGCATAGTGCATAATGCATAGTGCATAAAGCATAAAGCAAAGCGCATAAAGCATAGAGCATGGTGCATAGTGCATAGTGCATAGTGCATAGTGCAAAGTGCATAGTGCATAGTGCAAAGTGCATAGTGCATAGTGCATAGTGCATAGTGCATAGTGCATATTGCATAGTGCATAGAGCAAAATGCATAGTGCATAGTGCATAAAGCATAAAGCAAAGCGCATAAAGCATAGAGCATAGTGCATAGTGCATAGTGCATATTACATAGTGCATAGAGCAAAATGCATAGTGCATAGTGCATAAAGCATAAAGCAAAGCGCATAAAGCATAGAGCATAGTGCAAAGTGCATAGTGCATACTGCATAATGCATAGTGCATAGTGCATAGTGCATAGTGCATAGTGCATAGTGCATAGTGAATAGTGCATAGTGCATAGTGCATAGAGCAAAATGCATAGTGCATAGTGCATACGGAATAGTACATAGTGAATAGAGCAAAGTGCATAGTGCATAGTGCATAAAGCATATAGCAAAGCGAATAAAGCATAGAGCATAGAGCATAGTGCATAAGGAATAGTGCATAGTGCATAGTGCACAGAACAAAATACAAGTGCATAGTGCATACGGAATAGTACATAGTGCATAGTCTAATCTAATCTAATCTAAGTTGCAAAGATATGTTACATTGGAGATTCACACTACATGCATTCTCACAACCAGACACGTACAAGTTCGCGCTTGCATATGCCTCATGTGAACCTACAACATAAAAACCAAATCTCAAATGGACATACACCCTGCAACTCTTGCCGTCCTTCCCTGAGACAGGGGTGACATTGGCAAAGTGAACCATTTTTACAGCATGGGTGGTCAGCCGCATACCAACCTATAAGTCAAGGAATACACACACACGACAAATTACATTTTATACATCACTAAATAATAATATCCAAATACAAAATATCCATTTACAAACAAAAAAACAAATTTTAATTTAATAAACCCTAGCCGCCAACATTACAGATCAACCGCCATTTCTTTCTGTCCTTACATACTTCTTTCATTTCCTCCAGAGTCATAATTTTCTCCATACAGGCTCTTCTTTTATTATGACTCTGGATATTCCATTCATTCGCAATTTCGGATATTTGGTCCATCCATACCTTTCTCGGTCTTCCTCTACCACGACATCCATCTATTCTACCAACATATACTTTCTTCGTCAGTCTTTCCTCATTCATTCTCTCCATATGCCCAAACCATCTTAACAAACTTCTTTTAATCTTCACTTTCACACTTTCTCTTGCACCACATTCTTCTCTTACAAAATCATTCCTCACTCTGTCACTCCGTTTTTTCCCAATCATACTTCTTAGAAAGTCCATTTCAACAGTATGGGCTTTACTAATTTCACTTTCATTCACCGTCCAGGCTTCGCTACCATACATCAAGGTGGGTAAAAGTATGCCACTGTGTACCGCATAGTGCATAGAGCAAAGTGCATAGTGCATACTGCATAAAGCATATAGCAAAGCGCATAAAGCATAGAGCATAGAGCATAGTGCATAGTGCATAGTGCATAATGCTTAGTGCATAATGCTTAGTGCATAGTGCATAGAGTATAGAGCGTTGTGCATAGAGCATAGAGCATATTGCATATTGCATATGGAATACAAGTGCATAAGAAATAGTAAATAGTGCATAGTGCATAAGGAATAGTGCATAGTGCATAGTGCATAGTGCATAGTGCATAGTGCATAGTGCATAGTGCATAGTGCATAGTGCATAGTGCATAGTGCATAGTGCATAGTGCATAGTGCATAGTGCATAGTGCATAGTGCATAGTGCATAGTGCATAGTGCATAGTGCATAGTGCATAGTGCATAGTGCATAGTGCATAGTGCATAGTGCATAGTGCATAGTGCATAGTGCATAGTGCATAGAGCAAAGTGCATAGTGCATAGTGCATAAGGAATAGTGCATAGTGCATAAGAAATAGTGCATAGTGCATAAAGAATAGAGTATAAAGCATAGTGAATAGAGCACAGTGCATAGTTTATACAGCACTGAGCAAAGAACACTATGCTTTACGCTATATATTTTGTCATTATGGCCTTATAACCCCTATTGCCTACAAACTACTTACTACAGCAGAAAATTCCTGTTGAAAGCTTGAACATCTTGATTCAAAATGGCCAGTTATTCCTTGGATTATATCATGTTGGTATTAGGCTGACCACTCATATTTGAAAATTGTTTATTTTTCAATAGCACCGCTGATTCACGGAAGGGTGATACAAGATTCAGGGGGTTTGTACAGTTTTAGATTAAGCTTTTATTTTTTTAGTGCAAATCTAGCAAGTATAACGCGTGCGACGGCTTATAGATATTTAAGAAATTGTAAAAGCATAATTCCTTTAAAAAATTACATAAAATGTATCGACTTTAATAAAATTCTAGGTTATCATTTGATTTTACATTCATTAATATGAGTGATCATTATACAACAATAGAATATTCGCAGCTTCTTTTACACTATTCAATATCATCTGAAAGTTATATTTTCATTTCAGTTTCGGATGCGTTTTTGTTTTTGTTTTTTTAGGATATCCGATAGTTTCGGTTAAATATGGATATCCATGACATCCCTGCTATTTAGGATAGGTATACGCTATGCGAAAGGTAAAGGCATCTAAGGTAGGGAGTACGTATTTTTTTACGCGGTCACAGAGAGAAATTGAAACCACCCTCGCCTGGAATATGCCCTTGCTTTTGCAGTGAAAAAATACATACTTGTGTAGAACCTTAGTACCAACCCCGCGACATGCCTAGGCTTCTTTTTATACGCGTCGTAGAGTGAAGAAAAAGAAATGTGTAGTATCCATAGCTGATAATTTTTAATTTATCGATAATCTAAGTTGCGAAAATACATTAACGTGCACTAAGCACTATGAGGATGTTATATTATGTACAATACTTAGGGTTTGGTGTTTCAGCAATAGCTTGGTGAGCTTAAAAAAAGCTTAAAGCCAGAAACATTATTTTCAATATTCTCACAAGTTTTGTCTTTTTCATTTAGCATGAAGTCACTAACCTACTGTTCAAACAACAAACCCTAAAGAATACAATCAAATTTAGTATAAAATCAATACAAATACAAATTGCATTGACGTATGAAATAGTGGACTGGAAATTGCTGAAATGCACATAGATGCTATATCCGTTTCAACTTACATTTTAAAGCAAATTGACCTTAGTTTTAAAAAGAGAACAAAAATTCTCCCAGTGTGGTAAAAAAGGATCTGAGGGCCAAATATGATGTGGTTTGGGCATTTAGAAATCTAAATAATCTATAATCTAAGTTCCAAACATATATTAACATTTAAAACTCATATCCAATGCATGCCCACAAACACACACGTGTAGTTCGCGCTCGCAAATGCTGAATGTTTGCTTCAAAATAAAATCCAAACCTCAAATGAACATAAACCCTACAACTTTTGCCGACCTTCCCTGACACAGGGGTGAAACATTTCAAAGTGAACCATTTTTTACAGTATGTGTGGTAAGTCCCATACCAACCTATAAGTCAAGGGAAGGGAAATAAGAAAACTTTAAATATTTCTAACCTGACATAAAGGCAAATAAAAAAACCAAATACATAAAATACTCAATCCTAGACCTTTCAATAGACTCAAAACATTTTTGAATCTGGAAATATTTTTTCGTTGAGCAGACGTCAGCATTGTATGTATAATACTGCCGTCCTTAGCGACCAATAACAAAATATTTATATTCCGTTTCCTTAGCAACGCGGCTGCATGACAACACAATATTGTTGACGTCAATTCATGCGCAAACCTCATTGCCAAAAGCCGGAGAGGTTTCGTAATGCAAAATATTTTTCATATAAAATATATCGATAGAATTAAAAGAAATATTCGATTTTCTCTGAGAATCTAGAGAATGAACATGGCTGTTTTCGATCGTAAAGTCGTAGTATAAAAACACAGCATGCACTCGTAAAAATATTGAAATGATTGCAATACATGAATAATACACAATATCCGTAAATACTTAGAGGAAATTGGAAAAATAAATGGGCAACTTATACATACACCTACAAATACTTATTTTCTTCTAGGTGCAGACCTGGAATATGTATGCCCTTGCTTTTGCAGTGAAAAAATAGATACTTTTGTACTACCTTAGTACCAACCGCGCGACATGCCTAGGCTTCTTTTCATACGCGTCATAGGGCGAGGAAAAAGAAATGAGTAGTATCCATAGCTGATTATTTTTAATTTATCTATAATCTAAGTTGCGAAGATATATTAACATTTAAGGCTCATATCAAATGCACGCCCACAAACAAACACGTGTAGGTCGAGCTTACAAATAATGAATGTGTACTTACAAATAAAATCCAAACCTCAAATGAACATAAACCCTACCAAACAACTTTTGCCGACCTTCGCTGACACAGGGGTGACATTGGCAAATTGAAACATTTTTTACAGTATGTGTGGTCAGCTTCATAGCAACCTATAAAGTCAAGGAAGAATTTTTTATCGTTTATAATTCATTTCCAATGAAAAATAAATCTATAAAATATGTCGCAAAACTATATTACATTTGAGATTCATATTAAATGCGTTCCCATAAGCTTTATTCCGTGATCTGTGCCATAAGCAGACACGTATGTTTGTTCCGAGTGGTTTTTCTACTGGAAATTGGACTTCAAGTAATTGTTTTCTAGCCCATCTTCTGAAATAAGTTCTTCCAGATGGTCATGCATGAATCTAAATATGAAACTGACAACTGGCCATCTTTCCAACGCTTGCACATCCTTATATGCGCCATTTGATAATACGCACAAGTCATATGCGTTTTTTGAACATTGCGTGAACAAGACCAGTCCGTAGTCTAGTGATAACACTTTGGACTTGTAAATGAAAGGTTTTGGTTTCAAATCTCGACGGAGCACACAAAATATACGATTTATATTTTCAAATATGCTCCTAGCTGGGTTGAAAAATACATATCAACTTTACCAAAGGCCCATCCAGCCTTACAGCAACTGGGTCTTGCTTGAGAATTGGCGACGACTAAGCTCGTAAAAAGTCCGGTCGATAACTTAGTTGGTAAATTGATTGCATTCCATGCCGAGGGCAAGGGTTTGATCCCCATCGAGGGGGTCAAAAATGATTTCCCGGTTCGGTTTTTATTTCAAACTCAAAATAAAAAACGGCAAGGTTTATTCATCCTTTGAATAAACAAGGAGCAGCCCCCTCGGAAGCTGAGAAACCCCCCTCCAACTGAAATGGTTGGTGTGTGGCCGGCCCCCTTACCCGTAAAAATAAATAGGTCCGAATCCCAACATGCGACTCCTTCGGGAACAACACAGGCAAGAAGTTACATTATAAGTGTAGCTTAGCTTCGTTGCGTATAAAATATTTTTTCTAATGCATTGCTCTTTTTTCTTGATATAAAAAATGGCATTAAATAGGTTCCACACTCCACATTCGACCCTTCGGTGAGAGCACCGGAATAAATTGCACTATACGTGCAGCTTAGTGGCGTTGCGTTCACCGGGTGAAGCGGAGAATTCAATATTAATAATTCAGTCGTAAAAATGCCGATGCGTCGCGGCGATGGGATGCGTCACTAATAGAAGAAGAAGAAGACTTGTGCTAAGGGGAGAGGGTGAATCAGCGGCGACGGTCACAGTTGATCCCTTCAGCCCCACAGTGATCCCACAGCCATATAACGAGAAATGAGGGTAGCTGACGAACAGCCTCTTGCTTGTATGGCCGTGTAATGTATGAGAAATGGGCACGCATAGTAAACAAATAAATATACAATATATGACCTCGCATTGTCCTGGATATAATTTCGGAATGATGATCAGAAGGTGTGTGGTTTTGTCTATGCAGTGACAGTTTCTTATTCGCTTGTAAAATTAGGTATGTAATGCCGTTCCCCCAGTGCCTGTTTGACTTTTTTACCATTTGATTCAAAGATGACCTTTCAATGACATTGTCTTATGCAGTGTGTAAATATGCTTATGCCGTAAACAAATAAATAAATAAATAAGACTTTTTAAAGTTTGTGTATTCACACAGTGAAAATTCATTTTTATAAATAATTATAAAAAATTATAAAAAACACAGAGTTTTATTTTCACAAATTGAGTTTTTATTTCCACCTCAAGTACTTTCGACTTATTCACGTCATTATCAAGAGGATACTAAATTACAAAAATTGACAAGACAAATACCATAGAGAAATAAAATAAAAATAATGATTTAGGTACGACAAATAGGTACAATAAGGGTTATTTATATTATTATTTTAAATTTAATAACAATTTCTATCAAATTTTAAACTCTCTTCCAATGGGAAATCAATTGTCACCTCTTTTTGCTGAATTATATATGGACTATTTTGAAAATTCTTTGTTTAAATCAAAAAACACCCTTTTAAACTGTATTTCTTCTTATCATAGATATGTTGATGACATTTTGTGTGTATGGTCAGGAAGTATGAGACAATTGGACTCATTTCTTAATTATCTGAATTCATTAAACAAAAATTTAAAATTTACCATGGAAATAGGGATAAATAATACCTTAAACTTCCTAGACCTTAGTATTAATATTGTGAACAATAAATTTAAATTCAGTGTATATAGAAAACCAACATACACGGACGCAATTATTCATGCAACGTCTAACCATCCTATATCGCAAAAAATGGCTGTCTTTCATTCCTTAATTCATAGGCTGATTAACTTACCCCTCGAGAGGGAGGCTTTTAACCTGGAATTGAATACGATAAAGACTATAGCGTCAAATAATGGGTATAAAGAGGCCATTATTAATGACCTTTTACTATCTAAACAAAAAAAACTCATGTACCAAAAATATATTTACCCTCATTGTTTGGATAATGGTAAGGATCAGAAATGGAGAAGAATATTATATGTAGGGCAAATGAGTACCAACCTTGGTCACTTAGTAAAAAATACCTTTAGTTGCGCCTATTATACCAACAGTAATATAGGTCAAATATTATTCAACAATAAGGATAAGATTGAACGTATGGATGGTGGGGGTGTATATCGATTATCTTGTAATGACTGCAATTCCGTTTATGTTGGACAAACTTCCAGATCTATAAATGTAAGGTTGAAAGAACATAAGAGGGCTTTTAGGGGTTTGTCTGGTTATTCGGAGATGGCGGACCACTGTATCGAAAATGACCACTCGTTCAATAATGACGGTGTCAGGGTTCTCCATTCCGGATGCAAGGGCAGACAACTAATTGCCCTAGAAACTTTAGAAATCCACAAACATAAAAATTCTAATTCTTACAATTTGGTCAATGTCCAAATTCCTGCTGCCTCACCTTTGTTATTAACTAATTGTGCTTCTTTATCGTGACTTATTAATTTGATTTCTCTACGGTTTTTGTTTTGTCAATTTTTTAATATTGTAATTATAATATGTGTCATCTCATTATTGTACCTATTTACATAAATTATTATTTTTATTTAGATTTCTCTATGGTTTGTTGTTTTGTCAATTTGTTATATCATTATATAATATTGTAATTATATTATGTGTCATTTCCTTATTGTACCTATTTGTCGTACCTAAATCATTATTTTTATTTTATTTCTCTATGGTATTTGTCTTGTCAATTTTTGTAATTTAGTATCCTCTTGATAATGACGTGAATAAGTCGAAAGTACTTGAGGTGGAAATAAAAACTCAATTTGTGAAAATAAAACTCTGTGTTTTTTATAATTTTTTATAATTATTTATAAATAAATAAGAATCACATTCTACACAATCTGAGGTAAAAAAAACCTATATCCGGATAATATGAGAGTTGTTTCAAATATTTTTAAATCTAAGGTAAACAAGCACTAAGGAGACAGTGGGATAAAAAAAATCTTCACAACTAGGTTTCAAAACCGTTTCATAAAGTAATGAAAAATATTTCTTTCAATGAGAATATCGTATATTTTTTTTCCTTTTAGCTCTTCTGATTTGCTTTTAAAAATATATACTTGTAGTATCTTGATGAATCAATTTGTATATAATTAATTTAAAATAATAATTTGTTTATAATTCAAGTAGATCCTAGCATTTAGTACCCGGAAAATAATCAGGGATTTGTTTCGATTTTTTTTGGTAAGTCGTGATGATCGTATATAAGGTATTTAAATAAATAAAAATATATATTTTCCATAAATATTACGACTTTTCAAATATAAACTGAACAGAGAATGTGGTTTCATTTTTCATTTTTCACCGTCGGGAGCAGTCAAGACCCTGGTGAATGCCTTTGTGATGTCACGAGTTGACTATTGCTCAACGCTGTACATAGGTCAGCCGAAAAAGCAGTTCAACCGTCTTCAGTCTGTGCTGAATTCAGCGGCAAGACTCATCTTCGGGATGTCTAAATTTACTCGCATTACTCCATTGTTGGGGAAACTGCATTGGCTTCGTTTTCCGGAGAGGGTGGTCTACCGTGTTTGTCTGATGGTGTATAAGGCTGTAAATGGTACAGCTCCTTCATATTTGGCTGACATGTTTACACCCGTTGAGAGGGATTTGAGGCGCCAAACGCTCAGATCTGCAGGGGATGGCGTGGTGGACTTGGTTCAGCCACACCGTCAGACACGCACTAATTTTGGGGACCGTGCTTCTTCATTCATTCTTGTCGCTGGCGCCAATGGCGACGCGCTGTATCTCGAGAGCTCCGCGCTTTTTATTATTATAAATAATTTTTGCAGTCGGACTATTATTAATTCTGTGTTCTTGTGTTTTTAAAATCATTGTAATGTTTTAATTTTTAAATGAATTATGTGAATCATGTTTTATTAAATAAAATAATAGAGTGACAAGTACCAAGTGAGCAATAGTTATCCAAATTAAACTACCCACTCGAACTTAAAACAATAATAAGTGTCATTTGATTTAAAATTGAATAAAGCAAATTTAACGATTCAAATCTACTCGACAAAAGAACTCTCTGCACTTAAAGACTCAACATATTTAATAAGTGATTCAACATTTAAAACTATCCGTGAGAATAACTTGTGCAGAGGAGTTAAAAGAAGACCAAGAGGCAGACGAGGTGGCCGCAATGACCGCAGAAACCCGGGGACAGCTGCAGACAAGGAGGGGCCCGTGGAAGCTGACAATGTCCACCGTCCGGAATCGAAGGAAGTGTCTAATGGCCTCTGCGGAGGTGTTGAAGCTGACAATTCTGTCAGGAATGGAAGTGTGTGTAAAAGGAAGTATGTGAAACAGGAAGAATGGATATTTGCAACGTGGAATGTTAGAGAATGGAATGACTGTAAAGAGAATGAAATTACTGATATTATGGAAAAGAGAAGAATACAAGTGATGTGCGTGACTGAAATAAAAATGATCGGGGATGGAGAAAAGGTATTGAAGAATGAGGAGTATTTTATTTGGAGTGGAATTAAGGATGGATATAAGAGACAAGGCGTGGGAGTAATTTTGAGCGAACGGGCTAAAATGTGTGTAAGTAATTATGAAAGAATATGTCCTAGGATTCTGTTGGTAAGAATGAGATTAGGACGTGTGAAAATTCTAATGGTAGCGTGTTATGCTCCAGTAGAATCTGATAGCAGAGAAGAAAGAGATGAATTCTGGGAGAGTGTAAATAATGTACTAAGAATGAAAGATGAGAATGAACGAATTATCTTATTAGGAGATATGAACGGATGGATTGGTATGAAACGAGATGATTGCGGAATGGTTGTGGGTCCGAGTGGTAGAGGAAGGATGAATAATAATGGACGAAAGCTTGTCAATACATGTATAGAACACAGACTTTTTGCAACAAACACCTGGTTTAAACACCAAGACTTGCATCTCTATACATGGCAAAATAGGGCAGGCAATCGAACAATTATTGATTATATATGCGTAGATGAAAGAATGAGAGGATATGTGAGAGATGCAAGAGTGTACCGTGGAGCTGAACTCAGCACAGACCACTATTTGTTATGCGCAAGAATAATGGTAGGGGATTGTAAGAAAGGAAAGAAAAAAATATTGTTAAGAATGAAAAGAATAAAAGTGGAAAATTTGAACGATGACAATGTGCAAGATGAATATCAAAGTGAGATTGCCAAAAGATTAAATATGGATGAACTACAAAAAATGAAAGATGAAGGATGTGTGGAAAAAGTGTGGCAAATGATGAAGAAAGAACTGACCGAATCTGCTAGGATGACATGCGGAGAAACAAATGTTGGTAAGAAAAAAGGTGATGCCTGGTGGAATGATGGAGTGAAAGAAGCAGTAGAGCAAAAGAAGGAAGCGTATATGAAATGGTTGAAAGATAAAGGTAATTTAAATTTGGAAATGATGTATAAAAGGGCAAAAATGAATACTAAAAAGCTTGTGTATGAAAGTAAGATGGAATTAGAGAAGAAAAATAATGAAAAGGCACAGCAGGACTTCCACACCAACAAAAAAATGTTCTGGAGTTGGGTTCGGAATAATAACGAAAGTGTGGGAGCAACAACTCCGGGCATAAAGAATGCGCAGGGAGTCTTGCTGTGGGATGAAGATGATGTATGTAATAGATGGAAAGAATACTTTGAAGAAATATTAGGACAGGGTGAAAGAAATTTATATGAATGTGACCCTACAAATGAAAGTAATGAGGATATTTTGAAAGAGGAAATAAAAGCAAGCATAAAAGAGCTGAAGAATGGAAAGGCTGCAAGTATGGATGGATTGAATGCTGAGATGTTAAAGGCAGGAGGAGAATATGTGGTAGAGTGGATGTTTGAATTATGCAAGATGTGTATGAAAGACAGGGTAGTACCGATGGACTGGAGAAAGGCGGTCATTGTCCCTATTTACAAGGGTAAAGGGGACAAGAAAGACTGCCGTAACTTCAGGCCCATTAGTCTCCTTAGTATACCTGGGAAAGTCTTATGCAAAATTGTCATAAAAAAAGTGAGAATGGCCACCGATCACAGGGTCTCTGATATTCAATCTGGCTTTATGCCAGGACGAGGTTGTGTGGACCAAATCTTTACTCTCAGACAGATTGTTGAAAAACATCTGGCTGTGGGGAGGGTGGTCTACGCAGCATTCGTAGATCTTGAGAGGGCCTTTGACTCGGTGGACAGATGTATGCTGTGGAATGTTCTCAGGAAGTACGGTGTGAATGATAATCTTCTGAATGTGATACGTGCCATCTATGAAAATAGTTCGGCATGTGTAAGAGTGGATGGGAGATATAGTGACTGGTTTGATGTATATAAGGGAGTGAGGCAAGGCTGCGTGATGAGTCCATGGTTGTTTAATATAATCATGGACAGTTGCATAAAAGAAGCTGGAATATCAGAGAGCGGAGTGAAAGTGGGTGAAACAAGAGTTGGAGTACTTCTTTATGCTGATGATGCTATAGTTTTAGCTGACTCGGCGGAGGAACTCCAAACGATGTTAACCAAACTAAATGATGCATTTTGTAAGAATAGCTTGAAAGTAAATGCGAATAAGACAAAAGTATTAGTTTTTGACAGGAATGAAGTATGTGAGGAACTTACAATTAATTTGAATGGAATAAAAGTTGAAGTAGTGAATGAGTTTGACTATTTAGGAAGTAAGTTTGAGGCGAATGGTAAGATGACGAAAGAATTAGAGAAGCGTGCCAGCAAAGGAAGATGCGTGATAGGAGCGTTTGGTAGAATAGCGAAGAATAAAAGGATACCAAAGAAAATGAAAATGGCGGTACACAATTGTATTTTGTTGCCGACCCTGATGTATGGAAGCGAGTCATGGACGTTGAATGAAAGAGAAGTAAATAAGGTATGCACCGTAGAAATGGCCCATCTGAGAAGTATGACAGGAAAAACACTGAAAGATAGAGTGAGAAACGAATGGGTTCTAAATGAATGCGGAGTAAAAGAAAGCGTGAAAGTGAAAGTTCAAAGAAGTGTGATGCGATGGTTTGGACATATTGAAAGGATGAATGAAGACCGACTGACAAAAAGAGTGTATAAAGGGAATGTAACAGGTAAGCGTGGAAGGGGAAGACCTAGGAAACAATGGATTGATCAGATAAATGAGATTGCGAATGAATGGAATCTACAGAGTGGAAACAAGAGAAGAGCATGCATGAAAAGAGTGATGAAATTAGATGAGATGAAAGAAGTATGCAAGGACAGAGTCAAGTGGAGGCACTTGTGTGGAGGTACTGGCCACCCCTAGAGGAAAGACGGCAGGATACAAGACAAGACAAGACAAGTGCTTTCCGGTTTGCGGGACCAATGGAGTGGAACAGACTGCCACCTAATGTGAGGAAGGCAAAGACTGTTGGTTGCTTTAAAGGAGCACTAAAGACACATCTTTACAAGAAATCTTATCCGTGATTTGAGAGGGCCCTTGAGGTGTGACACACACAAAAACGGCGCTCTTCAATTATGTGTACATTAAAATAAATTATCCTTATATATATATATATAGCACCTTACACGTATATTTTATACTTATTTACATATTATGTAGATGGTACAGTGGTTGCTTTCTGCGTGAAAATCTCCGATTCTGGGTCGGCACACACCACCTGAGGCTTCGCTCAGGATCAACAGGCCTGCGAGAGCTGCCGCTATACATGCTACATTTACAGCTGTAATCAAACGACAGTACCATTGTCCTATAATTGAATATGGGGAGGGCTGAAGCCTCCACCTACCAGAGGCGTACGATAGATCTGACGCGGTTCACATCAAATTTTCTTTTGAAATAAACTGTAAAGAAACAGTCAAGTCGTCTTTGTATTTTTTTAAGTCGATAAGTCTTCTTCAAATCTATCAATCTACTGTAACTATAGCTGTTTCTCTGTCGTCGTTCCGATAGAGGTGGCCAGAGCTTCTCCAGAGCTGCCCCCATTTCTTCCTATCCTTATATACTTCATTCAATTCATTAATATCCATCACCTTTTTCATATATTTTCTTCTTTTACACACACTTTGTAGATCCCATTCTTTCACAATTTCCTCAAACTGACCTCTCCATACTTTATCGGTCGTTCTTTACCTCTTTTTCCTTTCACACTTACTTTTTATGTGTGCTTTGTCAGTCTATCATCCTTCTTTTTTTCCACATGCCCAAACCATCTCATCACTTTCTTTTGTACCTTAACTTTCACACCCTCTTACAACATTTTTTTTTACATATTTATTCCTAACTCTGTCCTTCAAAGTTGTACCTGTCATGCTTCTCAATACATATATTCTATTCGCGATTTTTATTGTGCTTTGATATATGCATGATTTCATGGTAAATGCATTTTAATAAGTCAATTTTTTTATGTACATTGGTGTGGAGGCTAATTAATTATACAAAAATTTTGTGAATATTTACAATTTTGTGTCAGTCCGGTCGATAGCTCAGGTGGTAGAGTGCTTGCATTCCACGCCGAAAGCTCGGGTTCGAATCCCACCGAGGGTGTCAGAAATGATTTCCCGTTTCGGTGTTTATTTCAAACCCCAAAATAAAATACCGGCAAGGTTTACTCAGCCTTCACAAGAAATGAGTACCAGCCCCCTCGGGAGCTGGGAAACCACCCACTTCACTGAAGTGGTTGGCGTAAGGCCGGCCAACTTACCTGTAAAAATAAATAGGTTCAACTCGCCAAATGCGACCCCTTCGGGGATAACGCGGCAAGAGGTTACACTATATGTGTAGCTTAGTTGCGTTTCTTTTTGTGAACAGGAACTAGGAGAAAATAGTTAAATCTTTACCCAAAACCATAGAGCACTGCGTTAACTCCTCTCAAAACTGCCAATTAAATCACTAACTCGAGGTGATGTATCTTCCTTATAGTTATCTTTTACGCGATCGAGGGGAGTTTATCCAATGTTTTCTCCTCGAGGTAGGTACTAGTGAAAATATTGTTTTTTTTTAATCTAAGTTTTTTCATTCTAAGTTTATTTTCTTTTTTTGTTTTGTATTATTATATTTTTGGCATCTGAAAAGAGAAGTAAGAGGGAGAATGTACCAATGACCGACATTTTAAACAGTACCTACAGCAGTAAGAAAGCATCCTTTATATTTTCAAGGAGCTAATATTCCAATTTTTAAGTATAAAGTCATATAACTGGCTTACTTAACAACTTACTTCTATTTCAAAGCGGGCTCCCTTTAGAAATTAATGACTTTTACCCCCTGCCACCTTCCACCCATGGCTACAAGAGATACGCGCAGGAAAATATGCTATTGTGTCATGTGTGCGGGGTGTTGTGTTTTTTTATTCCCTTTTGTATTTTGTTTTGTTCTGGTTTTATGACTTGCAAGCTTTTTTACCCGGATCTGTGCGACCCTGTCATATTTTTTTTCCCATTCACAGCAGTTTTTCTGCATTTTGAAAATACACAGTAAAACCGGTGCATATTTACTTTTATTTTAAAAATAAATTGCAACAGTTTTGAAACGCCGGAACAGAGGCCTATTTTGAGGCAAAAGACAAATCGTTCTACAAAAATGGTTTCGAAAAGTTGAAAGGTCGTTATAATCGCTATATCGTCCTCGAAGGCAACTATGTTGAATAATAAATTTGAATTTAATAAAAAAAAAGTTTTTTTCTTAGTTAGGACAAAGACTTATCTACTCACCCAAATCCCAATAAAGCCTTTTCGGTTTTTATGGTTTCAAATAAAAAAAATCACCCATTATACAATTGATTGAATACTAAAATAGTTATTTATGCCACTGCCAAGTAATGATAGTATTTTTAACACGAGTGCTAGTTTGTGCCATGAGGCGCAGCCGAATGGCACAATAGAAAGCACGAGTGTTACAAAGACTAATTACGTGCAGTGGCATACAATACTTTTTCTACGACCATGAGAGAATTAACAAAATAGTGAATAATAGTCATTATAATGTACTCGTCCATTTGAAGTAATTAAAACCTTACCTTTGTCAAAACGTGTGATTTATCATTCCCTTCGATTATCTAATCTAACCTAAGTTGTAAAAATAAATTATATTTAGGTTTCATATTGAATTCATGCCCACAAGCCGACACATATGTATAAGGTCGCGCTTTTACATCCTGCATATAAGCTTAAACATTCAAACCCAAAACTCAAATAAACATATGCCCTGCAGTTGTATTGGCAGGTGAACCAAATTTGTACAGCATAGGTAAACAACCTCATACTCACCTATTAACCAAGTAACTTTTTGAGTTTGTTTATTTTTTGCGGTGAAATTTTTTGTATTGTTTTCCTTTCAAGCCTTTTATTTTCCATTGAAAAAAGGAAAACTTTATTTGGAGCAATCCGATAAATAAATTCGATAAATTTTAGCACTATTAACAATTTTTTTTTTTTTTTTTTTTATTTATTACAGAAAACAACAGCACATACACATGAAACAAGTAAAGATTTATAATAAATACATATAAGGCCAATAATAGTTTTCTTAAATAAAAATAATTACAATAAAAGCTTGTCTACAGCAAATGTAACAGCAAACGAAAAGAACAAAAGAAAAATAATATGAATGCGGAGGTTTTTATCAGAGAAGATTTGGGAAAATAGGATAGAAAGGACGATGGAAGGGGAAGAGGATGCCATTCAATCAGTTTTGCATTTTCTCAAGTAGTTCATCCGCACCCCTTGAAGAAATGCGTTTTTGGACAAACAAAAAATGTCCAGGTGATTAAAATTTGAGTTATAACAAAACATAGCTCTCGTTAAAGTCGAGTTCCTGGCATAATTTGTAGTGTGCGCTCCCGTATAAAAAAGTGAATTTAACCTAGTGCGCCTTGTAGGTACACGCAAAGTGAGCCCCTCACAAAGAACGGTGGAGTCAATATGGCCGTGTACTATATCGTACAGAAAAGCCATATCTAATAGCGTTCGACGGGCTTCTAGGGACATAATACCGTGATGACGGCAAGCATCATGATAATTATTAAAAGTTAAATGTTCCCTGTAATTTAGATGCTTTAGAAATTTCTTTTGTATAGCTTCTATTTGTTCCTTATAAACACTGTACTGTGGATTCCAAATAGGTGAAGCGAATTCAAGCCTACTGCGAACATACGCACAATAGGCCATCTTAACGGCATTAGAACCCCTGAAGGGCTCACAGGTCCTTAAAATAAATCCCAGCATTTTGTAAGATTTAACGGTGGTAGAGGAAATATGGGCATCAAAAATTAATTTAGCATCCATAAAAACACCAAGGTCCCTCACCCCAGTCACAGTGTCAAGGTATTCACCCTTGAGTTGATAATTAAACTTTAAGGGGTTTGTCTTGCGGGTAAGAGATATCTTATGGCACTTAGATACATTAAGATCTAATTTGTTTTTAATACAATAATGTGTAAGGTTGTCCAAATTATCCTGCAGCTTCATGCAGTCCTGAATGCTATTAATTCCTAAGTAAATTTTAGTATCATCAGCATATAATAAACATTTTGTAAAATTAAAACACTGTTCAATGTCATAGACATATACATTGTAAAGAAGCGGTCCGAGGTGAGAGCCCTGGGGGACACCAGACGGAATACTAAAGAAGTCCGACTTGCAGCCACCAAGAACAACCGCTTGAGATCTTTTTATCAGGTATGATGCAAACCACCGCAGCAGATTCCCATGCACGCCAAGTGTTTGTAGTTTATCCAATAATATGCTATGGCTTACCCTGTCAAAGGCCTTTGAGTAGTCCGTGTAGATTACGTCAATTTGGCCACCCTTTTCCATCTCATAAAACACGTAATCTGTGAAGACTGCTAAGTTGGAGATGACTGATCTTTTTTTGAGGAAACCATGTTGGGATTTGGGTAGCTGAGAAACGAGTAAATGATATATTTGATCATAGATCAACTTCTCAAACAATTTACCAAATACGGGTAAGATGGATATAGGTCGATAGTTTTCTGCAGAAGTTTTAGGACCAGATTTGTGTATTGGAACTATGTGCGCCCTCTTCCAGGCATCAGGAAATATACCTGTAATAAGGGACTTATTGAAAATCATTGCCAGAGGGAGTGATAGTTCATTAGCGCAACTAATAGCAAAAAACGAAGGAATGCCATCACTACCCGCTCCTTTGCTAGCATCAAGTGTGTTTAAATATTTGCAAACCATAATGGGAGTAACCGCCAGTCCACAAGCAATGTTTTGATTTGTAGACAATTCACCAAAGGACGGAGGACAAGCGACAGTAGATGAATCAATTTGACTCTACACATAAAATATACTTATTTATTTTCATCTGAACAGGGCTGAAAGTCTCATCACCCCGGTAATTCCTACCTACCGAATATCACTAATATTGTATGAAGCCTAATCAGCTGATCGCTTGCGGCCATCTTGGATTGATAGGTCTTCATACCCCCATACAAGGTTGACATTTGAAATTAAAAAATGGTTCCAATTCTGACAATGCGCGTGCGCACATGTTCATTTTAACACGGTTACCGGTTGCATAATGTAACATTATGCAACGGGTGTAGAAATGTATGGCATTGTGATTGCGTTAGCCGTTTTGTAATTAGTAAATTACCAAATGGGAGTAGAAAAAAATATTTTTATATTTAAAAAAAAACAAAGGAAGGTTTTATTATTTGTATTAATACAGTGTGCTCTGTTTACATTAAAATTGTTTGATATTGTTGTTCTTCACTTGTGTTTACCATAACACTTTTAAAAATGTAAGAAATTTCATATTTTGTGCCAAAAATTCTGCTATATTTTCATACATTTTATTTTGTGATAGCCAATATTCCAATGCATGATTGTTTAAGTCATAGTGGCCACAGAAGATCTTCTCACACTTCTTCTGTATGCGCGAAGTGCTCTGGAAAACAAAATGAGTTTATTTTAGCATTAATTAATGAGGCATTCACTTTGTAACCTTTGATTTTAAAAAAAAAAAAATTAAAAATAAAAAAACGAATGGTATTAGGTTACGGGGCGAGTAAAATTTAATAATGTACGACCGGTTTCGGAAACAATGTTAATCATTTTAAACATACGAAAATCTCTTGGGTGTCTCTTGTTAGCATAATGGTGAGAACTGTGGATCTATTGACAGAGTACAATAAATAACTCATTGCCACCTTAAAGGTAAAACTGAATAAGAACTGATTCATGAGAAACTCTAAACTTCAGGATTTCTACACCTTTGTAATGTTGTCTCTTATAGGAAATAGGGGAAAAACTGCAGTTATCTGAGAAACCCGTGATAGCTTAATAAGTCACTTATTAAGATGTACGCATACTCACAAGTAGGCTCCACTCAAATGGTTTATGATGAACATCGCGTAGAAAAGCAACTCGCCCATTATTGTGAACTCCACTTGTAGAATCCAAACAAGAAGACAACACAAAAAGTTCCAAATCTTTTTTCCTAGAACAGATTGCCTGCAAATTGGATCGCATCTAGAGGCATCAGCGTTGCAAACATCACAAGATTTGTTAGTAGGTATTTTGTTACTAGGTAGCGTTGAAACAGTCGACTTCGAATCATTGTCTAGGCAAGATGTTTTCTTTGACATGATCGTACTACTGTTTTTCGTTAGCGATCTTGCCGATGGGGAAAAATTATTCGATATTCTAGAATCTTTATCTTTTCCGTCATCACTGTCATTCAATTTCTTATCTGCGACAATCGTAACCTTTGACCCACTTCTCGTTTTATCTCCACGGAAGCTTTTCAACGAACTGGCCACCGATTTCATGTTTTCAGCCCTCAGTTCATTCAATTCTTTCACATCGAAATCGTTCAATTTGTCGAAAACATCTCTCATTTCTACACTTTTTTGAAAATCAAGCTGCACTGTGGATCTTTGAGAAGCTGGCGATGAAGTTGGTGTTAGTGGATAATCATCAGCAGCTGACAAAGTCCTTGAAGCACTAGCGCTGTACTGATTTGAATTTGATTTATTGTCCTCACTGTTCACCTTTGATATTCCATTGCTATGCAACTTAGATGCAACTGCTGGGCTTTTCGCAAAATTCACACTTGATGCATTAGACAATTCTTTAGATTTACCATTAATCAACGCAAAATCTTCACCTTTCGATTTGGTTTCACTCACTGGTTTTGACCTGTTAGACTTCAATGTGTCTCTTGACTTCACACTACTTTGATCTTCCTTAACTTTACAGCAATCATGTACACATCTCAGACTCGGATTTTTTACTTGTTTTTCGTCTCTGTCTTTTAAGCAATCACATTTTGTGAATGTGTCTCCCTTCTTGTAGAATGTTACTGTACTGTATTCGTGAATATGAGAGACTGGGTGCTTGTGATTCTTGGTGTTGCAGCCCAGCATATTACTGCTGTTGCCTTCCGTCTCGTCCTTCAGGCTTTGCAAAAGCTTCTCGTAAAATATTAATTTCTTACAATGCGACATTTTGATGCAGTAAACGGATCAATCTGAAAACACACACACTTATTACATTTATGCAGGTGCATACATACATACTCGTACGTAGAGCTCAAAAATACTTGTTTTCGCGTAAATTTATATAAGTAATAGTTTACAAATTATTGAACTTTAAAACATATGCTTTTTGAAAATCAAAGCAGTTAAGATTGCTTGTACAAAAAAATCATAAACTTTATATAAGTATTTGTGAAACAATAAAATTTTATTGTTAAAATATTAATTTATGTAAAAATATTCAAGAAGGATATCAAAGCTTTTGGAACCTGGTCTTTTTAATGCAACATTTTTGTGATTTTACAATCTAATTTTAATCTCCATATCTAATATAAGTTAAGAAGATAAAATATCTTTTAAGATTCAGAGTAAATGCATGCCCGAAATTAAACACGTGTAAGGCTTGGCTTTTCGTGTTGCCTGTTTACAATATGTACAATTAAAAAATCTACAGAAATCCATTGACGTTAATACGTTAAAAAACTGCAACACTTCAATAGAAGTAAATTTTGAAAAAAAAAATACATTTAATGTATTCAGATCCTGAAACAAATCAACGCAATTTCCCGGCTGCGAATATTCTTCTTTTAGAATATTATTATCCCCGTTTCACTTTTTTATTACTTTCGCGAAACGGTCAATATAATATTCCACGTTGAATAATTCACACATCCAGGTATAATCGGGCGTAATGCTCACAGAGCGCCGCTATTTCCATTTGTAGCTTAAATTTTTGGCATGAAAGGCTTGTGTTTTATGTTTTCAGGCTTTGAAGACTTTTTCACAAACAAACAACGGTGAAAAAAAACGCGGGTCGCACATATGCTTTGTGTGGTGCGCGGTCCCTTTGCTTTTAACGTACTTAATTGTGAAAAAAAATATATAAAAAAAAAAAACAACATGTTTGCTTTCCCCTGGACCCCCGAATCTGGAACTTTTTTTAGCAGTGATGCTCAACATTTATCGCTTCATGCTATTCAAACAAAATCAATTTTTGTTGTAAAAAATCTTGCTTTCAATTTTGATTAAACTCACGATGTTATTTATTGATTTAAAAAAATGTAATTTGTCATGTATGTTCCTTGACTTATGGGTTGTTATGCGGCTGACCACCCATAATATAAAAAAATTGGTTCACTTTGCCAATGTCACCCCTGTTTCAGGGAAGGACGGCAAGAGTTACAAGGCTTATGTTCATTTGAGATTGGGTTTTTATATTGTAGGTCCACATGTGGCATGTGTTAGCGCGAAATTATACATTTCTGCTTGTGGGAATGCATTTAATATAAATCTTAAATGATATATATCTTTGCAGCTTAGATTAGATTTAGATTAGATTAGATGGGCACGTTCTGACAAATAAGAAATAATATCCGACCGAAAAGATACAGATATTTTACCGAAGAATTAAAAAAATACATTTTTAGAGATTGAATGTCTTCTGACATTCGTATATCTAATCTAATCTATTCTAATCCATTGATTTTTATATTTTTTAGAAACAAAATTCTAATGAAACACTGTTTCTTTTTTTACAAATATCAATTTGTTTTAATTAATAATAACGAATGTTATCAATCTTGTCGATCATCTTCAATCAATCAATATGAATTTTCACAATTAATGTTAAAACACAAACCATAAAAAATATAAGCTAATCTAAGTTGCAAATATATGTAATATTAAAGATTCACATTATTTGCATTTTCACAAGCAGACACAAAAGAGTTCGCGTTTTCACATGCCGCATGTGAACCTACAACATAAAATTCCAAATCCCAAATGAACATACACCCTGCAACTCTTGCCGAATTTCCTTGTAACAGGGGGGGCATTGACTAAGTGAACCATTTTCTACGGCATGGGTAGTCAGCCGCATACCAACCTATAAGTCAAGGTACATAGACAAGCTCTAAAGTGATGATATGTATGTATGTACATAAAAAAAACGCAACTAAGCTACACATATAGTGTAACTTCTTGCCGCGTTATCCCCGAAGGGGTCGCATGTGGCGAGTTGAACCTATTTATTTTTACAGGTAAGGGGGCCGGCCTTACGCCAACCACTTCAGTTGAAGGGGGGGTTTCCCAGCTCCCGAGGGGGCTGGTACTCATTTCTTGTGAAGGCTGAGTAAACCTTGCCGGTATTTTTATTATGGGGTTTGAAATAAACACCGAAATAGGAAATCATTTCTGACACCCTCCTCGGTGGGATTCAAACCCGAGCTCACGGGGTAGAATGCAAGCACTCTACCAACTGAGCTATCGACCGGACTTACTTATAAAATAATACAATATCTTTTATAAATAAAATGCGTAATAATGTGTAAGCATTTTATGAAAAATAAAGTGAGTTCAATATATTTAAAATCTAAATTTTCTGGCTCACGAACTGTTGGTTGCGGATACATGCCCGCATTAGACACGCACGCAAAAATTAAAACGAATATTGTTTCCGCGCTCGGGTTTGCCTGTACCTGCACTCAGAGTACAAAATATTGCGTAAATACTCAATCATCGCGTAAAATGTGTGAAAACTAAAACTCCCATTTGAGGCGCTGTTGTCTCTCTCAAACATATATTTGGGTACGCGAGGACAGAGTATTTACGCAATGTGTCATGCTTGGAATACTGCTACATACAGCTACACTAGAGTTGTTGCGAATACTCGATATTATTCGGTATTCTGCATTTTTCGTAAGAAAAAAAAATTACTTTTCGTTGAATACTGAATCAAAGCTGACTGTGGCAAACACTTAAAATAAAGTTCTAATGAATTAAATTACTATAACCTTAAAAATAATCTAATGTTGACTGCGGGCTATATTTACACAGAAACAACACTAGATATTTTCCATAAAACAGACACTAGAAACGGGTACCCAGTATTTTTCTAAATTGTAAAACCATCACCAATAAGACTGATTTTTTTAACTTCATTATGCTCTTTAACTCCATTACGATCTGTTCAAACAGCACAAATTCAGTCCGGTTTGTCTATGATTAGATTAGAATGACATTGCCAAACTAACCGCTTTCGGTACTACACCAGATAGGATAAAATCATAGAAAAACTGGAAAGAATCCGTTCTGTGTGAAATGCCACTAACAAATAAATTATATGTAAGCTCAAGACTACTACAAGCGTTATTGTTTTATTTCAAACCAAAAAAATATATTTTTGGTTATATTTTGAACGGTTTGTGTATTAACAGTGTGAAAATTCATATTAATTGATTTCTACTTTACTTTATAGAACCCAAAATTCTAATGAAATACTTTTTTATTTTCACTCTATTATTATTTATATTTAATAGAGTAAAAATGAAATAGTGTTTCATTAGAATTTTTCTAAATTCTAAATTTTAAATTCTGAAATTCTAAAGAAACCTGTTTTATATTCACTCTTTTAGTATCTCTATTTAATAGAGTGAAATTGACACAGTGTTTCATAAGAATTTTTGGATCTTTACAGTTTAGTAGAAATCGATATATACTTTTGGTGTTGAATAATAATGCCGAGTTATTCGGTACTCCCCATGAGGGAATGGCAATTACTCAGTATTCGATTATTCGCCATAATAACTATTCGCGACATCTCTAATCTGTGTGTACAGCTACATGCGTGTTGTGTAATGTACATGAATACTGTAATATTTATTACGGGGGCATTTTATGATTTACTAACAGAGAGCAATAATCCGCCCGGGGCCCCACAGTAGCCTTAATCCACACCATGCCATGATAATGCCAGGGTCATAGCGGGGTTCGATTTGCAAGCAGGTACTGAAAAAATATTTGTTCCTCAAAAAAAAAATATTGTTATCAAGATAAACTACGAATAATATAACCTGCATTTATTTCCACTTTCCAGCGAATTAATGGAATATAAAGTCATAATAAAAGGAGAGCTTGTATGAAGAAAGTTCTCTGAATGAAATGAAAGAAGTATATAAAGACAGAAAGAAATGGCGGTTGATCTTTAATGTTAGTGGCTAGGGTAAGAGTTTTTTTTAATTTTAAATTATAATTTTGTATTTGTTTTAATAATTATACATATTATTATTATTTGTTTATTTCAAAAATGTAATTTGATGTGTATGTTCATCGACTTATAGGTCGGTATGCGGCTGACCACCAATGGTGTAACAAATGGTTCACGTTGCCAATGCCACTCCTGTTTCAGGGAAGAACGGCCAGAGCTCCAGGGTGAATGTTCATTTAGGACTTGGGTTTTTATGTTGTAGGTTCACATGCGGAATGTGCAAGCGCAAATTTGTTCGTGTCTGCTTGTGAGAATGCATATAATGTGAAACCTCAATGTTATATACCTATCTATAATCTATAATCTAAGCTGCAAGGATATGTTAACATTTAAGGCTCATATGAAATGCATGCCTAAAGACAGGCACATGTAGGTTCGCGCCTACACATTCTGCATGTATGTATACAAATAAAGAAAACCTCACATGGACATAAACCTTGCAACTCCTGCCGCCGTTCCCTGAACCGGGGTGGCATTGGCAAAAGTGAACCGATTTTTACAGCACGGGTGGTCAGCCTCGTACCAACCTATCAGTCAAGGAGCACAAAAAATTAGCTAAAATTAGATTTTCCTTTCTCTTTCTCTAGTGCAGTAAAAATAAAAATAAAAAAGGAAACCAGCATAATCTATAATCTACGTTGCAAAGATACATTACATTTAAGACTCATATTAATGGCATTCCCATAAGCAAACCAGTAGGTATAAGCTCACGTTCAATTTTAAGGAATAGAAAATGGAGGTAATTTAATTTTCATGATCGACCAATAACATTTTTTTTAATAATAAGGTTAACTACTAATTGTACGTCGATTTTATTTGCATCTTCTTTGTATTGTTACTAAATTGTAATGTTTTCATTAAAAAATACACTTTTTTTATTTTTTCAATTTTCACGCATTTTAAAATTCGATTCCGGCATTTTGTCGCAATGAATGCAGGTACTACGATAAAACAGTCAGCATGTACGCCGCGACGTCCGGTGAACGTTGCCGGTGCAAAAATATGTGCAAAACAAAAAAAAATGTAAACAAATAAAGACAAAACAAAAAGCAACCTTTCATTCATTATCGTGCCGTTCTGGAATCCATTTAAAAGCGATAAAAGCTCTCTTGCGAATATAAAGAGAAAATATTAATTTCTTGCTTGCACATTTTTATAGCATCTGTGGAATCATCGCTATCACGGTGGTCCAAGACATTTTTATTTTATTTCTTGTGAATTATGCACTTAGGTTGCATTCCATGGCACTAAAAAAGTTGCACTATATGTGCACAGCTTCTTTAGACATTTAACTGTACTTATTTTATAATTTTCCTATATATCCTTCGCATGCAGAATAAAAATATCATTCCTTATAGCTTATAAGTCAAGAGATGCCTTGACTTATAGGTTGGTATGAGGCTGACCACCAATCTCTTGACTTAAATGTTGGTATGAGGCTGACTTTCCATTCCATGTAAACGAAAACTTAAACTGTTTGTGGGCAAGCATTTAATACGAACTTTAAATGTGAATTTGTCCTTGCAAGTTAGATTTCTTACTATATCAATAAATCTTACAAATACTATCTAACTCTCCTTATTCTATGCACACACGCTACGGTCCACCGGAGAGTTTTATGTGCGCAGGCGACCGGAATACGTGCACACACGTGCGGTGAGTATTGATTTTCGACCTGGGTCCGGTCGCCTGCTCAGGTAGACCGTAGTGTGAATGGTCAGCACTATAAGCGAAAATAGACACCTTGGGGTAATAGGAGCATTTAAATTTCGATACGCAACGAAGCTGTTCATGTAATGTAACTTCAAATATTTGAAAGAGGTGTAAATAGTTGAGTGTTTATATTTGATTGGTTTTTTGTATATTATTCTTATCATTATTATTTTTGTTATTTTTTTCATATATCTACATGTGTGTATATATGTATAATTCCTATTTCTGTATTTTCTATTTAAACATGTTACCTCTTTATGTTATTTTATTTTATTTTTTGTCTTTCTGTTTTTGCTGAGTAAATGACTAAATGGTGTATATATTATTTTTGTTTTTTATGATTTTTATCTATTAAGTGATTAATTTTAAGTTAAGATAAGTTGGAATCCTCCCCAAAACACAAGCTATGCTTACTTTGGGGAGTATTTATTGTAATTAGATTTTTAAAATTTATTTTTATTGTAATACTTTGTACATATTGATAAAAAACAATAAAGACCTTATGAATTATAAAAAAAATTATGAATTATGAATTCTTGCCGCGTTTTCTCCGAAGATAACCCTTTATTTTTACAATTAAGGGACTCGGTCTTAAGCCAGCCACTTTAGTTGAAGAGGCTTTCCCACCTCCCAAGGGTACTGGTAAGCTGAATAAGCCTTACCGTTATTTTTATTTTGGGCTTTAAATAAAACACCGATACTGAAATGAATCATTTCTTATACATTTGATGAGATTCAAAACCCGATCTTTTGGCATAGAATGCAAGCACTCTACCACAGAACTTACATACAAAATTTAAAATATATTTTTTTTGTTGCTCTTTTTTCATTGTTTCTTGATGCTTGAAATGACCTTGCTACCAATCAATGCACGCACCTCTACGGACAAAGCAACGCTAAAGCAGGACGCCGTCATGATTCAAGGGCCTTCAAACCGGTGGGTTTTGACTTGTTTTTCATCAACAAAATACTTCCAAAAATTTGGCAGTTCAGCCAGCTTCACATTAAACTATCAAAAGTGATGTCTTACAAGATGGTGACGCTAGTTTCACGTTCAATTTTAAGGCGTAGTGTGACGATTGATGATGAGTTAATTTGTGAATATAATTATAATGCTGTTCATACCTTCAAAGAGGTGTTTGTTTAAAATCTGCTTCGAGACTGAGCCCGCGCTCAGGAGACTTGCTAGAGCGTAGAGCGCGAGAACTATGACATTTTTGAAAGAAGACAATCAACCAAAACTTTATTACGCACTTTTATTGTATTCACCATCAGAATTTTTACAAAACAAAACAACAGTTGTAATCATAATATCGTACAGCAGCCTGTGGCTCTGAAGCTAGGCAAAAAAAAACTTTTTTTTGTCCTTGTCGATCCTCTTTTGTTTTGTCTATTCCATATTCAAATTTTCGTATTTTCTTTATATTACCCGCATACCTATTAAATCCTTTCGTTACGGTAGCTGCAATGTGAATTGTGATTTCATAGACTCGGCGTTATCAATGAACATTCAAAGCACACATATCATGCATACTAGCGCACACAGGCCGCTAATTGAGATTGATGCGCCGGAACGTCTGCGAACGCATAAAATACCGATTCCGGCCGATTGCAGGCGAGCAGGGGCGCGAGGTAAAAACAATTAACAAAAATAATGGCACGCAATAAATAACACTCCGAGTGCGGACACACAAATGCGAACTCGACTAATACACTTGCACTCGCGACTGCTGAACATGTCGGGCTCTACACGATCAATCTTTCGTCACTGCCCCAAGCGAGAGTTTGTAGGGAAAGATGCCAAATGCAATTGCTCAGTGGTGAATGGTAGGTATCCATGTAAGCTTTAAAGGGGTAAGTTGTATGTAGGTATCAGTGGCGAAGGGTCCGAATAACACGATTCCCATCGACTTCCCGTTTGAAATTACGCAAAAGGTAATGTATAAAACTATTTATTTCATTTGTAACAATATAATAACAACTAAATTTATTCGATCGTGTAAGATAAAGCTGAAGACTCACGAACACTCCCGAGTATGCTCCCGAGTATTGATTACCGATGCGATCACCGGCTTGTAGTTCCGACAGACTAGGGTATCAGAGAGGAACAAGTCGGAGGCGCGGGGAGGGGCCGGTTAACGCGCGGACTCGCGGTAACAATGAACAATATAAGCCGGTGTAACATCGAGTTACTCTGTAGTCTAGACGCGCGTCGTGAGTGAAAAATCTTAAAATTTTGCATATTTTGGGAAATATACAATATTTTTGAATAAAATAAAATTAAATACTTAATGATTATATTTTTTTTTGAAAAATTAACCATTGTTAATGATATTTTTTTTAATAAAATATGTTTTGATTGTACATTGATTTCAAATGCTCACTCTTTTGATGATTTTCTTAATTTCTTAAGATTTCATGTCTCGTATCAAAATTTAAAGATACGTATTTTAAAGCCACTTAGTATTGCAAAAGTCGAGCTATTTTTTTAGAAATAATATTTTATTTTCGCCATGGAATTTTAATGTTCGATGGCTTTCTTTTTCTCCATCGAGTTACCTTCTGAGAAAAATCACCCTTCGCCACTGGTAGTTATATAATCTTTAATCTGAGTTGCAGAGATATATTAACTTTTTAAATTGTTAAATGCATGCGCATAAACAGACACCAGTAAGTTCGCGAGTTTACTAATCCTGCATGTGTACTAATGTACAAATTAAAACCCAAACCTCAAATGAACACAAGCCCTGCAATTTCTGCCGAACTTCTCTGAAACAGGGGTGACATTTGAAAAGTGATTGAATTTCTACAGTATGGGTGGTCAGCCTCATATCAACGTACAAGTCAAGGAAAGTATTCTCCTACATTTTATTTTTCCGCATTAATAAGAGGCACCTCATACATATTAGAACCCCATTTCAGAAAACTTTACAAATGTTAAAATATTCAATACATTCATGACACGATTCACGACAATAAACTATTTTCTGTGATTTTCTATGATATCCTAGTTCCGGTATATCGTATATCTGGATATACTGTTATCGTTTATCTGTGATATAATATTCCTTGACTAATAAGTTGGTATGAAGCTTACCCCACATTCTGTAAAAACTTGGTTCACTATTACAAAGTTACAAAGGAAAGGCTGCAGGAGTTAAAAGGTTTATTTTCATGTGGCATTTACTTTATTTTGTGATTACATATTCCGTATGTGTTAGCGCAAACTTGCATGTGTCTGCTTGTGGGGATGCATTCAATATGAGCCTTAAACGTCAATATGTTTTTACAACTCAGATTATACATATAGATAATATACGAGTAGTACACTACATGTAAGCCCAAATAAAGAAAAGTTTTTTCAATTTTGTATTCGATTACGGTGAGTTTATTATAATTCCACCACCAGTTTCGCAAACAATCTTTTTGCATCTTCAGGTGGCTAAATTGTTTGCAAAACCGTCCGTGGAATAAAAATATACTCGCCATAATCGAATAAAAATTTGTTTTCATTTCTATCTTTTAAGATGGACGATTACAAATTGAATGCCTCTACAATAAATTCAAAAGTTTGTTCGTTCTCCAACATGAATAATGTGTCATTCACGTATTCGTCAGATGTAGTCAATATGGGGTAGGTGAGAGGACACCCTCTGAGGGAATTTGTGGAGGGGAGGGGACCGTGAAAAATGGAGATAGCTTTCCCGCGCGGAAGCTTCCTCAATGCGAGGGATCAACCCCTGAGTAGTTTTAGAGCCGCAAAGTAAGAAATAATAACACAATGGTAGACGGCAGTGCAAGCTGAATGAAAACATTACCTAGAGAGCTATGCAGTGGTTCGCTACAGTCATTATGTTAATGCTATCGATCAGTATAAAAGATGTAGATGGTGGACGTTTACTTTTTCCCATGATAACAAACAGGCATGAACACACAATTAGATACTATTTTATTAAAAAAATAACTGATTAATAAAATAAACATATTTATTTTTTCTTTATATTTTTCTTTATATTTTTTCATCCTTCAATGTCACCCCTGTTTCAGGGAATGTCGGCAAGAGTTGCAGGGCTTATGTTCATTTGAGGTTTGGATTTTATTTGTAAGTACACAATCAGCATTTGTAAGCGCGAACTACACGTGTTTGTTTGTGGGCATACATCTGAGAGCTTTGAATGAATATATCCTTGCAACTTAGATTATAGATTATAGATAGATAGATCATATTACTCTATAACTGTCATTTTCCTAAAGAAAACAATAATAATGGGTAACAACGAAAACATGAGACATAAGATCGTCTATAATCTAAGTTTTAAGGATATATTATTACATATAGGATTAATTTATCACATATACGATTTAATGTATGCCCACGCGCAACACGTAATGTACGCGCTTAAACATGTCGCATGAGAGCTAACAACACCAAGCCCCAAATATCGAATGAACATTAGCCCTGCAACTCATGCCAACACTCCCTGAGACTGGGGGTGACATGTGCAAAGGGAATAATTTTGTACAGTAAGGGAGGTCAGCCACATACCAGCAAAATTAGTTAAGGAACTTCACATGTCATTCGTCAAAAAGTTACATAAACATGACGGTTGCCTCGAAACTGATTATAACAAGACTACGATTGTATAAAGATAACGTCCTAGGGCGCACTTTATTTTTGGTACGCAAAACGGAGTAGATGCTTCATCTATGTCTTGTATGTTGATCGATGGATAGTACAAACACTATCGGGAATATCAATCGATATTTCAAATCTGAAGACCAAAGATGACTAAAACAGCATATGAGTTGATAAAGATTCCAAATAAAAAGTGTTGCAGGAAGCAAAAGAAAGGAGAGAGCTTAAAAATCACATTTTGAAGAAGAAAAACAAACTGAAAAGGTACTCGATTAAACATAGCAACCTTTTTGAAGGTTAAATCTCAGGGACAGAAACAAGAGGTCACACAGAACTTCTCATACTTGCGGCATTTGAAGCGTTTTATGTATGTCTCCTTCTATTCACAGCTCAAGAGGATAACAACCAACAGGGACAGATGGCTGGCACAGCAAAGCACTGCCTTTACAAGATGATAAAGACAATTTTAAACCTATCATCAAATTTAATAAATGTGAGGATGTGTAGCCTATTAATGGATCTCTATTGGAATAGGCTTATGCTCATTTGAGGTTGAGTTTTTATCTTGTAAGTTCACATGTGTCATGTGTAAGCACGACCTTATTCATGTTTGTATTTGTGAATGCATTTAAAATGAATCTTAAATTTAAGATTATATGTGATAGGAATTATTAATACATAACATTTTATGTCCCTCTTAGAGAACTGAAAGGCTAGAGGTTCGGAGGAAGCGTGCTTGTTACTAAAGTAATATTACTGAAGAAGTTTGCCTGAGTTTTTGGTTGAAACTTTTAAGTCAAAAAAAAGTCACGACACGCTGGTCGACCAGGTTGCTAAGAGAAATCCTTACCCACTGAGTACTGACCAATATGATTAGGTATATCTTGTCTGATTTATAATCATGCTTAGTATGACATTAAACAACATAGACGAAGTTTACAAAAATGCCAAAAGAAGCCAGTCCGAGTATACCACTTATTGTCACTTCGTCCTAAAAGAGAAAACTTAGCTGTACATATATTCCATCTGTCCTGGCGTGTGGAAACTATTTATTTCAAAGGTAAGGAGGCCGCCTTACGCCAGCTACTTCGGGCGAAGTTGAAGAAAAATGAGTTTCCAAATCTCGACAGGGCTGATACTCATTTATTGGGATGACTGAGTAAACTTTTCCGGTAATTTATTTTGGTATTTAAATAAAAACCTCACGAGAAATCATTTCTGATACTCTCGGTAGAAATCGAACCCCAGCTTTCTACAAGCATTCTACAAACTGACCTATCGACGAGACCGGGTCTTCACTACAATCCACCAATTCTCAAGCAAGACCCAATTGCTGTAAGGTTGGATGGACATGTTGTGACCGATCTTCGGTAGAGGCAGTGAGTTTTTTAACTCAGCGAAGAGCATTTTTGAAAATCTTTGTTTTTGTACTCCAAACAAACAGGAAATTATACCTGTCATACGTGGTAGGGTTCAAGCTTTAGCAGTCTTTAAAAATATTTTTTTTCTCAAGCGAGCTATCCACTGACGAACCCTGCGGTATGAAATACAAACGTAAACTTGGTGTTTCTGTATCATTGTTGATGTCTACACTGCATGGACCATCTCTGATTACAAGCGCAATATGAATTATTCATGAGACGGCACTACACCTCTCTATATCTCCCTCTCTGTCCCTCTCTGTACATAAGAGAGGAGTGCGGTCCGAACCCCCGTCAAACTAAGCTGACATACCTTCGGTTCTTAAATCAAGTTTTCAGTACAATCATCTAGTTCTCCTAATATAGATTTTGGGTGCCAGCAACACTCAGTCTTGTATGGGACTTCCGTCCGTAGCACGCAATAACAATATATTTGCTTTCCTTTTTCCTAGCTACTGGCCGGTTGACAACACAATATTGCCTATGTCAATTCACGCGAGGACCTCATTAATTAAAAAAATATCTTATTTGATTCACAAAGTTAAATTTATATAGAAGTCGCTTGCTAATCTAAATCTAAATCTAAGCTGCAAAGATATGTATCATTTGAGATTCATATTAAATGCATTCCCACAAGCAGACATGCATAATTTCGCGCTTACACATGCTGCATGTGGACCTACAATATAAAAACCCCAATCTCAAATGAACATAAGCCCTGCAACTCTTGCCGACCTTCCCTGAAGCAGGGGTGACATTGGCAAAGTGAACCATTTTTTACAGTATGGGTGGTCAGCCGCATACCAACCTATCAATCAAGGAGTACATGCAATTGATACAATCAAATATATAAAACAAATAAATTCTAAGCAATTAAACAGTAAAAAATTAAAAAGCTACAACACATATTTTTTAAATTTAAAAGCCTTAGCTTTAACCGCCAGCATTACAGATCAACCGCCATTTCTTTCGATCCTTGCATACTTCTTTCATTTCATCCAGAGCCATAACCTTTTTCATACAAGCTCTCCTTTTATTATGACTCTGGATATCCCATTCATTCGCTATTTCGAAAATTTGGTCCATCCATACCTTTCTCGGTCTTCCTCTTCCACGACATCCGTCAATTCTCGCAGCATATACTTTCTTCGTCAGTCTTTCCTCATTCATTCTCTCCAAATGTCCAAACCATCTAAGCATACTTCTTTTAATCTTTACTTTCACACTTTCTCTTACACCACATTCCTCTCTAACAAAATCATTCCTTACCCTATCACTCCGTCTTTTCCCAATCATACTTCTTAAGTAGTCCATTTCTACTGTATGGACTTTACTAATCTCACTTTCACTCACCGTCCAGGCTTCACTTCCATATATCAGAGTGGGCACTAGTATACCACCGTGCACCGCCAGTCGAACATTTTTTGAAAGATTCTGGTTCTTGGCGATGCTAGCGGTAGCACCCAGTACGCACCTGCCTTTCATTATTCTTCTTTCAAATTCACCGGTCATTCTTCCATCTTTTTCAAACTTACTTCCCAGGTATACAAACTCATTTACGACATCAACATTCATTCCATTAATTTTAAATTCATAATTCATATTTTCATCATCTCTTTCAAAAATCAATACTTTCGTCTTACTTGCATTCAACTTCAAATGGTTACCTAACAAAGCTTCATTCAATCTAGAGAGCATTGTTTGCAATTCTACTGCAGAATCAGATACAAGAACTGCATCATCTGCATACAGTAGAACACTCACTTTGCTCTCTCCTATCATCAATCCACAATCATTAAGTCTAGCATCTCTGACACACTTGTCCATGACTATGTTAAATAGCCAAGGACTCATCACACATCCTTGCCTCACACCCTTATAAACTTCAAACCATTCACTATACTCACCATCAATACGAACACATGCCTTACTATTTTCATAGTTTGCATGCACCGCACCTAGGAGAGCCCCATTCACTCCGTATGCTTTCAAAACATCCCATAACATACCTCTGTCTACTGAGTCAAAAGCCTTTTCCAGATCTACAAAGGCCGTGAACAGCTTCCGCCTCACCGAAAATTGTTTTTCAACAAGTTGTCGTAGAGTAAAAATCTGATCAACACAGCCTCTACCGGCCATAAAGCCGGACTGTACATCGGAAATCCTTTCACTAGTTGTCAGAATCACTTTTTTTATAATCACCTTACAGAAGACTTTTCCTGGTATACTGAGAAGACTGATTGGTCTGAAGTTCTGACAGTCTTTTTTGTCCCTTTTACCTTTGTAAATGGGAACAATGACTGCCTTCCTCCAATCCATCGGTACTACTCCTGCATTCACACAAAGCTTACATAATTCGTACATCCAATCTATCAAGCATTCACCTCCTGCTTTTAACATTTCACCATTTATACCATCAAACCCAGCAGACTTCCCATTCTTCAGACGTGAAATAGACACTTTCATTTCTTCTTTCAAAATATTCAATTCATTTTCTTCATCTATCTGTTCATAAATTCTTCTTTCACCCTGACCAAAAATTTCTTGAAAATAGTTCTTCCATCTCTTGCATACTTCTTCATTCTCCCATACCATCTCACCGGCAGCACTTTTGACTCCCGGAGTGGTCAATGCAGAAGATTTATTTCTATCCGCATTGATCCACCTCCAAAATTCCTTCTTACTGTCGGTGTAACTTCTGTTAATCCTTTCATCAATCTTTCTTTGTTCATTCATCTTGCTTTCATAAATTATAGTCTTCGCCATTCTCTTAGCTATCTTATATTCGTCTTCTAGCTTTCTATCATTTCTATCATTCAGCCAATTTTCATAACACTTTTTCTTAACTTTCACAGCTTCTTTCACTCTATCATTCCACCAGGCATCTCCTTTCAATCTTCCACCTTTCGTTACCCCACATACTTTTTTAGCGCATTCAGTCATTCCTTCTTTCAGATCTTTCCACATACTTTCAATATCTTTTCCACACACGTTCTTCTCAAGTTCATTCACACTTAAAATTTTGTGGAGCTCTGATACATACTTCTCTTTCACATTTTCTTCATTCAGCCTTTCTACTTTTATTCTAGGCATTCTTACTTGCTTCTTACGTTTCTTCTTTCTTACTTCACCAATCATTATTTTAGCACATAAGAGATAGTGGTCACTGCCTATTTCAGGCCCGCGGTAGACACGGCTATCTCTTACGGCTCCTCTCAATCTTTCATCCACACAGATGTAGTCAATGATTGTGCGACTTCCCACAATCTGCCTTGTGTACAGATGCACATCCTTATGCCGAAACCAAGTATTTGATGCAAAAAGACTGTGCTCTGCACACAAAGCAATCAGATGTCGCCCATTATCGTTGACTACACCTCGTCCACTAGGACCAATAATTTTCAAACATTCATCTCTTTGCATACCTATCCATCCATTCATATCACCCAAAATTATAATGTTTTCATTCTTCTTCCTTTCATGTACAATTGCATTCAATTCATTCCAAAAACTCATTCTCACCTCCATACACTCTGAATCCACAGGAGCATAACAAGTCACCAAGAAAAGTCTCAAGTTTTTAATTTTAAATTTTATAGTTAAAATTCTGGGAGAAACTCTTTGGTATCCCGTTATGCATCCTTTCACACACTCACTCACAATTACACCCACACCCTGCCTATCATTCCCATCTTCCACACCTGACCAAATATACAATTCACCATTCGCTAATACTTTCTCACCATTCCCTTTCATTTTTGTTTCAGTCACACCCATCACTTTTATTCGCTTCTCTTTCATTACATTCATAATTTCTTTCTCCTTGCAATCATTCATCTTCCTTACATTCCATGTCCCAAAAACCCATTCATTCTGTCGATGAAAATTAATGGCGTCCGCTCCATAATGCGGCGATCTATCATTTTCGGCAGACATAAACAGAAAAATCAATACTTAAATACATTTTACAAATATATAATAATATGAACAATATATTAATTAAAAACTATGACTATTTAAAAATACAAATATTTAATATATAAACTATTTTAATTTTATAATTCTTCTCTTATCTTCTCTGCAAATGTCAATTTGTGTATACTTCTTGTGAAAAACTGGCTGAAGAGAAGGAACGCCAGTGTCAAACTTTCTTCCTCTTCTTGAGATGAATCTGGCTGAAGAGAAGGAGCGCCAGTGTCAAACTCTGCCCGACACAGGAGGCTGGGTGCTGCACGGCAAGGGAGTCCAGCGGAGAGACGCGGGCATGGGCGAGGACCCACGCAACCTGCCAGGAGCTACTCCGGCAAGGAGCTAGCCGACTCCCCGATATTTGCCCCGATTAGGATTTAAATTTAATTTCAATATAATGATTATTATAAAAAATATTTATTTAAAATTTTTTGACATTTTTTGTATATATTTTTGTTTTGTTTATATTTTTTTATTTGTATTATTGTTATCATTTGATATCCTCCAAGAAAAAACAAAGTATTTTAAAAGCATCCCAAAAACACAATTTAGAAACTAATCACTGCACAATTTTAACGTTCCCGTCACACGAAATAAAAAATATTAATCAATTTGAAATATTGAAGCCAAATTTGAGGTTATGTTGTAAACGAAACAAAAGCCGAACAAATAACATGGCCTGAAGAAAAATAATGAAAACGAAAAATTATCAAAAACACCAAAAATCAAGTTCTATTGCAGTAAAAAAAATAACGCAGGAACACATAAATAACGTTTAGTCAATTTCACAGTAAATAATTTCACAATTAATTAGGCGAATACACAAAAAAATTAAAGAAAATCGTAGGAGCTAATTTTAATGCAACCATCTGTCAAATTTGAAAAGAGAATTCTCAATAATGAATTCTCAAGAGAATTCTGCTAATAATGAATTTAAATTGTTTATCATCTGGGTAGGTTCACTTTGCCAATGTCACCCCTGTTTGAGGGAAGGTCAGCAAGAATTGCAGGGTTATGTTCATTTGAGATTGGGTTTTTATATTATGGGTCCACATGCGGCATGTGTTAGGGTGAAATTATACGTGTCTGTATTTGGGAATGCGTTTAATATGAATCTTAAATGATATTTATCTTTGAAGCTTAGATTTTAGATTTTAGGTAGGTATATCTTTAATATATGCTGTATATTCACATTTTAAGATTAGCATTTGATGTATGTACAAAAGGAAGCACGGTAAGTTCACGCTTTCACATACTGCATGCGTTCAAGTTGCAAAAGAAATGTCAAATATTAATTTAACATGAGCTCTGTAAGCCTTGCCGCCCTGGTTGTAATTTTCATTAAAGAAAGCAATATCAGTCAATTTCTGTTCTATAACTTTGGTATGAAGATAATCACCTGTATGTACTGTAAAAATTTGTTCACTTTTCCAATACCACTCCGTTTTCAGGGAAGAGTGGCCAGATTTAAAGGGCTTACATTCATTTGCAGTGTGTGTTTATTTTCTAAATATTATGTGTGTCTGATTGTTGGCATACATTAAAAATGAATCTTAAATCTTAGCATACTTTTGCAACTAAGATGATAGATTATACTTAGATATCTAGATGGATCCACTTTTCAGTATGGGTGAAAATCGTCAACAATCCTTAAAAATAATAATTTCTACAGACATACTACATACATTATGACCTGTCCGTAGTCCAGTGGTAACACTTCGGACTCGTAAGTGGAAGGTTGTGGGTTCGAATCCCGGTGGAGCACAAAAAACAAACCAATTTATTTCAATTTTGCTTTTCGCTGGGTTGAAAAATTCATAAACCTTTACCAAAGACCGGTCATAAAAAGGTCCATCCAGCCTTACAGCAACTGGTTCTTGCATGAGAATTGGCGCTTTCTATAGCGACGACCAAGCTCGCAGAGGGCTTTTGAGGTGTGATACACACAAAAACAGCGCTCACCAAATAAATCAGCCTAATTTCATTTCATTTTTAAATGTGTTTTTGCATAAATTTGCATTTTATGCAACTGCTCTTGTTCATCGATCTAAATTTAATTTTAGGTTCATATTTAATTTTTAAAAAATATATGTTTTAAAATGGCTTACCACAAATTTGATTTTGATTAATATCACACTAACAATTTCATTCCAACCAAAGTTTGTTTTTTTTTCAAATCATCGTATATTTACGATTTAAGGGCACCATTGATTTCAAGAGTTTTTATTTCCTCATTATCCAAAAAAAGTAAAAATATGTAATCCAACTAAAATTTTGACATTTTGAAAATATTTCACATTTACAAAACAAATGAACGGTTCATTTTGAAAAGATTCGAATTATTTAAAAAGGAAGTTCGGTATAAACGGTGTGTTTTTTTGTATTCCTTTTTTTAAATGTACCTACCCATGACGTCAACGACTGTGATGAGGTCCGCACTTGAATTGGCATAGAGCCATAGACAATATTGTGTCGTCACTCGGCCGGGGTGCTAAAGCAAAGGCATACAAATATTTTGTTATGTTTGTGAGTCTAGGCTGTAACTGTAACCGTAACTCCGTCGCCATTCTACTAAGGGTGGCCAGAACCTCTGCAGCTTTGCCACCATTATTTTCTATCCTTGCTTTCACCTTGCATATACCTTTTCATTCATTCATTTTTGAATAAATGAATAAAATTATATTTTTATAGATGTTTTGTAGATTTAAGTCTAATTGTTTTTATTATATAAGTATTTATTTTTATTTTTATATAGCTGGATCTAACTAATTGTTTGTATTCCATGACTTATAGGTTAGTATGAGGCTGACCAGTGACCACCCATACTGTAAAAAAATGATCACTTTGCCAATGCGACCCCTGCTTCAGGGAAGGTCGGCAAGAGTTACGAACTTTTGTTCATTTGAGATTGGGTTTTTATATTGTAAGCCCACATGCGGCATGTTTAAGCGCGAACTTATACGTGTCTGCTTGTTGGAATGCATTTAATATGAATCTCAAATGATACATATCTTTGCAGCTTAGATTTAGATTTAGATTAGCAAGCGACTTCTATATAAATTTAACTTTGTGAATCAAATAAGATATTTTTTTAATTAATGAGGTCCTCGCGTGAATTGACATAGGCAATATTGTGTTGTCAACCGGCCAGTAGCTAGGAGAAAGGAATAGATATCTATCACCTTTTTTATACATTATTTTTCACAATTCCACCAACCTGATCCAGCCATACTTCTTTCGGTCGTCCCTTTCCTCTTTTCCCTTCATCATTTCCTACGTATTCACGTTTTCATTTGAATATAAGTTTTACCTTGTAAATTATTAATTAGTCCAGATAATTGAGGTTCCCTCATACGCCTTAA
The DNA here is from genome assembly GCA_951799405.1 of Agapetus fuscipes. Lineage (NCBI taxonomy): Eukaryota > Metazoa > Arthropoda > Insecta > Trichoptera > Glossosomatidae > Agapetus > Agapetus fuscipes. The sequence continues at coordinate 9,386,354 of OX637332.1, forward strand.
TATTCATGGAGTAATTTAAAGGATCACGTACCTGAGCCACCGGCATGTTGTGTTACGCACGACCAACTTGTATGGCAATAATTATTATTTTAATGTCGACCCATAAGGTTTCATAGTCATCAACATCATTAGTAATAAAGAGAACTCGTTATATATGTCGTCCGCTTAGGGCTTGTTTGTCTTATGTCCATTAGAGGTAATTTCACATGAGCAATCTTTGTATGTCTACTGGGCTGGAAGTCTCATCACCACCATGGATTTATAAGGACTTTTAATAGAACTCCATGATCACCACGGTAATTCTTACCTACCGAATATCGGTAATATTTGTGTGAAGACCTGTCAATCTAAGATGGCCGCAAGTGAATTAATTATTAGCTTATATTTGGTATGTAATAATTACCGTGGTGATGAGATTTCCAGCCCTGGACCAATGTGAATTGGTCCAGTACACACACATTTTTTTTTTAATATTTATAAGTTCGGTCGATAGCTCAGTTGGTAGAGTGCTTGCATTTTATGCCGTGAGCTTGGGTTTGAATCCCAAGGGAGTGCCAGAAATGATTTTCCATTTCAAGATTTATTTTAAGCCTCAAAATAAAATAACGGCCAGGTTTACTCAGCCTTTACAAGAAATGAATACCATTCCGAATCAATCTGGGGGCACGAAACCTCGCGTTTCAACTGAAGTGGTTGGCGTAAGGCCGGCTTGCTTACCTGTATTAGGTACCTAATGTGTTATACGTTTCACTCGCCAAATGCGGAAACTCTTCGGGGATAACGCAGCAAGAAATTACACTACGTGTGTAGCTTTGTCGCGTTTGCGTTTGTATTCACATTATCGTGTTTTACGTTTTTGTCTTAGCTCAGATTGCGTAGAATCAAATTATGGATATGTCAAACAAGCACTGGGGGGACAATGTGCTAAAAATCCTTGTCAGGGTATGTAATTAAACCAGATCAAAGACTTATTAAAAACGTTTTACGTTCGTATTCTAGAAACATTTCATTCCTATTTACTTCTTCTTCTTCTTCTTTTTGTACCACTTCTTCCAAGCCAGAATATTATATTTAGAATATTTGAGCAAATACTCACACAATATCGAACAGATACAAGTACAATCATACAAGTATCTACATATTATAGAGACATACGGACACACAATCACTAACCTAATATTACGTTTTTATACGAGTGCCTAGGAGTGTGCACAATTTTTTTAAATTGTGGATTTTCTATGAGCACTCTTTTAAAAAAACTCTTTCAGAATTGTAATAATTGGCAGACTATTTATTTTTAATAACTTATATAAAATCCACATAACGAGACCAGGGGTTGAAGTCTCGAAATCTGTTGGAATATCTTAATGTGCCTTTTTGAAGATAGGACGGAATAAACGTGATGGTGCCTGAACAGCTTCTTATTGTTCCATCTAAATGGGTCGAGAGCTACGTTTGGATGGCTTGACTTTGGCCAATATAATATGTACACACCGTATTCTTTATTTCTTCGGACACGTTGTCCGTGGCAATGAGTATAGCCTGGAATGACTGGTTGTGATCGGTGGCTTGGAGGGGAAGAGAGGAAGAGGAAGATCCTCCACATGATGGACCGATCAAGTGAAGAAAGCAGTTGGTGGTTGGAACGCTACGGGCAGCGCAATCAAGAGAGAACTGGAGAAGGGTGGTCGTTTCCGCACGGGTCACAACCCTCAGCACTGAGGAACAAGATTTAGAAGAAAAAATAGATCAGCTGTTGATACGCCGCTCTTTTTTATTTCGTCCTATCTTCAAATAGAAAACATAAGATCTAACAACAGTCGGCGAGACTTCCACCCCAGTACCGCAGCACATGTACGTCGCTTCTACGGGAATAAATATCAATTAGGGGCGAAACGGTTCCCCGCGGGATGATACATCTCGTAAACGAGCTCTCTCGTACAGCTGTAGAGGCCAACGGCACTAGTTGCCTGCTACATGGTTGTGGGGTTGAATCCACTGTCCGATTGCTTACCAAGATCGGTCGATAGCTCGGTTGATAACTGTCACATTGGTGAAGTCTAGTGATTAACGCTGCAGAATCGTGACTTAAGGTAGTAAGTTCGCTTTTCATCGAGGGGGAAAAAAACGAAAAGTTCTTAAGCTGAATAACTTTAAAAAACCATGATTTTATGAGAAGAAAAAATTCTTGTCAACAAATGGCATAAAAATCCGCTTGTCGTAGTCTAGTGGTTAACGCCACAGAAACTTGATCAGAAGGTATTGCGGTTGAATCAGAGAAGCACAAAAAAGAAACATATTCAATTTAATTAGATGACGTTGACAAAGCTGGAGTTGATTATCAACGAACATGCACGTGGAGGGTTCTTGAGGTGGATACTGATTAAACTAGCCTGTTAGTTATTTACTAGCCATATCCTGCCACGCAATGCTGTGGTTTAGTCTACGGAAAGTAAAGGTCGCTTCGTCATCATTTTATCATTATAAACAATCTATCCCAAAGGCTTATATAAGAAATCGTGAATAAAACATTTTAATGGGTGTAACCTCTCATAGTAAATGAAAAAAGTATAAGAAAATAATCCTTATGACAGACTTCTAAACTACTAGATTTTCACACTTTTGTAATGTTTTCTTTCGTAGAAAATAAAATAGTTCTGAGAAACCCGTGTTAGGTTAATATTTCACTTATTCAGTTTTACTTTTAAGGTGTCGATATATAAGATTATCTGTCCTGTACAAAACCAACAAACACATAATAATAATAACTAGGGGCGTTGCCCCTGGCTGCTACGCAGCCCAACCCCTTAACATTTGGTGAATGTGTATATTGCGCATAGTTTCCTCGCGTTAAAATTCGGAAAACATGTAAAATAAAAACATGCAGCCTTTGTAAAAGAAAATCGACCACCCATAGTTTAAAAAATGGTTCACTTTGAAGATTTCAGCTGTGTTTCAGGGAAGATTGGCAAGAGTTGCAGGGCTTATATTAATTTGAGATTGGGTTTTTATGTTGTAAGTCAACATGCATTATGTGTAAGCGCGAACTTATAAATGTCTGCTTGTGGGAATGCATTTAATATGAATCTCGATTGGTATGTATCTTTGCAACTTAGATTATAGAACTTAACAAAATAATTTCCTTGACTTATAGGTTAGTATGTGGCTGACCACCCATACTGTAAGAATGGTTTACCATGAAAATTTTATCTCTGTTTGAGGAAAAGTCGGCAAGAGTTGCAGGGCTTATGTTCATTTGAGATTAGTTTTTTATTTTATAAGTCCACATGGGGCATTTGTAAGCGCGAACTTATACCTGTCTGCTTGTGGGAATGCATTTAATATGAATCTCAAATGGTATGTATCTTTGCAACTTAGATTATAGAACTTAATAAAATAATTTCCTTGACTTATAGGTTAGTATGTGGCTGACCACCCATACTGTAAGAATGGTTTACAATGAAAATTTTATCTCTGTTTGAGGAAAAGTCGGCAAGAGGTGCAGGGCTTATGTTCATTTGAGATTAGTTTTTTATTTTATAAGTCCACATGGGGCATTTGTAAGCGCGAACTTATACCTGTCTGCTTGTGGGAATGCATTTAATATGAATCTCAAATGGTATGTATCTTTGCAACTTAGATTAAAGAACTAAACAAAATAATTTCCTTGACTAAAAGGTTAGTATGTGGCTGACCACCCATACTGTAAGCAATGGTTCACAATGCAAATTTTATCTCTGTTTGAGGAAAAGTCGGCAAGAGTTGCAGGGCTTATGTTCATTTGAGATTAGTTTTTTATTTTATAAGTCCACATGGGGCATTTGTAAGCGCGAACTTATACCTGTCTGCTTGTGGGAATGCATTTAATATGAATCTCAAATGGTATGTATCTTTGCAACTTAGATTAATGAACTAAACAAAATAATTTCCTTGACTAAAAGGTTAGTATGTGGCTGACCACCCATACTGTAAGCAATGGTTCACAATGCAAATTTTATCTCTGTTTGAGGAAAAGTCGGCAAGAGTTGCAGGGCTTATGTTCATTTGAGATTAGTTTTTTTTATTTTGCAAGTCCACATTGGGCATTTGTAAGCGTGAACTTGTACCTGTCTGCTTGTGGGAATGCATTTAATATGAATCTCAAATGGTATGTATCTTTGCAACTTAGATTATAGAACTAAACAAAATAATTTCCTTGACTAAAAGGTTAGTATGTGGCTGACCACCCATACTGTAAGCAATGGTTTACCATGCAAATTTTATCTCTGTTTGAGGAAAAGTCGGCAAAAGTTGCAGGGCTTATGTTCATTTGAGATTAGTTTTTTTATTTTGCAAGTCCACATTGGGCATTTGTAAGCGTGAACTTGTACCTGTCTGCGTGTGGGAATGCATTTAATATGAATCTCAAATGGTATGTATCTTTGCAACTTAGATTATAGAACTTAATAAAATAATTTCCTTGACTTATAGGTTAGTATGTGGCTGACCACCCATACTGTAAGAATGGTTTACAATGAAAATTTTATCTCTGTTTGAGGAAAAGTCGGCAAGAGTTGCAGGGCTTATGTTCATTTGAGATTAGTTTTTTATTTTATAAGTCCACATGGGGCATTTGTAAGCGCGAACTTATACCTGTCTGCTTGTGGGAATGCATTTAATATGAATCTCAAATGGTATGTATCTTTGCAACTTAGATTATAGAACTTAATAAAATAATTTCCTTGACTTATAGGTTAGTATGTGGCTGACCACCCATACTGTAAGAATGGTTTACAATGAAAATTTTATCTCTGTTTGAGGAAAAGTCGGCAAGAGTTGCAGGGCTTATGTTCATTTGAGATTAGTTTTTTATTTTATAAGTCCACATGGGGCATTTGTAAGCGCGAACTTATACCTGTCTGCTTGTGGGAATGCATTTAATATGAATCTCAAATGGTATGTATCTTTGCAACTTAGATTAATGAACTAAACAAAATAATTTCCTTGACTAAAAGGTTAGTATGTGGCTGACCACCCATACTGTAAGCAATGGTTCACAATGCAAATTTTATCTCTGTTTGAGGAAAAGTCGGCAAGAGTTGCAGGGCTTATGTTCATTTGAGATTAGTTTTTTTTATTTTGCAAGTCCACATTGGGCATTTGTAAGCGTGAACTTGTACCTGTCTGCTTGTGGGAATGCATTTAATATGAATCTCAAATGGTATGTATCTTTGCAACTTAGATTATAGAACTAAACAAAATAATTTCCTTGACTAAAAGGTTAGTATGTGGCTGACCACCCATACTGTAAGCAATGGTTTACCATGCAAATTTTATCTCTGTTTGAGGAAAAGTCGGCAAAAGTTGCAGGGCTTATGTTCATTTGAGATTAGTTTTTTTATTTTGCAAGTCCACATTGGGCATTTGTAAGCGTGAACTTGTACCTGTCTGCGTGTGGGAATGCATTTAATATGAATCTTAAATGGTATGTATCTTTGCAACTTAGATTATGTAAAGAAATACACAAAATATTTTTCTTGACTTATAGGTTGGTATGAGGCTGACCACCCATACTTTAAAAAATGGTTTACTTTGCAAATTCACCTTTGTTTCAGGGAAGGTTGGCAAGAGTTGCAGGGCTTATGTTCATTTGGAATGGGCTGTTATGTTGTAAGTACACATGCAGCATATGTAAGCGGGAACTTATACATATCTGCTTGTGGGAATGCATTTAATATAAATCTTAAATGATATATATCTTTGCAGCTTAGATTAGATTAGATTAGAACTTATACATGTCTGCTCGTAAGAATGCATGTAATATGAATCTCAAATGTTATATATGTTTGCAACTTAGATTACAGATTGAAATCCATTTTTATTTGGCTTTTTTTTTATTTTTAATTTGCATGAAATAAAAGAAAATGTAAAAAAAACTTTTACGTTTTGCCGCTAGATGTCAATATTGTTCCATACATTTTTAGTATGAACAAACAGATTAATTCCTAAAAGTTTTCATACATTTCTAAACACACACGCGTAAGCTCGCCGCATTGCAGCATATATACAAAAATTAATTTGCTATAGGGCATGAATGTGTTTCATCTGCTGTGATGGCATTGATTTTGAAAATCGAAACTCGACGACGAATGACGACGACGAAGGGTAATATAATAAAGGATAATATTAGGATGATTTATTTGGTGAGCGCTGTTTTTGTGTGTATCACACCTCAAGAGCCCTCTGCGAGCTTGGTCGTCGCTGTAGAAAGCGCCAATTCTCAAGAAAGACCCAGTTGTTGTAAGGTTGGATGGACCTTTCAGTGACCGGTCTTTGGTAAAGGTTTATGAATTTTTCAACTCAGCGAAGAGCACATTCGAAATATAAATGGTATATTTTTGTGCTCCGCCGGTATCCGAATCCACAACCTTCCATTTACGAGTCCGAAGTGTTGCCACTACGGACTACGGACCGGTCCGCAGTAATTACAAATACAGGTGAAATGAACAGCAAAAACGCAACTAAGCTACACATAAACTGTTCATAGTGTAACTTCTTGCTGCGTTATCTCCGAATGGTTTCGCATGTGGCTAGTGGAACCTATATTTTTTTACAGGTAAGGTGACCGGCCGTACACCAACCTCTTCAGTGGAAGTGGGGGTTTCCCAGATCGCGACCCCTCGCATGTACTCATTTCTTGTGAAGGCTTAGTACGCTTTGATGGTATTTTATTTTGGGGTTTGAAATTAGCACCTAAACGGGAAATCATTTCTGGCACCCTCTGTGGGATTCGAACCCGAGCTCACGGCATGGAATGCAAGCACTCTACCATCTCAGCTATAGACCGGTCTGAAAATAAACCGTGTGTGAGAATAAAACGGCCATCATGTTTAAAGTGCTTTTTTTAAAGGTGTTTACGCACGTTAGCATGGCGGCATGTTTGAATGGGACGAAAGTCAGCACATGCTAATAACTCTCACGGATAATGGCATGCAAGTTGGCATATTATAATCCGAGTCATAAAACTTTGTGTATTTTCCCAACGCCATGAAAACAATATCAGCCCATTTTGAATATACAATGTACATATACGTAAACCGTATCGCCCAGCTTATGCCTAGGCACGTACACTTCATCCAGAAACAAAGAGGTTTTCAAATATTTTCAGGTACAGATTAAGATTTTTTTTTTTAATATGGCTCAATATAAAAGGAAATCCTGTATGAAGAAGGTTATGACTCTGGAGGAAATGAAAGGAGTGCGTAAGGACAAAAAGAAATGGCGGTTGATCTGTAATGTTGGCGGCTAGAATTTTTTTAAATAGAATTTGTTTTCTGTTTAGTTTTTGATGTCCATACATATTATTATATTTTATTGATCTTAAAATTGTAATTTGTTGTGAATGTTCCTTAACTTACAGGTTGGTATGCGGCTTACCACCCATGCTGTAGAAAATGGTTCACTTTGCCAATGTTACCCCTGTTTGAGGGTCGGCAGGAGTTGTAGGGTGTTTGTTCATTTGAGATTCGGTTTTTTATATTGTAGGTTCACATGCGGCATGTTTAAGCGCGAATTTATAAGTGTCTGCTTGTGCAAATGCATATAATGTGAATCCTTAATGTTGCATATATTTTCAACTTAGATTAGATTAGATTAGATTAGATTAGATTAGCTTGGATATATGGAGAGAATAAATGATGAAAGACTGACGAAGAAAGTATATGTTGCAAGAATTGATGGATGTGGTGGTAGAGGAAGACCGAGAAAGGTATAGATGGATCAAATTTCTGAAATAGCGAATGAATGGAATATCCAGAGTCATAATAAAAGGGGAGCTTGTATGAAAAAGGTTCAAGGCTAAATATAATACAATGTGCAAGCGTGAACTTATTCATGTCTGCTTGTGAAAAAGAAAATACAAGGAGAAAACCGAGAAAGAAATTGATAGACCAAAACGGCGAGATTGCGAAAGAATGGAACCAGCAGAGTGAGAATAAGAGAAGTGTGTGTATCAATAAAGTGATAAATGTTGAAGAGATGAAAGAGATATGCAAGGACAGAAAAAATTGGAGACGCATCTGCCGAGGTACTAACCCCCCTAGTAGAACGGTGGCAGGATACAGTAACAGTAACAGTGGAAAACCCATCGTAGATATAGGCGAAACGTACCGAAGATCCAGCTCCTATCGATTCCTGCAACAGATCCCAAAAAACAATTTATGAAGTATTCTAAAATCTAAATTTAAATGTAAGCTGCAAAGATGTATTATATCATTTAAGATTCATATGAAACGCATTCCTACAAGCAGACATGTCTAAGTTCGCGCTAACACATGCTGCATGTAAACCTACAATATAAGAACCCAAGTGTTAATTGCGGTTATTATTGAAATTCTGTTAAATGTGAGGTGGCCTATGCAAAATGTCAAGTTTTCAAAATTGTGATTTAGGTCATCCATATACGCGTGTCTGTAAGTTTCATAATAATTATGATTTTGAGTGACTGTATACTACCGTCTATAAGTTTACAAAATTGTGATTTTTTTGTGACATTCGGTTGACAGATTTGCAGCGCTTATGTTCATTTGAGATTTGATTATATGTTGTAATTGCACATGCCGAAAGTGTAAGCGCAAACTTATACGTGCATTGATGTGAGAATGCATCTAATTTGAATCTTAAATGTAGTATTAATAATCTTTGCAACATAGATATTATTGAAACACTTTGGGAACTCGCGTACTTTAACGGGAGTACCTTCAAATGCATCGTGTTGTGACGGAAATACCTTTGTCGTGACTTTAAGGACGGTTAGGCTGCAGGATAGATTCGCAAAAAGTATTAATAAATTTAGGTACTAGGCTGATATCTTGTTACTTTGTGAGCGCAGTTTTTGTGCGCATTTTATATTCTTTGGGGCTTGTTCTTTTACAATAGAAAAAAAAACGCTGAAGATTTGTTCAACAAGTCGTATAATTTTCTTTCAACATAATTTATTTTAAACTCATGGTCGATCCACTGTCTGGCTACTGAGTACCAACTCTGTCTGCCACGAAAAATTTGTCCTTGCTGCTATGTTTCGCCATTGTGTTGTTGTGTCATGTGACGTACTGCTTTGTATCGTTCTGTCATGTGATCTAATGTCATGTGTTGTCCGTCACTGTGCTGTTTTATCATGGAAACAAAATATTGTATAGATTTTTAATTCTTTTTATTCTGGTAGGTATTTTTCAGGGCTAAATTTTAACTTGAGTTCGGTCGTTTGACATATTTAACGGTTCGTCTTGTCTTGTCTTGTCTTGTATCCTGCCGCCTTTCCTCTAGGGGTGGCCAGTACCTCCACACAAGTGCCTCCACTTGACTCTGTCCTTGCATACTTCTTTCATCTCATCTAATTTCATCACTCTTTTCATGCATGCTCTTCTCTTGTTTCCACTCTGTAGATTCCATTCATTCGCAATCTCATTTATCTGATCAATCCATTGTTTCCTAGGTCTTCCCCTTCCACGCTTACCTGTTACATTCCCTTTATACACTCTTTTTGTCAGTCGGTCTTCATTCATCCTTTCAATATGTCCAAACCATCGCATCACACTTCTTTGAACTTTCACTTTCACGCTTTCTTTTACTCCGCATTCATTTAGAACCCATTCGTTTCTCACTCTATCTTTCAGTGTTTTTCCTGTCATACTTCTCAGATGGGCCATTTCTACGGTGCATACCTTATTTACTTCTCTTTCATTCAACGTCCATGACTCGCTTCCATACATCAGGGTCGGCAACAAAATACAATTGTGTACCGCCATTTTCATTTTCTTTGGTATCCTTTTATTCTTCGCTATTCTACCAAACGCTCCTATCACGCATCTTCCTTTGCTGGCACGCTTCTCTAATTCTTTCGTCATCTTACCATTCGCCTCAAACTTACTTCCTAAATAGTCAAACTCATTCACTACTTCAACTTTTATTCCATTCAAATTAATTGTAAGTTCCTCACATACTTCATTCCTGTCAAAAACTAATACTTTTGTCTTATTCGCATTTACTTTCAAGCTATTCTTACAAAATGCATCATTTAGTTTGGTTAACATCGTTTGGAGTTCCTCCGCCGAGTCAGCTAAAACTATAGCATCATCAGCATAAAGAAGTACTCCAACTCTTGTTTCACCCACTTTCACTCCGCTCTCTGATATTCCAGCTTCTTTTATGCAACTGTCCATGATTATATTAAACAACCATGGACTCATCACGCAGCCTTGCCTCACTCCCTTATATACATCAAACCAGTCACTATATCTCCCATCCACTCTTACACATGCCGAACTATTTTCATAGATGGCACGTATCACATTCAGAGGATTATCATTCACACCGTACTTCCTGAGAACATTCCACAGCATACATCTGTCCACCGAGTCAAAGGCCCTCTCAAGATCTACGAATGCTGCGTAGACCACCCTCCCCACAGCCAGATGTTTTTCAACAATCTGTCTGAGAGTAAAGATTTGGTCCACACAACCTCGTCCTGGCATAAAGCCAGATTGAATATCAGAGACCCTGTGATCGGTGGCCATTCTCACTTTTTTTATGACAATTTTGCATAAGACTTTCCCAGGTATACTAAGGAGACTAATGGGCCTGAAGTTACGGCAGTCTTTCTTGTCCCCTTTACCCTTGTAAATAGGGACAATGACCGCCTTTCTCCAGTCCATCGGTACTACCCTGTCTTTCATACACATCTTGCATAATTCAAACATCCACTCTACCACATATTCTCCTCCTGCCTTTAACATCTCAGCATTCAATCCATCCATACTTGCAGCCTTTCCATTCTTCAGCTCTTTTATGCTTGCTTTTATTTCCTCTTTCAAAATATCCTCATTACTTTCATTTGTAGGGTCACATTCATATAAATTTCTTTCACCCTGTCCTAATATTTCTTCAAAGTATTCTTTCCATCTATTACATACATCATCTTCATCCCACAGCAAGACTCCCTGCGCATTCTTTATGCCCGGAGTTGTTGCTCCCACACTTTCGTTATTATTCCGAACCCAACTCCAGAACATTTTTTTGTTGGTGTGGAAGTCCTGCTGTGCCTTTTCATTATTTTTCTTCTCTAATTCCATCTTACTTTCATACACAAGCTTTTTAGTATTCATTTTTGCCCTTTTATACATCATTTCCAAATTTAAATTACCTTTATCTTTCAACCATCTCATATACGCTTCCTTCTTTTGCTCTACTGCTTCTTTCACTCCATCATTCCACCAGGCATCACCTTTTTTCTTACCAACATTTGTTTCTCCGCATGTCATCCTAGCAGATTCGGTCAGTTCTTTCTTCATCATTTGCCACACTTTTTCCACACATCCTTCATCTTTCATTTTTTGTAGTTCATCCATATTTAATCTTTTGGCAATCTCACTTTGATATTCATCTTGCACATTGTCATCGTTCAAATTTTCCACTTTTATTCTTTTCATTCTTAACAATATTTTTTTCTTTCCTTTCTTACAATCCCCTACCATTATTCTCGCGCATAACAAATAGTGGTCTGTGCTGAGTTCAGCTCCACGGTACACTCTTGCATCTCTCACATATCCTCTCATTCTTTCATCTACGCATATATAATCAATAATTGTTCGATTGCCTGCCCTATTTTGCCATGTATAGAGATGCAAGTCTTGGTGTTTAAACCAGGTGTTTGTTGCAAAAAGTCTGTGTTCTATACATGTATTGACAAGCTTTCGTCCATTATTATTCATCCTTCCTCTACCACTCGGACCCACAACCATTCCGCAATCATCTCGTTTCATACCAATCCATCCGTTCATATCTCCTAATAAGATAATTCGTTCATTCTCATCTTTCATTCTTAGTACATTATTTACACTCTCCCAGAATTCATCTCTTTCTTCTCTGCTATCAGATTCTACTGGAGCATAACACGCTACCATTAGAATTTTCACACGACCTAATCTCATTCTTACCAACAGAATCCTAGGACATATTCTTTCATAATTACTTACACACATTTTAGCCCGTTCGCTCAAAATTACTCCCACGCCTTGTCTCTTATATCCATCCTTAATTCCACTCCAAATAAAATACTCCTCATTCTTCAATACCTTTTCTCCATCCCCGATCATTTTTATTTCAGTCACGCACATCACTTGTATTCTTCTCTTTTCCATAATATCAGTAATTTCATTCTCTTTACAGTCATTCCATTCTCTAACATTCCACGTTGCAAATATCCATTCTTCCTGTTTCACATACTTCCTTTTACACACACTTCCATTCCTGACAGAATTGTCAGCTTCAACACCTCCGCAGAGGCCATTTGACACTTCCTTCGATTCCGGGCGGTGGACATTGTCAGCTTCCACGGGCCCCTCCTTGTCTGCAGCTGTCCCCGGGTTTCTGCGGTCATTGCGGCCGCCTCGTCTGCCTCTTGGTCTTCTTTTAACTCCTCTGCACAAGTTATTCTCACGGATAGTTTTAAATGTTGAATCACTTATTAAATATTTTGAGTCTTTAAGTGCAGAGAGTTCTTTTGTCGAGTAGATTTGAATCGTTAAATTTGCTTTATTCAATTTTAAATCAAATGACACTTATTATTGTTTTAAGTTCGAGTGGGTAGTTTAATTTGGATAACTATTGCTCACTTGGTACTTGTCACTCTATTATTTTATTTAATAAAACATGATTCACATAATTCATTTAAAAATTAAAACATTACAATGATTTTAAAAACACAAGAACACAGAATTAATAATAGTCCGACTGCAAAAATTATTTATAATAATAAAAATCTAATTTCCAAAAAGTGTGATTATCTTTGAAATGTAATATTATTGTAGAAAAATATTATTTTTGTTCTTTTAACGGTGGTAAACTTTTACAAAAATTGGCGATATTCGGTAGGTAAGAATTACCGTAGTGATAAGACTTCCAGCCCTGTAGAGCTTATTGTTTTTTATTGAGACGTATATTGTCCTATTCAAAGTTGACCCGACATACAGTCCCTTAAGTGCTTGTCTGTCTTATGTCCGAGCTACCGGTATTTGGGTTTTCACCCCATTTTAATATGGTAGGTTCATTGCGCCCAAACTCCTAAATCGTATGTTGAGTCTGACGGAAGGTTTAAAGGCAGCACCATTTCGTCCAAGCTTTTACTGTCAACTTGGCTGACAAAGCCCGCAAACCTCCAGTCGATATAATCATAATCTACGGCGGTGGCTTCAAGCAAGCCCCAAATATTTGGTCTCGGGGCAGGTGCAAATATCTGACGAACTATTCGCAGGCATTCCCCTGCATGGAAACCAATGTAACGCAACTATTTAGAACTTAAATACCTGAGCTACAAGATTGGCGGCTTTCAGATCGACTGAAGAGACGCATAGAAGTGCATAAGGAGAAAAAGATGGTGAACATAACTAAATGGAACGAGTTACCGGTATCTGAGTTTCCACCCCAATTTAACTTTACCCTATTCAAAACCTACATCAATCACCATTTGCTTCTAGTGTCTAAAAACAAAGCTAACGCAACGCAACACATACCACAACAGTAAGCAGCTAACAGCCCTGCAACTTGATCAGGACATCAACTGCCACATTATCAACACGTTTGCGGGACTACAATAAGGGTCATAGACACCTGAAGTCTCTTAAATCTAGAGATTCTCCCGCACAGGATTCCTAACAACAACAAAAAACGTGCGCCAAGTGACATGAAATATTTTTGTAGACTTTTTCATACAAATAGGACAAGTTTTTTTATCGAATTATTAATTGATAATATCGATTGCTATGGGTTACGCAATCACCGAGAATCATGGAGTTTTTTTTCTGAAACAACGATACGCGACTAATAAATTATGTGTAAAGCTTGGAAAATCGAAACAAAGAGACTCACGGCAAGATTCAAGAGGCCCACGGTAGCGTTGTCATGGGTAAATCGGATGTGTTTGCACAAGTGAACCTATTAAGTTTCACGTGTAAGAGCAGCAGCCTCACACACCTACTTTGCCTGAATTTTTTCACTGTTCCTTGGGTGATGACAGTGATGACTTCTCATATCACATTTACTTAAAAGATTTAATTTGACAGAAATCTCCTTTAATCACAAAGACCTGTAAACGTAAAAGGTTTGATGTTCTGACACGGGCACCTATTATTGTTTTTTTTTGTATACTTAGTTTAAAAAACACTATTAATTTAATCAAACATACGTAGTCCGGTCTGTAGTTCAGTGGTAACACTGCGGTCTCTGAATGGGAAGGTTGTGGGTTCGAATCCCGGCGGAGCACAAAAAATACATTATCTAATTATATTTTCAAATTTTCTCTTTGCTGGGTTAAAAAATTCATAATCCTTTACCAACGACCGGTCATCAAAGGTCCATCCAGCCTTACTGCAACTGGGTCTTGCTTGTGTATTGGCGCTTTGTAGCGAGGACCAAGCTCGTACACCTCTGCGGCACTACAACAAGTGTCATGGACCCTTAGAGTCTCTAGAATCTAGGGAGTCTCCCGCACAGGATTTCTTAAAAATATATATATATATATAATGTCGTTTACTTTTGATTTTTTCGTCATAAACAAAACGATTGTACCAAAAAGTAGCATAACAAACACCAATTATAATTAATTATTAAGCACGTTAATCTAATTTCACGTTCTATTAACTATTAATTTAATTGCTATTGATAATCAGTTTTTTGTTCATTAAAATTCTGTGTATAAAGCAGACTACGTCTTCACAAACAGGATAACAAAAGTAGCTGTGAGTTATTTTGCTACATTTCTCCATAAGATGGCATCCGCTAAGTTTTTCCTTGCTGTGGCAGTCTTAGCTCTGGCCACCTACGCAAATGCTTTGCCGTAAGTCATACTTTTTATTATTTAAGAATAACAAATCAAAAAAATATTTGTTGGCATTAGTACATATAAGTTTTTATTAAGCTGACCATCCACTACTTTCAATATTCGTTATTTTTGCCAATATAACGCTGCTTCAGATAAGGAGTTTTATTTTTGCATGTACACATGTGTAAACATGAACTATCAGATGTCTGCGTGTGAGCTTGAATGTAAAATAAATAAAAATAAAACTGTACAACATTACAGTCTGGTCCATAGCTCATTTGGTAGAGTGCTTGCATTCCATGCCGAGAGCTCGGGCTCGAATCCCACCGAAGGTTTCAGAAATGGTCTCCCGTTTCGGTGCTTATGTCAAACTAAAAAAATATATCGGCAAGGTTTACTCAGCCTCAGGTTTCACTCGCTACATGAGATCCCTTCGAGATAAACGCGGCAAGCAATTACAGTATATGTATAGCTTAGTAGCTTTATAAGTTAGATTTGACCATATCATTAGCCCGTGCTGTAAAAATCGGTTCACTTTTGCCAATGACACCCCGGTTCAGGGAACGGCGGCAGGAGTGGCAAGGTTTATGTTCATGTGAGGTTTTATTTATTTGTATGCATACATGCAGAATGTGTAGGCGCGAACCTACATGTGTCTGTCTGTAGGCATGCATTTCATATGAGCCTTAAATGTTAACATATCTTTGCAGCTTAGATTATAGATAGATAGATTAGTTCGATCCGAATTAGTTATGAACTGTGAGAGTGATATTATTTTCACACTTTTTTGTGTATCCGATATAATTTTATTATTTGCTTCAAGAAATAAGGGGTAGGTATTATTTTCCTCCTCATTTCGAAGAAGTAGGGGTATAAAGTAGATCATTGTCATGTGCGAAGTCTATTTTAATCCCCCACACATTCTATCAGTCAATGAAGTCTAAACATTTTTAAATTTGGATTTTTTTTCTCGGCGAGCAAACGTCAGTATTGTATTGCGACAAATCACCAATTGAAGTAAATAATTCAATACGCAAATATTACACTCATATCATGTTTTTGTGTAAAGTGAGGTTAGGATAAATTTGTCAATTATTTATGTCACTTTCCCAAATTTTATGCTCTTAATTGTGTGCTTAGATAATAGATGTATAATGTTACGATTCGATTACCAAACTATAGCCAATTTAAAATTGCTGCAATTAAAATAAGGGCTATAAGTAAAATCACAAGATTTTCATACTAAGATTACTCATTAATATTTTCAAACCGTATCCAAATTTAAATTTACCGCCTTGCAGCCAATTTAAATTTACCGCCCCGGCCAAGATTTTTACTGGCGGGAGACAGTCGTATTTTACGAGGTATTTTATCTATTCGCGGCTCAGTTGGCTGCTTGCGTCGCGTCGGTACGGAAGAAATTTCTTACCGTAGCGTTGACAGCTAATTTCACGCTGACGTCTACACTTCGTTTCTTTTCGCTAGAAATTCGTAAACTTTCTGAGGTAATATCTGTATTATTAATCTAATATTCACTTTATTTTCTCATCAATAATAATATTTAATTATTATTATTTTGTTATAATGCAATTTGAGGTTCGAATTCATAATTTTTCCCATAGTACTTAAGTTGGTACGAGATGATACTATGGATTATTCATTTTCCCTTTACGTTTTGCCGAATCGATCTGACGTATTTCAAATAAAAATCAAACAAGCTATGATTTAAACGTGAAACCAAAGCTTTCTTTAAAATCATCGCTTTCTTAATTTTCCAGGAATCATTTAAAATGGCGAACAAGTTGACATCTTGCGACACTTTCGTCGTTCTTCCGCCTTTGACTCAAAATGGAGTTGTTATTTTCGGCAAAAATTCAGACCGGCCAACGAACGAAGTGCAGGAGGTGATTTATGTCAAAGGCGAGAAACGAGACTCGCCGAAACTTAAGGTAATTAATGAAACAGTGAATATCTGTATAATTTTAATTGTGTTTTAGCATAATAAGTAGGTTTCTAAAATTCCAGTCTAAGCAATAGGCGAGTACGCCTTTAATGTGTTGAAGTGTTTTACACATTAATGATAATTTCCAGAGGTTGGCGATTCATTTACTCCATTTGTATTTGGAAAGAGAGGGTTTCTTATACAACAGCATAATATGTTGTAACTATGACCTAAGTTGCAAAGATATATTAACATTTAAGTATGTATCATACTTCACGATTAACCACTGTTTGCTGCATGTGTACTTACCTCAAAAAAAAACCCACCTTCAATGGACATGAACTTTGCTACTCTTACTGCCTTGCCCATAATCAATGAAGACACTAACAAAAGTGAATGGGTTTTACATTATGGGAGGTCAGCCTCACACCAACCAATAATTAAAGCATTTATAAGTAAAGAAACAACTAGTGACTTGATCTTTGAAATTCATCTGTCAAAAAGTATCCAAGCGCGCAGGTTCACATTTCTTGTCATTGCTGAGTTAAGGTCGTCAGTTCTATGATTTGAGGTTTGAAGTAAACACTGGAACAGGCAATTCTTTCTGACACTCTTGGTGGGGATCAAACCCTCGCCTTCTATCTTAGAATGCAAACATTGGGCTACCAACTGCAATATCAACTTGACTAGTGTGCAACTGTACTGTATCTTGCCACCATTCCACTAGGGGTGGCCGGTACGTCCGCAGGTGTGTTTCCACTTTTTTTTGTACTTGCATATCTCTTTCATCTCTTCAACATTCATCACTTTCCTCATGCATACTCTTCTCTTATTCTCACTCTGAAGGTTACATTTCCTCTGTTAAGAAAGATGAAAAAAATCCAAAATTGTCACTGTTGTAGAAAAATTATGTTAAAATAATAGTTGTATGTGTTTTAGTGTACCTACATTGAGATTGATGAGAGTGCAGATGTTCTTCACTCTGTAATCTTGAGTAAGCCATCTTGGATGTGGGGAGCTGAGATGGGCTCTAATGACAAGAATGTTTGCATCGGCAACGAGGCTGTTTGGACTAATTACAATGAAAGAGATGGTGATACCAATGAGAAAAGACTTTTAGGAATGGATTTAGTTCGGTAAGTTCATTGTTAAATTCAATTAACAATTATTTTCATATCTCACATGTCACACGTTGCATTTGCTTGGAAAAAAAATAATGCCACTCAGCTGGGCTATAAAACTAATATTCTGTTATTGTTATTAAGAACCCCAATTACCTAGACCTGTGACATCTAGGTTTGAAACTTTATTGTGACTCTATTATACTTTTCACTTTGCAACAATTTTCTTCTTAAGTTTCTAACATAATGTCTTGCTTAGGTGCATAGTTCTTTTACAAGTTGTATTTTCTTCTTTTTACTTTCTTGCTATAGCCGAAGGCTATGGCCGTGTTCGGGGAGCTAGCTTGAGCACTTTGAACGCTTACAGTAAAAATCGTGGTGGGGGTAGCTCGATCGCAAACCTCCCCGAACGATAAAAAGCGAATTTCATATGTCAACCACACAGCAGCTGTCAAAGCTCGGCAGAACGGATGCAGATTTATCTTGAAACGCATTATTGAGCCATGATTCTAATATTTCCAGCAGAATTTTCAATTATTGAAGAGCTTTTGATATCTCGAATCCATTATTTAACATTAATAATTGTGTCTAATATTCGTGTTGTTGAGGTTAGCTGTCAACTGTCAGTGGAACTGTATGAACCATTGGTGTGAAGTTCGAACGCTTCAGCCGACCCACCTTCGCAAAAAAGCGAAAATAGCGAACGGTCGAGGCGTCGTGCGTGACGTCATACCTCATAATATTTGCTTACGATGAGCTCCCCGAACGGTGTGTGAGTGCTTGAAGCGCTTGAAGCGCGCTCCCCGAACACGGCCTATAAAGAAAGTTATGATTTGGTGTAAAAAAAAAATTTCGAGGTTTTCACGGAAATGAGTTGTCCTGGTGCAGGACATGCCAAAAAACACTATCTTTCAAAAACGTCCGTCTGTATGTATGTATGTATGTATGTATGTATGTATGTATGTATGTATGTATGTATGTGTGTGTGTCACTTTCCAAAGTATAAGACCTAGAGATACCAAATTTTGGCTACATCAACTTTTTTGGACATGTATTAAGTATGAATAACATGGCATTACACCAACTTGAAAATTCAAGATGGCTGCCATACAAAAAAAACATAAAATTGCACTTTTCTCAAAAACGGCTCCAAGAATTTTTTTTAAATTTTCAGAGTTGCCATTTATTAGTTTTTAACTTAATAAATTAGTTATGGCAATACTCTTACTAATCTGTGTCTATGGGCTGCCATATGAAAAAAACAAACGATTGTGATTTTCTCGACAGTTAAGGGGTCAACAAAAATATAATGTTCTACAATATTACGGACAACATAAATTTCTACAAATTTACAAAAAAAATTTTTTGAAAAAATAAATATAAAGCACCGTTTACACGACCTGAAATTTTAAATCGAAAATATTACAAAAACCTATTAAAATGCAAGATATTTGAATTTGTTTTAGATTTGATAGAAAGAACAAGCTTATCACTTTAATTCGTAATCATTTTTTTTTTACTTTTTTGAAAATTCAAGATGGCTTCCGAAGAGCTGAAAATTTAAAATGCGATTTTCTCAAAAACGGCTCCGACGATTTTTCTGAAATTTTTTGTGAATCCATTTATATAATAGTGCTATCTAATAATTATAATCATTTCTTCATCATAATCTCGATTTAGGGAGTTGCCATATAAAAGAAAAAAATAATGGAAAAATTCTCGGCAGTTAGAGGGTTAATAAAAAAATAATGTAGTACAAATGTAAAATAATAATAATAACCTATATATTGCCATCATTATTTTTTCCAAAAAGTGAATCAAAAGTATAGCCGCCATACAGAGTGAAAATTTTCCATACAAAATGTATTAGCAATTTTCTTGGTAGTCAAAGGGTTAAAAATAGATAAATGGCTGCGATTCTTAAAATTTTATAAATACCAATAATAATCAGTCGTTACTTTTTCAAAATATAACTAAAAAGTTTACCCACCATACAAAGTACTAGTTTGCATACAAAAGGGTTCAATGACCATCTATAATAATCTAGAATATAAGTTGCAATGAAATATAAACATTCAAAACTAATATGAAATGCATGCCCACAAACAGGTATGTGTAAGTTCGCGCTAACGAATGCTGAATTTGTACTTACAAATTAAACATAAAACTTGCAACTCTTGCCGACCTTCCTTGAAACAGGGGTGACATTGACAAAGTGAATTATTTTTTACACTTTGGGAGGACTGAGAAATGCGAGAAAATTGAGATAAAGACTGAATGAAAAAAGAGTGGAGGTCTATAATAATCTATAATCTATAATCTAAGTTGCAAGGATATATTCATTTAAAGCTCTCAGATGTATGCCCACAAACCAACAAGTGTAGTTCGCGCTTACAAATGCTGAAAGTGTACTTACAAATAAAATCCAAACCTCAAATGAACATAAGCCCCACAACTTTTGCCGACCTTCCCTGAAACAGGGGTGACATTGGCAAAGTGAACCATTTTTTACAGTATGGGTGGTCAGCCTCATACCAACCTATAAGTCAAGGAATGGAGGTCGTGAAAGAATTTGATTATCTGGGAAGCAAATTTGAGTCGAATGCGAAATTGACGAAATAATTGGAAAAGCGCGCTAGTAGAGGAAGAAGTGTAATGGAAACGATTGGAAGAATTGCAAGAAATAGGAAACTTACGAAGAATATGAGATCGGCGGTCCACAATGGCATATTGGTTGGTGGAAGTGAGGCTTAATGAATGTGAGCTGAGTAAAGTATGTAAGTACGGTTGAAATGGCTTACCTGAGAGCAATGGCTGGAAAGACACTGAGTGATAGAGTACGTAATGCTTGAGTGATGAACGAGTGTGGTATAAAAGAGAATATGAGAATGAAAGTACAAAAAAGTACGATGAGATGGTTCAGACATCTTGAAAGAAAGGATGATGAACAACTAACGAAGAAAGTGTACAAAGGAAATGTCAGAGGAAAGCGCAGAAGGGGAAGGCTGAGGAAAGAATGGTTAGACCAAATAGGTGAGATTGCGAAATAATGGATTCTGCAGAGTGAGAATAAGAGAAGAGTATGTATGAAAAAGGTGATGACAGCAAAAAGTGGAGGCGCATCTGCGGAGGTACCGGCCACCCCTAATGAAACGGTGGCAGGATACAGTACAGTACAGTACTGAGGTCAGCTTCATACCAACCTATGAGTCGAGGATCTTTCTTGTGTAATTGGTACTTTTTCAAATAAATCAACAAAATATTTATATTCATTTAAGTATTTATATGCCTATATCCATATTGTACGAGTATGCAGGTACACACCGCGGTGGAATAAAATTGATTTATTATTGATATATTACATTTTTATTGAAACGGCATAAGCTGGTAGATGATTCTAGCTTTACATACGTCATACAGTGGGTAAATTTTTGCAAGAAAGTCGAGTACAGATTCTGTGCAATTTATTTTAGTCTGGGCTTGGAGCGTGGTTCTTCGGCTGAAGACGCCTTAAATGTGATCACTGGGCTGTTAGAAAAGTACGGACAAGGAGGTCCCTGCTCTGAGACTGACAGTGGATTGTCTTACCACAACTCATTCTTGATTGTCGATCCCAAGGAAGCTTGGTTGCTGGAAACCAGTGGAAAGTTCTGGGCAGCTGAAAAAATTGAATCTGGCTATAGGAATATATCAAATGGTCTCACCATACAAACCAAAATTGACAAGATGTCTGATGGGCTGACGGAAAAAGCCAAATCACTCAATCTGTGGAGCGGAGAGGTAATGACCAAGAATCATTTTACTCATTTCTGTCCTGCATTATTTAAAATGTTTTACAAAAATCTGAGTTGAATTGAGAATGAGATTAAAATAAGTTATCTATATTCTTTGAACCTTCAAGTATTAAACCTTGTTGATTAAAAAATTAAAACTCATAATTGTTTTGAATT
Organism: Agapetus fuscipes; assembly: GCA_951799405.1. NCBI lineage: Eukaryota > Metazoa > Arthropoda > Insecta > Trichoptera > Glossosomatidae > Agapetus > Agapetus fuscipes. The sequence continues at coordinate 9,408,221 of OX637332.1, forward strand.
AGACAGAACTCTACTGCTAGATAAAAACCAGTTCCCTATTCCCATAGAAACCCGTTAATAACGGTTCAATGACTTTTACTTTCTCAGCCATCATGACAGAACACTTAATAGATACTTTAAGCCCAAAATTTCAGGACATACTCATTTCATTGCTGCCTCATGAAACATTGTTTTATAATAAATCACATTCATTATATTCAATTGATTTTGATGTGTCGGCCCACTTACGAAATAATATTCCCATTATTCACAAATTAATACAAAATTTATTGCTCTCAGTGCATACATGAAGTTGCAATGTGTTATACAATTGATTATATGAATTGCAATCTTATGAAGTATCCGGAATATAATATTGTTTAATTTTTTACAAGGGAGAGTTCAATTTCACCAAGTGCTTTGCTGCCGACAAAGATAATGAGCGTCAAGTAGAAGGCGAAAAACTTGTCAAAGATCTGTGCAAGGTGGGCTCCTTCAACGTGACTGAGATGTTTAAGATCCTAAGAGACAAGGATAGCGGCATATGTCGCCCTTGCAACCATTCTTTCCCGACTCAAGGAAGCCAAGTAAGAAACTAGTCATTCTTTTCTATCTTAGTAGTGTTATCCTATCTTATTTATGTATTTGTATACCTTCACTTAATAAATAAAACATGCTCAAGAGAGAGTATCAGTAATGAAGATGAATTTATATTTCTGTATAAGGAATAAATAAAATATTTGGATGATTTATTTGAGTTCTGTTTCCAAGGTAAACACACATCAAGAGCCCTTTGTGAGCCTAGTCATCGCTATAGCAAGCGCCAATTCTCAAACAAGGTTCATTTGCTGGAAGCCTGTTTTGATCTTCGCTCAACGCTCTTTTATAAAGGCAAATAAAGTTTGCAACCCAGCAAAAAGCTAAATTTGAAAAATCACCTTTTTTCTTTTGTCGCTCCACTAGGAATAAAACTTACTACCTTTAGATTGCGAGTCTGTAGCGTTAACTATTTGTCTACAGACCATTCTATTGCTTCTTATTATTCTCACGCCGCATAAGTTTTGTTCTACTGCGCTTCTTTTTCTTCTTGTGACTCTAGTGAAAATGGCGATCATTATAGCAATTTGCACTTTGATTCTGCTGCATAATAAAGGAAAAGGAAGATTTTATTGTGCAAGAATATTCAACAACCAATCATCCCTGGAATATTATTGCATGCAATTTTAGTTCATATTTCTACTACAATACAGACGATAATATTGAAATAAACATATTTCTTAATAGCAAGATTTAAATTTTATTGCATAAATTCATGCACTAACGATTCCTTTTCACAATACTCGCTGGTATGGTGGAGTGGATAAAGCATTGGCACTCAAATTTGCATTATTTAATCTTGCGTAGTTGCACTGCCTAGATAAGAAATAGGATCTCAGATAGTCCGTTCAAGTATAGTCTTGAAAAAATATTTTTGGGACAGATTGATAGATACTATTGGCTTGCGTTTATTACTTAGACTTAATCAGTGTTATTCATTAGATGCCGCTCATGCCAGTTAAGTGCAAGATTTTGAGAAACCATTTTAAATTTGTACCAGCCCGCTAAACCAAAATAACGAAAAAGGTTGGTGAATTGCATTCCTCTTCACAAATCTTTTTTTTTATAAAAAGAAAAAAAATATATTTAAGGAAAAATTTCTGTATGAGATTTGCCATTCAGAATTAAATTTGAGAATATTTTACAGAAATTAGCTTTCTTTTCACAATATCATTGAATTTTTAAAAAATAAAAATAGTTTTAATAGTACAATATTGTTACTAAAATATTTAAGTAGGAAATTTGCTGACATTTAGTTATTACTCAACATTATAGGACTATGCCTATGTATATATGAGTCGTATAAATGTAGAAAAAATAGAAGCATAACAGCATAACATCAGTTCACAATCAGCCGCCGAGCGAGGAACATCGCATCGCTGTAAATTTACAGCGTCACCAAACGCGTGTTCGCGATGTGTTTCGAGTAACTTGAGTGACTAAATTAAAAATTAACACAGATTGACGGAAGATGACGAGAGCAAACAAAGAAATGAAGGAAGAAATCATGGAATTCATGGAAAAAAAATTCGCCGATATAAAGGAAGAATTAAATGGGCAATTCAAGGACTTAAAATCACAGATAGAAGAGTGTAGGAAGGAGATACAAGAATTAAGAATAGAACTAAGAGGAACAACAAGTGGACGCAAAACATACGCGACTGTAACAAACTCTACCAACACATTTATAAAAGATAAAAACAGAGAAGAAACAAAATATGCAATACAAGTAGAATCAAAAAAAAACACATTAAAGGCGGACGAAATGAAAACAAAAATTAAAAATAGAATTGATGTGACGAATTTAAAAATTGGAATAGCTGGAATGAAAACAACAGGTGAAAATAAAATTACAATCATTTGCGCTGAGAAAAAAAGTGCAGAAAAATTAACTAAGGAAATTACAAGTACACTTGGGAAGGAAATAAGGGCAGAGGAATTTAAAAAAAAGAAACCATACATAGTACTAAAAGGACTTGAAAGAAACCTTACGGAAGAGGAAATCATAATGGGCATTACAATGCAAAATGAGGGTATAGACGAAAGGGAAAGAAGCAACATGAAACTGATAAAAGAGCTAAAAAGTATTGACAAACAAAGTGGAAAACAGAGAGAAATGACAAACTACATCATGGAAACCACGGGGGGACTAAGGAAAATCCTCCTAGAAAAAAGAAAAATAAACATAAAATACAATAGAGCGCTAGTTGAGGACTGTAATACTCTGGTGCAGTGCTACCACTGCCTGAAGTTTGGGCACACTGCACTAAGATGCCTGAACAGGACACGGCCCCCAACATGTCCTCACTGCGCAGAAGAACATACGTATGACAAATGTACAAATTTAAAAAACACACAAATCTGCAGCAACTGCAATTTTTTGAATATTAAATATAAAACTAAAAGTGACACAAACCATAGAACAACCAGCATAACATGTGGCTACAGACAAAAAATGATTAAAAGAGCAAATGAACGCATTGATTATGAATAATACCTAATATATGTTTATCCAACCTTAAAATTAAAAAATGTTTAACTTCGAAGATAATATTCTTGATAAAAAAATGAACATAGATGAACGGGTTTTTGATTCGACTAATGACATAAACATAAATTTACATAAATCTGCCAATACGTTATTATTATTTCATATGAACATAAGAAGCATCGAAAAAAAATTTAGCGAATTTGTACTAACATTAAAATCATTAAAATGTTCACCGGATGTTATAGTGTTAACGGAGACGCATAGCGCAGGTGAAATGAACTATAATATCCCTGACTATAGCTACTTCACAACACTAAACAAAATTAATAAGAATAGCGGCGTATCATTATTTCTATCACAAAAATGTAAAATGATTAGTTTTAAAGAAATAAATGACATAAAATATACTAATATACTTAATATTGAAATCAAGGTACAAAACGAGATATTTAATATTTTTGCCATATATCGAACCCATGCAACAGTCTTATCCCAGTTTGTTAACGAATTAAAAAGCGTATTAATTAGAAATAAAAACAAAAGATCTATTATTGTAGGCGATATCAACTTAAATATAGCGAATGATTATTCATCGAACGATAAAGACAACTACTTAAATATGCTCGCCGAATTAAACTTCTTATCTTGTATAAATTCTTACACTAGAAACATCAAAAATCAAAGACCTTCGTGTATTGACCACATATTTACAAATATTCCGGAATATCATAATATAATATCCGCAGTCATACATACAAACATTACTGACCATTATTCTTGTATTTTAAAATACAAATTAGATATTCCAAGTAAAACAAATGATACAACACAAAAAAACTTAAAAACCATGTTTCTACACCTAGACATTTTAAAAAATAAACTACAAAATGAAAATTGGTCAGAAGTATATAAATGTAGTGATGTAAATGAAAGCAACAATTTATTCAACATGAAATTAACTGAAATCATTAATGAGTCAACAAAGAACATAAACAGAACAAAATCTAAATATAAACCTATCAAAGCATGGATCACCCATGGCCTAATAGTTTCAATAAGACATAAGCAAACACTTTACAAAATAACCACTAAAAGACCAAACGATGAAAGCATATACAAACACTATAAGTTGTACAAAAAAAAACTCACGTATTTAATAAAAACCACTAAAGAAAAATATTATGAAAAAAAGTTAGGAAACACCGAAAATGATAACAAAAGAGTGTGGAAGGTAATAAATGAGATAATTGATAAAAAAAAACAAAAAACCAATGTTATAAATGAAATCACATATGAAAACACAAAAATAAGCTGCGAATCAAAACCCACTAAAGTTGCAAACATTTTTAACAATTATTTTGTTAATGTAGGAAAAAATCTTGCTAAACTGATACAAACAAACACAGTCACAATGCCAACAATAAAAACAAACACAAACAAAATGGAAATCCTTAACAGCTGTACTGAACAGGAAGTTGAAAAAATTATTGACAATATGAAAGGAGGATCAACTCCAGGATTTGATGGCATAACTATCGATACACTAAAACACATTAAAAAAGAAATTTCAAAACCACTAATGTACATTATAAATAAAAGTTTTGAGACTGGAAAATTTCCAAATATATATAAAAAATCCATAATAATTCCAATATTTAAATCTGGTGAACAGGATGATATAACAAATTACAGACCTATCTCTATAATATCAAACATAGCTAAAATATTTGAAAAAATAGTTAAAAGAAGAATCAACGCATATATAAAAAGCAATAATATAATAAATGAAAACCAGTTTGGTTTTATGGAAAATAGAAGCACACAAGATGCAATTGCTAAATTAACTAGCTATGTACTGAATGCACTGGACAAATCTCGTAAATGTATCGGTATATTCATAGATTTAAAAAAAGCTTTTGACAGCATATCTCATTACAAATTGACTTCAAAATTAGAAAGTATCGGTTTCCAAGGCAGGACACTCGAGTGGATAACAAGCTATCTATATCAAAGACCTCAAGTTGTCAAAATAAATGAGGTGTACAGCCAAATAGAAACTAGTAATTTCGGAATACCACAGGGCACAGTATTAGGCCCTTTATTATTTATATTGTATGTCAATGATGTATTTACACTGAAACTAAACGGAAAAATAATATCCTATGCCGATGATACAGTTATTATCATCGAAGATACAAATTGGAATAGTGTCACCAATAAAGCAAATGTTGACATTGACAATTTAAAGCACTGGTTCGACGTGAATTTGTTAACACTCAACAGCGAAAAAACTTACATTGTCCCGTTCTCTATTAATGAAAATAAATTAAATCTAAATTTAAACGTATTTATTCATCAACAAAATAAATGTAATAAAACGAATTGTAATCTAACCTGCTCAATACTAAAGCAAACAGATACTACAAGATATTTAGGAGTTGACATAGATAGTAAATTAAAATGGAAGGAACATACTAGTAAACTGATAAAACGAATCAGAAAGTGCATATACATATTTATAAGACTTAGAAATATACTCGGAATAGATAACTTAAGAAGAGTCTACTACGCAATTGTGCAATCTATATTACAGTACGGCATTATAGGATGGGGAGGGTCATACTTAAACACATTAAACCCTGTAAAAATAATTCAAAAATTAATCATTAAGATAATTTTAAAAAAACCATCGAATTACCCGACTGAATTAGTATTTAAAATATTTAAAGTTCCCTCAGTAGATATCATTTTTAAAAAAAACGCCATATTGCAAATATTAAAGGAAAAACAACAATTAAAATTAGAAACAAATCATTCAACAAGATACAAACATAACCTCAAAATGTCAAAATTTGACACAAAACATTATCAAAATAGCTTCATTTATGTTGGTGTAACAAACTTTAATAAATTACCGACTGAACTAAAAAATATAAAAGATTATCATGTATTTAAAAATAAACTTAAAAAACATTTCGAAAAATATTAGATTTGTATACCAATTGATATTATTGCATGTGCCTTGTATTTTTTGTAGTAGACCTCTATAAATCATATGTATGTATGTTTTTATTTATTATACTTTGGTACCTACTTGCCTATATTATCTATGTTTATATATTTGCATTGTTTATTATACAGTTTTTTTTTTTTATTTTAATTTGATTTCTCCACATATCAGATCTCTTCATTCATATTGACTAAATTAATTGTGAATCCCTCACCACACACAAGAGCTTTGACTCTTTTTGGTGAGGTATAGCATATAAAACAAATGAATACTATGTAATAGAAATAAGTTTGAAAAATGTAATGTATGTACTTAAAATGTCTTATATTAAATAAAAAAAAAAAAAAAAAAAAAAAAAAAAAACTTTCTGTATGAGACATGCAGTCGTAAATACTCAACAATAGCGTTTAAACACAAGTTTATAAAATCTAAAACGCTCGCTAAGAGCGTCAAGATAATTTACATTATTTTTTTAATGAAACGTAATGCTTGAGTTAGAACATTAAGTTATGTACTTCAGTAAAGACATCTGGCCATGGACAATCTAAGTTATTTCACACTAAAATTTGGAAAATCACAAAAATACTTCCATAAAACAATTATAGAGGTTCTGCAGTCCCGTTATAATAATCTTCATACAATTTAATACAACCTTAAACATGCCGCATGTGGACCTACAATATAAAAACCCGAATCTCATATACACCAACATACACCCTGCAACTCCTGCCGACCCTCCCTAAAACAGGGGTGACGTTGGCAAAGTGAACCATTTTCCACAGCATGGGTGGTTATTTGACATAGACAAAGGCTGGCTTTCCAGAGAAAACACTATCTATTATTTATTTTGGTTGCTAAGGACCCCGGTCATAGCCTCCCTTTGTACGTTTTATGTTTTTTTCGCGCCTTCCTTTCTACGTTTTATTTCTTAATATTCATACTAATACTACTATAGACACATTTTTGGCGCCTCCCCCAGCCATAGCCCCCCAGTTTGGAAACCGCTGCTTTAAGGTGACGATATTATCATTCCTGGACTTAAAGGTTGGTATGAGGCTGACCACCCATATTGTAAAAAATGGTCCACTTTACCAATGTCACCCCTGTTTCAGGGAAGGTCAGCAAAAGTTGCAGGGCTTGCTAAATTTAATATTAATTTTAAATGTTAATATATCTTTGCTGCTTAGATTATAGATTATTATAAATGTTCTCACTTGCAGCGCTTGTGGATTTTTTTGTTCTAACATTATTGCCAGATCAGATTTTCAAAAGGTCTTTTAATTTTCATTTTTCTTCCTTCAAATCAATTATTTTATCTGTTTCACAGTAGAATATGAGTCATCAATGTATAAGGCATTTTTACTTACCAAACAAAAGACTTATGGCGGTATTCACCATTGCCATGTGAATGCTTAAGTTTTGCTAAGGAAAAATTCCTAGTAAGTATCGAAATAGATTACTACTATTTCGATACTTACTAGAAATTTTTCCTTAGCAAAACTTAAGCATTCACATGGCAATGGTGAATACCGCCATTAGTCTGTGAATCAGTTTCTCTTTTAAATGATCTGTTGAAATTGGGCTCGTCAAATGCATCTAAAATAATACTCCGTATCTATTCTGTTGCAGGTGTCCACTTTGTCTGAAGTGTCTCCTAGTGTACATTGGTTTACTGCTACTCCTGATCCCAGCATCTCAGTGTACAAGCCTTTTGTTTTTACACCCAACGTTCGTATATCGCAGCATACCATTAGCCCCAGAGATGTAAGTGTATCATTATCTGAGCCATTGCTTGTCCACTCCTTTACATAAACCTCTCCACCTCTGCTTCGCAATGTACTCCCTGTTTGGCACCCTGCGACCCTGATAAGGTCCTTAAGACTCAACAGGCATCGATAGATATCACCGTATGTACTTGAAGATAGCAATCAATAAAACATGGTGGTATGCAAACAGCTGATCGCTGTTTGTATTTTTGATTTACACACTATATAGAGCAGAAATCAGCTGTTAATTCGCCGCCATGTTTTATTGGTTACTATCTTCAAGTAGACATGGTAAGATCAATAGAATAGTAAATGTAAGTGAAGAATATATCTCCTGAAATTCAAATTACAAGTTTTTCTTACGATTATTACTTCAATTTAGTGAAGACAGTACTTTTTGTTTGCTAAAAAGCTCCTAAAAGTAATTAGAAGTGCAGCAACTTTTACTGAAAAGAAAGTATATTTTCATATTATATAGTAATAAAATTTATTAAAATAGTAATAAAGTGCATATTCAGTGTTATGATTCAGAATACGTTTGAAATACGCAATTTTAACTGAAAATACCCAATAAATTGAATCATTCTTATGGTTTTGTTGAGCATGACATTTTTTCTTCATGCAGTACTCTACATCACATCCTTATCGACATATGAAGATCTTTTACAAATATCTTCCCTTGAGTGGAAATAGTTCTTGGGTGAATCTCCTCAAGAATCACCCTTATTTCAAACACATGGTCTCCATCTGAATGAGCATACTATGTATGAAATTGAATATTCTTCTTCAGCAACCTTCTTTGGCCCATAATCTCTACAAACTCCACGCCAAGCAGCAGGCATCTCAAGACCAGAACACTCTGGAACTCCTCAAGGGGATGGAAGAGGAATGTGTCGCTGAGCTCTCCGACTTCCTCACCAAGTTTGCTGAAGGAGCTGCCACCTTGGAAGAGTTGGATGAACTCATGAAGGATTGCGTTGAAACTGAAGTCAAGTACTACCGTTAGGTTCACTGACTGACATGTTTTGGCATATGCTTGTTTTAACCTCCAATCGTTCCAATCTTTTTTTGGTAATTTTATTTTGATTATATTATTATTTTGTAATCCACCTTGTTTTATTTTATATTTCTTATAATAATATTTTAAATCCCGCTTGCTTTGAAAAAGCTTAGATTGAGTTATGTTGATTATTAGGTTGCTTCAAATAACTTTTTATTTGGTGTAAACAAGTATTTTTAAAATCTCAAAAAAAAAATGCTTCAGTAATTAGTGATTACATTTCACAATAGCATATATGCTATCGAAGTAACTGTTGTTACTATAACTTGCAAATTTTTTAAATTTTATTCGCAATAGGGCTGTGTCACAGGAGATCCGAACACTCCATCCACTTCACTGCTTCTGTCATAGCTCTGTGAGGCTTTTGTCCACAATATGCTGGTGACTTTTTGAAATTAAAGTTAAAGAATCTCTTGTTCATTACTTGACTCGACTGAGATTGATAGGAACGCTTACTATATATAAAGACACGCAAGTTGCAAAGGTATATTACATTTAGGATATATTATTATACAAACGCATGCCCACAAGCAGACACGTATAAGTTCGATCTTACATATGCCGCATGTGAGTCTACCGCATAAAAACTCAAATCTCAAATGAATGTAAACCCTGCAACTCTTGCTGACCTTCCCTGAAACAGGGGTGACTTTGGCAAAGTGAACCATTTTTTACAGTATAGATATTCAGCCTCAAACTAACCTATAAGTTAAGGAGCACATAAAATTATAAATCAGGATAGAAGAGTATTTCAATACTTAAAAAAAAGCATTTGTCTCTTAAAAACTACACATTGATCTCCCTTATGCTGTATTTTTTTTGTCATTGAAATATTTATTACTTGTTTACTTGGATTACAGTTCCTTTTTTTTTACTTAATTTTACACCTTAATTTATATAATTTGACATTTATATTCCGAAACATGTTCAGTAATCAGTAATTGTTTTGTTGGTGACACTGAAAAAGACAAATACCCTAAGTAGAAAACATTGTGTAAATACTCAAACATTGAGTAAACAGAAAAAAAAGTATGAAAACTAAAAGGCCCCTTACGCACTAGTGTTTTTAGGTTCGGATAGTCTTTAAATTTAAAAAAAAATGGTCTTCTTTTTGTTTGACATCTATTTACACTTAATTTATTTGACAATTCATATTTATTTGCAACACTTTTACAATTCTTAAGCAACTCACATTTATTTCACAATTCACAGTTGTTCTTCAATGTCTTTCTTACAAAGGCGCCTATCTATCTACTCACCTGCAGGTGATTTGCGCCTTATATACCCATAAAAACAGAAGTCTCTAGATACCTATTTGGTAGAACGCTCTCGACCGCTATAACAGCTTCGAGAGTACAAAGGGATTATTATTTCTAGATTTCTTTAGCCTATAATAATAATTATTGCTACCTACGATTTACACCTATATTAATCTGCTATTTACATAACAGTACGATCACCAGTGGTTGCATACTAAATTGGAAAAGCGGCAGGCCGCGCGGCTAACCGCCTAGGCGGTTAACCGCTAGTGCGTAAGGAGCCAAAGGCACATGTAAGGCGTTTTTGTACCTTCCGTACATTTTTTTGTTGATGCGATAGTTGAGTATTTACGCAATATTGTGTACTCGGGCTAAGGATCTATATCCAAGCTTAGCTGGAGTGAAAACTTCATATGACTGCATTCAGCATTATTTAAAATATTTTTTTAGTGCCTATTTTCTATTTGCTTTTGCAGATTTCTCTTGCTTATGTGGCGTTTTCATTATCACACATTTTTTTTGTAATTGATGCCAATAATATTAATTGAATCATTTTCTAGGTAATTTACATTATTGAATGTATCTGTATCCCTCCAGAGATTATATTTGCATAACCCTTAAAATACATAGTTAAGCGTTCTTCACACACTCATGGCTCATCCACCGCCTACCAAAAATTTGCAAATCATCCATGTTTTCCATTTAAGTTTGTGAATAACCCTGACAGTGTTTACATTCATATTTTTTTTTTGTACATTTCATTGAACTCGGCACAGTTAAAAAATCCTTGGGTCTATGACATCACTCATAGTAGGGGCAAGTGGTGTACCTATGGGCAAGCTCTTTTTTTTAACTTAATTTTTTTTTTCTCGCAAGTTAAGAAAGATAGAGAGGATTTTATGTATTCAATGTTTAATTGTGCATAACCAACTTATTTTTAGTTTTGTATAATATTGACCTGTTTATTGTTACGACCTTTTCTCCAAAAATCACATTTTGGTCCAGAGGTACACTTATGGGTGTGTGCTTATGGACAGGAGTAAGTGTACCTTTGGACAGCATGTGTACCTCTGGACATCAAAAAATATAATTAGTTTAAAAATGATTAAACATAGGATTATTTTATATTTTATTGGTTATTCCTTGACTTATAGGTTGGTATGAGGCTGACCACCCATACTGTAAAAAATGGTTCACTTTGCCAATGTCACCCCTGTTTCAGGGAAGGTCGGCAAAAGTTGTGGGGCTTATGTTCATTTGAGGTTTGGATTTTATTTGTAAGTACACATTCAGCATTTGTAAGCGCGAACTACACTTGTTGGTTTGTGGGCATACATCTGAGAGCTTTAAATGAATATATCCTTGCAACTTAGATTATAGATTATTATAGATTGGTGACAAAATTGCACAAATTTATTATTATAAAAACATTTTGATTGTGTACACATAATATTTATTTTTAGAAGAACCTACCTAATAACAACAAATAATGTTAAAAACATTTTTTATTTATCATGTATAACTCATACATCTCTTCGGAATCATATGAATCTGATCCTTGTGATAGAATATAGCACTTATGACAGAGAAATCCATCGCCATACTCAACTTCTGGGAGATTTTCCTTGTGATCTTTTGGTATGCACAATCTATGATAAAGATTACAACACTTATAACATTTTATTGATTTCTCTTTGATACACATTTTTTGCAATGTAACAATTAACCACGACATGGTTAGATAAAATGTAAAAAAAAGTATAAGATACGACTCTTTTCTCTTGTTTTATTTGTTTTTGAATTGAAGCCGCCAAAATCTCATCTTTTTCAGGAGTGTCCGTTAAAATTCGAGATTTTCCCTTCTTTCGTCCTCCTTTTTAAATCAACTTTCTTTTTGCAGCTTAAGGAAATGCAAAATCATTTCAGGAGTTATAATTGATGATGATGTAGAAGGAATAGGTTTATCTAAAGCAATTGTAGATTCGGAATATGGTGCAGCAGTCTGCGCTGGAATTATTTCCACGAATGGTGGTAAAAGTTGTGATGGTGACTCATGTTAGGTTGGATTTGGTCTATCTGTTACAAATGATTGTAAATAATCTTCATTTTTTAATATATTTGAATCAATTGGCCATATGCCACAAGCTCGAAATCCACTTGTAATGTTTTCTGGAGTGAATGCTTTGGGGTATGCTTTTCCAGCATCCAATCTTCAGCAGATTGATTATAATATTTTTTATGTGGTCTAAAAACACCTTTATCCAAGGGCTGCATTTTATGAGAAGTATGAAAATGCAAAGTTAAAATTACAACTCCAGATTCTTTTGCTTTTTCAATAACTTGTATATTTAAATGGGAATCAAGGTTATCCATGATTAGGAGGATTGGATCACTTTTGTAAAATTTTGCATGAGCAATAAAATTATTTAAGTACTGCATAAACGTGGATTTGTTTGACCAACCACTTGGATTCGCCCCTCCAATGCATCTCACTGGACCGTCATTGAACATGTGATCCTTAAAATGCACTCTAGGAAATATTAGCATTGGTGGAACGCTATTTACTATGGCATTTATGCATGCAGTACGAACATTGCACCCACGTTCTGCAGATGTGAGACTGCCTAGCTGACGAATTGATTTAGGTGCTAGAACTTTTGATGGCTTATGAATGTTGGATTTTCAGTTTCATCTAAGTTATAAATATCTTATTTCTCGACACTAAAAAAGATAGATATAAAAAAGAATTACAAAAGTCTAACAAGCATTTTATTTTAGTTGTGTACCTGTGGACACAAGTGCAAAAATGTGTCCAGAGGTACACAAATGATACTAAATTAAAACTTCAACTGACATTTAATTTTGTGGTTAGTCGTTTTAAACACTCCCTAAACCCTACATTGGAATTATCATTTGACTAAAATATTTCATAATCACACCATGAAAACTGTTAAAAATGCATAAGAACTTACTTTTTGTAAAACTTGAATTATAAAAAACGGGCACGTATTGTAGGTGATGACAAGTTACACACAATAATGTTGAGAGCTAACAAAAATGTAATATCTTCGTTTATGTAGGGATTTTGAATCTACTGTATTTCCAGAGATATGATGGTGTCCAAAGGTATACAGTGTCCAGAGGTACACCACTTTCCCCTACATAAAAAAATAGATTCCCGATAATCAAAGATTTTTTATTGTTCACAGCATTGTGAAATGTATGATGTTGACATTAATGCTGAATGCAATATAAACTACCTACTTTACTTTGTATTGACATTATTGCCAGTATTCTCCATTGACATCTGAACGCTTAACTTTTGCTAAGGAAGTATTTCTATTAAGTATCGAAATAGGCCGGACAAAAAATTGACATTGTTTTTAAAAATATGTTTCTAACTTAAAAAATGACACCACAAAAAAATAAAAAAATAAACTTTTTTTTTCCTATTTTCTTGTTCTTATTTTGTTGTTTCATATTTTGTAAATATTTTTGTTCTTTATAATTATAGAATGATACAATGTCTAGAAAGTCTATGACTTATAATTTAGGTAATGTGAACAGTTTTTATGTAAGATAAAATGAAAAAACTGTTTTCAAGAATTTAATTGATTAATAAGTTTCAGTTTTTTCATATTTCAAAAACTGTTCACATTACCTGAATTATTAGTCATAGACTTTCTAGACATTGTATCATTCTATAATTATAAAGAACAAAAATATTTCAATAATATGAAACAACAAAATTAGAACAAAAAATATGAAAAAAAATGTTTTTTTTTCAAAAAAAATTTGTGGCATCATTTTTTAAGTTATCTAAAAAATTTAACTTCAAAATTTAGGTAAAAAATCAGTTAACATGCTCGATTTTTTCCATTGATTTCAATTATTTACTAAGGCCATAAAGTATAAGAAACATATTTTTAAAAACAATGTAAATTTTTTGTCCGGCCTATTTCGATACTTACTAGAAATTCTTCCTTGGCAAAAGTTAAGCGTTCAGATGTCAATGGAGAATACCGGCATATGACTTTTTGTCCTGCCTCTAGCCCGGCCAAATTACCAAAAAATATTTCCCCAAATTGTAAATGTGCTGGGTTCATTTTCCCCCAGACGCTCTATGGTTGAAAACTTATATATTTTTTGTTGATCATCTTTTAGAAATGCTTGTGAAGTTTGTGTTTATTATTTCTCATTGCTGTTGAATGTTGAGAATAATAAATTATTGAATATCAAGAATTATGGCAGATACCTTAATGTGATAATATATACTTGTGCTTGTGACTTTTTATTTAAGTTCATAGATTTTCTATTTTATCTAAAAACGTATATTAATTATTAGGGCTTACAATGAGACTATATTTTTAATAACCATGAATACTAATGTGTTTTTTTTTTTATCAATTAATTTTCAAAAAACTATTGAAAAAATACCAAAGATCATTCACTGGCAAGTGTTAACTGTTATATAGAATCATTTGGTGATAAGATGCATTCCTTTCAATTAAATGACTTCATTTCAAATGCTACCAAAACGACATGATACATCACAGCATTTCATTTTAGTTCTCATTATTTTAAAAAAAATGTGATTATATACCAAAAGACTACATCTGAACCTAAATTGAATGGACTCCTGACTTTTGACGACCAGGTATATATTATTTTAAACAAAAGTTTTCATTATTGTATGAAATTTGTAAAAATACATTTTAAACAAAGTTGCCAAGGAACATGCTAGAAAAATGTAGTTTTCATGTTTTCTTGGTGAACTTTTCAGACAACTTGATTGTTTAGAAAAATATTGCTTTGTATTCAAATAACCTTTCAGGATTTTCAATTAAGACCTTGCCTTATAGTCGCTCATACCTCCATACTTTTTTTTTTTTTTTTTTTAGGATGATTTATTTGGTGAGCGCTGTTTTTGTGTGTATCACACCTCAAGAGCCCTCTTGTTATTACCTTTAATAATGTATGTCCGTTCAAAGCGTTGATTTTTATACATGGATATCAAGACCATTTTTGTTCTCTGTTGAGTGTTGAAAATCATGGAATTGAATTGGACTATGTTGGCAGCTGCTCAAAATAGGGACTGAAAGCTGCTATATAATCTGTAATTGAAGTTGCAAAGATATATTGGCATTTAAGATCCATATTACATGCATTCTCACAAGCAGACACATATAAGTTCACACTTTCAAATGCCGCATGTGGACTTACAACATAAAAACCCAATTTCAAATGAGCATTAGCCCTGCAACTCTTGCCAGCCGCCCTGAAACAGGGGTGACATTGTTTATGTGAACCATTTTTACAGTATGGGTGGTCAACCTCATACTAACCTATAAGGAACAAAAATTACATCATATGTTACATTATAAATAAATAATTGAATGCTATAAATTGAGTAAATATCTCAGTAGAGATAGCTAAGCCAAATAAAAAGTCATATTCATTGAATTCAGCTCCCATTTCTTTAATAAAAATGTAAACATGACTATAAATACTTATAATTGTAGTCTTTATTTTCTTTTGTGACTCTTAAGTACATAATTATGTAAAAGCGTATTATAAGGAATGTTTTTATGTTACCTATTCAATTTTACCTCAAATTATGCAGTAAACTTATGTAGCTTTTGGTATTGAGACGTCATGATTTCATTGTATGAAGTGATAAAAAGGCGTAGCTATTAATTAATTACATCTAGAAACCAGTATTATATATAAACATGCTAGTAATACGAGAATTCAATATACTTGGATTCACTTATGATCACTTTTCACATACAATTTTGTAGTTGGATTCGTATTTGAGGAGTGAACATTCGGCTTGAAGAGTGTGGTTATGGATTTTGAAACGTTTTTAATAAATTTAGATGCTACACCTCTCGTTGACTAGGAAGCTCCCTGATTAGGTGTTCCTTTCAAATGCTATGCAAAATAATTAAGACTTTATTCAACATTTATATAACATTGTATTGCACTATTCGTAATAAATCATAAGAATATTAACCAACAGACTTCTTAATTCATAGATAACGGAGCCCGCATTGTAACCATTGCTAAGCATTTCGTCTTTTTAGTGTTTGTTTGTATTTTGTCCATGAGAAGTTATTTCACATGAGCCGTGTTTGTACATGTACTTACTAGACCAATGTGTCTTATGAAAACTGAACATTTTTTTCTTAGATCAGATTGTGTATAATATGATTTTTAAGACTTCTTAAATGGTAGATAAGCCAAACAAGCACTGGGACGACGACTTATATCCATCAAAGCTTAACTTAATTTTGAAAATGTAATATCTATACATACCTACTTCTTTTCAAATTTAAGAATGGCTTTGAGAAATTTTATATTAAAAATTATTAAAGTACCAGTTTGAAATTGTTTTGATTTATTCACTATAGTAAGCCTAATAAAATTAAAATAGGGACAGGTCACATCATGTAAAAAGAACGCTAGCAGCAAGCTGCGCAGTAGGCGATTTATCGGTCTATTTGGTAGTTGCGCGACTGTAACCCATGCGCAAACACACCCGCTCCACTTCTTCTCAGCGTTCTTTTTACATGATGCGACCTGTACATTAATTAATACACAAGGTCATAATCATAAAATTGTTCCTAGTGGTCGCAGGTGGGTAGATTTACCGGGAAGAAGACATTCAGTTCTATCAAACTCGCCAGGGCTAAAAATGCTATGTACATAATTGTACAAGTCAAACCAATTTTCCAGTCGAGCATGAACTTATTGCAGGCAAACGAAATGTATAACCCTATCAGTGTTGAAAACAGTGATACTGAACTGTATGAGAGGCCACTTGAATTTATGTTGACCTGAAAACATACAAAAAAATATATGTAAATTTACAACCACAATATCAGTTAATTATCCTTAGTTTTAACAAGAGCTTAGGTGACTTTAAGATGAACAAAAAATCTGCATACATTTATCTTTTTTGTTCATTTTAGAGTCGCTAAACTGATGTTAAAACAATAAGTTTTTTGTATTTTGTTGCACATACCCAGTATTGTTCTGGCACCGTAGGGTAGAATGCAGCTTTGACAAACCAAGGCAGTCCCAAACAGAGTAAAATATCAAATGTGTTTGATCCAATACTGTTGCTAATGCCCATGGAGCCGTGACCTAAATATACAATCAAAGAGGAATATTAGTATATTTGGTGTCAAGAGATGATAATATATACCCTTTCATTCAGTAAATGAGTTCTAGTCTTTGTAGTAATTATTAATTAATAATTCAATATAATAAACAATAATGAATTATTAATTGTTGATATTAAAACCTGTTTCTGGCCGAGCAGAATAGGTTGGTGAATTGCATTCCTCTTCACAAATCTATTTTTGTTTTTATTTTAAAAATCTAAATTTCCATAAGTAGACACTTATGCATTCGCGCTTACACATACCGCATGTGGACCTACACTAAATTCAGATGCTCTTCACAAATCTATTTTTAAAAAAAATTAAAAAAGGTGTAAATGTATTGATTTAATTACCTTGATTTGTCACAATTATAGATGACACAGCTTCAGGTACGCTGGTGCCCGCAGCCAGGAACGTTAAACCCATCACAGAATCAGGAATACTTATTGTGTCACCTGCAACAAAACAATGTTACAGCATATTTCAGATTATTATCCATTCCTTCTTTATTCTATCAATCTCTTCTTCTGTTTCAGTCCTAGTATTGGTTTTCTGCAGTGTTCATCCATTTTTTTTGCCATTTCTCTCTATCCGCAGTCCTTTTAAGCTCAGCACACATCTGCCATTATATCGTCTAGGAATCTTCGAACGAAGGGGACTTTCCTAGGGTATTGCGTGTTATTTCGCTCCTTGACTGATAGGTTGATATGAGACTGAACCCCCGTGCTGTAAGAATCGATTCACTTTTGCCAATGCCACCCCGGTTTTAGGGAAAGGCGGCAGTAGTTGCAAGGTATATGCTCGTGTGAGGTTCTGTATATTTAGATGCAGAATGTGTAGGTGCGAACCTACATGTGCCTGTCTGTGGGCATGTATTTAAAATGAGCCTTAAATGTTATCATATCTTTGCAGCTTAGATTATATATAGATACAGTAATACCCCGGACTTACGCGATAGGTGGGACCATGTAAGTCGATCAAATATTGATCACTTCTTCTATTATACCATCAATTTGTTCAGGATCTGAGGCTGAATTGTTTTTCCACACGGAACATGATTGAGCTTGTCGTAAACTGAACATGCCGATGCGCGAAATGATTGAAAAGAAAAATTGCGTAAAACGGGGTAGGTATTACTGTACCATTAATGATTAACTTCAAATATTCTTTCTCAATTCAATGAAAAGAGTTAAGAAATAAGTACAAGAGACGGTTTTGATTCACATTCAAAATAAAACGATAATCAACATACCGATGGCAGTAATCAACCAAGCAGTGAAGTAAGATGTGAAGCCGATCCAGATGATGCACATGAAAAATGTGAGAGGAAACCAGCCCTTGTATTTCCTGCAGTCGGGCACCGTCAGCCACAGCACAAAGTTCATGGGCCAGGTGAGCAGCCAGAACAGCTTACTGCCAAATGTGACATGTAGATCTGGCCATGCCCAAATGTTGGTGGTAGTGTCTGAAGAATAAATTAATCAGTAGTATGAATTAGAGTTTAAGACTTACACGGCCACCAGTGGACTAAGTACAGTTTCTTTCCAGAATATGTTGCTGTGGTCTATCGGAGCTCAAGCTAGATCTGCCGAACGTTTAGCCTATGTCTGGGATGAGCTTGTTCAGCGTTATGACGATGTGATGTTAATGAAAGATCACATCGCCATCACACTGAATAAGTTCATTGCAGACATGAGCAAAACTTTCGGAAACTCCAGTTCTAGCATTAGTATGAAATTAATTTTCTTTATCTATCTTTCCTGCCTTGTATGTATTATATAATATTTTTTCTGTTTACTAAATAGGCTGAATCCAAGCTACGACAATATTTATTTGAAGGATTTTCGGAATGCAACACCACGCTTGCCAACAATAATTCAATGGCAAATTTAAAACTAATTATAGTTATTACTCCTAGTGGCACTTTTTCTCTAAATATTTTTTCATATTGTTATGCAATGTACCATGACATTTTATATCGCTTGCAAGAATGATAAAAATAAATACCTGGTTGTAAAGAAATTATGTGCTTCAAAATCAAGCAAACGATCAAAATATAAATAACAAATAATAAAAGATCAACAGGCAGGTGATATTTTATATAAAAGTTGTATATAAAGTGATTTGAAGTATAAAAGTCATGAAAAAAAACAGCAAAATTATGAATATGCTATTAACAAGTAAAAATAAAATACAGTAATTTTATAAAATACCAAACAGTATTCCTATCAAGAACAGCAAATTAATCAACAATTAAAAATCTTAACTAATTATCAGTATGTTACACTTTTTTTAAATCAAGTGATGTCGTTCCTTCATAAATGAGGAATGTTATTTACTTAAATATCAATTAATTTCATATTCTGTTTTATTTACAAGCTTAATACATTTTCTGGTTTATATATAAGTTCTATAGATATCTTGATTCAATCATTTATTTTATTGATAGCAGCAAACAACAAGTAACAAAATTCTTTTATTTGTAATTATAAAAATAATAAAAAAGCAATTTAAAAAAAAAAAAATTTCGCTTCAGAGAGCATCGCTATCGAAAAATTAAATTGTGACTGACTTAGTTCAACTATATATGAAGGAATAAAATCTTGATAAAAGAATCTTACCAAAATGCGTTTCCTTTTCAGAGCTATTGTTGTTTTCATTATCTTCCAATTTTTCGCTTTCAATGTCATCATTTTGGGATACGTCAAGTGGACCACGTTTTTCTGAAAAAAGAAATAAGTTTCAGTAGTTAAAATATTATTGCAGGAACCACAAAGTAAGGAATTATATTCTATTCCTATAAATTATCAGTATGGCTAGTAAACTAGTAAACGTTCTAAACTAGAAAATTCAACAATAGTTACTAGGTTATTTTGATATATTGGCTAAAAAATTCAACAATACTCGGCACAAATTTTAAAGACAAAAAATTGTGCAACATTCTGCATGTTTACTTCAAGTTAAAATCCAAACTTTAAATGAGCACAAGCTTTAAAACTTTTGCCGATGCCTTCCCTGAAATATGAGTTTCGGGAATCCTTCTTATTTAAAATTTTGTGTCCAGCTCATTAGGCTATTAATCAAATAATTTTGCTCAGTTTAATTTACGGCTGGTCGTTGATTTGAAAAAAATATTACTGCTGTAAAGAAATACATCATAATGTACTTAAAATCGTCGTGCCTTCATAGATTACTATTGTTTTTAATTTCCTAAGGTTTTTGCATTTACAGAGTGAAAAATCATTAGGACAATTAACAGATACCTGCCTGAAAAAACCCACCCACTTTCTCTTCCCTGCTTTTGATCATTTTGTATGTGCCTCAGTTAGCCTCTGAAGATGGATGGATAAAAGTCAAATAGCACTTAGGCAATTTAACTCAAATAAACTGGGAAAACATAACTATTTGTTTCATAAAAACTTATTTTTAATTAATATTTTATGTTTCTATGCGGGTTCTATTTAATTAAAACTGCGGTGAATTATCTTACAAAGAATATTTCAGATTCGGTTCGAAGTCACTTTACACTTGCACAATACAACGGCCGGTTGATTTCTGAAGTTACAGAGAGTTTTAGTCCTTATTTTATAGTTACAATAAACATGGAAAACCGCTTCTTTATAGATTTTTCCAAAACATTCAACCTGACACTCAAGCAATCTCGAACAAATTATTATCAGTATAACTACCTAACAAATATTTATTTCTAGAGAGACTTTACAGACTTTATTATTAAGTCACACAGACAAACACAATACACAACTACATATTTGCAACAATATTTTTCACTATTTTTTATTAGGGAGTTGTACCTTTGTGTAGCAATGGGGTGATTTCAGTGTATGTTTTAGGTTTGTTGAAACCACAGCAGCCACTTCTTACAAACTTACTCATCCTCTCATTAAAGTACATCGCTGAAAAAGAAAAACAAAAAGAGACATCAGTATCTTCAGGTAATTAATTTCTGATTTCAGTGCAAGGATAGAACCTTTCAGTCTCAATCGGTTAAAAGGTAATAACTGATACTATAGTAACATTCATCCATTCATTCATTAAATAATTGTTGAAATGAACATTTGGTCGCTAGTATTGTCGAGGTGATATGGCGCTGGCACTATAATTTGTATTATTATTGAAACAAACTAATGGATTATTAATTGATAATGTTTATACCTGTTTTTGGCCAGGAAAAATAGATTGGTGGATTGCATTGCTCTGCACAAATTTAATTTATTTTAAATGTTAATTATAAACTAAGCCAGATACACTTAAAAACCAAAAGGGCCATTTTGTAAGTTATTTGAAGGATAAAAATATAACTTCAAAAATATGAATGTAGCAAAATTTTAATGGATGATTGGTTTCAAAACAACGCTGTCAGTATACACTATACATATGCCTGATCTTATATGAATTCTAAGAAAAATTAATATCATGTTTTTTTCTTCTCATATTTGCCCTATTTACTGAAGCTTTTTTTGTCTATCCAAAAGCATGTTTTTTTCTTTATGTGAGTACGGTTAACTCTGTCTTACCTAAAATATACAGCGTGTAAAAGATGACCAAGGTGAGTCCCTCGTACCACATGACTTTATCGTCTTGCAGGGTGAATATGAGGCTAATGACTGCAACTCCATACATCATGGAGTCGCGGGAAACGGCCCACCAGTCCAAGGCCACCACCTGAAAATCAGAGATGATAATAATATTATTTTTTTTGGTTCCACCGGGAATTGAACCCACTACCTTTCAATAAGAGTAATAATAATAATTAGCGCGAATTTTTGTGTGAATTACACCTCAAGAGCCCTAGGCGAAATTGTTCGTCGCTATAGAAAGCGCCAATTCTCAAGTAAGACACATTTGCTGTAAAGCTGGATGGACCTTTGGTGATCCTTCTTTGTTAAATGTATATTATATTATGTAGTTTTCAACCAGCGAAGAGCATATTTAAAAAATAAACCATTTATTGTTTTTGGCGCCGGAAATTGAATCCAAGCCCTTCCGATACGAATAATAATAATATTAGGATGATTTATTTGGTAAGCGCTGTTTTTGTGCGAATTACACCTCAGGAGTCCTCTGCGAGATTGTTCGTCGCTATAGAAAACGTCAATTCTCAAGCAAAACCCGTTTGCTATAAGTCTAGATGGATCTTTGATGACCGGTCTTTGATAAATACATATGAATTTTTCAACCCAGCGAAGAGCATATTTCATAAAAAAAAATGTTTCTCCAGGAATTGGGCCCACGACCTTTCGATCGTTAACCACTAAATTACCAACGAACCGATCAATGCATCTATTGTCTAATCGCTGTAACTTTTTAGACAGGTGGTAAGATCTTAACAGTAGATGAATTGTTGAACAATAATGTAAGATGAGATAGTTTTTTCTTCCATAGTTCCAAGGCTTGAAATTGTTCCCCGCTCGAGGAAACGAAACGTCGGCAGACAAAATTACTGCAAATAGAACATGGTGTCATCTAACACCGACCATTAAAGTGAATAATAAAGTTTAAAACTTTATTTAAGAATTAAATTTTTAAGGGTAGGTATATCTGTTAACACAGTGAAACTTCATTGATTTTTTTTACAAATTCAATAGGAAAAACGAAAGTTTTATTCCACTTTTATTTATTTTTTTGCTCGAACGTTTTCGCCTATTAAGGCATCTTCAGGGGCATAATTGTTAACAATAATGCTCCTGAAGATTTCAAAAATATATACATATGGTTGTATACTCTTTTTCCAATAAATAACGTATGTAAAAACGCAACTAAGATACACATATAGTGCAACTTCTTGCCGCGTTATCCCCGAAGGGGTCAAAAATAAATAGGTTCAACTCGCCACATGCGACCCCTTCGGGGATAACGCGGCAAGAAGTTACACTATATGTGTAGCTTAGTTGCGTTGCGTTGCGTTGCGGTCGCATGTGGCGAGTTGAACCTATTTATTTTTACAGGTAAGGGGGCCGGCCTTACGCCAACCACTTCAGTTGAAGTGAGGGTTTCCCAGCTCCCTAGGGGGCTGGTACTCATTTCTTGTGAAGGCTGAGTAAACCTTGCCGGTATTTTTATTATGGAGTTTGAAATAAACACCGAAATAGGAAATCACTTCTGACACCCTCCTCGGTGGGATTCGAACCCGAGCTCACGGGGTAGAATGCAAGCACTCTACCAACTGAGCTATCGACCGGACTCGGGATGTGGTTGCTGTAAATAACGTTTATTATTAGTCGTTAACATATTATGCACATTTTTATAGAATACACAGTTAATTATAATAAATATAGCACTAATAATGGAATTACCTGTAAATAACGAAACTACAATAAAGTTATCTTTTGGAATTTTAGTCACAAATCTTTATATTCAAAATTAAAATTAAATTTGATTCGAGTTGCGGCAATCTCGGAAACTTCGTTCAATGGCCGCTGTCTTTCGCCAATGGCGACCCGGGGCATACCGTGGACCAATCCAATTGGTTAGCCCAGGGATTGCGCGGCAAATTCAAATTAACAACAAATATCATTTCATATATTTAAGAATGTATGATGTTACCTGTCCAGCTAAGAGGCCGCAACAAGCAGGCACCGCTAGGACGTTGAAGACAGCTGAGCCCACTATGGTGCCCACTCCCAGGTCTCCTTCCGTCACAAACGTCCCCACGCAGTTGATGAAGAGCTCCGGGCTGGAGCTGGCTGCTGCCATGAAGGTGGCTCCTGCCACATCCTCAGTCATCTTCAGTTCTGAAGAATAAGACGATCAGGAGAATAAGTAAAATAACTAAAAACCTACATATATACTTTTTGGAAAGATAGTATAGTTGCAATGATGGTGATTATTTGTATACGATTAGAATAACCATATAATCATAATCATAAGGTCTTATTGTTTTTATCAATAAGTACATAATATTACAATTAAAAAACTCTAATTACAATAAATACTCCCCAAAGTAAGCATAGCTTGTGTTTCGTATTTTCGTATTTCTTGTGTATCTCACACCAGATGAGTTTGTTGACGCATTTCAAAGGGAGAGATTATTTTCCAAAATCTGACAATGACAAATTAGTAGCATAATAATAATAATTATATAATGATGATTTATTTTGTGATCGCTGTTTTTGCGTGAATCACGTCTCAAGAGACCTCTGCTAGCTTAGTTGTCCCTATAGACAGGGCCAATTCTCAAATAAGACCCGTTACTGTAAGGCTGATGACTGGTGTTTGATAAAAGTATATAAATTTTTAATTCAACGAAGTTATTTAAAAATGTAAATGGTACATTTTTGTGCTCAGCTGGGATTCGAACCCACAACCTTCTTTTTACGAGTCCGAAGCGTTAAAACTTGACTACGGACCGGTATTAAGATATATTTGTATAATTCAGTTGAAAAATGAGTATGATGTAATAAAAAAATTTGATAATTCAAAAACCTTACAGTGTTATTCAAAAAGCATCTGATCCACGGACCATCATTATTTTGTATGGAAATTCACGTTAGATGGCGGTTGAGCCATGGATTTACCTTTTGTGAATAACACCGTTAGAGTTTTGACAAGGTGTGTTCTGTTTTAAGGCGTGTTATAAAGCTAAATCTGTCGTTTTTGTTTCTTACACTTTATGGTCTTAGCAAAATAGTTACAGTAATGAAAAAAATCAAGCATGTTTATTAATATTTTATCTTAATTATAAAGTGTGTACAAAATATATAACTTAAGAATTGCCACCACAATTTTTTTTTTAAAAAATCACGTTTTTTTTTACATTTTTAGCGTTTTTTTCGTATGTGCTGTAAATTGGAAAAAAAAAATTATTGTTAATTACAGAACTTTACATTGTTAAGCGCCCGTACTTAACATTTTTTTATAATATCAATGGTTTTTGAGTTAATATGGAAAAACTGTGTTCTTTGATTTAATTAAAATTTAATTCATTAACTACTTTCAGTTTTTCCATATTTACTCAAAAACTATTGACATTATAAAAAAAATTAAGTACGAGCGCATAACAATGTATGTTTCTGTAATTAAAAAGAAAAAATATATTTCCAAAATACAGCACACACGAAAAAAACGCACAAAATGTGAAAAAACGTGATTTTTTAAATATTTTTTTGTGGTGGCAGTTCTTAAGTTATATATTTTGTTCAAACTTTGTAATTAAGAAAAAAAAAAATTATAAACATGCTTGATTTCTTTCATTACTGTAGCTCTTTTACTAAGACCATAAAGTTTAAGAAACAAAAACGGCAGATTTAGCCTTAAAACACGCCTTAACCTGAAATATATTTTTAACATCCATTTTTTTGTGATTTCTTCTGTATTATTTTTATTTGAAAATTGTTTTGGATGTTAATATTAAGAAAGGTTACCCAGAACTAAATGCCATTTTTAATTAGTTGAGTTTTAGTGAACTTACTGTGGCACATGAGCTCAATTGCAGGGACGAAATAGTCGTCGCATACTACTGCCAGTAAGATGAAACAGTAGCAAGCTACGAGGCAATGAAGTGCAATCCAGCCCTGAAACATGAAAAATCAAAATATCATTAAAGTAGTGGCTTTTAAAATATCATTGAGTAATTACAAACAATTCCTTCAGTACGTGTAGTTTTTTTTTTTTGCTTTTTTGAATACTTTATTTCCAAGGGATTTAGATATAAGAATACCTTATTTAAACAAACCTACGATGTGTAAGATTGTCCATGAAAAAAAGGTTTTAGATAATTTCTTAAATTATAAATGAACTGCATCAAACGATTTTTGTTCAAAATTTTTTTTTTCATTTGGCGAAAAAATGGTAATCAAATATTTTCATTTATACAGAAATTTTTATTTATAGGAATCCTTCAATGACTGCAATGTTAATTTAAATTTGGGACTGAATTTGTGGAGCATATGACATCGTTTTATTTGAGTATAAGTGTGAGATTGTCGTTTAGGATGGTTTATAATACCGATTGTCTCTGCTCTCTGGTGAACCCATCTGGTGGGAAGTCATTTATGGCTGCAGGTGTGCAGTTCTTCACGAATTCTACATCTCCAGTTGCCAGTAAATGTCGTATGGATGGATCTGGAATAATCGTTCACAACTTCAAACACTTGTGATACTAAATCTAAAATCTAAGCTGTAAAGATATATTTCATTTAAGATTCATTTTAAACGCATTCCCACAAGCAGACATGTATAAGTTCGCGCAAACACATGCCGCATGTGGACCTACAATATAAAAAACCCAATCTCAAATGAACATAAGCCCTGCAACTCTTTCCGACCTTCCCTGAAACAAGGGTGACATTGGCAAAGTAAACCATTTTTTACAGTATTGATGGTCAGCCTCATACCAACCTATAAGTCTAGGAATACAAACAATACTCATTTTATATTTTTTAGTGTTGATCTGTTAACACAGTGGAAGTCCATTTTTATAAATATTTAAAAATTGAAATGGTAAAACATGGTTTTGATTCACTTTATTAATTCACTTTATTAATAAAGTGAATCAAAAACATGTTTTACCATTTCAATTTTTAAATATTTATAATACTCATTTTATTGGTTTGTTTTTAAAAAAACTTTTCTTTTTATTCAAACGCTGTTTTTTAACCAATAAACATGAATTTTCACAGTGTTAATACACAAACCATAAAAAATATTCATTTTGATTATTTGTCATATCAGAGGTAAGAGAAGGCAAAATAAAATACAAACGCAACTATACAATTGAGGTACCTTTGGGCAAGTAGAACCACTTTATTTTCACAAGTAAGTACGCCAGTCCTACGTTTACTTGATTATTGAAATAGGGGCTTCCCTGTTCTTAAAGAAGTAGGTAGGTTCCCTTGCCGGTATTATGAATTGGATAGTATAAAAACGAAAACTCATGTTTATGTAATGTTGTGGAGGAACCAAACGCTACCTGAGAGTTAACCCTAGCCTTTAAACGCATGCTCTACTAGATGAACTATACAAAAATTAATTCTTTTTTGAGCGAAAATTTGCATCATAGCTTTTTATTGAAACTTATATTTTTTATGTAGAGAAGGCTAAAAAAATTTTTTTCGAGTTTTGATTTATTTAAAAAAAAATCTTAGGCTATGAGTCGATTCAGGCTAAGTGACATTTATCTAATATTTAAGAAGTAACCACGAATGTATATTACTTTCGTTGTTTATATAGTATTTTTATATTTGGACAAAATCTTCGAAAGAAAAGACGGGGATAATATGTTTTGCTGATGCCTTCGATATAATTTAGAACGCGTGTATTATGTCGCGTACCTCTCAAGACAGAGGTTATAAACCTGAAGTTGTATTTTTAGGTATATTTTAGCAAATAGCAAAAATTTTTGAATTTCAGTATAGATATTTAAATATTCACACATACATATTTACACAGAAGAAAATAAAACAAAAAAGTGAATTGCTTTTGAAAAATAAATGCCGTTTCTAGATGTAACTCTTCCGCTGGTCCCATTGTAGCTTTAAAAACTTCTACAAGTTTTTTTTTCGATTAGATTTCGATAGACTTTTGTGAGATAAGGATAGGGAAAAAGGCTAGAAAAAAAAATCACTTGGATTTCTGATTTGTCTAATAATAAAGCGTTTTTTTTCATTCTCAACATTTCTCCTTCGAAGGGGAAAAAAATAAAATAATAATTATCGAACTTCAGTTGCATTTAATGCTCTAAAACTGCCATCATACAAAATATTCAGATTTAAATTCCATACGTATAGAGACAGAGTCATGGTTCAGTTTTGGTGGTCAACATTCAGAAATATTGAAATTGCACAAAATACTTTATTTGCCTAGTTAACAGTTTAATATGTTAATAACTTCTCTCATCAGACCAGCAGCTTAAAAATGTTCACTCTATATTTGGCAGAAAATCGTAGACTCGTGGGTAACATCTTAGACCACCGATGACATAACTAAAAAAATAAACCGATGATTCTCAAATAAGCAAAGCAAATCATAAAAATTCACTTCCTTTTCACAGTTTTATCCAGCTATTATTCTGTAGCCCACTCACTCCAGTTTTTCATGTTTTTTTTTGCAAGATGTTTTAATGTCTAACTGTTTACTGATCGGATCCTTAGTAAACTTTAGTAAATAAAGCAAGATGAATCTCTATTCTACTATTTTTCTATTGAAACACTATTTTTCTTTCACCCAATTTATTAATACACTAACGTATTCGATCCCTCACGATTAGGGAATGCAATCTCGGTATACCGAGATCTCGCATCAATCTTGAAAGACCAATCTCGCATCGAAAACAGTGCGAGATCTCGCAAGATTTGCGAGATCAAGCGACAGCGCGCCACGTGTGCTATCAGCGCGCGAGTGACGACGCGGGTGGACGCAATGTTGTTGGTGTTGCCTCTCTTGCTCCTACACCTACCCAATCTACTTGTTCTATCTAATCTAAGTGTTAATACAACTTGACAAAGATGACAACGTGCCACTTTTTGCAGTCTCTGTTAGAAACTTGCAGCTTTAAACACAGCGGCGGCTCTTTAACCAATCTCTTCAGGAAGAGTTGGAAAATACCCTAAAATCTTGTCAACGCTCTCCTCCGGTTCCAATGCACACTTCATGTCGACCCTAGAATCGAACATCAAAAAATAAATGCACCTCTTTGAATATGGCGGATCAAGAGGAAGATATTAACAGTATGCTTATGATAGTCTGGTGACAATAGTGCCGACGACGTGAAATCTGAGAGGGCATTTTTTTCAGCAAGCTACGTATTGTCTCACGTAAGAAGCAGATTATCTAATGCCACGATCGACATTCTATGCTTCAGAGTTTTTTTTTCAAAAATCTATGATTCTGATTAGCTTGTATTTCTGATTCTAAAAAAAAATTACAATAAAGTTATTTTAATATACTTTTTCTACTCCCATTTGGTAATTTACTAATTACAAAACGGCTAACGCAATCACAAAGACATACATTTCCACACCCGTTGCGTAATGTTACATTACGCAACTGATAACGGTGTTGAAATGAAAATGTGCGCATGATTATTATTTACTATTTTGTTATTTATTTCATGGTCGTTGAAAAAGTATTGTATGCCACTGCACGTCATTAGTCTTTGTAACACTCTTGCTGTCTATTGTGCCATTCGGCTGCGCCTCATGGCACAAACTAGCACTCGTGTTACAAAGACTATCATTACTAGACAGTGGCATAAATAACTATTCCTTGTCAACCTTAGGCAAAATGACACTTTTTAGCAAAAAAATGTAACCATGTGGCCACTAAATGCGAGCTCTTGCAAATACCGAGATCTCGCGAGATCGGATTTACATAATCTCGCAAATACCGAGATTGCGATTTTGCTGCAAGATTGCATTCCCTACTCACGATAATACTAAGGTGCTGATCTTCTTGATTAATTTTCAGCATTCCCTGTATTTTTCCGTGCGTAATTTCCTTACGTTTCTTCTGATGTCTCCTTGCTCGCGCCCCACCATGGCGACGTTGGCAGGCGCTGGCCCACGCCATTGACTCACGACTCCTGGAGCATGATTCAATTGAACTTAGGCCGCGAGTTCAATCTCCATAATATCATTACGGAGCTGAGCGCTCATTGTCTGCGCGCGCCTCATCCGGCGGACACTTCTCAAAGTCAAAGAGCAATGGATACAGGAGCCCACCTTCATTAGTTCCCAGGCTGCACATGTAGTGTAACTTCTTGCCTGCGTCATCCCCGAAAGGGTCGTATGTGGAGATTCGGGACCTCTTTCTTTTTTTTTCTTTTTACAGGTAAGGGGGCCGTTCTCATACCAACCACTTTCAGTTGAAGTGGGGGTTTCCCAGCTCCCGTAGGGGCTGGTTCTCATTTCTTGTGAAGACTGAGTACACCTTGCCAGTATTTATTTTGGGTTTGAAATAGACACCAAAACGGGAAATAATTTCTGACACCCTCGGTGAGGATTTCTCTCGGCATGGAATGCAAGCATTTTACCAACTGAGCTATCGGCTGGACTTTTTACAAGCTTGGTCGTCGCTACAAAGTGCCAATTCTCAAGCAAGACCCAGTTGCTGTAAGGCTGGATGGACCTTTTGTTGACCCATCTTTGGTAAAAGTTTATGAATTTTTCAACCCAGCAAAGAGCAAATTTGAAAGTATAAATGTATTTATGTTGTGTTCCGCCAGGATTCTAACGCACAACCTTCCATTTACGAGTCCGGGACTACGGACCGGTCAAGCCTAATACCAACCAATAAGTCAAGGAATTTCCCTACTTTCCCTAAAACAGAGGTGATATTAGAAAAGTCAACCATTTTGTACAGTATACCAACATATAAGTCAAAAAATCTAAATGAAAACAAATCGTTGAAGAGATATTTTTCGAGGTTTAGAGTTATTTGTGAAGCTATTTACTTAAATATATTTATTAAGTCAAGCATGATTTTTTCATTATCAATGACATCGAATCAAGCGAGATTCGAACTATTTGAGGATTCGACTGCCCACCTCCTTGACCGATAAGATAAAGACTCAACTCGTATTGGAAATATTCTCTGCACCAAAACCGTCCAAAATAATTGTAATCTCTGAGCACTTATCTAATTTATTTTATCATTAAATTCTATTTTGAAGGTTTAACCAAACGTTCAAGTACACGAACGTTTTTTTAATAGAACATAATATAATAAATAACATTATTAATATTTAATTTTCCTAGAAATATCCAAGCAGACATACTAAATATTTTCAAAAATAAACAATAGAGGTGCAATCACACAGAGAAAATTGAATATTGTTTGTTGCAGTAAAAATTAATAAATTGTATATAAAAAAATGTCTTAAAACTGCATATAAGTATTTAATTTTTATATAGGCCCTTATCGCTAAATATCGGTTCACTTTCACCAATGTCACACTTGTTTCAGGAAAAAGCTACAAGAGTTGCAAAATTTATGTTAACTTCAGAATTTGTTTTTCTTTTGTCACTACATATGTAGCGCATGTAAGCATGAATTTTCATGTGTTTGCTTGTAGGCATTCAATTGAAAGTAATTCATTGAAAGTAAATCCTTATTTTTTCTATATTTAAGACTTCCTTAACTAATAAGTTGGTATCAGGCTGATCCCCCGTACAAACTTGATTCACTTTTGCCAATGCCTCCCCGCTTTCAAGGAAAGGCGGCAGGTGTTACAAAGTTCATGTTCATGTGAGGTTTGGTTTAATTTGTATGTAAGCATGCAGCATGTGTATTGTGTAAGCACGAACTTATAATATTAAATATTAGCCTAAAATGTTAAGATGTATATTGACAAGTTCACAATATTTTCTTATTGTACTATTTCACGCAGCATATAAATAGGAAAAACTAAAATAAACACAGTGACTAAGTTCAATCTAAAAATAACTTGACAAAAACCTTCAATAATTATTGAAATGTTGATTTCGGATGAAGTCGGGGTTATAGCCGCGGGGGCCAAGAGGGCTGATCTTTCTAGCGTGTTTCGAATGGAACAACGTTGGTTCGATCCCCGCTTGGGTCACTTGACTTTAACTTTGACCCTGGTTCAACAGATGTTATTGGGTAATTATTATTTAATAATTCATTAATAATAAACAATAATGAATTATTAAATAATGATATTAATACCTGTTTCTGGCCAGGCAGAATAGGTTGGTGAATTGCATTCCTCTTCACAAATCTATTTTTTTTTAAAAATATAAAAAAAAAAAATATTTAAGATTTTTGTAGTGACACGTGGAAATTACAAGACAATACTGGAATTTTATCATTTATTTTGAGTGCCACTTATTGCTTTAGGTTACTATTTGATTTTGACCGGCATGTAATGCTAGTTGCTACATATATATTTTTAAGAAAATCTCATTTCGTTTTTGACTTTTATAAATAAACAGGATTTTTCACTTCATTTTTTAATAGTTATCTACTGTTTACTCAATAAGCAAACAGGAACTTGGTAGATAGTTTTTTGGTACAAACTTGGTCCTACCTTTTTAACTTTTACTGATACTACCAATATGTATGGATAAGTATTGTTGATCTCGATCATTGTTATTTGTAAATATACAAAATATTCCATACATTTGTATGGAATATTTTGTAAAGTTTTAGCGGAAACATTGTAGAACTCCATTTTAATTATTAAAAAATGATAACAAACTTTGTTTAAATTCGCGATACAAAAAAGAAAATTTTGTATCGCGAGATTCACGCATAAGCCTTGTCTCATTTTGCAAACATTGTTCTGGTAACCACTAATGTATTATTCTTACATCTAGTATAATAAAGCACTTGTAAGATCGCGCTTACACATGCCGCATGTGTACATACAAATTAAACAAAACCTCATATGAATATAAGCTTTTTACCTCCTGCCGCCTTACCCTGAAGCCGAGCCGGTATTGGTAAAAGTGAACCATTTTTTTTACAGCATGGGGAGTCAGTCTCATACTTAAGATTTTTTAATTACATAACAGCTTATTTCATAAATCCAAATTCGTATGTATTATATTTTTTATGGTTTGTGTATTACTAATTATTTTTCGTATGTATTAAGTTGAATGAGTCAAGAGTGGGAGGCGTTACTATGTCATGATGACGAAAAGTTCAACGTTAATGTCTCTTGAATTGAATTTTCCGTTTAAAATGTGTATGATCGGCACCTACCTATAAGTATTCGGTGTGCATCGACCTTAAAGGTCAGAGTCGCGTGCGTGATCGTGATTGCTCTCAAAAGTATTCGTACACAAACATTAGTACCAGTAGGTACGTTGCCAATATGGACCAAAATAACAAAATTCAACTGTAAATGGTGCTCTCTTTACCTATATTTAGACTGTATTCGATTTATCGTCACGGTCATCTTATATCTGTACGTGTTGATGCAGACAGGCAAACTAACTTTGAATCTAATCGCTATTTTTTTTTTTTTGGTAAATTGAAGTTCTCGTGTCATAAGACGTTAAACGAAAATATAATTTTTAAACTTCAGAAACAATTTGCGAAATTTGTCAAAAACAAAAATCGCCGATGAAGATGCCTACAGCAAAGGCGGATGAATATGTTTAAACTAATTATTTTTCAATCACAAAACATCTTTACAAACCCAAATAAACTATGCTATGACAATTATTTACATTGACTATTTGATTTGATAGGCTATTTTCTCAAATGTAACGGCGATGAGCCTCACTTTAACGTTATTTTATAAAGCTGAAACTCCGTGAATACTTTTTTTTGGTCAATTTGCACATTTTAGGGGGGCGGGGCAAACTATCGGTTTTAATCAGTCTAATAAACATACTTGACTTGTCTAGAGTCAGAAAATTTGAAAAAAAAAAAACTCTTTCATAAACTACAATACAAACATAGGTAATGAAATCGCACACAACTTTTTATTAAATCTGCGAAAGTATTTCTGGAAGTGAAATTGTGTAAGCGCGAAATTATGCGTGTCTGCTTGTGGGAATGCATTTAATATGAATCTCAAATGATACATATCTTTGCAGCTTAGATTTAGATTTAGAAATTGTATTCCATGGAAAAAGTACATAAATAAACATAGGTATAACCATCTTATCTAGAATCAGTTAGTATTCTCCAATAGCTCATGGTAACTACGAGTATGATCCATTCAGCGCACATAGTTCAATATTATTGCCATACTGAATCACTACTGATAATAAATGACACATGATTATTAATAATACGCGCCTGCAACATTTACAGTTTTCCGAGAAAATTCTAAAATGAAAAAAAATTATACACAGATTATTTTACTAGTATTTTTTTAAGTGTATAAGTTAAACCTTAGAAACTCGCATGTTTATTTAATATATAATCGAATTTTTTTTAGAGGTGATAGCGGTGATAATATGGAAACTGCTAGGAAGTTGTGCAAAAATTTTACAAGAGCCTTTTTTTCATAGGTTTTTGAGAATACTTCATATATTCTGCCTTAATTTTTTAAATACATTTTTGAAGAGGAATACAATGCACTAACCTATTTTGCCTGGCCAGAAACATTTATTAACATTATCTAAATAAGCCATGCAACTCTTGCCGACCTTCCTTGAAACAGGGGTGACATTGGCAAAGTGAACAAATTTTTTACAGCATAGGTGGTCAACCTCATACCCACCTACGCCAAGTAACTGTTTGGGTTTGTTTATTTTTTGCGGAGAAAATATCTTGTATTATTTTCCTTTCCAGCATTATGTTTTCTTTTGAAAAAAGGAAAGCTATAATTTGGAGTATTTCGATAAATAAATTCGATGAATTTTAGCACTATTAACAATATTTATTTGACTCTACACATAAAATATATTTATATTCATCAGAACAGGGCTGGAAGTCTCATCACCATGGTTATTCCTACCTACTGAATATCGGTAATATTTGTATGAAGACTAATCAGTTTGCAGGGCATATGTTTATTTGAGTTTTGGGTTTGAATGTTTAATCTTATATGCGGCATGTATAAGCGCGACCTTATATGTGTCTTGTGGGTATGAATTTAATATGAATCCTATATGTAATATATCTTTGCCACTTAGATTAGATTAGATAATCGAAGGGAATGATAAAATATATTAACTATTATTTACAATTTTGTTATTTATTTCATGGTCGTAGAAAAAGTATTGTATGCCACTGCACGTAATTGGCCTTTGTAACACGAATGCTACAAAGGCTATCATTACTAGGCAGTGGCATAAATAACTATTGTAAATATGATTCAGTAATATTAGAATGATGTACGATGGAAAACAAATGTTTATAAGAAAGTTTTTAATCTAAAACCACATTCGTTTTTGCGAATGCACACATAAGTTTATAATATGTATGTACGATTCACAATAATTATACTGTAGGTAGGTGCATAGTACATTAAATAAATTTAATACAGATAAGCTAATAAAATCTCAGATAAAAATAAAGTTCTTAGACAGAGGTATCCAGTACTTTGATTAGATATGTACACGGAAAAATTCTTTGTTTAAGTTTTAATTATGTTTCATTTTATAAAAATCATTTAGACAAGATTAGCATTTTTAAGGCCTTGGATTAAGAAATTTTATGAAAAACTAGTATATGATATGATGATAATATTTGGAAAAATATCATGTACCTGTTATCCTAAGTTGCACACGTATTATAAACTGAACCTTTATTTCTAATATTGGACGCTTTGTCTCTTGAGCCATTATAATCCAATTCCGAACAGCCAACTATTAAATTTTAAGAGAACTAAAACTGTTTCAGGGATAGTCTGTATGAGTTGCAGGGCTAATGTTCCTTTGAGATTTGGAATTGGTTTTGAAATACACAAGCAGCATGTGTAAGTGTACTTTATTCATTTGAACTCAGTTCAAATTTACTTCAGATATTTATTTAAATTTAAAAATAACCATTAAACTCGTACGATTTTGCTAAAGAAGGCACTTGCAGGAGTCACTTCAAAACATAAAACTTTGATTTATTATATTTTTTAGTGTTGATCTGTTAACACAGTGAAAGTCCATTTTTATAAATATTTAAAAATATAAATGGTAAAACTTTGATTTATTGTTTATATTAAAACAATTAACTGAAGCGCCCTTGGGGAGGCTAGTGCCACTAAACAGCATTATATAAATTAGGCAATTATTATTATTTAAGTAAAGATTTATAAAAACCTGAGAGTCTGTTTGTTCCGGTCTCCAGTCCTTTTTGAATTCCACCTGTCAGTTGACCAATTCCCAAGTATACGAGAGGAACACCAAAAAACAAAACAAATCTCACACCAAGTATCAACGACTGATAGCGCTTACGAAAGTCTCTTCTACTTCTGAAATGCATTTTGGCAAACGAAACAATCCAACAGTTACTGTTTCAGTAATGGAAATCAGTCGGCACACGTGAATGGTTTACTATCAGCAAGTACAAATGTTGTACATGCTGAATTATATAATTATGATTTGAAGTTATTAGTATCTATCAGGAGATGCTCGTCGCACAATCGTCCATGGTGGAGTAAGACACGTTATCGAATGGCTGGTCTGGAGATTCACTATACATGCTTTTAATTATTTTACTTACACTAAATAAATAAATACATTATGGTACTCGATGATAAACAAAATAAATATTATATATTTATTATCTTGTACTTTCTGTATTTGAACCTGTGTTTCTCAAACGTGGCATGACACATGCATTCTAAATACAACTCTGTTATCATATTAAGGGATGCTCCTCAATTTGCATTTCTATATTTAACCCACTCACATATGTTTTCATAAGTTTATTTTTATTAAAATTCTGGAAACCAGAAACTGTAAAAACTTTCAGTTTGATTGATCCCATTTCAAAAAGAATTTAGTTGTTGTTCAAATGTATTTATTTTTTTCCTTTCGTCTGATGAATATTTATTTATTAAAATAAATTCTGTGCATAAATAAATATCTACGTCGATCATGAAAAACGACTTTAGAAATAAAAGAGATGCTGTAATATCCGTTTATTGCCTAAATATTTAGGGGGGCAATCGATGATATTAATACCTGTTTCTGGCTTGTAACCTGAGTACGAGTTGCAAAACTTGAGTAAAGTAAAGTTTACGGAAAGTATTAAAGAGTGGTTTTCCCCAAAATCTGCCAAAGTCCATAAAGTGTAAGAAACAAAAACGGCAGATTTAGCTTTATAACGCGCCTTAAACTATCAAAAGTGACGTTTTACGTGATGGTGGCGTTAGTTCCTATTTTTTCTACGTTCATTTTTAGCCGTTTAGGTCTTTAAGCATTTTCACCATCTTATAGATCACGCGAAGACTAATCAAACGGTATCCATAAGTCCACATAAAAAAATGTCTCAAATAATACATCTCTATATCTAACCACAGAAGTATTGTAATTAAATTAAATTTCTAATCCATTATGTAATAAATTAGCACTGCAAGTGAAACGCTATTGTCGTTTTACTAAGAATGGCCAAAACCTGTGCTGAGTCTTTAGTTATTTATATACTAACATACTTATCTCAGTTCATTCATATCCATCACTTTCTTCATACATTTCCTTACTTTACATTATTTCTGTATATCTCATATACAACATAGAGTTGAAGTATTTTTTTGTTGAATATGTAAATAGATTATTATTTTACGCGTAAGACACCTGATTTTACATTATCTGTAAAACAAGTACTTTTCTATAGATTATGGGTAATTAATAATTGTGCACTTAAAGATTATTGTCAGCACATGCAGGGAAAAATGTACAACTGTTCATCAGTGACGAAACCTCTGTGAGGGCCAGTAGCTTTTGCCGTACTTAATTCATTAAAAAACATCCTGAAGTAAATTTTAACTGATCTGATTTTTTTTTAACTCTATAAGACATTGAAACGCCAAAAACACACATAATTATGTAGTCACACAGAGGTATACATTGGAGTAATATTTGGCCATCTAAGAACCGGAAAATTGCATATCGAAGGTTAAATCTGCAAACCAGCCAACTCCTTTTGGGAAAATATTACCGGAGAGGCAAAAATCATTGTGTCTATAATCTAAGTTACAAAGATAAATTAACATTCAAAGCTCATATCAAAAGCATGCCCCAAACCTCGAATGAACATACACCCTG
The DNA here is from genome assembly GCA_951799405.1 of Agapetus fuscipes. Classification (NCBI taxonomy): domain Eukaryota; kingdom Metazoa; phylum Arthropoda; class Insecta; order Trichoptera; family Glossosomatidae; genus Agapetus; species Agapetus fuscipes. The sequence continues at coordinate 9,446,194 of OX637332.1, forward strand.
CAACTTTTGCCGACCTTCCCTGTAACAGGGGTGACATTGGAAAAGTGAACCATTTTTTACAGAATGGTTGGTTAGCCTCATACCAACCTATAAAAGTCAAGGATTAAACCAACCATAAGTCGAGGAATAATTCTGAAAATATAAAAATTATTAATTTGAGATAATGATTTATTTTAAAATTGTATTTTCCAAATTTTTTATGGAGCCATTTATTTATTAACAAGAGTTTTTTTTGCTTTCTTGTAAAATTACCCGAAACGGAGTTAGCTGGTTTTCAGGTTAAGCCACCGACATGGTAGCCTACCCATGCTTGAATTTTTATGCACGTCTCTACTGTTCATGATCGTGCTCTTCGATATTCATCGGGCTTCTTTTTTAAGAAAACATCTTCGTTTTTATTTTTAATTTCAGTCATGTGTAAATTCACCTTTAAATTATCTTTCAAATGTAAAGAAACTAGAGAACGGATTATCAATTCCAGCTTTATCAAATATTTTCTTGTACATAAATAAATATTAGAATAATTTATTTTCGTGTGAATCATGCCTCAAAAGGTCGGCAATCGCTATAAAAAGCGCAAGTTCTCATGCAAGACCCAGTCGCACAACCTTGTTATCAGGGGATGAGAGATGTTAGAGAAGAACTTGCACTTAAAGGCATAGATATGTAAGAGAAATTGATGTATACAATTACTAAACCCTTTATTATTAACTCCATGCTTACAGGTATAATTCTTTACTACATTAATAATAAATAGAAAATATTTTTAAAATTATGACGTAATGCGTGAAACGTATGAATATTAATCTTTTTTCATTTAAAAATATAAGTATCGTATTAAAAAGCATGTCTTGATACTTCTATTCCCATTTCGCTGCATGTGATCTGACAATTAAATGCTTTTTATTGGCAAATTTTAATATTTTACTAATTAGGCATAACATAATCTGACGCTATAAAAACTAAATGAAGCTTTTCAACGATTAAAAAATCAAGTTGAAGGATTGCGTCTTATCTGAGTAATTTGTTAAAACGACCATTTCAAACATTCTTCGATTACATACTTGACCATCAGGAGCGTAACTGCTAAACATACATGGATTAATGTTCATATAAAAGTAAAACACAAAGTTTTTCTTCACGAGTTGATTTGTTTTCTGAAGCGCTTTCAATGCTATCACACCGTTATCAAGAGAACAACTTAATAATGGTGTGATAACATCCAAAGCACTAGAGGAAATAAATAAACTCGTGAAGAAAAAAAGAAAATTTTAGTTGTACCTTGTTTAATTAAAATTAATGTTCGCAATGTCTTTACACAAACTCTTAATTTTTTTTATCAATAAGTGTACCCAATTAACCTCAATTAATTATTTTCATTTACAATTGACGGTAAAAAAGAGCTACCCGAAGGTAAAAATCTTCCATGATGGTTTTGTGGTATGATGAGTAGTTTCTTGTGATAATGGATAAGAAAAGAGGAAAATGCTGACAATCTTAAGTATTTAAAAACTAAAAACGATGGTATTTACGGTCTGCAATAATTCTAAAATACTTTTAATTGATGTCTATCAGCATCCCTGTTAAATTAATAGATTACCACGCGAAAATTTCCCACTATCGCGTAAATATAAAAAATGTATCTAAGATCACTCCTATAGTGTGTGAATTAAGAGCTCTTTATACCCTAAATCTGACGTTTTTGTCTTACACTTTATGGTCTATAATCTATCTATAATCTAAGTTGCAAGCATATATTCATTTAAAGCTCTCAGATGTATGCCCACAAACAAACACGTGTAGTTCGCGCTTACAAATGCTGAATGTGTACTTACAAATAAAATCCAAACTCAAATGAACATAAGCCCTGCAACTCCTGCCGACATTCCCTGAAACAGGGGTGACATTGGCAAAGTGAACCATTTTTTACAGTATGGGTGGTCAGCCTCATACCAACCTATAAGTCAAGGAATACGAGTAATAAATGACATTTAAGTTTACAAAAAAAAAAACAACAAAACCTTAAAAATAAATCTATACAAAAAAAGTCAAAAATTTCTTATGCAAAAAAATGTAGCAAACTAATAAACCAACATTACAAATCAGCATTGCAGATTAGCCGCCACTTCTTCCTGTCCTTGCATACTTCTTTCATTTCATCCAGAGTCATAACCTTTTTCATACAAGCTCTCCTTTTATTATGACTCTGGATATTCCATTCACTCGCTATTTCGAAAATTTGGTCCATCCATACCTTTCTCGGTCTTCCTCTTCCACGACATCCATCTATTCTAGCAACATATACTTTCTTCGTCAATCTTTCATCACTCATTCTCTCCATGTGCCCGAACCATCTTAACATACTTCTTTTAATCTTCACTTTCACACTTTCCCTTACACCACATTCCTCTCTTACAAAATCATTCCTCACCCTGTCACTTCGTTTTTTCCCAATCATACTTCTTAGATAGTCCATTTCTACTGTATGGACTTTACTAATTTCCCTTTCACTCACCGTCCAGGCTTCACTTCCATACATCAAGGTGGGCACTAGTATACCACCGTGCACCGCCAATCTAACATTTTTTGAGAGATTTTGGTTCCTGGCGATGCAAGCGGTCGCACCCAGTACACACCTGCCTTTCATTATTCTTCTTTCAAATTCACCGGACATTCTTCCATCTTTTTCAAACTTACTTCCCAGATATACAAACTCATTTACAACATCAACATTCATTCCATTAATTTTAAATTCATAATTCATACTTTCATCATCTCTTTGAAAAATCAATACTTTCGTCTTACTTGCATTCAACTTCAAATGGTTACCTAACAAAGCTTCATTCAATCTAGAGAGCATTGTTTGCAATTCTACTGCTGAATCAGATACAAGAACTGCATCATCTGCATACAGTAGAACACTCACTTTGCTCTCTCCTATCATCAATCCACAATCATTAAGACTAGCATCTCTGACACACTTGTCCATGACTATGTTAAATAGCCATGGACTCATCACACATCCTTGCCTCACACCCTTATAAACTTCAAACCATTCACTATACTCACCATCAATACGAACACATGCCATACTATTTTCATAGTTCGCATGCACCGCATCTAGGAGAGCCCCATTTACTCCGTATGCTTTCAAAACATCCCATAACATACCTCTGTCTACTGAGTCAAAAGCCTTTTCCAGATCTACAAAGGCTGTGAACAGCTTTCCCCTCACCGACAATTGTTTTTCAACAAGTTGTCGTAGAGTAAAAATCTGATCAACACAGCCCCTACCGGCCATAAAGCCGGACTGTATATCGGAAATCCTTTCACTAGTAGTCAGAATCACATTTTTTATGATCACCTTACAGAAGACTTTTCCTGGTATACTGAGTAGACTGATTGGTCTGAAGTTCTGACAGTCTTTTTTGTCCCCTTTACCTTTGTAAATGGGAACAATGACTGCCTTCCTCCAATCCATCGGTACTACTCCTGCATTCACACAAAGCTTACATAATTCGTACATCCAATCTATCACACATTCACCTCCTGCTTTCAACATTTCACCATTTATACCATCAAACCCAGCAGACTTCCCATTCTTCAGACGTGAAATAGACACTATCAATTCTTCTTTCAAAATCTTCAATTCATTCTCTTCATCTATCTGTTCATAAATTCTTCTTTCACCCTGACCAAAAATTTCTTGAAAATAGTTCTTCCATCTCTTGCATACTTCTTCATTCTCCCATACCATCTCACCGGCAGCACTTTTGACTCCTGGAGTGGTCAATGCAGAAGATTTATTTCTATCCGCATTGATCCACCTCCAAAATTCCTTCTTACTGTCGGTGAAACTTCTGTTAATCCTTTCATCAATCTTTTTTTGTTCATTCATCTTGCTTTCATAAATTATAGTCTTCGCCATTCTCTTAGCTATCTTATATTCGTCTTCTAGCTTTCTATCATTTCTATCATTCAGCCAATTTTCATAACACTTCTTCTTAACTTTCACAGCTTCTTTTACTCTATCATTCCACCAGGCATCTTCTTTCAATCTTCCACCTTTCGTTACCCCACATGCTTTTTTAGCGCATTCAGTCATTCCTTCTTTCAGATCTTTCCACATACTTTCAATATCTTTTCCACACACACTCTTCTCAAGTTCACTCACTGGTCTTAGCAAAAAAATGACAGTAATGAAAAAAATCAAACATTTTTATGATTTTTTTAGCTTAATCAATTATAAAGTTTAAACAAAATATAAAAATTAAAAATTGCCACCACAAAATAATATTTCAAAAAACATGTTTGTTCACATTTGCAGCGTTTTTTTCGTGTGTTCTATATTTTAGAAATATTTTTTTTTTCTTGTTAATTACAGAACTATACATTTTTAAGTGAAATATTGGGCCATTTTTTTATAATGTCAGTAGTTTTTGCGTAAATATAGAAAAACTGAAACTACTTAAAATTTAATTCATCTACAAATTTTGAGTCTCATGAAACAAGCACATACGATGTAAGTGAATACACTCAGAAAGTTCGACGATTATTATTATTGAAAAATTTGTTTCCTTTCTAATTATTTTCAAGGAAATACCACTGCCAAACCTGTAAAAAAATGCATTTTTACACATTTCTTTATTATTTCGAGTTGCTTTTTTTTTCTTTAAATCAACTTGAATTTACAACACAAAAATATGAGATTTTGTCATGGAAGCAAATAGAGAATTTAATTGGAAATTATTATGAGAAAAAAATTGTAAGTTCGCACGAAAATTTCCGGGTACGGCCTTGGCAATATGTATTTGTGTTATTGTATCATGCATCAACGCCCAACCCCGCAAATTATCTGCTATTGAGTAATAATAAAAATCATCAAAACAATTAAATTACTGTAAATGCATAACAACAAATATTAAGAAAAAATACTAAATCAATGTTATATTGTTTACAACATTTAAATCAGTATTTTTTTTAACTTTGTTCTGTTTCAGGAATTTAAACATATTTTTAATGTTTTGTGTATAAATGATTATAAATCTTTATCGTTTTGAGAGATTTAAAGTATAACAAGTTTTTTTTCTGTACTATTTTTTATATAAAAATTAACAAACGTTTTCGGCCTTTCGCTTATCATCAGGTATCAAAATAAAAATAAAAAAACGTTGTATTGAGTTATGCAAATATCGTATGCTTTTGTGTGTAGAATTTTTTTTATTTAAACAAATAAATCTAATTGGCTTTACGTCAATCGCTCAATTATATAAGGGAATGTTTTTTTTTTCTTTACAAAAAATATTATTTCCTCCGCGGTCCTTTGACTTAATGGAAAAAATATTATACACAAATGGTATCATTAATTATTTCTTTTTTGTTATTATTTCTATTAATATTCTTTGTTTTCAACCAAGGGGCTTTTTTTAGAAAAAATTAAAACCTGCCTGTTTCGTGTGTTATTCCTGGATGTTAATTGGATAACTTTTGTATTGTTTCTAAATGAACAGTATTTTCTCGCTCTCCACATTACTCTTATTTTCTCATCTTGAAATTCGTCATCTTGCCATTCATATTATACATATATATACATACAAGTATTTAGACTCACAGACTTATCTTCAATTTTAATATATAAGGACCCTTGAAGTGTGCTACACACAAAAACAGCGCTTTCAAAGAATCAACTCAAATGCGATTTATCAATTTAATGTGGATAAATTTATTTTCATTTTCATTTGATTTTAAGTTTTTTATTTATTTCACTATTCGAGATTTTTTTGTTCCTGACTAAAAGGGTTGTATGAGGCAGTGGCGGCGCAAGGTATAATAGTGCACCCCTTCATATGTTTTTCGTATGGATTTGAATAGTGGATAGGGGGCGCCTTAGAAATCTCGCCCAGAAACGCTATTCTGCTAAATTCCTTACGCTCTTAAGCAGAGGCGGCTCCTCAATAAAAATGTTGGCAGTTCATAATTTTCGCAATTTCATTTTTCCTTGTATTTTTTTTTGCTTTGAATGGAAATTGCAAGAAATACGTACCTAAATATATATTGTTTTATTTAGTTATTAAAAAAACTGTTTTATTTTCACTTTTTATTATTATTTTTTTAAAGGACACAAATGTTTTCGACTACACAGTAGTCATCATCAGGTCTGTGTTCTTTAAAAAAATATTAATAAAAAGTGAAAATAAAACAGTTTTTTAATAACTAAATAAAGATGCATTTTCACAGTGTTAATACACCAACCATCCAAAATATATTGTTTTATTTACTTATACACGAGTAAGTAAGTACCTACACCCGTTTTGGTGCATAACAAATAAGCGTATTTTAATCTCGTACTTACAGTTACATATTTGAAATGGAAATCCATCCGTCGCTCCTTCGCTTGAGCGAAAGCCTCAATCAAAGCCAAATCAGCACAAAATTTTACACAATCAATTATTCTAGATATAATTATTAATCTGTTTGAACGCACTTCGTCATTGAACTTTTTACTTGATTGTCTATAATTAACATCAAGCATTTGTCGAAGTTCTGTTCGGCCTAATAAATTGAAATGCATTACAAGCTCAACTTGAGTTTGCGAAAGTGCATGCTGTTTAACTTTTATCTTTTTCACCATCTTCACACACTTGCGATGCTTTCAAATAATGTTTTTATTCAAATACTATTCAACTATTTTTTTCTATAATGTCCACGTTTACTTTATTATTAAAATTTATCGTCAGAAAATTAGTAAAAAACAAAATTGTAAGTTGTTTCACGATAAATTAGAAAATAATGGAAAAAATCTTCACGTTCGATGAAAAAACATCCAGCAACTGTTTATTTTAACGTCAACTGATGACGGAATGGAGGTCAACCAAATTCGAGTTACTGGCTTATATTATTTATAATCAATATCCTACAAGGATTTCATTGTTTTCGAATATCTACGCACGAATAATTATAATATGCCGGCAATGCACGCATCTGTCTTTGTCGTACGCACTAAAAAGCCTATAATGTATCCGCTCTCTCCCTCCATACACGGTTTCTAACCGATCTCAGAAAATGTATGGGAATAATCCGTTAAAATCTGTTCACTTGGACAAATGCACGAGGAGTATAACTAAACAATAATATTATGTATTATGGACGGCGGGTTTGTACTAGCGCTCCATATAATTATGATTTTTTACTTCAGCGACCATTCAAAACATCTGCCACACAATATACTTTTATATTTTAAAGTTGATACAATTATTTTCTTAAAATTATTACAAAATCTAGGCAGTGCACTGCCCCGTTGAACTGTATTAGGGAACCGCCTCTGCTCTTAAGGTGACGAGATAGCGATTTGTGTCCAAAAATAAGACGTACTGGGATTTTTTATGCATGGAGTTTTTTCGCAAGCGCTAGTAAGTTCCGACGGATTGATATCCAAAGTGTAAGGAATTAAGCAGAATAGCGCTTCAGGGTGTGCTAAAATCAGCACTGTATAAATCTAACCACCCCCCCCCCCTGCTGTACAAACTTGCTTCACTTTTGCCAATGCCACCCCGGTTTCAGGAAAAGACAGGAGAAGTTGCAAAGTGCATGTTTTGCGAGGTTTGGTTTATTATGTTTTTACGCATGCAGCATCTGTAAGAGCGAATTTATGATATTTCATATGAACCTTTAATGTCAATATATCTTTGCAAGTTGGATTGTAGATTACAGATATGTAAACACGAGCAATCTCCTCGGCTTGAATGGTTTCGCTGCTGGCTAGAGGAAGGAAACGTGAAGACCGTAGGGAAGAGCTGTGTGGATGGAATCATCTCGATGGAATGATAAAGATGAGGCGGCTCGCTATTGATTCACGAGTAGAGCGCGCCGGTAGTGTGCTCGAGGAACGGTCAGCGGTCGGTATGTACATAATATGTACTCGGTTCCATGACAAAACACCACAGTGACTAAACAGCACATGACATAACAACACCCTATATTACGTCACATGGCATTGCGTCACATGACAAAACATCACATAATATTACATCACAATAACTACACCTAATAATAATAATGCTGGAATGATGCTACGCGGGATGCGTGTTCCCATTCCACCACTCAACTCGAATGTTCACTCACACATGCACACGGAAGTATTGGAACATTTTCGTGCTGTTTTTGGTGAACTTTCGATTTTTTCAAATTGCACAAACCTTTATAAGTTAAAGGTATTTCGTTTCGATATCGAGGTAGAATTGAATTATATCCCAATGTAATGAATTCGCTGCAGATTGTATTAAAAACTTTATAAAATTGGATCAGCAATTTGAAAAAATCGAAAGTTCACCAAAAACAGCACGAAAATGTTCTCGAAAAGCAAAAATATATTTACTAGTAACAGTGAAACCCGTGTGCATGTGTGAGTGAACATTCGAGTTGAGTGGTGGAATGGGAACACGCTTCCGGGATCTGTTGCCGTGGTCTGTGGGAGCTGGAGCTTCCGGACGTTTCGCCCATTTCTACGATGGGCTTCTTCAGCGTGAAGTATGATGATGATGATGATCTTGATGAGAACTGCGAAACGTCCGGAAGCTCCAGCTCCCATAGACCACGGCAACAGATCCCGGAAAGCATCACTTAAGCATCATCAGCCGGCCGTGTTAGCCTAAAACTCTTATTCAATAATAATAATATTAGGATGATTTATTTGGTGAGCGCTGTTTTTGTGTGTATCACACCTCAAGAGCCCTCTGCAAGCTTGGTCGTCACTGTAAAAAGCATCAATTCTCAAGCAGGACCCAATTGCTCTAAGGCTGGATGAACTTTTACTGACCGGTCTTTGGTAAAGGTATGCGATTTTTTTACCCAGCGAAGAGCATAATTGAAAATATAAATGGTCCTTTTTTTTTGCTCAACTGCGATTCGAACCCACAACCTTCCATTTACGAGTTAGAAGAGTTAACCTCTAGATTACGGATCAGTTATTTTTTTTTATGTTTTGATTTGATGTTTTGTCATATGATGTAATGTCATTTGATGTTATGCCATGTGGGATGTGATGCTATGCCATGTGACGTTTTGTCTTCATGACGTTATGTCATGTGATATTTTTTCCTGTGATGCTTTGAATTATGATGTATTGTCATCATGATGCTATGTCATGTGATGTTATGCCACGTGTTGATTTGTCACTGTTCTGTTCTGTCCTGCTACCGTACTCGTACGTCTCCAATCACGCTCCCCGCCTCGAGCCCTCCCAGCCCTGCCACACTCTCGCCTTATATCAATGGAGCACTTTTGTACTAACCGGCCATACAGTGGGGAATGGGAAATATATTTTCAGTTATTCGTAAGACAACATTGCTATAAAATATGTGTAATTAGAGTTTTACAGCCATTTCACAAAAGACGCACTTTTTGCTCATTCTGCCCGTTTTTTTTTCTATCCGGTCGAAAGTCAAAAGTGTATGGAGATAATAATGTCAGGTCAGGATTACTGTGAATGCAGCAAGAAAAAATGAAGCACAAATCGCTCAAAAGCTTGAGAAATTGGATTTGATAGCTACAAAGAAAGTTTTTACGCAGTTTGCTCGGTAATCCATAGACAATCCGGGCAGAATGCGCTGTGTTTGAAAAGGCCCTTCGGCTTACACGGCCGGCGGTTGACCCTAGACTCTAGAGAGTTGCTTTCAGGATTCTACTGCCGTGGTCTATAGGAGCTGGAGCTTCCGGACGTCTCACCCATACCTGCGATGGGCTGTTGATGAAACTATGTTTTAAAATGCATTCTCTTTATATTGAGCAACGGTTCAAAAAGAGAACAAAGAGTTTAAATGAAATGCAAGTGCGTTAGCGTTATACACATTCATACCAAAGGAACGCAATATAATTTTTTTCTTCTTATAATTGGTGAATACTCGTTTTCACCATCTTACCAATTTGCAGTCTACTGACGCTTCGGACTCGTAATCAAATTGTCATTTGTTCGATTCCCGCAGGAACACACAATATAATATTTATTTTCAATAAATAAGTTCCTCGCTGTTTTTTAAGTATTTTATTCACAAAGTTTCATTCAGACTTACGGCAAATGAGTCTTCTTTGTAAGACAAGCACTTACTAGCAATGAATAACCATGCAACGGACTCTTGAGATTTGGTTCACACAAAAACAGGACTTTTTTTGTGCTCCTTGACTGATAGGTTGGCATGAGGCTGACCCCCCGTGCTGTAAAAATTGGTTCACATTTGCCAATGCCCCCCCGGTTACAGGGAAAGGCGGCAGGACTTGCAAGGTGTATGTTCAAGTGAGGTTTTTTTTTATTTTTGATGCATACATGCAAAATGTGTAGGCGTGAACCTTCATGTGCCGGTTTGTGAGCATGCATTTAATATGAACCTTAAATGTTAACATACCTTTGCAGCTTAGATTAAAGATTATCGACACAAATAAGTCGTACTGACATCATTTATCTACTATGCAATCATTTTGGTTTTTCCAAGCCGGAAATTAACGAAACTCTACAATTAACTCAGCTTTTTGTTAGTTTATGATACTTAACACATAGGATCATTATACAAGTCTATTAAATGCAAGAAAAGGGAGTCTTGACTCTTCCGTGACTGACTTCATTGAAACACATAGTCAATGTCAAAGGCAGTACGTGCTCAAAGCAACTAACCTACACAAATAGTGTAACTTTTTGTTGAGTTTCTCTAAAGGGTCGCATCTGGCGGGTGGAAACTATTTATTTTTACAAGTCCCGATGTTATTCATTTCTTGGCTGAATAAACCTTACCGGTATTTTATTTTGATACCGGTAAACTTTATTCGAGATTCGAACCTGAGCTCACGACATGGAATGCTACCATTCTACCACTGAACTATCGCCCGCACAAGCAGTTCCCAAAATATTTCAAATAATCATTATAATTTTTTCCTACCTGCAGCAAGAAAAACCACATCAATGGTGAAAACTGAAATCAACAGTTCTTTCAAATGGACGGTTAATAGATGACAAAGAAATATGGAGAAATTATAAAGACCTGAGCGGTAGTATTGAAAAGAACAAGCAGAAAAATGTTCCCACTAAGGGTTGTTTGAGAAAAAGTAACCACCAGGATAACTGTTGAATAGGGGCAATCTATAATCTTAGCATCAAAAAATTATCAAATTTAAGATTCATAATTAATGAATGGCCACAAGCAAACACAAGGTAAGTTGGCGCTTAGACATGTCTCCTTACAAAATAAAAATTGTATTGTTAAATGTCGAGCAAGCTGGAAAAAACTCCATTTCACGACAACGAAGTACATTTTGTACCAGGATTTGCCAAATTAACCATCGCCTTCCCCTCTTGACGGTTGGCCCGGCGCGCCGGGCCAACCAATCTCCGTCCCCTATCGGTCGTCTTTGGTTTTCACGTCAATATTCCAAATTTACCCTTTAAATAAATCCTTTCGTTACAGATCCAAGGAAAAAAAAGTTCCGTAAATTTATATTATGACCAAAATCAAATAGTATTTAAGCAGGGCTTAGGTTAATTTGAGATTGGGATTTTATGTTTTAAGTCTACGTACGGTTTGTGTAAGCACGAACTTATTCTGTCTTGCCTGTCGGAACTCGGAATGCATGGAATATGAATGAAAAATGTTATGTATCTTTGCAACTTCGACTACAGATTATAGATGTAGACATTTGAAGCTTTTACTGAAAACCATACACGGCTACATCATGGACCTTCATCCCACGGAAAGAGTGTTTGAGGCTTGCTATGAATGATCTCGGTTTCTGTGTCAAGTGGAGTAAATGTTTATGGGAAGTAAGAATTTATTTGTGGCGGAAAATAATTTTGCAATTATTACGAGTTGACTTTGTCACGGAAGAGTTATCCCATTTAGTGCCAATTGGCAGAATAACACGTCGACAGCTTAGAGTGCTTCTCTTACAAGTCTTTAGGCCATTCATGTCTCAAAAAAATATATGTTACAAGTATTTTTCTAAATAATATTGACGGTTAAATGCAGTAAGCAAGTAAGTAATAAGCGACATTTTGGTCAAAAATAAGCTATGAATGGTATTTTAATTGAAATTTTCCTATCTTTCTAATGCGCTAACTCCCATAGCTCTACGATGATTTTTGTGTTGTTTATGCCAAAGCAAACAACTGCGTTTTCAAAGTACGGTTTTTGTGTTACCGACAAGATTTTGGTCTTTTTTGTCCTAAAGCCGATTGTGACATTAAAAAAATCGTACAACATCGTAAAACCACATTTATAGGAATGTGAATTAATGCCTTTGTTTTTTTTCAATTTTAGAGCTGTTCTGATTTTAATCATATGATAAAAAATAAAAAAGTGATTCCATTTTTCTGCAATCTCAAACTTAAAACTGCTCTCCTGACTAATTTAGTTTATGTCGCTTATGCCCTACTGCCTTTTAACCATCGATATACACAACTCATGGTACGTTTTCGTCGAACCCACCCCTGTCTTAATAAAAATGCAGCTAGAGTAGCAGATTATATTTTCATTTGACGTTTAGGTTTGCTATTTAAGTATACACTACACATAAGAAAAAATATATAATATTAGGATGATTTATTTGGCGAGCGCAGTTTTTGTGTGAATCACCCCTCAAGAACCCTGTGCAAGTTTGATCGTTGCTATAAAAACCCCATACTCATGCAAGATCCAGTTGCTGTAAGGCTAGATTGACCTTTGGTGTCGGTCTTTGGTAAATGTATGTGCATTTTTCAACCCAGCGAAGATTATCTTTGAAAATATAAATGGATTTTTTTATTGGCTCCGCCGGGATTCGAACCCACAACCTTCCATGGAATTTCAACTCTTCTTAAGTTTTTTAGTTTCAATTCACTTATTTTAAAAATAAGATTTTATAAATAAGTGAATTGCAACTATGTTTTATCCATTTGAATTTTTAAATAATTAAAAATGGACTTGACGATGATGATTTCTTTATCAGCGCCGTTTCGTAACTCAATGTCACTCCAAGGGCAAGGGCAAGGGACTTTCACTGTGGAAACAGATTACCCCTAAAAAATATAATCTTATCTAAGTTGCAAAGACATATTATATTTTAAGATTCATATTAAATGTATTCCCATAAAAAGACTCGTTAAATTTCGCGCTTACACATGACGCATGTGGAAGTACTATATTAATGCATAAACCCTGAAACTCTTGCCGACCTTCCCTGAAATAGAGGTGACCTTGGCAAAGTGAACCATTTTTTTAAAGTATGGGTAATCAGCCTCATACCAACCTATAAGTCAAGGAACACCAACAATTAATCCTTCTCTTACATTAGAATACTTAAAAATTTAAGTATCGGTTTAATTTCTTACTGTATGGGTGGTCAGATTTATTCCAACTTATCACGTAAGGGTCAATAATTATACAGTACATTGATTATTTTTGATATTTAATTACAAAATGTCATGTACAAAATATGAGAATGCTTAAACAAATATTTTTGTTTTAACAATCTGCCATTTCTCACATTGCTCATTTGGCAATGTATCATGTTGCATTCAAAAGAAGTCGGAATGTATTTTTTTGTTTGGTTACTTTGGCTTTTTAAAACAATTCAACCTAAAACAATGACTCATGGACATATCAAACTACAGTGTAAGTATAACTGCTACTTAAGCTCATATTTACTTTATACTATACTTATAATTCTTAATAATTAGCAGAGCTTATGGGTGGTCCATGACAATACATATGCTAAAGCATTAAAATGTATGTCGTTATCTTTTTTATCATTTAGTAAGTTTAAGAAATAATCTAGAACTGAGAACAGTTGCACAATATGCCAAAATAACTATTTATCTTCCTTGAATAATAGGGTAGTATGAGACTGACTCTCCATGCTGTAAAAAAAGTGGTTCACTTAGGCCAATGCCGCCTCGGTTTCAGGGATAGTCAGCAGGCGTTACAAAGCTTATGTTTAGGTGAAGTTTGGATTATTTTGTATGTACACATGCAGCATGTGTAAGCTCGAACTTACATGTGCCTGCTTGTGAGTACGGCCTTAAATATCAACATATATCTTTGCAATTTAAATTATAGATTATAGATATATTTTTTTTAGGATGGAACACATTTTCTTACAAAATATTTATTTATCTAATAATCTCAAGTTACTGAATGTGAGGAAAACTAGCATTCACTTTTGATTCACGTCATGAATTACAAAGTTGAACAAAGCTTCATTCATAGTGCAAACTTGTAACCACGTTATCTCCGAAGGAGTCACACTTATTTATTTTATCGAGTCTTATGACAATGCTGTTTGCCTGCTCGCGAAGGCGCAGGTTCTCAATTTTCGTGAAAGCTTTGAAATAAACACGGAAAAGGGAAAACGTTTCTGACGCTCTTGATGAGAGTCGAATCCTAGCCTTCTGGTTTTCAGTGCAAAAATTCTACTAACTGCTATTGATTATATAATATCAACTATAGGAAATTTCTATAGTTGAACGAAAAAGAAGAGGAAAATTGACCATTCTAAAATAGAGCGTAGAGAAATAGAAAAAGTGGTTACATTTATTTATTATATTATTCCGAAGTGGTGTGGAAAAGACAAGTAAAAGAGGCAATTGCAAAGTTGAGTGAGGAAGAAGAGGAAAAGTGATCATTTTGATGATGAGCGGAAATTACGTTTAAAAGTGATATTTCCAAAACTCGGCAAAGACTTGGTGGATAAGTAAAAATTTCCAAGTTGTGCGAAGAAGAAGATATTTTAAAAAAAGTGTCGGTGTTGTTCCCGAGTGTGTCCCTCGCCCGTGAGACTGGAGAGGCGGGAGGCAGGAGCGGTTCTTGTGTAGTCGTGCTAATATGGAGCCACCATGGGTCCCGCGCACTCTCTAAAATAATTGACAGTCAGTCATTGTTCCTAGGCCGAGGGCACCGGTATGCCCGTGTAGACATCGCGCCTGGCCGCGCCACACCATCAACCCGAAGCGCAACGCCACGACACACATTCAGTTCAGTTTTCAGTGAGTGCGGTCGCCCAGGAATCCGGCATGGATTTCGATTATGTAAACACAACGGAAGGTACGTCTCCCGATCAAAAGGATCATCACGATTCCCATCGTCCGAACAAACACCATGCAAGCCCATCATTCAATTCAAAACACAAACCCAACTTTAAACGTTACTTTAAATTTATTTACCGATGAGTTTTAAAACAACGTTGCTTCCACACAATGCTGATGAAAAGATTGGCAAACTTCATTTTCATATTTTCAAATTTAAATTATATTAATAAAACGTTTTGGCAGTAATCTGGCGCGTCTCTACGATCACGAAAATTATTTTTGGATTACATTGATTCTTATTTCTTGCAATTTATTTAATCCTTATTTTGCAAATTGTCGTTACATTTCTTACATGTGTATGATAATAACGATATTGTAGGATGTAATAATCCGTAATTTGTGATGTAAGATACATGTAAAAGAAACTATGTCTAGTGAGTTATATAATATCAGCAATGAGTGTTTGATCCAAAAGCAAAAGTGTATTGAATTAGTTTCCAACGAGTGGTGGAGCGAGACCTCTGTCTGGAAGGATTGGATCTTCCGCTTTGTTAGAGTATTGGTGAGTCCTTATAAGAGACGTCAAAGTCTGCACTCAAACTGTGTAAGTCACATTTTTTAATACAAACTTTATTTGTAATTTTTCAGGTAACAATACACCCTCTTTCTTCATTTTTAATGTAAACTAGTTATTTTTTTATAAATTCAATAGGAAAAACAAAGTTTTAATTCACTTTTATTTTTAAACTAGTTGTGCGCATCTGATGATCTTTGACTTATAGGTTGGTATGAGGCTGACCAAGCATACTGTAAAAAATCGTTCACCCCTATTTCTGGGACGGTCGGCAAGAGTTGCAGGGCTTATGTTCATTTGAGATTGGGTTTTTATATTGTAGGTCCACATGCGGCATGTGTGAGCGCGAAATTATGCGTGTCTGCTTGTGGGAATGCATAAATATATGAATCTCAAATGATACATATCTTTGCAACTTAGATTTAGATTTTATATAGATAATAAATACTTATCGAGACATATGTAATTTTATAAAATTCCAGTTATTTATTAATATCTCAATGTTAAAAGGTATATTTTTTCTGGATTCTTTTACAAGATTCCAACTATGATCTAGGTTTTACTCAAAAATATAGTTACACTTCTGAACAATTCCTTTTACTGTGAAAATATTATTTTTTCTATGAAACAATTACTGAATAGGAGAAATGCATAATAATTTAATCCTCACACAACCATTTTCTTCAAACCATGTAAAATAACCTTGATTTTAATGCAGGTACTTCATTTTACCTAAATATTAAAGTAAGTGCATTACTGACACGTAGGTACATAAAGCACATGATAAATTCCTTTAGATTACCACTACTTGTTTTTAAAAGACACTTCATTCGCATTTTCTAATCGTAGGTACATTATCTTAAAGTAGAGAATAGATTTCATTTAAAAATATTTTTATAGAAATGATCTACATAGCCGTAGAAATGACTATGTAACTCTATATATAAATACATTGATCGTGAAGTACTCGTATATACTTTATTACCTTAAACTTGAGCAAAAGTTTCTTGAAGATACAACAAATACTGCCGTTAGCTTTGAAAGATATAATAACTATTATTCACAGAAACCTGTAGAGTTTCCGATACAAGCAATTTTCTCACAAAGTCTCAGCACCCACCTGTTGATTTTCTACCTTCAAGTGGCTTTGAAGTAAGTCAAATAACAAATACGATGAAAATTTGCAATCTTATTAATATTGCGAGATTATTGTTATGAGTATTTTGTATTTTTTGCACAATTTCATGCTACATGCATAATTATCTCTATGTGAAGTACCTATGGAGAATCAGGTTTAAATTCAATCACGCATTTTACCAAAACGTAGGGAAAGAAAAGCATTCAATTCTATGAGCAATATATGTAGCTAACCTAAAATTCGAAATCTCATATTTTTTATAATCTCAAAATCTCTTAAATTCAGCGAGAAAAGAGCAGATAATTATCATGTTATCATTTTCTAAAGGGCACCAACTCCTTTTTAAGCACTCAAACAAGGACTAATCTTTATTTACAAATTAATTAAAAATGTGTTTTTTACTTTTTTTAGTAAGCATTTTTTTACTAATAATTCTTATCTCTTGTTTTTCAGAAAACTTTTATAATTATCAATCCTCACGATCGGGAGAAGATTTATACCTACACTTGTCTTATAGGTCTATTAGTCTTATAAATATTTTTAATGATTAATTCTTAGAATAGGTTCACTTAAAATAGTTGTGAAAAGTACTTTTTAAGTGAAAGTAAACACAAAAACTTAAGTGTCATCTTGAAATGTGAAAGTGGTTTTTGATTTTATTAGGTAGTTCACGTGCTTGATAATAATTGATAACAGATTTATAATAAAGTGAAAAAGTATTTTTAAGTAGTTCATAATGCAGCTATACATCTATCTACTTTTTTATTTTATGTTAACAGTTTATGTAACAAGTGATAACAATATCAAAACAACTTTTCATCTACGTGTATAAATAAATGCAATACTTATAATTACTATGTGGCACTGTCTACGGCCTACGCGTCGTAGCGCTTAATTGTTTACATGCCAAAAATATATCTTACGTAAAATATCCATTCAAATTTTATTTTTAAGTAAGATGATAGCCTTTAGGTTTGTAAATATTTTGACAAAATACACATATTAAATAAGATACCTATATATTTTTGGAATAGCCCGTTAAATTATGTATACCTATATATTTTTGGAATAACCCGTTAAATTATGTACCGTTTTTCATGACTAATAACTTTTGCTATGATTTGTAGCTAATCTAGTCCTTAAAATGTATACAGATATGTTTTTTCTATCGTGGTTGTTTGATCAATGGCAAAAGATTGCGTAGCCATCCTCTTTGTATAGTTCCATCTTACAAATAAATTAAAAAAGAAAACAAACTCTTTTTAGATTACATTTAGGGGATTATACGTGATCAACGACCGGTTTCGCCAACAAAATTCAACAAATACACTAACCAATACCATTTTTGAACCCAGTCTAGAATTATTGTAAGTCATATTACCGAGGAATCAATTTCTAAGAAATGACCACACACCGTTAAATTATACTATGTTGACACATACCCTCCCTGCATATCCCTGTTCCCCAAATCTATTCGTCTATATTTATTGAGATTTAGGTTTCTACACGTGTAAGCATGAACTCACACGTGTCTGCTTGTCGGCATACGTTTTAAAATGAATGTGAAATTTGAATTCTATTTTTGCAACTTATATTACAGATAGATTGTAGATAAAATCCAGGTGGTAACACTTCGGACTCGTAACTGGAAGGTCGTGGGTTCGAATCCCGGCGGAGCACAAAAAATATACCATTTATATTTTCAAATTTGCTCTTCGCTGGGTTGAAAAATTCATAAACCTTTACCAAAGACCGGTCATCAAAAGGTCCATCCAGCCTTACAACAACTGGGTCTTGCTTGAGAATTGGCGCTTACTACAGCGACGCCCAAGCTCGCAGAGGGCTCTTGAGGTGTGATACACACAAAAACAGCGCTCACCAAATAAATCAGCCTAATTTGATTTTAATTAATTTAATTTAATTTAATTTAATAAAAAAGAAGACAGCCTTTTTTAAATGGGCATTTCAATGGTTTTGAAGCTTTTCTTTTCATAGCCATATTTATGTAAACACATTCTGACAAAAGTCATGTCCATGTTTTTATTTTATTTTTTTCAATTCGTTTCATGGTTCTCATCGAAAAATTAAATGAAATAATATTGTTCTTCTTCTTTTATTTATGGTTTTCTTAATAAAATTATTCGCTTAATCTTTTTTGTAACTTAAAACAACTTATAATCATATCTGTATTTATCGAAGCTCAGTACATTATACGATTAAACAACACGAATTCATAAGTATTAATCATACATATATTTCAAAGGATAAGTTTTAAATTTACTTTCTCTCAACTTGCTAAAAGCTTCCATTGGGAGAAAAATCTCTGGCTTTCTAAACATCATTTCAGCAATAAAGACAACAAATCATACTTTTCTATCCCCTAACCATGCACAGATAAGAAAGTTCGGAACTAAACATAATCAAGTTGATCCAAGTAGGTACAACATCTAAATTGCTGATCATGTGTTTTCAAGAGTTGAAAAGATTGTTCGCAGAATTGACATCCTGAAATCTGTACACCGATTTTATCTTTATTTATGATGTAATATTTTATATTTTTGTTTCGTGATTTATAGATTTGTGGGAGGCTGACCACCCATACTGTAAAAAGTGGTTCACTTAACCAATGTCACCCCTACTTCAGGGAAGGTCGACAAGAGTTGCCGGGCTTATCTTCATTTGAGATTGGGTTTTTATGTTGCAAGCTCACATGCAGGATGTGTAAATGTATGTTATATAAATCTTAAATATAAATATACATTTACAACTTCGATTATAGTTCAGAATCCGGTTATAAGCTCAGTTGATAAAATGATTTCATTTACCACCAGAGATCAGGGTTCGATCCCCATAAAGAGTGTCAAAAAGATTTTTTCGTTGTGGTGTTTCCTTCAATCCCAAAATATAAAAGTGGCAAGGTGTAGCCTTTACCAGAAACGAAAACTTGTCCCATTGAGAATAAGGAAACTGCCACATTAAGGCCCGGTATATTGAACAGTAGTAATATTTTAGTTAACTATTACTTGAACTTTTATTCAAAATACTCAATCTCGAGTTAACTAAAACCGAACATTACCGAACTATGAAGCCCCGCCCCCTAATCTTGGAAATAATTAAAATGCCATTTAAAAGCATTAAAATAAACAACTATTCATAAAAATCATATGCCTAACCTTCATTAAGCTAGAAAATGAGACAAAAAATGTTCAGTTTGCAACAATTTTAATGTATCCTTAGGATTAAAAAAGAACAGCTGCTGTCAGTGAAGCGCCGCCATCTTGAAAATCGAAAGTTAAAGTTACTAAATATTTAGGCCCGGTATATTGAACTGTAGTAATATTGTAGTTAACTATTACTTGAACTTTCATTCAAAATACTCAATCTCGAGTTAACTAAAACCGAACATTACCGAAGTATGAGGCCACGCCCACAAATCTTGTAAATAATTAAAATGCCATTCAAAAGCTTTAAAACAAACAACTATTCATAAAAATCATATGCCTAACCTTTATTAAGCTAGAAAACAAGACAAAAAATGTTCAGAGTGCAACAATTTTGATGTATCCTTACATTAAAAAAGAACAGCTGCTGTCAGTGAAGCGCCGCCATCTTGAAAATCGAAAGTTAAAGTTACGAAATATTTACTGCCGAAATTCGGTGAGTGAAATATTATGATGATTTAACTAAAATTGCATTTTAGTTAACTTTACGATACTTCAAAATACCGGGCCTTACTGGCGAAATTCGGTGAGTGAAATATTTTGATGATTTAACTAAAATTGCATTTTAGTTAACTTTACGATACTTCAAAATACCGGGCCTAAGTAAAGTGATTGGTTAAAGGAGGCCAATTATGTGTAAAAGTAAAAAATAAAAGTTACGATGGCTTCATGCGATTTATTGGGAGATATCACAGCAACAAGTTGCTGTTTGTGTACAATTTAGCTGCATTAAGCTTTGTTTATTATGTACTTACCTTTCTTTTTTATTTTGATCGTCAGATTTTTTTATCAACTGTAGATACAGGATTATTTCTTAGAATGTTTTTAATAAATTTAAATAAATAAATAATGAGATGATTTTTTGGAGAGCACGGTTTTGTGTGAATCACACTTCAAGAGCCTTCTGCATGCTTATTAGTCATCGCTATAAAAAGCGCCAATTCTCAAGCAACCTTTAGTAGCCGATTCTTAGTAAAAACAAATTAATTTTTCAACCCAGCTTTTTAATTGTCTCCGCCAGGAATGTAGCCCACGCCTTTCCGATAACAAGTCCAAAAAGTTAATCAATAGACCATGGACAAAATGCTATGTTTTTGTTTTGTATGTATGGAGTTTTTGATTAAAGGCTTCCTACCTTAAATTTAAAATAAAATAAAGTATGTATGAGATGTCATCGATTTTTTTTACAAGTCTTATGTTAGCGCGAACGTGTTAGTTACTTAAATATGAATCTGAAATGTCAATCGTAGCAATCTAGATACATTTATTCTAGTGATTATCGCTTTGGACTCGCTCTCTTCGGGTTTTGGATTAGATTTTCGGCACTCCCTAATTTTTAAATCAACTTTTTTCTGGGTCAAAAAAGTCATAACCCTATCAAAGACCGGCCCCAAAAGGTCCATCCAGCTTTTTGCTTGAAAATATTTTTTAAGGAATTTCCCGTGACTCCCTAGATTTCAGAGCCTCTAAGGGTCCATGACACTTGTTGAAGTGCCACAGAAGCATTGGTGATGTGGCGGCCCGATCCTTTGTTGCAGGACTGTTAGCTGTGTAGTGTTGTGTTGTGTGTTGCGTTGGCTTTGTTTTGATTCGAAAATCGTTATAACAATGATCAAGTTCGCAATGGGCGCTGGGTGTTACGTCAAATCATTTTGAATAAACAACCATTCAAATATAATCCAATGTGGTTTCTTTCAGTATTTCTTTGGGATTTGTGTTTTTGTTGAGTTAGTGAGCGCGCTTAGTGTTTCATACTGCAATTATTAGAGTTTTATATCTGAGAGTATTATCTGTAAGTCCTCAATAATATGATATTTAGATCCGACATTTATTCACAGAATTTTAATCAAAAATTAAAAAATATACATATATCATTGTAAATAAATGTTGAATAAACTGTTTTAATTATTATATTCCTTGACAGTTTAATATTTGTTTACGATATAATGACTGGGGAACATAATAACTGTCACTTTATAAATCTGCTGTCATTCCACTAGGGGGGGCCTGCATCTTCTTAGATGCATCTACGTTTTTTTTCATGCCGTGATATATGCAAGGGACTTTGTTTTGTTTCAACCGAGTTACCTCCCGTAAAATTTCAGCCTTCGCCACTGTAAGGGCGTTATGCTGATTGTGAGAAGAATTAAGAAGCTGATTGAAAGTCTTTGGGTTACATTAAAATTACTATGAAACACGCGAAATAAGATTTTACGCTTTGTTTTAACGGCGGACTAGCAAACGAAGTCAAGTCCTTGATATATTATATTATGGTCTTCAATCAGAATAAGCGGTGCGGCTGAGGGAATAAAACCGGGAACTCTTTATAAGTATAACAAAATGTTTTAAATAATCTAAAGAAAATCAGACAATTACATCTGAACGTCTCAAGGAAAAACATTTTTTAAATTTCCAAAACCTAATTCGCAGTGTTTAAACATACATTTTCAATACGTTGAAATTTGTTTAGTGACGCTACTAACGTTACTAATCTACACATATAGTGTAAATTCTTTCACGTTTTCTCCGAAAGTGTTATGTGGCAAGTGGAACGTATTTATTTATACAGGTAAGGGGGCTGGCCTTACCCCAACCACTTTAGTTGAAATGGGGGCTACCCAGCTCCCGAGGGTGCAGGAACTCATTTCTTGTGAAGACAAGCCTTGCTGGTATTTCTTTTATGGGTTTGAAATAAACACCGAAACGGAAAATGATTTCCGACAATCTTGGTGGGATTTCATATTTCGGACATCGATGAAGAAACTTGTAAGTATTTTTATTTTTCGTGATCATACAATCTGAGTTTATGAAAAAAGGGAAAACCAAATCATTGGATTAATTTAATGATTATGTTTGTAAATTAATACCTTTGTTAGGTTTAGGGCCAATATCTGAAAAGTTTAATTAACTAACAGTTTAGTTATAATAAGTGTAAATGAATACCTTTCTCAACTTGAGGGCAAATGTTCAAAGGTAAGAAATATGTTTTGGCAATGTGTATTAAAAACCTTTATCTATAAAAATGCTAAAAGGTTTAAAATGCTTTGAACACAAAATCCACTGATATTCTGCGAAAAATATGCTGTTGTGTTTTAAGGGTTCAAATAGTCTTCAAATTAAAAAAAACTGGTCTTCTTTACAGGATACTTATTTCACACTTAGATTTATTTAACAATTTATATTTATTTTTAACTATTCACATTTATGGTTAAGCAATTTACATTTATTTCACAGTTGGTGTTTACTTACACTGTCTTTCTTGTTTAAAAGCAGACTGTCGTATATAGACTGACTGCTGCAAGCGGTTTGCCGCTTTTTATACCCCAAAGATAGTAGTTACAAGAAGCCAATTTTGCTGGAACCTTCCAGACTTCTACAAGCTTCGAGTAGGTACATAATTGAATATCTCTTTACCCTAGGTACCTAGAATAATTACACCAACTCTCATCGGCTATAATTAATACACCTACCTACCTACCTAAAATTATTATGTATTTGCTATTTACATAACAGTACTTTGTTATTTTTTGTATGATCATCAGTAGTTTGCACTATTGTGTGCAATTTTCACACACTACACAATACTGACCTTTAAATTAATTTTTCCCCTCTGTTTTCAATTCCACAAATTGTAACCAGCTTATAATGCATTTTCCAAGTATTCATCAGTATCGATGGATGCACCAAAATTGCACGTGCGATAGTTGACGAATTTCAATTTTATAAAAAAAAACTTTTTCTTCTTCCTATTGCTTTGCAAATTATTCCCTCTTGTGAGGCTGAGTACCAGCTATCTTCTCATATTTTTAAGAAATTTCTCATGAACGTATTTTCGTACCTTCTTTAAAACAATATGAGCGATGGTGATGCCAGCCATCCTGACTTCATGATAACTCCAGAATCGTCTTACCTTCCGAGTTCACCTATATTATTTTTTCGTTGAGATCTTTTAACAATTCATAAGTTTAAGCATAGTATCAATATCTTCCATTATCATGAGAAGTTATGTCAGTGTTATGGCCGAGAGGGCCAAGTGGGCTGATCTTTCTAGCGTGTTTTGAATAGAACAACGTTGGTTTGATCCCCACCTGGGTCATTTGACCATAACTTTGACCCTGGTTCAACAGATGTTCTTGGGTAATTAATAATTAATAATTTATTAAAAATAATCAATAATGTTAATATTATTATTTAATTGATAATATTAAAACCTGTTTCTGGCCATGCAGAATAGGTTAGTAAATTGCATTCCTCTTCACAAATCTATTAAAAAAAAGACCTCACTCAGTATATTGCCAATAGACCAGCGGCGTACCAGAGAGCCACTGAAAGGAGGATTCTAAGAATCAGCTTCATGGGCAGGTTTGTCAACTAGAAGATCCGTCAACGCTTTGGGTCAGTTATGTCGTACAATGTATAGTTTGCTTAAAGTGGCGTTATGCAGGTCACATTGCAAGACAAAACCGCACCAGGTGGTCTAAAACGATGAACTAATTGACAGCGAGATTGTCCCAAAATACATTAAGGAAACCGCAAGTGAGGTGGCTGGTCAACAGCAAAGAAATTGCGAGCCGAATTTGCTTGAACACATGAGAAGATTCGAGGAGATCTTTGTCTAAGAGTAGTCTGTGTTAGACTGAGGAAGATAAAAAAGGACGAAGTTTTTTTTTGTGAGGACCATTATCTTTGCAAAATTCTACACTGAGATTAGAATCCCTGCCTTAAATGCCGGTTCGTTTTCATGAACGGATGTTGAATATGGAACATTACGCACCACATTATTATTTTTACTTGCTTGTACGCTTACTCGGCCACCATTGTGTCCACTACACATATAAATAAAGTATGCGAGACGTTGTGTATCTATACGTCGGCGTCTAATCAATCTCTCCATAGTATGGTATCATAATTTCACAATTGCTAAGTATCCGCTATCTTTATGACTACCTACTCAAGAAGTAGTCTAGTGGGCAATTGCCTGGACTTAAGAAACTAGAAAAGACTAAGAAAGTCACCTGGTTCATATCTATATTTATTTATAGAGTTCAAAAAAATGTTCTATTCGACGAAAATTGATGTTATGGCCGAGAGAGTCAAGTCGCTGATTTTTCTAGCATATTTGGAATATAATAACGTTTTTTCGACCCCAGTTTGGGTCATTGGACCATAACTTTGATCCTGGTACATAAGATGTCATTGGGTAATTATTAATTAATAGTTCAATAAAATATACAATAATGAATTATTAATTTATGATATGAATACCTGTTTCTTGCCAGGCAGAATAGGTTAGTGAATTGCATTCCTCTTCACAAATCTATCAAAAGGAACAAAATCATTTTTTTGATTTAAAGTTATTAAAAAAAACTAACTTCTAATTAAAACATCGTTTTATTTTCACACACGATATTGATTTATTTGAATTATAATTTACAAACGTTTTCGACCTGTCTGGTCATCTTCAGGTAGGATTTCTTTGACCATATATGTAGGTTGAAAACGTTTGTAAATTATAATTCAAATAAATCAATATTGTGTGTAAATAAAACAATATTTTAATCAGAAATAAGTTTTTTTTTAAAACATAAAATCAATCAACATGAATTTTCAGTGTTAATACACAAACCATACAAAATTTAAAACTTTTTACTATGATAAATATTCACGTCTTTATTATTCTTCTACGAGTAAGCTTCACACAATATTGTTCCAGTGATCTCTATAATAATCTATATATTATTATAGAGATCACTGGAACAATATTGTGTGAAGCTTACTCCTAGAAGAATAATAAAGACGTGAATATTCATCATAGTAAAAAGTTTTAAATTTTGTATGGTTTGTGTATTAACACTGAAAATTCATGTTGATTGATTTTATGTTGTAAAAACAAAAAAAAAAAACAAAAAAAAACTCTCTAGTTTCCCGTATAGAGATCACCCATTGAGTAGATTGCTTTACAGAAGAGGTAGCTGCGTAGATGCCCTATAGAGTGCTGAGAATTCGAGAAATCTCCAGGCCAACATGTCCAACATGCCCAGCCCTCTGGCTTTGAACGCCAACGTTCTCACAACTGACCATGTATAAGTCAAAGAACAACCATATCAAAATATATTCCGTTTACTGTTAACATTAACTTCTTCAATTCTTGCTAAGTTTAGGTTGGAATTACGGTTGTTTGACGTATTTACAATAATTGTATCTACAAAGTTTAAACAAATATACTACACAGTTAAAAAAAGAGAACTTACGTTATTATCGACGTTTCATTCGACGGGAGACATTTAGATTCGATTTAGATTTAGACGTCAACAAGTCGAAAGTACTTGAGGTGAAATAAATGCTCATTTTAAATTAATCCTAATTTTGAATATATCTTTGCAACGTAGATTCAAAACATAAATAGATTATACTTGCATCGGATGCGCCGTTGTTGATTAGGTACTGTTATAATTTTCGAACCATTCATTTTTAGAACCCATTAATATATTTTTCAGTCTGTTACTTAGGTACTATTGAAATTAAACAAAAATGGCTCAAATCTTTATTGACTTTGTAATTTGCTACATATTATGATTTTTTATACCGTGGACATTAACTTGATCTATTGAAAACCACGTATTCAAATTAGTAGCACAATAATAAGGTATTGAGGTAGGCTAGTACATGCTTCCTATAATAGAGCCAAAATAATGAAATGACCGACTCGTACATGCATGTCTACCTATATACTTGTATCATTGTGACCCCAGTAAGCATTTGTAAATTACACACTTTTAGAAAATGGATGTTTTTAATGAATTTGTAAAGAAGATTGAAGTTCGCATATTTATTGTTTTCATTTTATTCAAATTCCTAACGTTTTTCATGAAGCAGTGAGAAATATTTTTAATGGCTTAAGAAAAACATATTCTAATCTAATCTAATCTAAGTTGCAAAGATATGTTACATTGGAGATTCACATAACATGCATTCTCACAACCAGACATGTACAAGTTTGCGCTTGCACATGCCTCATGTGAGCCTACAACATAAAAACCAAATCTCAAATGGACATACACCCTGCAACTCTTGCTGTCCTTCCCTGTAACAGGGGTGACATTGGCAAAGTGAACCATTTTTACAGCATTGGTGGTCAGCCGCATACCAACCTATACGTCAAGGAACATACATGACAAATTACATTTTTTAAATCAATAAATAATAATATATATATGGATATAAAAAACTAAAACATAAAACAAATTTCACTTTAATAAACCCTAGCCGCCAACATTACAGATCAACCGCCATTTCTTATTGAATAGGAATTTTAGGCTCGCATGGCCGGATGATGATGCTGGAGAGTTGCTTTCCGGGATCTGTTGCCGTGGTCTGTGCGAGCTGGAGTTTCCGGACGTTTCACCCATGTCTGCAATGGGCTTTTCAGCGTGAAAGTGATGTGTAGAAGATGGTGTCAATGAAACTGTGACAAAGATTCCAGAAAGCAACTCTCCACCATATTCCTTTTTGGCTGGCAAGATGCATTGTGTTTCCAATCTATATATCTAGCTGTATTTTTGGTACAAAACAGTCCATTAATGGTTTTTTTAGCATCTTAAGAAAAAATATCCTATCTTTTTTAAACTTTCACGACTTTGTTCCATGAAAAAATATTTAAAACTTATGGAACTTATGGCGGTATTCACCATTGCCATCTGAACGCTTAAGTTTTGCTAAGGAAAAATTCCTAGTAAGTATCGAAATACATAGATTACTACTATTTCGATACTATTATTTCGATACTTACTAGAAATTTTTCCTTAGCAAAACTTTTAAGCATTCACATGGCAATGGTGAATACCGCCATTAGAGATTTTCAAAAAAAGGGGAAAAAAATTATTGGAAGGGAAAGGTTTCCCTGCGTTAGATTCAGGTACTTAAATTACATAAAACAGTTCTGCATCTCCTGCCGTATGTACCTGAAACTGGTAGGAAAATTTACCATATTTAACTATGTATATGCGTTCTCAAACCCATACTAAACATATAATGTAGGATTCAATTTATACCTAAACACATAAAATAATAATAATAAAAATATGAGGATGATTTATTTGGTGAGCGCTGTTTTTGCGTGTATCAAACCTCAAGAGCCCTCTGCGAGCTTGGTCGTCGCTGTAGAAAGCGCCAATTCTCAAGCAAGACCTAGTTGATGTAAGGTTGGATGGACCTTTCAGTGACCGCTTCGGTAAAGGTGTATGAATTTTTCAACCCAGCGAAGAGCACATTTGAAAATATAATTGGTATATTTTTTGTGCTCCACCGGGACTCTAATCCACAACTTTGCATTTACGAGTCCAAAGTGCTGCCACTGGACTACGGACCGGTCCAAGAAATGCCAACAACACATGGTGTACCTGAGCGGTCACCCATCCAGGTAGCATCCACGCCCAATATTGCTTAACTTATAACTGTTATCGTATCATGCCCGCCATGCCGTTTTATGGGTGGCCAGTATCTTTGCAGATGTGTCTTTATTGTGTTGCACATTGCACAATTCTTTTAGTCTAAAAATTTCCCCGTAATCTAATCTATAATCTAAGTTGCAAATATATATTACATTTAAGATTTATATTAAACGTATTTCCACAAGCAGACACGTTTAAGTTCGCGCTTAAGCATGCCGCATGTGAACTACAATATAAAACCCAATCTCAAATTAACATAAACCCTGCAACTCTTGCCGACCTTCCCTGAAACAGGGGTGACATTGGCAAAGTGAACCATTTCTTACAGTATGGGTGGTCAGCCTCATACCAACCTATAAGTCAAGGTATGCTGGTATACCCTTTCTTTTGTAGCTAGACAGTGATGACCTTAGGTTTAACATTTATTCGCGAATAAAATTAAGATCTACAATCATAAGTTGCATAGATATATAAACATGTAAGATTCATAATAAATACACGTCCTCAAGTAGACACGTGTAACTTGGCGCTTACGCATGCTGCATGTGTACAAAATAAGAACCCAAACCTGAAAAGCATATAAGCCCTGCAAATTTGGCCTGCCTTCCCTTGAACAGTAGTGACATAGGCAAAATTAACCAATTTTACCACTAGATATGAATGGACAATCTCATATCAAGTCAAGGAACATAAATTTTTAAATACATTATTCACTATTATACGTGTCTGCTTCTTATAGGTGTGTACCTGGGGGAATGCATGTAATATGAATCTTACATGTGATATATCTTTACAACTTTGATTATAGTTTATGGAGCAATGTATAAAACAGACAATAAAAATGATAATACGATAATCAATATTGCCGATTAGCTGTAATTTTTTTAGTCCTTACACACATCTTTCATTTCATCCATATTATGATAATTATAGGGCTAAAACTATTAGAGATCTATAGTCTAAGTTGCAAAGATATATAAACATTTAAGAGCCACATTAAATGCATGCCCACAAACACACACGTGTAAGTTCGCGCTTACAAATGCTGAATGTGTACTTGCAAATTAAAATCCAGTAAGCTCTGCAACTTTTTCCGACCTCTCCTGAAACAGGGGTGACATTGGCAAAGTGAAACATTTTTTTACAGTATGAGTGGTCTGCCTCATACCAACCTATAAGTCAAGATAATGTTTAAAATGATACTATGTAGCTTGTGTTGATTAGGAGATAACAATGTTTCAGCAAGGTATCCAGGTAAAATGTTATTTTCACCTAGTTAATTGTGCATTTTTCTGATCTAATAAAGCCACGGTCAGTCAGTCGTTCAGTTATTTGAGATTGCAACAATGTACGCGGTACTCGTCAAGCTCAAACGAGACATTTTTTTGCGTTTCAGAATGTAGCTGTATCATTACATCACTTTTTTTTCAATAATATAAATTTGTGAAGAAGAAAGGAACGAATTTCTTGACTTATAGGTTGGTATGAGGCTAACCACTCATACCGTAAAAAATGGTTCACTTTGCCAATGCCACCCTGTGTCACGAAAGGCCGGCAAAAGTTTTAGGGTCGATGTTCATTTGAAGCTTGAATTTTATTTGTAAGTACACATTCAGCATTTGTAAATGCGAACTAAAGGTGTTTGATTGTTGGCATGCATTTGATATGAGCTTTAAATGTTAATATACGAGTATCTTTGCAACCTAAATTATCCAATTTATTTTGTCTGGCCAGAAACAGGTATTGAGACAATCAATTAATAATTAATTATATTAATATTTTAAAGAATACTTAATCCAAATCTAAATCTAAGTTGCACAGATATGTATCATTTGAGATTCATATTAAATGCATTCCCACAAGCAGACACGCATAATTTCGCGCTCACACATGCCGCATGTGGACCTATAATGTAAAAACACAACCTCAAATGAACATAAGACTTGCAACTCTTGCCATTGGCAAGGTGAACCATTTTTTACAGTATGGGTGGTCAGCCTCATAACAACTTATAAGTCAAAGAATGCGTCTTAATTATCAATTATCCAATGGCATATATTGAACCAGGTTCAAGGTTATTGTCGATAGTACGAGTACACTACGCAGGCGAGGTTTGAGCTTACAATTATCTCAATAACGCAAATTGGAGCGCCGACGCCTTAAGGCGTGTTATAAAGCTAAATCTGCCATTTTTGTCTATTCTAATGGTATTAGCAAAATAGTTACAGAAATGAAAAAAATCAAGCATGTTTATTAATTTTTTATCTTAATTATAAAGCTTGAACAAAATAAATAACTTAAGAATTGCCACCACAAAAAAATATTTAAAAAAAGCCGTTTTTTTTACATTTTTAGCTTTTTTTCGTGTTTGCTGTATTTTGGAATTTTTTTTTTGCTTTTTAATTACAGAACTAAATTGACTAATAACATACATTTGCCTTCTTGTGGGTATACATACACATCATTGCAATTTTAATTATAGAGGATTAATATAAAATGCATGCTCAAAAGCAGACACATGAAAGTGCGCGCTTACAAATACTGCCAGTAAAACACAAATAAATCGAAATTAAACAACAGTATGGGTAGTCAGCCTCATACTAGCATATAAATAAGGGACTTAAAATATAATTAACTCAATAGATTTAGATTTTCGTGCCTGCGGTGACAGCCTACTCCTTGTAGGCTGTAATTTCTTTTAGGGGCTATGTAAACCTTGCCGATGAACAGGCAAGGTTTAAAGATTGAAAGAAAACACCGAAACAGAAAATAAATTCTTAAAGCACATAACAATACACTTATTTTAATTAATTTAAAATCACATTTTAACAATTAATTAATTTGCGTTTTAAATTATGAGTAATAAAACGCGTTTATCTTATCATAATATCAATTTTAGATAAAATCTGATTTTTCTTTGAGAAAATCTCTCTCAAGCTACTCATGACAGATAAATAAATATTTTTAATCAATTATAAATAAATTTGAAAATGACTGTTGAAATGACGATTCATGTCAGGCAGATGCAGAATGATGACAACAAAAGAAGGGATTATTCATACAATGCCATTACCTACTCTAAAAAATGGAGCCACCTTGAGCCGATAGTAATGAGATGATAATGGAGATATGTATATTAATTATGAATAATATAAAATATATGAATAATTTGTTAGAGAGGAATGTGGTGTAAGAGAAAGTGTGAAAGTAAAGATTAAAAGAAGTATACTTAGATGGTTTGGACATTTGGAGAGAATGAATGAGGAAAGACTGACGAAGAAAGTGTATGCTGCGAGAATTGATGGATGTCGTGGAAGAGGAAGACCGAGAAAGGTATGGATGGACCAAATTTTCGAAATAGCGAATGAATGGGATATCCAGAGTCATAATAAAAGGAGAGCTTGTATGAAAAAGGTTATGGCTCTGGATGAAATGAAAGAAGTATGCAAGGATCGAAAGAAATGGCGGTTGATCTGTAATGCTGGCGGTTAAAGCTGAGGCTTTTAAATTTAAAAAAAATATGTTTGGTAGTTTTTTTTAATTTTTTACTGTTTAATTGTTTAGAGTTTATTTGTTTTATATACATATTTGATTGTATTAATTGCTTGTAGATACTCCTTGACTGATAGGTTGGTATGCGGCTGACCACCCATACTGTAAAAAATGGTTCACTTTGCCAATGTCACCCCTGCTTCAGGGAAGGTCGGCAAGAGTTGCAGGGCTTATGTTCATTTGAGATTGGGTTTTTTATATTGTAGGTCCACATGCGGCATGTGTAAGCGCGAAATTATGCATGTCTGCTTGTGGGAATGCATTTAATATGAATCTCAATTGATACATATCTTTGCAGCTTAGATTTAGATTAGATTAAAATACATTTTATCATTACACATTCTCTTTATTCTATAATCTGTAATCAAAGTTGCGCATTAATATGAAAAACCGTCCGTGATGTAATTAAATTTGAAAGCTTAGGTAATAAAAAAGTTTTCAAAAAGTGAAATTGCGGAGAATAATTTTAACAATAAATTTAACATAATTTTACCAACAGTTTGTTTTTCTTTTTTATGTAAAGTAGTCGATGCTTTATAATATGAAAAGATAACCTTTATCTGTTAGTATTTTTTTTTTCAAAATTACAAGAATATAATATCAAAACGGCAGCTTAAAAAATAGGAGAGACAGATAAAAAAATACATTTTCCCAACTAACAGGTTGGTACTCGTATGAGACTGACCACCCATTATCTTTAAAATGATGTGATTATGAAACCTGATTTGAGGAAAACTGGTAAAAATTACACAGCTTATGTTCAATAAAGGTTCAGGTTTTCAATACATGTAATGTTTTGCATAAGCTTACAAATGTTAGCTTATTTATTTTACAGTTATATTTTTTATGTGTCTCTAACGTATAGACTTTGGCTGATCATAATATGTTACTAAATAAAGATATTTTTTACACACACTTTAACCTGTACTATTTAACAAAATATGAGCGACGTTAGCAGAAACAAACGAATGT
This sequence comes from Agapetus fuscipes, assembly GCA_951799405.1. NCBI lineage: Eukaryota > Metazoa > Arthropoda > Insecta > Trichoptera > Glossosomatidae > Agapetus > Agapetus fuscipes. The sequence goes on from OX637332.1 coordinate 9,479,144, forward strand.
TTGCAGTGTTTAAATCAAATATGAACTGAGGTTTTTTTGAAAAACCACAGAAATTTTAAAGTTGTACTGGAGAAGTTATATGAATTTTCTTAGATTCGATGGCCTTTATAATCTGTTAAAATGAAAGTTCTTTCAACCATAATATTTTATGACAAAATTAACTGAATATTGTTTATCTACTTAAGTTGATGGCTACAAATAGAATGATGAAAAAAAACACTTTGCCAATGTCACCCCTGTTTCAGCGAAGGTCTCAAGAGTTATGTTCATTTGAGATTGAGTTTTGTATTGTAGGTTCACATGCGGTATGTTTCAGCGCGAACATATGCTTGCTTGTCTGCTTGTGGGAATGCATTTAATATAAATCTTAAATGTAATATGTCTTTGCAACTTACATTTTAGATTATTATAGATACTTTGTGTTGGTTTGAGGCTAAGCTCCAATACTGTAATAACTTGGTCCACTTTTGCCAGTGCCACCCCGTTTTCAGTTCATGTGAGGTTTGTTTGTACACATGCAGCATGTGTAAGCGTGAAATAACATGTACCTACTTGTGAGCATGCTTTAAATATGTGCCTTAAATGTCAATAGATCTTTGCAAATTACATAGATTATGGATTGAATTCAAGATATTACGAAAAAGTAAAAATGCTTTTTTGCATTCCAATGTTTGTCCTTTTGGAATTGTTAGTGTCTCACCTGTCCTGCACTACGTATTTTCACCCTCGGTGTGACAGCACTGACCCAGAAAAAAGCAATTAAATAAGGTCCATTTATTTAACCTCTAAAATCTCAATTCAAGACCTCGCACGAAATCAAATATGTCTTCATTCAATACGCAAGTGATCAAAACATGCTTAAAAATTTGTTGCTGCAATTTTTTAATGTAAGAAAAACATACAAGATTTTATATGAACAAATTTTTAACTCAATCATCGACTGATTTAAGAAATATACTAACCGTTTAAACCTTTAAAACTAAATTAACTCAATTGGAAGAGTGCTTACATTCCATGCCATAAGCTTGGGTTCGAATCCAGAAATGATTTGACAGAAATGATTTCCCGTTTCAGTGTTTATTTCAAACCCCAAAAAAAAATTTCGGCAAAGTTTACTCAACCTTCACAAGAAATTAGTACAAGCCCCCTCGGCAACTGGGAAACCCCCAGTTTACAACCGGCCCCTTTACCTGTAAAAATTAATAGCTTCCACTCGCCATATGCGAAACCCTTCGGAGGTAAAGCGGCAAGAAGTTAAATATGTGTAGGTACCCCATTTGTAAGTCCTTCTTGTGTAACTTCCAGGGCCCAACTGTACTCAGCCGGCCATCGATGACTTCCCCGGGGACCTGTTCACGCAGGAGCAGCGACAGGCCGGCGCCGTGGTCTTCCATGTCACCGTCTCCCTATACCTGTTCGCGGCCCTGGCGGTCGTGTGCGACAAATACTTCGTTCCTGCGGTCGACATCATGTGCAATGGTTCGTTCAAATTTTATTCTTTTCAAAAATATAACTTGTTAAGTGCATGTTAAAATGTCATTATTTGTTACTCAAAGATGGAGGTTCCCCGAAAATGTAAATGCCAACTCAAAATATTACCATTAAAGAGGAATATTTATTAAAAGTTGAATAATAAAACACAAAGTTTTTCTTCACGAGTTGAGTTTTATCCCTTCGAGCGCTTTCGATGTTATCACATCATTATCAATAAGACAACTGAAGTTCTAAAATTATAAATTTATTTTTCAAATTTTAATGAAAATGAATCTTCACAATGTATTATGTATTATTGTATTATTACCGTACAATGTTATTTACAATTATAGTACAATGTATTATTACCTGCACAAACCCTTAAACTTGTAGGAATATTTAAATATTTTTTTTAAATATATATTTTTTATTAATAACTTGTGTTACCAGACGTATGTTTCTAGTAGATATATCTATCAATTAAAAAAAAGATTTTCGTTACTTATAACACTGTTTATTTAAAAAAAATTAAGGTCTGTGCATTAACGGATTAAAAAATATTTTTCAATTAAAATTAAAAATTACTGCTTATTTTTTATATTTTTTTATAATGATACCTAAAAAGTATTTTTTTAATAAACCATAGGTATAATACTTGACGGATTCTCTGGATGGATTATGTCTGAAATAAAAATTAGTTTTCAAATGTTAATACTTTATATTCAGTGATCTGTGGTTAATACATAATCTATTGAAATACAACTTTGTTGTCACTAAAATAAGTCGCACTTGACGATAAAACAACAAAGACGTCGTTCGATTGCTCAATGAGCTTAAATTTCCGGAATATTTAAAAATTTCGTGTTTTTTTTTCTTTATTTGTCCGAATAACACCTTAAAAAATCTCATGGAGTTCAATGATTAGTAGTCAGAGTAATTGAAAAAAATATGGCTTAGAGCTAGATGAATCTTTGTAATCTCAATTGAGATAAGCGCTAGAATAATTAACTCATCACATCTTTGTTTTACATTACAAATTTCTGTTTGAATCAGAGACCTTCTGCAACTTAGTTTATATCAGTTGGTTAATTGGTAAAAATAAACAGTGTTTCATTGGAATTTAATTTAAAAATATGTTAAAAATAAATACTGTTACGAATTTAGGGTTCAAAAGTCTTTCAATTAAAAATACTGGTCTTCTTATACAGTTGTTTATTTTACACTTTTAATAATTTATTTTCACAAAGGTAGTCTCGACTATTCCATTACACTTGGTTTCTGTTCACTGGTTAACTTAGTTCAATGTAGTTGTAAAGCTTGTAGGATACTGGCTCTGCAAGCAACTCGCACCCTTCTTATACTCTTCAAAACAGTACAATCTAGATCTATATTCGCTAGACAGTTCCAGAAAGGCGTAGTAATCATTATTTCTCGATGCTTCAAGTATTTTTATTCAATGATTCCTACCCACACAATATAATACAGAATTCCTATAACTATAACTAATACCTATTCTAATATTTACATAACAATACTTTATTTCAGTATCCACTAACATTTGACAACAATCAGTTTGATAATTTTATCGAATTTATGAGTCAGTTTCAAGAAAGGTTGGTACTTTGTCCTGAAGATACTCTTTGTAAGTTATAGCGTAAGTACTTAAAAATAATATGAAGAAAGGGAGTGTTTATAAGGAAACATGACATTAATAAGTACAATATGTTGAAACGCTTATATATCTATAATAATCGATAATCTAAGTTGCAAGGATATATTCATTTAAAGCTCTCAGATGTATGCCCACAAACCAACACGTGTAGTTCGCGCTTACAAATGCTGAATATGTACTTACAAATAATATCCAAACCTCAAATGAATATAATCCCCACAATTTTTGCCATATATGATTTCCGTTAACGCTAAAGGAAAAATTTTGATCAATTTTTTAGAGATTAAAAGTACGAATTGTCATAATGATCACCAATCTTTGGCCAAACTTGACTACTGCAATGCGATCTATGCTGGCCAGCCCAAAAATCAGCTCAAAAGGCTTCAATCGCTGCAGAACGCTGCAGCTAGACTCATATATGGCGCTGCAAAGTCTTGCCACATCACTCCTCACCTTCAAGCTCTGCATTGGCTGAAAATCCCTGAGAGGATTACCTTTAAAGTTGGTCTGCTCACTTTTAAAGCACTACGTGGGAGTGCTCCGGGGTACCTGATGGAGCTGGTGTCTCCAACAACTATAACCTTGCGTGGACAAACACTGAGGTCAGCTGCATCAAGAAGCAGCTGCCTGGACGTTCCAGCAAGAAGACCCCACACTGTTTTTGGAGACAGGGCATTCAAGGCAGCCGCTCCAATGACCTGGAATGCTTTTCCTGACACACTGAGGGAACTGGATTTGGAGACGCAATTTAAAAGAAGTCTCAAGACTCACCTCTTCTTCCAATCATATGGACAAGCGCCTTTGTAGTGACACATTGTCATAAAAGGCGCTATATAAATTCTGTGCTTATTATTATTATTATTAATCTCACTAAAGAGGTATAACAAGTAGTAAGTACTCTCTTGATGTTCCTTGTAAACGTTTTGTCTTTTTCAGCGTTACAAATGTCCAATGACGTTGCGGGCGCGACATTCATGGCAGCTGCCACATCGGCGCCCGAGTTGTTCGTGAACGTCATCGGCACGTTCATTACGGAAGGCGACATAGGAGTCGGCACCGTGGTGGGCTCAGCAGTCTTCAACATCCTCGCTGTGGCGGCATGCTGCGGCATTGGTGCGGGACAGGTAACATCCAATTCTACTGATTGTTTTCTTAATAAACCCTGTGCGGAGATTCCCTAGATTTCAGAGAATCTAGAGGTCTGAGACATCTTTTGTAGTGCCGCAGAAGTGTTGTTCATGTGGCAATTGATATCCTAATCATCCCCTTCCACGGCTTCCATTCATAGTTGCAGCGGTCACTCTCTTCGTCAATCTTTCGTCATTCATTCTTTCCATGTGTCCAAACCATTTAAACAAACCCCTTTTGATTTTTACTTTTATACTTTCCCCTGCACCACATTCTTCTCTCACTAACTCATTCCTCACCCTATCTTTCCGTTTTTTTCCAATCATACTTCTTAGAAAGTCCATTTCGACCGTATGGACTTTACTTATTTCACTCTCATTCATCGTCCAAGCTTCACTTCCGTAAATCAAAGTGGGCACTAGTATACCACCGTGTACCGTCAATCGAACATTTTTCGATAAGTTTTGGTTTTTGGCTATACCAGCGGTGGCACCCAGTACACACCTTCCCTTCATTATTCTTCTTTCAAATTCACCTGTCATGAGTCGGGAAAACACCCAGTCAACCAGCTTTTCTTCTAACTTTTGGGTGTACGACATGGTAGACGATAAATAAAAAAATATATTCAAATATCTCGCTGATTTAATTAAGCCCGTCGCCCCCGGCAAAAAAAGCCTCACTCCACGCTCCGCACAAACCGGAGCCAAGTCACGTATTTAATAGCTGATCAGAAGAGTGAAAACAGTGTTTGGAGAGCGTGTATTTGCAGTTGCTGGTTCTCTAGCCTGTAACCGCCTGCCTCATCATGTGAAAGAGCTAGAGGACCATGGAAAGTTCCGAAATGCACTGAAAACAAGCAAATTTCTGGCATCACATGCACAAGCGCCCTTGGAGTGACTACATCACGAAACGGCGCTGTAAATAAATCACCAACTCATCATCATCATCATCATCATCGTAATGTTTCTCATTGAATCGATTGTACTTCCAGGTAGTCCCGCTGGACTGGTGGCCCCTGACCCGTGACTGTGCCGCCTATGGCATCACGGTGGCCATCCTCATCTGCATCATCCACGACGAGCGCGTGGAGTGGTACGAGGCGCTCATCCTGGTCAGCCTGTACGTGGTCTACATCGCAGTCATGTACTTCGACAAGACGCTCCAGAAGTGGGCGAGAGGTATGCTCTCTGTAGTCATAAATTCTTCTTCTAAGCTGTGTTTTTTTACTTCTGAAAATCATGACCTCGTCGAGATTCTCATAACTCTTCTTCAATCTAAAACTGTGCGTTGTAAATCTCAATAAATAAATGCCATACTGAAAATATCTGGAATCGTCTATTTGCAACAGAAATATTTGTAAAAAGCTGTAAGTAGCTTTGAAGAAATATATATTTTTAGTTGTAAATTACGTTCGACTTTGTGTTTTGTCATATTGATTTTAACTTTTGCTTGGGATGGCTTTTAAATAATCTTGATTTTAAATCTGCGAAGCTCTTTTTTAATGAGCATTGTAAAAGAGAACCTACAAAATACTATAGGTGCATTTTACAGTATTTTAAAAAAATGTTAAATTTTATGAAAAGGGCTTAAGTATGCTTTACCAAATAAGTTGTAAAGAGAAACAAAATTGTTAAGAATCCAGAAATTTTCCGTATGGCTTATTATGTCTGAATAACTCACTAATATAATATGTTACTAACCATATATAGTATACATAAAAATATAACTGCATAACATGCTGGGTAAAGATTGACACTGTAAATTTTGGAAAACAGCTTTGAGTTCCTTGTAAGAGCTCTACAAATCAAGTGTTAATACAGGGTACTTAGTGGTAGAGATGAAAATGAATTTAAGGAGATTATTAATATAATTTATTTTAAATAATGCGCTATGCAGTTCAATTTAAAGGCTTGAAAAGCACCTGAAGCAAGAAGTATACGATTGTAATTTTATAAACAAACAAAAAATTATTACACATCAGCGACCCATAAGGGGTAAAAAAAAAATTGCATGCATATGCCTTCCCACATAATTGCATTTCTCTGGAAGAGGGAAAAAGTATCTACCTTTTAAAATTATCTCAAAGCTTTATCAATCTTTTCAGCAACTGGGTCTTGCTTGCAAAATTGGCGCTAACTAGCGACAATCAAGTATGTAGAAGGCGCTTGAGGTGTAGTTCACCGAAAAAGCGCCTATCAAAAAAATTAGCCTGAAATTTATTTACTCTTACACAGTAATAATACAACAATAATTAAAGCCAAGATTAGTTTACAGAGACTCTGTCCATCCTTAATGGTTTGCTGACAACTTCTAGATTCAATTTCAAATGCAGAAAATTAGAAAATAATTTAACAAAAGTTTCATAGATGACAGCACTTGTACGAGTGTATGGTACCTGATTTTTTTATTCAATAACTGAGCATGAAATTATTGCACGCTTTGATAAGATTAATTGATTATTGTTATCACGTTGTCTACAGCTTTATTGCGTCTCACTGATGTTCAGAACAGGCCGTCACCAGATGGCACCTCTCTACAGTCAGAACAAGGTAATATCAAAATGAAGTACAGTTGACCTTCAATTATTCTGTTTCTGACTATCCTAATAGCTTTCAGAATTTCATACAAAAAAGAATGGTAGGAGTCTATGATTTTTCTGTCTTCTCTCCGTGCTTTCGCGAAGCTATTGAAGGCGCAGCGCGAACTTATTGGGATGATACTCATAAGTCACCATCTCATAGTTAAGTCTTATCTAATACTATAAATTAATCTAAATGGAGTCCGGTCGTAGTTGATTCTGAAAATGTTAGTTGTAGATACTGTTATATGTATTTCCTTTTATCATTGTACTTTCGAAAATGGAGTGATTTTATTAACATTTTTATGTATTTAAAAAAATTATCTTAACAAAAGCAAACACTACCTAACATTTCCAACAAGGTTAAAGCCCGTGAAGATATATGTACTTAGGCCCGGTATATTGAACTGTAGTAATATTTTAGTTAACTATTACTTGAACTTTCATTCAAAATACTCAATCTCGAGTTAACTAAAACCGAACATTACCGAAGTATGAGGCCACGCCCCTAAATCTTGGAAATAATTAAAATGCCATTCAAAAGCTTTAAAACAAACAACTATTCATAAAAATCATATGCCTAACCTTCATTAAGCTAGAAAACGAGACAAAAAATGTTCAGTTTGCAACAGTTTTGATGTATTCTTACATTAAAAAAGAACAGCTGCTGTCAGTGAAGCGCCGCCATCTTGAAAATCGAAAGTTAAAGTTACTAAATATTTACTGGCGAAATTCGGTGAGTGAAATATTATGATGATTTAACTAAAATGGCATTTTAGTTAACTTTACGATACTTCAAAATACCGGGCCTTAGTGTGTGTTTCACAATAACGGGAATTTGTATTTAAAGGTTGTCAATAAAAATAAAAATAAACATTCTTGTAATGAAGTGTAGTTTCAATAATCTAATTTTTATATTTTTTAGGGTGGATTTATTAGTATGTTTTATATTTCTTATTTGTATGTTTTATTCTGCCAGGCTTAAGTAGAGCTTACACAGGCTTATACTCTTAAATTTCCATATTCTGATTTTTTCTGCATTTAATACTCGTATGATTGTAGGTTATTCATGATAGAATTATACTTCATTTTAGAAGAAAAAAATCCCGGAGAAAGCTACGTAATGTCGCCAATGGATCTGCAGCAGCAAAACGGCAGTATCGGATGGGCACCTTCCATCCATTCACGATCCGAAGTGGAAAAAGTGGATAGCATTCCTCCCATAGCAGAGACTTGCGTTGTTAGTACACCAGCGCCCAAGGAACACGACACAGAGATTGTTCTGCCCAAAGTTGACTTGATCAGCGAGTTCTTGGAGCCGCGCGAAGAGTCTGTGGAGAAGCAAGGCTTACAAGAGGCGGTGGTGAGAGCCTTAAATGCCTACGATGCTCACACAGAGCCCAAGAACCTGGACAAATATGTGCACGACCTGTTTGAATGGCCTTCGGAGAGGGGGTGGTTTATTCAGGTAAATGAAAATACCCTTTTTCTATTTTATCTTAAAATGTAAATGCTAATCATGGAGGAAGTATTAGTTCTTATGTATCGAAGATGCTAATAAAATACATGTATATTGTATCGTTAATGCAATAACAGCTTAGAAGCGTATTAATTAAAATCAAAGCTGATTTTGCCTCCCATCATGGAGGAAGTATTAGTTCTTATGTATCGATGATGCTAATAAAATACATGTATATTGTATCGTTAATGCAATAACAGCTTAGAAGCGTATTAATTAAAATCAAAGCTGATTTTGCCTCTCATTACATTTTAGCTTTAGGTTAATTAAAGATAATCTAATGCCCTTTTGTGAATCGTGTGAGTTTTTTTATCGTGCATACGTTTAAAATAAGGTAAACCTAATTCAGCTTTGCAAAGCCACATTTAATCTGATTTTTTTTTACCTCTAACTACAATATGTAGTACATCAAAAAATCAAAAATCTTTAATCTTTAGAAGAGATAAAAAAAAGATCATGGAAAAATATCCAATACATTTCACTTTAACTTTTCGAAAAATTTTGGAAGTGAACTTGTGTAAACTAAGTCAATCTTTTAAATGCTTTTCCATTTTTTGATAAGAACCAAATTAAATTACTTTTCAGTACAGAGTAAATTTCTTTTTAGGACAATGTACTAAAATGCTCGCATTTGAAAAATTAATTAATGGAATTCCAGGTACGGTGGATCATCACGTGGCCCATATACTTAGTGTTCATGTTCACCATCCCCGACTGCCAGTCCAACCGCTTCAGGAACTGGTACCCTGTGACCTTCATGATGTGCATCGTGTGGATCGGATCCCTGTCTTACTTCGTGGCGTGGATGATTACCATTATTGGTGAGAGAGAATATCAATTATTTTCTACAAATTACATAATACAATATCATGTTCTCTCCTTTACTCCAAGTATAAAAAAAAAATCTTACGAATTTCTCTCGATAACATAAAATATAGAAAAATGCGTTGAAGAATAAATATGCAAAAGCACCCTAAGTGAGTCATTTATTTTTCATGCATTTGTTTCTAAATACACGATCGAGGGGAGTTTATGTAATGTTTTTTTGTATGAGCTTCTTTCTCAGTCTTTCTTCATCTCCTCCTTGGTGTAAATTTTTTCAAATGTATAATTTTGTTAAGCAATTTTCTCCTTGCATTTTGTATATTATTTCCAATTTTGTTGGCAACCAAATCAGTCTTTTGACTAATAAAGCAGCATAAAGCTGAAAACCACAATTGCAAAAGTCAAATACTTTTTAAAATTCATGATTTGTTTTCTTCCTGAGTTCATCCTACATTAAAATAATGTAACATTTAACTCTTGCATATATTTTTTTTAATTAAACATAGTATGTGATATTTGTTAACAATTAGTGGCATATTTGTATGTAATCAGAGATAGCGAGTTTTTATTATATTCGTATATTTTGTTCCGATATAATATTTTTATACTATAAAATCGATCGATAGAATCGATTTGATACGATCAGTCTAAAGGATATCAAAAGCAGACTGGATAGAAAAACAATTTGACATACTGCACTTTACATTAATAGCATGGCGCACTAGTAGCCCCATCTTAGGTACAACTGTCATGTCAGCGGTAGCTACTGATCAAATGTAGGTAAGGCATGTACTTACTCGCGAAGCAATAATGCGTTTAACTAGTTTGTTGACCTTTGCATTGTTACATTCTATCAAACGATTCAAATAGTTTTATTTCCTGTCCAAAACTAGATCAAACACTTTACATGATCTGTTTTTTTAATCAATGGATTTCTCAAATCAATGAACCTGCGTATGTAGGAAAAATAATGCACCTGTTGTTATTTGAAATCAATCACGGAAGTCGTGTTTTGTTAATTGATCATAAAATGTGATGAATGGTAATCTCTGAAATGAAATACATTTCATTTTAACAATAAAGTCTTCCATAAGCTTTGAAATCAACTCTTTGAAATTATAATAGCTGAAATACGTTTTTAAACCATACACATCAGTTGAAAAACGGATGATTTTCCTTTGATAAGGCTTGTAAAAAATGAATAAAAAATGTAATGTAGGGAATTTTGGTAACAGAGTTCTTTGTTTCGGATATATATATTTTTCTTATGTTTAGGACACACATTACAAATACCTGATTCCGTCATGGGCATCACTTTCCTGGCAGCGGGAACTTCAGTCCCTGAAGCAGTTTCCAGCGTCATCGTGGCTAAAAAGGGTAACGCAAGACTTCATATTCAAACTATTGCTTTTACCATCAAATATCTACAAAGTAAGAGTCAAAGTAAAATAAATGTCTTTTGATATTGTACAACTGAAAATATTAATTTTCAAATAGCCAGAAACTATTTAAAATTAATAATCTCGTCTAAAACAACATCATTGACCTTCTGATTAGAAGTTTAGGGTCAATAGATCCAGAATACGAAAACTTACATAGATCATATTATTATTCATATTATCCCATCCTTTTTTTCTGAAATAGATTTGTGAATAGAAGTGCAATTTTCCAACCTTTGTTACCTGGTCAGAAATAGGTTTTAACATCATCAAGTAATAATTAATTATTATCTTGAATTATTAGTTCATAATAACCCCATGATATATGTTTAATCAAAGTCAAAAAAATATCAATGCGCTTGTTTCAGAATCGCTAATTCAAGTGCCAACGCCTTATCCATTCTACCATACCACGACAATATTTTTTTTGCACAATTCTTCGGCTTTTATTTCATTTTCGTATTTTTTTTTCATATTGGATTGGTTTGTCTGTGATTGCTTTTACTCGTGTATTATAGCAAATGTTTTATGTTTCCAGGCCATGGATCTATGGGTATAAGCAACTCCATAGGTTCCAATACCTTTGACATTTTACTTTGTTTGGGACTTCCATGGCTGATAAAAGCAGCTCTCATCCCGACCATACCAGGACACCATTCGGTAATTTTATTCAATATCTCATTTAAGCAAATCATTGTTCTACAGTGGCATTAAGTACATGGATTGTCTACTGTCCATAGTCATATTTAAATTTAAACAATTATTTTTCATTATTATCTGTGATTCAAATGTTTTTTGAATAATGCTGTACTATTTTTTATGATCTTTAGCTTTTCATTTATCATTCCTTGACTAATAGGTTGGTATGTTGGACGCTGACCCTCCATGCTGTTAAAGCTTGGTTCACTTTTGCCAATGCCATTTCAGTTTCAGGGAAAGGTGGCTGAAATTGCAAAGTTTATTTATATAGGTTTGGTTTATTTTGTTTGTACACATGCTGCATGTGTAAGCACGAACTTATATGTGCCTGCTTGTAAGCATGCATTAAATATAAGCCTTAAATGCCAATATATCTTCGCAACATACATTATAGATTTTATTATAGTATTATATTGGCAACATATTTAATTTTGTTATTCCAATACAACTATTCACATGCTATGCGCAATAAATTTATATGTTGCTTTGTTTACCCTGCACATTTGCGTATAAGAATTTCAAATTTTATATTTTTAAAGTTATTGATATGTAAGCTACTTAGTTGCTAAGAACTTTTCAAATTTCTCGCGCGACAATATGTATATGTAAGTACATATATTCTTATCATGATTGGTTTGAATGAGAATAATTATGAGATATAATTGGTTTTAAGCTTACCAATTTCCGTAAATATCACATTTCGAAAAACGTCGTAAATTTAATTGCAAACTAAATTATTTTTGTATAATTTACAACATTTACTAACTCACTTTTAAAAATAATATTGAAGTCTAACAACCAGGCCCGCATTAACCCCTCTGGGGCGCTGGTGCGGAGAAAAGCTGGAGCCCCCTCCCTGAAAATTACGTCACCCACATCCTGCCTATTTTATTAACAACGCAAAAGATGTATATATTTTCCAACAAAACAAATAATATTTTTAAGGGGTTGGTGGTTTACACAGTGAAATTCCATTGTATATTAATTAAATAAACAAAGTTTTAATTCACTTTTATTTTTTTTATTTTTGTTTAGCACTTTCGCCTACAATTATAGATTTATTAAATAAATTATAGATTATACATTATAAATTATACATAGACTTAAATAGATTGTCCTAATGATGCTTTGTAGGCGAAAGTGCTAGACAAAAATAAAAAAAAGATAAAAGTGAATTAAAACATTGTTTATTTAATTCATAAAAACAAATAATGTTGAAATTTTTTCTATACAATTTTTTTTTAACCTCTGGGCCTCTTGGTTATGTACGTTTCATAAAACTCGAGCCCTAAAGATATTTTTATTGTAATAGGAGCCCTGGTAGTAAGTAAGTAAGTAGGAGCCCTGGTTCGGTCGCACTGCTCGAACCGCCCTTAATCCGGGGCTGCTAACAACATGAATTAGGTTACAAGTTACAACTTTGTTTCCTCCATAAAAATGGAGTAACCACAAAAATCAGAGGATAATATTTTGGCATCACTTTACTGCAAGCATGTCAAACTCAAATGGTATTGCGGGGCACATGATCTGCTTTGTTTTTGTAAGTTGGGGGAAAAATTAACGCTATCCTATTTTCAAAAAAAAATAATATGAATTTACTTGCACAGCAAAAAAAAAATACAAATTGATACCCAAGGTTCTGTTCACATTTACTCTTTTATGAAGTAACCTTTACAGGAAGAAAGGTTAAATATTTGATTTTATTTTAATAAAAAAAAGAGTAAGCTACCTAAAAACATGCGAACTTTTTAAAGATTTTTTCATGTGTTTGCACAGCAAGCGTAACATTTTTTATAAACATGAAATGATTAATCTATTTATACTTTGAAAATATTTCGAAATATTGAAGATTATTATAATATGTATTGTATTAAAAAAAAAAAACAAGGTGTTAATGTTGCAAAATAGATGTAAGTTTTCAATTTCTAGGGTTGTCTTTTTTAATCTCTGATGGGCTACAAATTAAGAATATATGAGTAAAAAATGATTTATAATAACATAATGAAAATTAAAGGGTACTTTCTCGCCTTGAAGTTGAGGCATTTGTCAAATCTTTGAAAAATCTTTGCAAGACACTCTTGAAAATATAATATCACGAAGTTTCAACATAAGAATCGAAATAAGTTGTTGTCGCTTGACTGGCAACAAGCTAAAAGAAATCACTTCAAACAACTTCAAATCACTGGCGACAAAATTCTATGAAGAAAGTATTGCAACTCTTGTTCACAGATATGCAAAATGCCTCAATCGTCAAGTGGATATTAAAAAAATAATATTAGGATGATTTATTTGCTGAGCGCTGTATTTATGTGAATCACAATGTTGATTCAATAAATAACAATCTGCAATGGTGATTTCTAATGTTGGTGTATTAATTTGCTACATTTTTTGCATAGGAAATTTCTGACTTTTTTTGTATAGATTTCTTTGTAAGGTTTTGTTCTTTTATATATTTAAATGTAATTTTTTATTCATATTCCTTGACTTATAGGTTGGTATGAGGCTGACCACCCATACTGTAAAAAATGGTTCACTTTGCCAATGTTACCCCTGTTTCAGGGAAGGTCGGCAAAAGTTGTGGGGCTTATGTTCATTTGAGGTTTGGATTTTATTTGTAAGTACACATTCAGCATTTGTAAGCGCGAACTACACTTGTTGGTTTGTGGGCTTACATCTGAGAGCTTTAAATGAATATATCCTTGCAACTTAGATTATAGATTATTATTATAGATTACACCTCAAGTAGAATACGGTAATAGGCGCTATGAAATGTTTATGAATATCTTATACATAATGACAAACATACATAATGACAAATTTTATGTTGTTGTATTCTTCTTGAAAATATAAAAAAAAAAAAAAACTTTTTGCAATCTTGGTCGTCGCTATGGAAAGCGCCAATTCTCAAGCAAGACAGTTACTGTAAAGCTGGATGGACTTTAGGTGACTGGTTTTTGTAAAGGCAAATTTAAAAATAATTTGTTTATTTGTGTGCTCCGCCGGGAATGGAACTCGGTTCCTTTGATTCACGAGTCCGTAGCGTAAGCCACTAGACTTGAGACTGGTCACACAGGTATAAATTATGTAAATTAGTAAAAACTCATGTACATTAGTTTTGGTTATAAAATAACTCATTATACTCATTTCTTTTTCTTTTATAGGGCATCGAAAGTGTCCTTCGCTAACCTTTGTTATTTTAATAATATATATATTTATATGTTTATGGGTTTCCGGGTAATTCATTGACTATGCTTTTTCTCGAGTCGACGTTTCGAATTGGTTAAACGATTCATCAAAAATTGAACATACATGTATGTTGATTCCCATTTCATTCACTTTAATCTTATTTGATGTATTTCGTTTATGATTCTTCGTTTCCAGGTGGCCATCAACTCTTCGGGGCTGGAGTATTCTGCCATTTCTCTCCTCTCCACCCTGATGATGCTTTACCTGGCCTTCTTCCTCAACAAGTTCCGGCTGGACCAGCGCGTTGGGCGCGCCTGCCTCGGAATGTACGCCGTCTTCCTAATCCTCGCCATCCTCATAGAACTCAACGTCTTCTTCCCGGTCAACTTACCAACGTGCGCCTTCTAGAGGCCTCATCAAAGACTTATGTTAAACAAATCACAACTTGTAATTTTTTCCATAATTCCCTTCAACATTCTCATTCAAATTTTCTACAAATATCAATTCCGCACATAAAATTATCCATCTAAAAAAAGACCATTTAATAAAATTTGTGATAATGTTCTTTTGTTAGCACGATTAAGGTATATAATACAGATACAAAAGATTTGTAGGTTTGCAAAATCATAGAAAAAATAAGTGTAGTCTAAAGTTCTCATCAAATGCGTAGTCAAAAGAAACAGCTTGAAATTTTTCCCTGCAATTTTCTTCGGTAGTAAGAAAACATTTCCATACAATTTTTAGCAATCATAAATCGCATTCTGCAGATAAAAATCGTACAAACTAAAAGTACAAACTTTTGAGGAATAATAAACAAAACTTTATTTTTTGGGTCCGCAAGAAAGTAAAAATATAATAAAATATATCATTTTGTTTGCATAATTGAAGTGTAGGAAACAGAGTGTAATTTTATTTTAAGAATGTCGTTCCAGAAATAGAATTCAATAATTAAAAAAAAACGTTTTTCTAACGTAGAATTCATGTTTATTTATTGCATTCAATAAGCTGGTTTTCATTGATTGAAAGTTAAATTACATTACCTACCTCGTTTCAGATTATTTTGAGAATATAATGAGAAATAAATAATCATAACTTGATGGGTAAAAACACAATCAGTTATTTTTACAATGATATGCAGTACCTACAAACTAACATATCACCCGGTTAATGGAATCTCACAAAAAATCAGGTTTTTATCTTCAGTTTTATTTTCTAAACCTGTAATGATAGTAATCTCTTCAACTTACAGTGCAACTTTAATATTTCTTACTTTTAATCTTGCTTGTATTTTCTATTTCGTTTACACGTCTTTCAAGACCCTTCAAAGAACACAAAAAACATATATTATTTTTTGAAAATCTATTCGAATATTAATAACTTTTTTTAGCAATCATTGTTTTTAATTTTAGGTAGATGTTTTACCTAAATATTGTTTATTCCTCCACATTCCTAAGTTTAAACAACTGAATAATCATTCCAACTTTTGTTGATCAACGACATTGATAGGAGAATCTTCATCGTGTGTCCTGAAAGACTAATTGCTGGTAAGAGATTTAATATAATATCCTCCTTGAAATGTACAACCAGTCAATAATAAAAGTGATTAGAAATACTAGTGAATCGTATTACTGATAAATAAATAATCTAAATATCTGAATTTTAAGTTACTTTGCTTTTTATTTAGTAAATAGCGTAGAAATTAAGGTAAAACGTTTGTACTTTTGAGTTAAAAGTATCGTTGACTTAACTTAAATTTATTTTTTGTTTTATACAAAGCCAATTTGTAAAAATAAAAATAAAACTTACACTAGTTCCAATCATTACAAACATTGTTACCACTGATATTTTTTCTATATTCATTCAAAGGTGCATATATTTCATTTAATGAAAGCAGTGTTTAAATTATACCAAAGGTCGTAATATCTGGAAAAACCAACACATTCAAGGATAACAAGGTTCTTCACAACAAACTTTTCCAAGTTGCAAGAAAAACGTCCTTGTAAATATATTTTCTTTAGTTTGTAATAAATAACTTAAGATAGCAACAGGACTATTTGTAATTTTTCATCAATCATTATCATAATAACCACAAAATATTTTTATTTAGATTGTTTTTTTTAATTCTATTTTTTGTCATTTATTAAAAAAAACATTGAGGAGCAAAATGACCCAGTAAAACGAAGTCCAGATATTCAAAACAAAGAAATGTATGATTTTCTTTATTGATATTTGTTAACTTTATTTAGATTCATCATTATTATTTATTAGCTATAAAAGTAAATACATAGAAACTAAAATTTTGTACTAAAGTATTTGAATTTTAATAAGTTTATTTATGTTTATATAATATTGTTAATTCTTTATTTTAAGGATACTATTAGTGAAATGAATACAGCAGAAACCAAAAATACTTCAAAACGTAAAAAGCCTTTCTTTCAAGATTGGGAATACAAATACGCTTATTTTAAAATATTGCCGCAGTAGTTGTTATATTTTTCTTTTATTTTCCTGAAAAATTTTTACGTTTCCGTGTCTAAGAATGTAATTTAATAAATCATTAAGGATTACCATTAAATGAATGTCCAAAACCCTTTTGCAAAGAAATACAATGCTACAACAATTTAAATTATAAGTTAACTAAATAAGAGCTACTGGACCCAAATATTTACAAAAAATATTTACTAAAAACCTCCTTACTCTTATGCCAAAGAAATATTCAGAAATTCGTGGAAACTTTCAGAAAACTAGAATACATGATATATTTACCTAAATATTTTCAGAATATATTTGCTTACAGTTTTTTTTGACTTAAAATAAAAATTCAGTGTATGCGTCATTTGTAAATCTAAACTATTTTTGTCATAAAAAAAATTGTTGCAAAATTTTCTGAAATAAACTTGTATATTTTTTTATAATAAAAATTGTACACATATAAACCAACTTAGAACCTTAAAGTATTTCAATGTGAAGAGTTAAACTGCTTCAGTGATTGTTACATTTTATATTTTAATAAATAGTATTACATTATTTTGTTCTGAATAACCCCTTTTGCTTTCCCTTAAAAAAAATCCCAATTCCAAAACAATTCTACGTGCATCGTTCATCTACGTTTCACGTTCATATTTTAGTTGTGAATGTATTTTTAAAATTAGTTACTCTTTCATCTGTCTTATTTCCCCGCTTTCTTTTGTTTTCGATAAAGGATTATTACTGTTCCAAAAAATACAGTTCTCGTTTTTGATATAGCTAAGATACGCTTGCAAATAACGTACAATTAAGGAACTGTATATCATCTACTCGTACAAGGATTCAAATCTGTCTGTACATGGTAGAACAAACAGTTCAAGATGATTTGGGCCTTTTCAGAGAATTTTATCTTCACGGGTGCCAAAAATAATGTTTGATGGACACCCGAAAGGAAATATAAGGGTTGCCAGATTTAGGCTTGGATGGGAGGATGAAGTAAAAAAAGACAGACAGGTCAGTTCGCAGCGGGATACAGAGGGAGTTGGAGGCGAAGGTTCATGGCGGCCAAGGAGAGATATGCGCTGTAGAGCCATCGAAAAAAAAAGAGATGTTCTTGCTGGTACTAACGATAGGACTAGAAGAAAACGCCAGCACAGGAAACTACGCAATTGGATTCCAACTGTAGTTTTCAATTCAAAAAGTGGACTTCACCAACAAGAGATATCGACAAGACCTTTCATCTTTAAAGAGAGTATTGGGACGTGAAATTTACTTATTATCACAGGTAAAGGTGATCATGTTGGAACTAACAAGCTTGATGGGCTGTATGCTAATTTTATTGATTTACAAAATAAATATTTTACACACCGAATACAACTTTTGGAACAGAAGAAAATAATTTAACGAAAGACTATAAAAAGTTTATGCTACAACTGTTGTCCTACCTTACAGGTTAGTTTATTCAAAGTTGTCAGTATGTTAGATACGTATTTAGTATTTTAATTTACTTTAATACTCTACAAGGAAACCTACAAAGATTTTTTTTCTAGTAGGCACAAAGATTCGGAATTAAGTTTTAAATGCTGTTCTAAAAGCCGATGGAATCATTTCAAAATTTATCTCCGAATTCAAATACGTGCATATTAGATTATTCCATTCTCTTATTTTAAAACGCTAGAGTTTGATAATCCTATAGAAAAAACAATTATTTTGTACTGTTGAGGTCCATTATCAATAATCTAATTCGCAAAGACAGAGAAACAAATCCACAGTAGTATTGTATATTAACATTTTATACTCATATTTAATGCACGCCCACAAGAAGACACGTGTAAGTCCGGTCTCACACATGTTGCAAGCGTACTTATATAAAATAAACCATACCTCAAATGAACATACACTTTTCCTTGAAACAGTGGTAGCATTGGGTAAAGTGTACTTTTACATCATGGGTTGTTTCTTCATTCCAAGCTATTGGTCAAGGAAGGAAGTATTACCAGTTAAACAGATGTTAATTTAAATAGTACTATCAGTTATCACTCTTGTTCAAGGAAAACCATTTGTGGAAAAGTGTCAAAGCATACACACAACTTTCACAGAGATAAAATAGCATGCAAGCGATGTAATTTTTTTTTTACAAATAGGATATAAAAAAATTAAAAAAATGTATTCATTTTCAATTGCATTAAAGCAAATCATTTAACAGGTTGTAAAAAAAGTTGAAAAACCCGACATTTTCTCTTCAAAATAAATTATATCAAATATTTGGGTTTTACCACAGCGTCTAGTAATTAAAAGGATGGAAAATGAGATATCCATTTTTACAGAGAAAAAGAAATAACAATGGACTGTTATAACTTTGTTTTAATTTCATTGCCACAGTGAAAAAAAATGACACGATTATATATTTTCTTAGTTATTTAACATTCGCTGAAAAAAAAATGTTGGTTAGTTGGCAATAATATTTTTAAAAAGATTGATTTCATTTACATTATAACAAAATCTGGATATTATGTATTAAAACAAAAAGGCGCACTGGATTCAGTCAGGTGGCCCGATAAAAAGTTAGGGATTTTTGCAGTGTTCATGCAAATAATGCACGGTAAGCAACACATACACTTGTAGAAGTTACAACCCTGATTGGACTTCGCATTTGCTGTTGGCTCGTTCTACCAGAGTGCAACAAAAAAAACATTTTTGCGTTTTGAAAAAATAAAAAGACATTTGATAACACCACATTATACTAAAAGTGATGAATTATATTTATAATAAAGTGAATGGACGTTAAATCAATTAAAAAAACTTAAAACTCTAAATCATGAAGACAGTTTTCATTTAACGTTAGTAAACATTTGAGCGATGAAATGATAAATATATGTGTTGTTAATTTCAAAAACTTTATTTCTTTTAATAATTAACTAAGGTATTAATAAATTAAAATGTCTTCATTAAAAAATACAACGATGAGTTTTGAACACTTGGTGAGTAAGACAAATATCATTAAGGACGCTTTCACACAATACAAAGCTTTACCAACAATAATATGCGACAGGTGCTCCAATGTGTTTTTCTTTCCGGAATTATTTTTGGAACATTATGCTGATTGCATTGAAGGATCATTTGATTACAAAACCACGAAAGAAGAAATGTGGGGCTTCATGCTGTGGAGGAGTACGGCTCCCCAGGATATTGATGAGTGGTTGCTGTTCAACGAGTGGCGGAAATCTATGGAGGAAGCCCAGCGCGACGCCTGGGTTCTAGCCGGTAAGCAACTCATCATCCCTTCTTCAGATGAACACACAAATGAAAACAATAAAGAAGCAGCAAAAAATATACAAAATCTTGCTGCTCCAATCAAAGAAGAGCTGTTAAATGAAAACATCTTCAACCCCACAGAAGAAAAAATCATTGAAAATATTTTGAGTCAGAATGAATCGTTGAAAGATCTTATTCCTTGGGAATCTGTAAAAAGTGACGGTTTCAACAGCTCATGGGAATCGAACGAAACTAATGGGCAGGATAAAAATGATGCTAGCTTGGAAATTTCTTCTATGTCGGAGATAGAGGATTCAATCAATAAAATGGAAGCTACTGTATCTACATCGGGTGATAAATCTTCAGTGGAGTTATTTCATGGAGAAGATGAAAGTAAAACAGATGTCAGTGCTTCCAAACGTCAAAGTGATTCTAAGTTCAAAAATTTTGGATGTCCTTTAGATTTATCTAAGGAGTCGTCTTCTATTTTAGAGAGTGTAACTAATTCTGATTCTATTCTAAATGGAGGTGTGCCGCTGAAAAAAATCTGCCTTGATGTAGGTATTCGGACGTTCTTGCCTCTTTCTATACAGATTTCTTCATCAATGTCCAAAAGAGATCCAGTTTTTGCCTCCATGCCACATTTGTATCCACCTGAACCTATTCCACTACCGGAGTCTCCTGAATCACCTTTTATGAAAGGTGAAGGAAACGAGATGCCTGATTGTGTTGAGCCACAGGACACTTCCGACTTGAAGATGAACAAAAGCTTGCATTTACAAATTTTGCAAGCAATGTCTGACAACGAAGTGATCCCAGAGAACATCTTCTCTTTTGATGTGCCGATAGATGACAATTCCAATACATGCAACCAATCTATTAGTCAAAAGAATGAAGTTCATGAACACGTTACAACTAGTTCTATTTTTCAACAAATTGGAACAAAAATCAATAAATCGAATGAAAACAGCAATGAAAAATGTCAAAGCGTTGCTAAACATCGGAGCAAATCGAAGCACGTCAATATTGATCTTCATGATGAAAATTCAAACTGGGCGCATGCTTTCACTGAGAAAGCGACGAAATACAAAGGAAGATCTCTTCTCAAATCAAGCATTATTTGTCGAAGCAAATTGCCTTCTTTTGAAAGAACTTTTGACAAAATACGTCAACCTCAAACCAGTACAGATACTGACCAAAGCCCTAACAGGGTCAAGGAAACAAAAAAAGCAAAAGTAGATCCAGTTAGCATCATTTACATTGATGACGAAGAAAGTGATGATTAAAAAACTGGAAATCACTCACAAAACTTTCAAATATTTAGTATTAACTGAAACTTTAAAAAATCAGAATTTTTAGTTTCATGTGTTTTATAACGCTTTCCAAATTATTATTTTTTTAAACTGTTTTCTGTGCAAAACACTGGAACATACTATTTAAGCTTCCTTATCATTTTGTAAGAATTTTGTAAGATTTTGTAAGAAAAGAATGTGGTGCAAAAGAAAGTGTGAAAGTGAAGATTAAAAGAAGTTTGTTAAGATGGTTTGGGCATATGGAGAGAATGAATGAGGAAAGACTGACGAAGAAAGTATATGTTGGTAGAATAGATGGATGTCGTGGTAGAGGAAGACCGAGAAAGGTATGGATGGACCAAATATCCGAAATTGCGAATGAATGGAATATCCAGAGTCATAATAAAAGAAGAGCTTGTATGAAGAAGGTTATGACTCTGGAGGAAATGAAAGAAGTATGCAAGGATAGAAAGAAATGGCGGTTGATCTGTGATGTTGGCGGCTAGGGTTTGTTAAGTGAATTTGGTTTTATGATTTAGTTTTTTATGTCCATGTATATATTGTTATTTTTATTCTTTGATTTTAAAAAATGTAATTTGTCATGTATGTTCCTTGACTTATAGGTTGTTATGCGGCTGACCACCCATAATATAAAAATTGGTTCACTTTGCCAATGTCACCCCTGTTTCAGGGAAGGACGGCAAGAGTTGCAAGGCTTATGTTCATTTGAGATTGGGTTTTTATATTGTAGGTCCACATGCGGCATGTGTTAGCGCGAAATTATACATATCTGCTTGTGGGAATGCATTTAGTATAAATCTTAAATGATATATATCTTTGCAGCTTAGATTAGATTAGATTAGATATCATTCATGTAACAAATAGCTGATAAAAAAAGTCTTTTGGAATGTCCTGCCATTAAAAGCTCCATTCAAAACTCATCATTATATATTTCAAATGCTGTAAATATTAATACGTTATAAGAAATGAATCGCAAATTGGATTTGACTGAAAGATGTGTTGTAAAAAATATTCTTTATCTCAAAATTTTAAAATTAAAGTTAAGAAGTTCTAGGTTTTTCTTTAAAGTTTCTCCTGTCTTCCTTAGGTTTAATTTTACTTTTTTTTAGTTTAAAAAAAAACAATTTAAGAAAATTCTAAGAAACTAAATGAATGATATGGATAAGAGTTGCTGTCAAATAATTGGCAGATTTAGAGACAATTCAGTTAAGATACAAACCACTCGTAATGGAACGGCGAAAAAGGGACAGGTACTGTTACATTTAAGCTGGATTTTGTTTGAAATAGTTAATTAAATACATGCATTTAGCATAATAAGCGTCTCAATTTAAGAATAAATCACCGCCTTTAAGGTAAAACTGAATAAGTGATGATTCATGGATTTGAGAAATCGTGGATGAAACGTTTTATTGGGGTTAATTTCTCATAGTAATCATAGTTGGCGAACTCATGATGAACTATTGCTCATGACAAACTCCTTGACTACAGTATTTTCACACTTTTGCGGGGTTTTCTATCGTAGAAAATATAAAAAAAGGTGCATCTATCTGAGAAACCCTTGCTGGCTTAATATGTCCCTTATTCAGTTTTATCTTTAAAGTTTCGAAATGAAGGGTATATTTTATAGCAAATCATTAACTTTGCTTTTTTTTCTCTCATAAATTAGTTGGAAATGTTAACTTACGCATTAACATGAAATTTATAATTGATTCGTAGATTTCGTACAAAAAACTTTTAATTGAAGGGTTTTATATTTAGGAACATTGAAAAAACGAAACGACTATATTTTAGTACATCTGTGTAATTATTGTGTAAGATAGAAATAACTAAACGAAATAAGAATAAAAAGAACTATATTTAAAGTAACATAACTACATTTGATGCTTTTTTATTGTGTGTTATTCATATTTCATCTATTTTTACAAAAAAAAAATATTCGTAGATTTCGTACAAAAAACTTTTCATTTATGGGTTTTATATTTAAAAACGTTGAAAAAACGAAACGACTATATTTTAGTACATCTGTGTAATTATTGTGTAAGATAGAAAAAACTAAACTAAATAATAATAAACCAAAGTACTATATTTAAAGTAACATAACTACATTTGATGCTTTTTTATTGTGTGTTATTCATATTTCATCTATTTTTACAAAATCAAATGATTTCATTTGAGCTATGTAGAGCCTAAGATTTCAATCAACGATTTATTTGAAAATTAAATAAATATATGATGTAAACTACAAAAATTTCATAATCTTTTATTTTTTATACATTTATCTCATTTAAGAAAAAATCCTTAATTACCGTGTTTGGTCCTATTGAGCATTTTTAACTATTAGAGTATTATACTTGTTATCAATTACATGGTTTAATATACAATATTATTCTTTCCCTTGAAACGTAGATTAGTTTTGACGCTAAGCCCCATAGTGTAAAAAAAATTTCAGTTTTGCATTAGCATTCATTAGTCAAGCCTGTTTCCGGGAAAGTCGGCAAGAGCTGCAGGGTGCATGTTTATTTGTGGTTTGGGTCTCACGATGTAAGTACACATCCAGTATTTGTAATCGTGAACTTACACGTAATTGACTATCTTGGATATGAATCTTACATGTTCATTTATCTTTGGCACTTAAATTAAATGTTAAGGCACTGAATTTTATGTAGTAATCTTATTATTAGTCTTAATAATTATTATATATTTCATTGTTATTGAAAAAGGTTTTTCTTTTCTCCCATATATTATCCGAAATGCAGACATGGCAAACCTTACACTAAGCATGAATTCGACTTTAGATGTTTTTCCACACGAGTAAAATGACATTTTTCCCATAATTTTAAATGTGCTTAGGTCATAAATGAAAATGTATTATTGATTGTGAAATGTATGCATGAAAAATAAATAAATGAAAGCTTACATTTTTTATGGTAATTTTATTTTTCATTGTTGAAATTAATTCTAAAATATTATTTATAACTAGTAATTTCCCGGTGGTATTCTTGTTTTAAACACCATTTCCAATAGAAAAAAACGTAAAAATAAATAAATGATATCTTAAAGGTAAGGACTTACTTGATTTTTCACATTTAATCCATAGTTCATCCAAGGATAATAAATTTTTTGTACGGAAAATTTACGTTAGTTGGCGATCGAGCCATGGATTTCTGTGGGTGATTATCACCATACGAGTTTTGATTTATTTAAAGAGATATGTATTTATGTCCAATCAATCATGATTTTTTTTTCAATAACATTTTTTTATGCAATTATTTGCGCTTACAAATGCTGAATGTGTACTTACTAATAAAATCCAAACCTCAAATGAATATAAACCATATAACTTTTGCCGAACTTCTCTGACACAGGGATGACATTGGAAAAGTCAACCATTTTTTACAGTATGGGTATACCAACCTATAAGTCAAGGAATTAATTAATCCATTAGCGCCATTAATCAAAAAGACAAAGACAAACTTATGCATACCTTTCAGGTAGTTTTTTTGTTCAATTATAAGCAACCTAGCTATGCAGAGATTCTGGCTACCCCGAGTGGAACGGTGACAGTGTTTCAGTTTCAGTTACTAGACTTTTGTTGAAACATCATAAATTAGAAGTCGAAAAAATGCAACAAAGCTACACACTAAGTGAAACTTCTTGCTTCTTGCCTGAAGGGGTTGCATATGGCGAGTGAACCTATTTATTTTTACAGTTAAGGGGGCAGACACTTCAGTTGATGTAGGGGTTTTACAGCTGGTAATTATTTCGTGTGAAGCTGAGTACACCCTGTAGGCATTTTATTTTGGGCTTGAAACAAACACCGAAACTGGAAATCATTTTTGACACCTTTGGTGGGATTCATATCCAAGCTATCGGCATGGAATTCAAGCACTCTTCCAAGTGAGCTATCAACCGTTCTAATAAAACCAGACAAATATATAAACATAGATTAATAAATTTGTTTTTTTTTAACCTGTTTGATTAATTATTTAATTAGTTAAAATGATAACAATGAAAATATCTAATGTTATGAATTTTACACTCAGTAGTAATTTTGCATGGCGTGTATATTAGCTTTTTTTCTTTTGAATATTGTACATTGGCCTCTAAGTGCCCAAATTATGATTGCAGAGGTTTACTAATTAAGAAGTTACACTATATGTGTAGCTAAGTAGCGTTTTTATGTACTTAAGTTCTTGATCAAAATAACACTTCAAGTTGCACCAACACACACGAAACTGGTTTAAGTAAGTTGTATTTTTCAATTATATGATTAAGAGTATCTCGAACAAATTGAATTGACGTTACTTAAAATATTATCTGATAGTTATCTGATCAGATTCTATCATTGAAATCTTTCTGATTCATAAAAGATACTTTACCGTCTTTCAAGATATCTTATTGTTTTGCGTCATTAAATTCACAGGTATAATTATGATCTCGCGGGATTCGTTTATTGGCAGCGGGGTGAGAGCTCATATCGAACCACGAATCTGCATTAATAAATAGCCATAATATTTTTAATGGATTGTTTTATACCGCAGGAAAAACGTCAGCACCAAAAGTAGTAATGTGATAAGTACCTGATATAAGTTTTCTAAAATAAAGTTTTATGCGTGCATACTTATGTACCGGAAACTCACCAATACATACTCTATGCTTTATTTTATTTTTTAAATAGATGAAATAAATTTCTGGTTGATAGCCTAGTTGGTGAAATGTTTGAATTCCATGCTAAGAGCTCGGGTTCGAATCCCACCGAGGGTGTCAGAAAAGATGATGATTTTGTTCCGATGTTTATTTAAGACCCAAGCCTTCGCAAGAAATGAATACCAGCTCTCTCGGGAGTTGCGGAGCCCTCACTTCAATTTAAGTGGTTTGCGAATGTCCGGTCCCCTCACTTGTAAAAATAAATAGAAAATAAATGTAGAAGAATGCGGCAAGAAGTTACACTATATGTGTAGCTAAATTGCGTTTTATTTGTGAAGAGGAATCCGGTTCACCAACCTATTTTGCCTGGCCAGAGACAGGTTTTAAAATTATCAATTCATAATTTATTACTTTTTATTCTAAATATTTTTTTCACTTTTAACAAGTATCTAATAACATCTGTAAAACCAGGGTCAAAGTTATGGTCAGGGGAGAATCGAACCCGAGTTATTGTATTTCAAATATGCTTATCTTGACACGGTCTTTCAACACAACTTTGAGCGTTTTTACCTGATAGTTTATGTCGTCAGTATCGAAAAAAGGACAGTACAGAATACAAAAAAACGAGATTTTCATAGCTTTCAGCCAAGAGATTTTTTCAAATAAAAAAAGACTTTATTCAAAAGAGTATGTGTATTTAAATGTAATTTATTATTCATATTCCTTGACTTATAGGTTGGTATGAGGCTGACCACCCATACTGTAAAAAATGGTTCGCTTTGCCAATGTCACCCCTGTTTCAGGGAAGGTCGGCAAAAGTTGTGGGGCTTATGTTCATTTGAGGTTTGGATTTTATTTGTAAGTACACATTCAGCATTTGTAAGCGCGAACTACACTTGTTGGTTTGTGGGCATACATCTGAGAGCTTTAAATGAATATATCCTTGCAACTTAGATTATAGATTATATATGTGTGAAACTCACCACTAGCACTGTGAATATTTTTTTCACTTTTACAAATGCTGAAGAGTTGAGGTCCATTTTTCAAGAGGTAAGCATTGTAGGTATCAATAATGAAATCAAGAAAACTGCAGTGAACGTACAGAGGACTCCAGGATTATCGAAAATGTCTTGGATGGTGCTCCCTCCTGTGTCAGACCACCCGAACGTACCAAGAAACAGTGGGCAGAGAATGTCAGGATCAAGTCCTGGAAGAAAGTGAGCCATGGAGGGAAGTGGCAAAAGGCATATAGAATAATGGTGTGGAAGGCCTTGAGCCTTCAAGTATTATGAGCTGAATTAAGATGCAGGGTCGTGTATCCCATACAGGCACATGCGCCTAATAGGTAGGCAATGTATGTAAAAAACGCATTTAAGCTTGATATTAAGATTTAAAATTCAAAATTTAACTTTGATTGGAGCCATCGTCAGCCCTTCAGGCAATTTCAAATGAGTCATGCCAAATGAATGGGAGAAAATATGTATTCTGAAATGTATTTGTCCATACCCTATGCACGCGCTAATGTCACTTTATTTCAGTGTGTGCATAGCCGTGTAAATGTTCTATTAGAGGCATGATTTAATTTATCTACGCCAGAAATGAGAACCTACTCATTCATTATTAGGGGAATCCCTAGTGACAGTTCAGCGGTTTCTACTCTAATCTAATCAAATCTTAGTTGCAAAGATTTGTAACATTGGGGATTCGCATTATATCGACGGTTAAAAAGCAATAGGGCATAAGCGACAATAACTAAATTATTCAGGAGTGCAGTTTAAAGTTTGAGATTGCAGAAAAATGGCATAACTTTTTTGATTTTTTATCATATCGTGAAAATCAAAACAGCTCTAAAAATAAAGATATTTATTGGCATTCCTATTAACGTGGTTTGACGATATTTTACGAATTTTTATGTCACAAGCGCCTTTTCGGCAATAAAGGCCAAAACCTTGTCGGTTACACCAAAACCATACTTCAAAAACGCAGTTGTTGACAACAAAATAACAAAACAAAAAAACAACAAAAAATCATCGTAGAGCTACTCATTTTTGACCAAAACGTCGCTTATGCCCTACTCCCTTTTAACCGTCGATATGCATTTCCACAAGCAAACACGTATAAGTTTGCACTTGTTCATTCCGCATGTGAACCTACAACATAGAAACCCAAATCTCATACGAAAATACACCCTGCAACTCTTGCCGACCTTCTCTGAAACAGTGGTGAGATTGGCTATGTGAACCATTTTCTACAGCGTGGATGGTCAGCCGCATACCATCCTATAAGTTAAGGAACATACACAATAAACTTCTCGTGAACAAAGCGGTTAGCATCAATACCACAAGTAAAGATTTTTGTTTGTATTTGTCTTTTTTCATAAGTGTATTAGGTGGGAAATTAAAACTTTTGTAATATATATTTTTTAAGATATACAAAATACGTTATTAACCATTCCATGAAGGCCTTTAAAAAAAAATTACAGAAGAATTTCGCTTTTTAGAAAGAAAACGTGTAATAAAAATAAAAGGAAGTTTGCAATATATCATATTTTATGGCATTACTTCTTCTGTACTGGTTATCAATTCACTTTCTTGGAAAAAAAATTACAATATGTTTGAAACAAAATACTGATTGCTCAGTTGGGCTCATTTAGTTCTTGTTTAATGTGTTCATTTTCGTGTAAAACTTCTATTGGTACCTTACAAAATTGAAAAAAATGTAGAATTAATCCCTACTAGAACAAAAGTGTTAGGTGTTTATTCAAAGAAAGCAAGAAAGTTTTAAACCTAAAAAGTAGGACCGATGGAAAATGATGAATTAAAAATTTAAAAATCTGGTGTTCAAATAGCTGACAAAAAAGCTATTTTTTCTAGTATTTATGTATTTATTTCTATTTGATTAACCCTACAATTATTTAAGTAAATATTAATATTATTTGTAGCAAGGATGGCATATTTTGATGGAATATTTTCTCATTTTTTTTCTAATTTAAGTAAAAAAACATATTAAACCGACCCAAGTGCAGTAGTTACTTAATTAAGCATCAATCTAATAAAAACCTTATTTAGACTCTTTTGGAAAAAATTAAATAGTTTTTTTTTATTATTTTATAATCTAGCTACACTGTTTGTTATATTAAGAGCAAGAAAGAATGTAAGTACCTACTCGGGCTTGGTGCTCAGTGTTTATCAATATATTTTCATCATTTTCTAGTTTATAATCTGTGATCTACGAACAGAAATAATAATTTGTACTTATCATGGGATAGTTATGAAACAGAAATGTACACTTCAGTAGAAATGACAGATTAAATACGTACATGGTAGAGCGTTAAATCGCATGAAGTGTAGTTCAGTTTTTGTAATTGATTTGTTTTACTTATACAAGGAACTGTAAGATTTTACATTTAAAACATATAATTGATTCAGTTTATAAGAAGGCTTTCAACATTAAACTTGTATCGGTTTGCATCGTAAATAATAATAATAAAAAAGTACAGGAATGTGTGTGTAAACATCTAAATCTAAGCTGCAAGATAAATGTGTAAACATCGCTCCTATAAAAACATTTGCTCCGATGGATTTGCTAAAGAAAAGAGTTTTATTGAAAACAATGTATTTATTCATAAAAACGTACTAACTTGATAACATAAAACATAAAAAATACCACGTTCATGATTTGTTTTACTGATAATAATCGATACAAGTTGTGATTGTTTAACACTGTTAAGAAACTGTACCTACAGAAAATTAATGACATTCTAAGAATGTTTGAATTTAATAATGAAACATACAAAAATGGATGAAATTTGAAGTGAAACTTTTATATCGAACTCAATATTTTGTTATTTGATGTATCTAATGAATAAATAAAAATATGTAAATTAGGATAAGAACTCAAATATTTAAAAGGACTCATTAATTTTGGCAACCCTACTCCTCCATTCATTAATCTTGAACGATTATTATGACGTCCTTATCTGCTTCTTTCGATTGAACAATCATGTCGAATTCCTTTAGGCTTAAAATATTTTTTCAGTGATTTTTCTGCGACTTTAGTACGAGGAAGTTCACAAAGTTGGCAAAAATCATTCACTTTATAATACAATTGTAAACTAAAAATAAAAATTGAATCCCTTAAATCTGGTATGCTGTAGTATAATAATAAACATAAAATAATAAAAGGGTGAGATCCCAACGTGGCGATTGTTTTTTTCCGATAAAAATCATGATGTTTTTTGAATAATACATAAAAATATATTTTCACTCCATTTGAATTTATAATTAATTTTTAAAATAAAAAACAAACATTTTTTTGTTATAAAGGCATGGTTTTCAAAAGTAATACATTAAAAAATTCTAAAAAAATCAGTGAATATAAACACAGTTATTATGTGTTGAAAATTTTATGAAGAAAAATATTTACTCACTTAAAAACAAGCAAGAAAAACAATCGAAAATGGCCGAGGGACTCAAAAGTATTTTCACAAAATTTCATATCAGATGCCTGAAATTTGTAGTCTTTGTGATGCTCGTGGCGATGCTGACCGACGCTCCAAAATCTGAAGGTTTGTAAAGAAATGCCAATTTTCTGAATTTAAGCTTGACAATCATATCACCGATTTAAAATGGTTTCTTACTTTCACACACAGCAAATCCACGGCTCAACCGCCAGCAAACGTAAATTTTCCGTACAAAAAGCGATGACCTATGGATCAGCGATAGATTCAATGTGTTGTGAACAACAATCTTAGGAGTTAAATTAGAAAAACTCGCCGTAATCGAATACAAAATTGTTTTTATTTGATATAAAACATGTTGTCTTTTATTAAGCAAATCCAATTACAAAGGGAGCAAAGAGAACGAAACGATGTTTGAGTAAATACGCTTTTTTTCACCCATACAATTAGAAAAGGTTCACTTTGTCACTTTCCTCCGTGTTTCAGGTCAATGTTTCAGGGAAGGTCAGCAAGAATTACAAGGTTCCTTTGAGATTTGGATTTTTATAGTGTTAAGTTTACATACTGCATGTGTAAGCGGAACCAAATGTCTGCTTCTAATATGGGTCTTAAATGTTCATATCTCTTAGCAACCTATATAATAAATTATAGAACGAAAGAAGTTGCTGTTCCCAGTCTTCCTGTATCATTTAGTTTGCATGTTTCCTGTTTCTTTTATCAATCATTTAGATCTATCGTTCGATTTGCTTTTATCCTTGATACATAACGTGACTTTTTTTGTCGAATAAAGACAATTACTGCATATTAACTTAAATCAACCTTTTGTGTTCAACAGTGAGCATCTTAACACCGTAAATGTTTTGGATTTGTAAATATATCTTTCTAAAGCGGAAAAAAAATTAGGACGCTCCAAAAAGTGAGACAAATTGCCTGAAAGCGAAACGTATGGTCATCTACGTATGAAGACGTATGGCTATCCATGCATTTCTTGAATCTATCATCTATCATCTACATCACCATTGCTTAGAAAAGCACACTGCATGCATTTTCTTTGCTTATTTTTTCTAAAATGAGTATTATCAAATTATACATAGGTTTGCTTACAATAATATTTTCAACTGAGTATGATCAAATTGAAATCAGAAAATAACTGTCTATAATTTTTATACAAGTTAATCGAGAAATAAAAAGAAGTCAGAGTTAGCACTTGATGATTTTCCAGAATCTGTTGCCGAGGTCTATCGGAGCTATAGCTCCCGTACGTTTCTCTCGTCTCTGAGAAAGCACATTGAAGAGGTGGCTGAAACCGAAAACAACCCTGAAGTGTTTAAATACAAATATATTTATATATTTATTATTTTTAATTTCAAGCATGTAGTTACTTGATTGAGGAAATGTATTTTTTACCTATATTTTACACAGAGCTGTGTTTTATTAATTAAAATCTATATTTAATGCATGCTCAAAAACAGACGCGTGTAAGTTCGCGCTTACAAATGCAAATTAAATACCAAACCTCAAATAAACATACAACTTGCAACTTATTTGTCTACCTTCCCTGAAAAAGAGGGACAAAGTGAACCGTTTTTACTGGATGGGTGGTCAGCGTCATACCAACCTAGTGTAGGAATGACTTCAATATTTAAAATCCACAATAGATGCATATTTCGAACACATTAAATATGATTATTTCTGGTTTTTGAGTACCTACAGCAATAAATTATTTATTTTTGGTGTATTTGGAGTTTATATCTGTGATAAATCAAATACTGGTCATAAAGGTTAATCTAGCTTACAAGCACGGAATCCTATCTGGCGCTTTGTATCGATGACTTAAAACTCACAAAGGGCTCTTGAGATGGAATAACGCTCACAATAAATCATCCTCACTTAAAATATATAAATGTGAATTGACCATCATAGCAAACTTATAGGGGGCTGCGTGTGGGCATGCATTTGATTTCCATCCTAAATGTATTGGATCTTTGCTATAAATAGATAAATGTTTTTGTGCATTTGATTTTTTTGGATAGCTCAATTGGTAGAGTGCTTTGTTTCCATGCCGAGAACTCGGGTTCAAATCCCACCGAGAGAGGGTGTCAGAAATTATTTCCCGTTTCGATGTTTATTTAAAAACCGAAAATAAAATACCGGAAAGTCTGCTCAGCAATTACAACAAATGAATACCAGTGCGAACTGGAAAACTCTCACATCAACTGTGATAGGGGTAAGGCTGGCACCCTTACCTGTAAAAATAAATAGGTGAGATATAGTTTAAGTGTTTATTTTTCTGTTAACACAATGAAAGTCTATTGTATTTTTTTTTATAAATGAATTAGAAAAAACAAAGTTTTAATTATATTTTATTTCATTTGTTGCTCAAACGTATTCGCCTAATAAGTGAATTAAACAAATAAATAAAACGTGAACGAAAACATTGTTTTTTCTATTGAATTCATAAAAATGAAAAGGTTTCACTCGTCACATACAACTCTTTCGAAAAAAACGCTGAAAGAAGTTACACTGTATGTGTAGATTAATTACGTATTACAGTTTTTTATGCATTAGAAAAAAAATCATGATTAAAAATTGATGTTTTGTATATCAGAAGCATTTAGGCCCCATTTTGATTGATACAATCTTTCCGTTTACGCGCCTACGTAGAGAGGAGTTATTACATTAATATGTAAAGATAATTAAGCAGAAATCACTCAAAGACAAATGAAGTGTATCGCTTGATGACAAGTATTAGATTAAACATCAAAGAGCACGCCTAATTTTATCATCAAAACTCGTTATTACACCGTTAGTTGGTAAATTGAACTATTTCATACACCCGCCTACTTTAAACATACAACTTAACTGATAGCTACTTTAATATTTTATCTAAGTTGCAATGATATACGAGTTCAATTGAATCAACGGCGGTTGTTTAAAAAAAATCCCAAATGTTGAATAATGTGATTTTCTGTTTCTTTACACTTCTCTGTACGTATATTAGCATGCATTAATCTGAAATCTAAGTTGCAAGGACATATTTAATTTAAACACGAGCATCATATGTAAGTTTGCATGCCCTTACACATGCTGCACGAAAACTCACAAATATAAATAAATACAAATCTTAAATGAACATATGCCCTGCAACTCTTGTGAAACGTCTCTGAAATAGAGGTGACATGCAAATAGTGAAGCCCCAAAGCAACCTATTATTCAAGTTTTTTTTTGTTTAAATATTAAATTACCGACTTAACATTCGCGTGTCGAGCAATTTAACATGCTGCATGTGTACCTACTTAAAGTCTGAAACATAAAAACTCAAATCTCAAATGAGCATAATTGCTGCAATTTGTGCCGACTTACCCTGAAATATAAGTCAAAAGGTGAACCAATCTATACAGTTTTGTTTCGCCTAATACCAATTTATTAGTCAAATTTCGCTTTTTACTATTGAAAAATATTTCAAACAAATTAAAACGAATTTAAATCACAATGCAATGATTTTTATTTAATTTAATTATTACTGACAAAGTGCATAGTACAAGAATGTTATTCAAACATTTATAGTCGGCATTTATAGTTTTCAAAGAGACACATTAAGTTCGTACTTGCGTTCTTGATATAGCAACGTTTTATTTTCAGTTTAAAAGGATTGAAAGAAAATAAATATTGCAATGCACATCAGTAAAAGTACTTTTTCATGCATGTATTTTACACAGGGTAATACAAACGTTATCAAGTAAACCTGAGGAATATAAAGTAAGACTGAATCCACATTTTTATAAAAAAAACATTTTTTACAATTTTTTAATTGTTTCAGCGGAAACTTTGTAGAACTCCATTTTAATTTAAAACGCAAAAAAAAAAAAAAAAAAAAAACGCAACTAAGCTACACATATAGTGTAACTTCTTGCCGCGTTATCCCCGAAGGGGTCGCATGTGGCGAGTTGAACCTATTTATTTTTACAGGTAAGGGGGC
Organism: Agapetus fuscipes; assembly: GCA_951799405.1. NCBI lineage: Eukaryota > Metazoa > Arthropoda > Insecta > Trichoptera > Glossosomatidae > Agapetus > Agapetus fuscipes. Next base: position 9,513,782 of record OX637332.1, read on the forward strand.
CGGCCTTACGCCAACCACTTCAGTTGAAGTGGCGGGTTTCCCAGCTCCCGAGCTGGTACTCATTTCTTGTGAAGGCTGAGTAAACCTTGCCGGTATTTTTATTATGGGGTTTGAAATAAACACCGAAATAGGAAATCATTTCTGACACCCTCCTCGGTGGGATTCGAACCCGAGCTCACGGGGTAGAAGGCAAGCACTCTACCAACTGAGCTATCGACCGGTCTTATTTACGCAAAATTAAAATAACCTTTGTTTTATTCTACAATTATTTTTATTTAAATTCGTTACAAAAACCAAAATAAACGTTTCTGAAGATGGCCTAGAGGCGGAAACCGGTCAACTTTTGTTTTTGTAACAAATTTAAATAAAAATAATAGTAGAATAAAACAAAGGTTATCCACATTTTTATGTTTGGAACATAAAATCTGTCTATTCAAAACAAGGAAATTAATCTATACTACCTGTGATACAATTAAAACCTTTAAAAAGCTGTGTAGCTTTAATAAAAGCACAACTAATGGCATGTGGAACATATTTATTTTCACAATTAAAAAAGGTAATTTTTGTACTAACCACTATTTTTTAATCGTTTTTTTTTATTCTCGAAAGAGCAGGTTCTCATGTTTTGTAAAAGTTAAGCAAACCATTCCGTATAAATTCATTTCTTGGAAGAAAATAATGTGAACTCATTTCACCGTCGGAATCAAACCTAAGTCCTCTCACTCCAAACGCAAGCGTTCTACCAGCTGAGCTGTTAACCAGACTTGTGATCTTTTCAATTAAAAAGGTATTTGTAGTTTTATAAAATCAGTTAAATGATTCATTTTTATACATTCTTATATGTAAGAACATCACATAATTTTTCTTCCTTTTTCTAAAGATCAATAATTGTTTGACAGAAACTTGGTGTCAATTTTTTGACGAAGACTTTCAACTCTCTCTCCACCTTTTTCGATGTCTTTCCCGATGGTCAGCCACCTTCTGGAACTTGGCAAATCGCATTTTTTCAAATTTTCGTTGTCGATTCTGTTTTCATGATCCCTTCAGAACCAGCTTCGTTCTCTTCTTAATGTTAGGACACGACGTTCACCACACTAAGGCCCGGTATATTCAAGTGTAGTAATATTTTAGTTAACTATTACTTGAACTATTATTCAAAATACTCATGTTCGAGTTAACTAAAACCGAGAATCACCGAAGTGACAAGCCTTGGAAATAATTACAATTCCATTTAAAAGCTTTGAAACAAACAACTGTTTATAAAAATCAAATGCCTAACCTTCATAAAGCTGGAAAACGACACAAAAAATGTTCAGTTTGCAACAATTTTGATGTATCCTTACATTAAAAAAGAACAGCTGCTGTCAGTGAAAACGATGCCATCTTGAAAATCGTAAGTTAAAGTTACTTAATATTTACTGGCAAAACTCGGTGAATGAAATATTATGATAATTTAACTAAAATTGCACTTTAGTTAACTTAACGATACTTCAAAATACTGGGCCTTAGGGTTTTCATTAATTTCTCTGAACAGTTTTTTTTTGTTTTTACCGAATCTGCTCTCTTGCGTATCTCTGTAATCTTTTATATTAATTGCAAACACGTATAAGTGTGCGCTTACACATGTTGCGTAGAATATACAACATAAATAACCAAATCTCAAATGAACATAACCCCTGCTAATCCTTCCGCCCTTCTCTGAAACAAAGGTGACATTAGTGAAAGGAAACACTTTTTACAGTTTGGGTAGGCAGCTTCATATCAACCTATTAATTAAGGAATCATTTGGAAAAATATCCGCTTATTTGAATGCAGTTTTTACTTCACAATCATTCTGTAATTGATCCAGCCAACTTAGCAAGTCATATAAAATTCATAGAACTCAAACATTCACAATGTAAACATTAAACAAGCGGCATTCACTAAGCAATAGCAACGCTAATATTTTGAATTGTATTAAGGATTATAAATTTGTTAATCATGCTAAAATAGCATGGAATTTTTCTATTTGATTTTCTACATACATACATAGGTCAATGTTTTGCAATATGCGTGGATTTGTTCACGTTTTGAAAAGAACAATAATTATGTTTTTGTAATTAAAATTTCAAAGAAAAATGACGTTGTACATTATTCCAATGTCATCAGTTACGTTATCAAAATATTTTTGTTACGTAGTACCTATTGTTTTATGGATTGTCTTCTTCTTTTAGTAAGACTCCTAATGTGATACGTATTTTTTATTTAAATGCTGCTGTGCAAAGTAAGCATTTTGTGTTTTGTTATATGTACCATTATCGTAGATGTTTTATTATATTTACCCATAATCTTTTTTTGTATTATATGATAAAGGACATCTACGGTATTTTTCGTTTCTCATAACGTGTTAGAGGTGCATCAGCTCTCTGTTTTGATTTCTCGGTTGTCGTAAGGCCGGCCCCTTTGACTGTGAAAAATAATAGGTTTCAGTCGCAGCCTGCAACCTCTTCGGGAATAACGCGGCAATAATTACCACTATATGTGCGACTTGTTGCGTTTTTTTATGATACTTAGTCTGAAGTAGGTAAGTATTGAGAAACAGTCTCACAAGAATTTTAATGAAGGAAAACGTATTTTCAATTATTATTTTACGCCTTAAATTTTGGTATTTTACACATAAGAAGATTTTATTTGTTGAAGCTAACCTTGTTTTACAATAACATATAAATAATTATATTTATACATTTTTTAATTTACCTAAAATCTACTAAGGATGTGTAAAACTCAAACATCTTATATTATCATTTTTTAGCATTTCAACAAGAATGTAACCATTATTCTTTAAAAAAAAATCATCAAATTTACTTCACTTTTATGTTTTCAAATCACGTATTAAAAAATGCGTTTTGTATAATCAATCAAATATCGATAAAAAAAATATATCATTTATTTGAATAAGGAAAGCAACAATCAATCACTTTTGCATTAATCCCTTTAAAATAACGAAAGTATGTAACTACTAATGTCACGGGTACCCAACACAGCGCTCAAAGGGGAAAATGATCTGTTTTATTTTATCTGTAAAATGTCATACATTTTTAGATGAATGAGATTAGTGCAATTGTTATTTTAAATCCAAAGGTCCATTGTTGCTCCAATAGCCAAGAACATGCCATTACAAAATCAATGAAAAACCATTCAAAGCTCAGGTTCCCAAACTATGGGTCGTTACCCTCTAGGGCAGTGATGGGCAAAGTACGGCCCGCGGGCCATCTCCGGACCGCGAAAGCATTCAATTCGACCCGCCGACGGTCCTTCGACATGAATGGTATATGGCCCGCGATAATCATATTTTGACGGTCCAGAAGTATAAAGTAGATTCTACTTAGTAGAATAGCATAGTTCATGATTCGACCATGAAATTGTGTAAAAACTCAATCAGAAACCGACTTACTGATGAACACCTTTTCGCGCTGTTGAAAGTTACTTCGTCACAGCTGGAACCTGCATTCAAAAATACTAGGGGCGTTGCCCCTGGCTGCTACGCAGCCCAACCCCTTAACATTTGGTGAATGTGTATATTGCGCATAGTTTCCTCGCGTTAAAATTCGGAAAACATGTAAAATAAAAACATGCAGCCTTTGTAAAAGAAAATCGACCACCCATAGTTTAAAAAATGGTTCACTTTGAAGATTTCAGCTGTGTTTCAGGGAAGATTGGCAAGAGTTGCAGGGCTTATATTAATTTGAGATTGGGTTTTTATGTTGTAAGTCAACATGCATTATGTGTAAGCGCGAACTTATAAATGTCTGCTTGTGGGAATGCATTTAATATGAATCTCGATTGGTATGTATCTTTGCAACTTAGATTATAGAACTTAACAAAATAATTTCCTTGACTTATAGGTTAGTATGTGGCTGACCACCCATACTGTAAGAATGGTTTACCATGAAAATTTTATCTCTGTTTGAGGAAAAGTCGGCAAGAGTTGCAGGGCTTATGTTCATTTGAGATTAGTTTTTTATTTTATAAGTCCACATGGGGCATTTGTAAGCGCGAACTTATACCTGTCTGCTTGTGGGAATGCATTTAATATGAATCTCAAATGGTATGTATCTTTGCAACTTAGATTATAGAACTTAATAAAATAATTTCCTTGACTTATAGGTTAGTATGTGGCTGACCACCCATACTGTAAGAATGGTTTACAATGAAAATTTTATCTCTGTTTGAGGAAAAGTCGGCAAGAGTTGCAGGGCTTATGTTCATTTGAGATTAGTTTTTTATTTTATAAGTCCACATGGGGCATTTGTAAGCGCGAACTTATACCTGTCTGCTTGTGGGAATGCATTTAATATGAATCTCAAATGGTATGTATCTTTGCAACTTAGATTAAAGAACTAAACAAAATAATTTCCTTGACTAAAAGGTTAGTATGTGGCTGACCACCCATACTGTAAGCAATGGTTCACAATGCAAATTTTATCTCTGTTTGAGGAAAAGTCGGCAAGAGTTGCAGGGCTTATGTTCATTTGAGATTAGTTTTTTATTTTATAAGTCCACATGGGGCATTTGTAAGCGCGAACTTATACCTGTCTGCTTGTGGGAATGCATTTAATATGAATCTCAAATGGTATGTATCTTTGCAACTTAGATTAATGAACTAAACAAAATAATTTCCTTGACTAAAAGGTTAGTATGTGGCTGACCACCCATACTGTAAGCAATGGTTCACAATGCAAATTTTATCTCTGTTTGAGGAAAAGTCGGCAAGAGTTGCAGGGCTTATGTTCCTTTGAGATTAGTTTTTTTTATTTTGCAAGTCCACATTGGGCATTTGTAAGCGTGAACTTGTACCTGTCTGCTTGTGGGAATGCATTTAATATGAATCTCAAATGGTATGTATCTTTGCAACTTAGATTATAGAACTAATCAAAATAATTTCCTTGACTAAAAGGTTAGTATGTGGCTGACCACCCATACTGTAAGAATGGTTTACAATGAAAATTTTATCTCTGTTTGAGGAAAAGTCGGCAAGAGTTGCAGGGCTTATGTTCATTTGAGATTAGTTTTTTTATTTTATAAGTCCACATGGGGCATTTGTAAGCGCGAACTTATACCTGTCTGCTTGTGGGAATGCATTTAATATGAATCTCAAATGGTATGTATCTTTGCAACTTAGATTAAAGAACTAAACAAAATAATTTCCTTGACTAAAAGGTTAGTATGTGGCTGACCACCCATACTGTAAGCAATGGTTCACAATGCAAATTTTATCTCTGTTTGAGGAAAAGTCGGCAAGAGTTGCAGGGCTTATGTTCATTTGAGATTAGTTTTTTATTTTATAAGTCCACATGGGGCATTTGTAAGCGCGAACTTATACCTGTCTGCTTGTGGGAATGCATTTAATATGAATCTCAAATGGTATGTATCTTTGCAACTTAGATTAATGAACTAAACAAAATAATTTCCTTGACTAAAAGGTTAGTATGTGGCCGACCACCCATACTGTAAGCAATGGTTCACAATGCAAATTTTATCTCTGTTTGAGGAAAAGTCGGCAAGAGTTGCAGGGCTTATGTTCATTTGAGATTAGTTTTTTTTATTTTGCAAGTCCACATTGGGCATTTGTAAGCGTGAACTTGTACCTGTCTGCTTGTGGGAATGCATTTAATATGAATCTCAAATGGTATGTATCTTTGCAACTTAGATTATAGAACTAAACAAAATAATTTCCTTGACTAAAAGGTTAGTATGTGGCTGACCACCCATACTGTAAGCAATGGTTTACCATGCAAATTGTATCTCTGTTTGAGGAAAAGTCGGCAAAAGTTGCAGGGCTTATGTTCATTTGAGATTAGTTTTTTTTATTTTGCAAGTCCACATTGGGCATTTGTAAGCGTGAACTAATTGTACCTGTCTGCGTGTGGGAATGCATTTAATATGAATCTTAAATGGTATGTATCTTTGCAACTTAGATTATGTAAAGAAATACACAAAATAATTTTCTTGACTTATAGGTTGGTATGAGGCTGACCACCCATACTTTAAAAAATGGTTTACTTTGCAAATTCACCTTTGTTTCAGGGAAGGTTGGCAAGAGTTGCAGGGCTTATGTTCATTTGGAATGGGCTGTTATGTTGTAAGTACACATGCAGCATATGTAAGCGGGAACTTATACATATCTGCTTGTGGGAATGCATTTAATATAAATCTTAAATGATATATATCTTTGCAGCTTAGATTAGATTAGATTAGAACTTATACATGTCTGCTCGTAAGAATGCATGTAATATGAATCTCAAATGTTATATATGTTTGCAACTTAGATTACAGATTGAAATCCATTTTTATTTGGCTTTTTTTTTATTTTTAATTTGCATGAAATAAAAGAAAATGTAAAAAAAACTTTTACGTTTTGCCGCTAGATGTCAATATTGTTCCATACATTTTTAGTATGAACAAACAGATTAATTCCTAAAAGTTTTCATACATTTCTAAACACACACGCGTAAGCTCGCCGCATTGCAGCATATATACAAAAATTAATTTGCTATAGAGCATGAATGTGTTTCATCTGCTGTGATGGCATTGATTTTGAAAATCGAAACTCGACGACGAATGACGACGACGAAGGGTAATATAATAAAGGATTATGGCAAATCAAAAGCAATTGCATACGTCTCACGCGCCTACCATGCCAGGACCTTCGAATACACGAGCAATTGTAATGTTTAACGTTTGTTAAGTGTGTAATGCTGTAATGTTTGTATACGACATAAATTTTCAACACAAAATGCATTTTTTCTATAATTCTGGCCCTCCTTTGAAATTTGTACAACTTTCTGTTACCCCTATAAATAAAGTTTGCCCTCCACTGCATTAGGAAGTCAAAAAGAGTGTTTTACGGAGTCGCCAACTATAAAACATAATCACTATTTTGAAAAATTTGTTTTCAACGGTTTTTTTAAATCTGAGCTATTTCATAAATATAAAAAAATATAACCTGGGTGCGCAAGTCTTTCACAGTTGTTTAAAACGTGTAGATACTTTAAAATAAAAACAGCCTCTCTTTCTTAGTTTAAAAACAAAAAAAAATAAGTTAATTTAATTTTGAGAATAGCATTGGCGTAAAAAAAACTCACAAATAAATTTTGAGAATTTCTATTCCATCCATGGCATGAATAACATAATAAAAAACAAAAATTTCGAATGTTAACATTGTACAATCCTTGTTTTATTTAAATACATAATCACGGGTAGTTAGAAAGAATGAACGATTAACGACTGACAAATAAGTGTTCAAAGGGAATGTCAAAGGTAAGCGTGGAAGGAGAAGACCAAGGAAATAATGGATTGATCAAATAAGCGAGATTAAAAATAACTGAATCACACAGGGTGAGCAAAAGAGAAGAGCATGCATTAAGAAAGAGGGCAAAGCAAAAAAAGTAATCAAGTTTCTAACAACATTATATATTTTAACAACATTCTACTCCTAATGCCTCTGATGTCTCATTAGACGAAAATGTTTGAGCAAAAAAAATAAATAAATAAGTGAATTGAAAACTCTGTTTTTATCCATTTGAAATTTTAAATAATTAAAAATGGACTTTCACTGTGTAAACAGATTTACACTTAAAAATAGAATAAATTTCACTTTCAAATTAAGATCTTAGAAGAATTGAAAGTTAAACATGGAAGAAACTAAATATATTTGTAAATGTTGATGGATGATTTCGAGAAGGGTGACATTGGCAACGTGAACCATTTTCTTACAGTATGGGTGGTCAGACTCATACCAACCTATGAAACAAGGGTGAAATTGGCAAAGTAAATACATTTAAGTCGGGATTGAAGACATGTTTGTTTCGGAGATGTTACAGTTGAACAGTGCCCTTGCAGTGATTTATCACAAAACGGCACTATAAATATTATCTCATTATTATTAAACATTTTGTTACAGTATGGGTGGTCAGTCTTATACCAACCTATAAGTCAAGGTACATTTATGATTTTATATCGTATTGCAATGTGATTAAGCATTGATATTTTCTCTTGTGTAAATATTTTTCTTATACGAGTAACAAAATACCTTAGCTAGTACCTACATTGTACTAATCTCTGGCATGGCAAACATTTCACTCGCATATTCAATGTGTTAATCTTTATGGCAGATTATTCACAAACAATGGTGTCAAATAAACAATTTATATCTGATACCAAAAGTGAAATGAATACAATCGTCTTATATTTACAAAACTTGCATTGGCAAAAGACCTGTGTGCACAGCGATTGTGAAGTTTTATTTAACTATGTAAATGCTCTTGATTTTCAATTTGCTCGTGTATGATCCAGTGGCGAAAATTCCTTAGAGGCAAAAGTGGGCAAAGCAGGTAAAAAAAAAACTTTTTACTTTCAAATAAAGATCTAAAAAGCATATAAAATTAAACATGGAAGAAAGAAAATATTTTTTTAATCTTGATGTTTACTTTTTAAACTTTATTTTGTGGAATTATATTATGTCTTAGCAGAAAAAGATATATATTACATATCCTGGCAAACGTCGCAAGTCTATGTAACTAGGGTCTTTAGCAATCAGTAATGTTTTTTTGTCTTTTCTCTATCAGCAACCCAGCCGTATCACATCAAAATTTTTGGTGTTGAATATTGGCCAAGTATGGTATATTTTTCTACAATGAAATGTATTTATTTATTTTTATTTACTGATTTATAGGTTGGTATGAGGCTGAACACCTATGTCAACTACTATACAAATTGAACGGTTTTTGCTTATGCCACTCCTGTTTCAAGGAAAGCCCAGGACCCGTAAAGTTTATGTTCACATATGACTTAGGTTTTCATTTGAAATACACGTGAATCAATTCAGTTTTCTTCCCGTTTTTAACAAATTACTTATATTTTTTGCTTGATGCATTCAATTTCACGTAACTCGTGCAAACACATTTTATAGAAATCAATAAATATCAAAAAATGTTTATGTAGGTATTTGATAATATTAGTAATTGGACAATTTTATACAGCGCCGTTAAGCCGTTTATATAGCACCGCTATCGACTGGACTTTTTATGAACTTGGTCGTCGCTACAAAGCGCCAATTCTCAAGCAAGGCCCAGTCACTGTAGGGCTGGATGGGCCTTATTTAACTCAATAACGGCGCCTCATCCCCTTGAACATACCAGCGAGCACAAATAAACATTTTATAAGTAATCATTTAAATCGTAAAAAACATAATTCTGTCTCCGCCTTGACAATCGGACATAAATTTGTTTTATCAAAGTCCGTGAGCGTTCTAAATAATTCAGCATACATTACCCAACAGCTCGTAATACCAACTTCTTAAGTTTCGTGTTAGATTAAAGGCTACAATTGTTGTGATAAAATCCCTCTAGCAGATTATCCTGGGTGAGCCATACTCCAGTGCCTCTACAGTCTGATATCTGTGGCTTTGTTGAAGTGGTCGGCTAATGACGCAAATGGATTAGATTAGAAGAAAAAGATTTAAATCAGTTTTTTTGGATTAGTCTATTCTATTTTTCCTAAGATACGACAAAGCCTAAACACAAGCTGTGATAATTAAATTTTCCGGTTTCATTTTCTACGAGACTATTATAAACAATGACCATGATAAATAATAAATAATAATATTAGGATGATTTCTTTGGTGAGCACTGTTTTTGTGTCAGTTACACCTCAAGAGCTTTCTGCGAGCTTGGTGGTGACTGTAAAAAGCGTCGATTCTCAGCAACACCTTCTCTCAGGGTCAGTCTCCCCTCCACTGACCCACGCCCTGTATATCCATCCCATCCGGGGATGTGTCACAGGACTCGCATGCAAAAAAATTGTGAGATACGAGTGGCAGAAGGCCCTCCCGTGAAGTTACACTTTCCCAAGTGTTTACACAAAGCAAAAGAGGCTCAGAAATCACTGAAAGATTATAGCCGTGAGGGTTTAGGGCTCGATGATTTTAAATTTACAAACAAAAATGCAAAGTGATTCTGAGCATCTTAACATATGACTTAAGGCCTAGAATTCGAGATTCTACTACTGAGACTGTTCGGGAGGCGCTCTCCTGACTAAGTGGCCAACCACCATAGAGACGAAAAAGAAGAGAAAAAATAGAAAGAATGTCGGTCTAATTAGACCGATGAGAATTCTCAGCATCAGGTTGTGTTTGAATCCACCGATTGTGTCAGAAATGAAGGATCTAATATCTTGACCGTTTTTTAAAAGACAGATTGATTTTTCAACACAGAAAAGAGCAAATTTGAACAATTAAATATCTTTCAATTTATAAATATTTTTTCCTTTCAATCACTAATCTGAAGCGTTAACCATAACAAACGAGCATTCAATTAAAATTTCAGTTTTGTAAGTAAATAAACAAGTTGATATTAAAGGAAGACGGCGCATTTCTCGGCTGTGAATTTAACGAGACTAGTTTCATTCAATCTCTTTTTGCTACCGACAAAATAAAAGTATCCATGTTTCGGTGTTTATTTCAAACCCAAAATAAAATACCGGCAAGGTATTGTTACGAAATTAGGGTTCAATTGTCTTCAAATTAAAAATACACAGGTCTTCTTAAATAGTTATTTATTTTACACAGTTACAAAATTTATTTTCACACTACTTTCTCGATTATTCCATTGGTTTCGGTTCACTGATCAGATGGCTTCGATGTGTTTGTTAGTCGCTATGATACTGGCCCGCTCTGCAGGCCATTCGCACCTTTATACTCTTCAGAGCAGTATGATCCAGAACTAAAGTCGCCAGACGGTTCCAGAGTAATTATTACTTCTCGATGTTTCACGTACTACCTAGACACAACCAAAATCCTACCTACCAATGCAATACAGTATTCCTATAATTATAACAAATACCTACTTAGCCTAGAGAATTCTACACTTATACATAATTATCGATCTTACCTACCAATACTTTTGAGGATTCTTATAACTATAACTATCCATACTTATTTCAATATTTATATTTACATAACACTACCCCCCACCTAGACTGTTTCGTCCCGGAACAGTCTTGACTCTGTGTAGGTAGGGGCATGCTGATCCACGTCGACACCCTGTGGTCAGGAAGAAGTGGCAGTCCACGGATTTCTCCCCACTGGCTCTCGGCTGCGCTTGCTCGCAGCACACCATGACGCTGATGCCGACTCCCGAGAACACTGCTTCAATCATACTCCGGATTATCCGCCAGTCTCGATTAGCGCGGCCGCCACCCATCTTCGGTATTGCCAGACGCGCCTGCTGATCCTCCAACATGTAGTCACGCAGCTCAACAAGGCCGTCCCACAATGCCTTGTAGTCCTCTTCCAGGTTGCTGGAATCCGGGACAACCAGGCAGTATGCTTGTTGACGCCCCTTCGGTAGCCGTTTGTTCATCTCCATGGTGGTCTCTACATCCTTGCGGTCGTCTTCCAATTTCTCCGGTCCTTGAGACTTTGGGCACCTCGCGCTCAGGTGTCCTTGCTGGCCACACGTCCAGCAGTGCGCCTTCTGTCTCGTTGGCTCAAGTTGCTGCAGCACTTTTTCTATTGTTTCCTCGGTTGTAGGTAGTTTGACCTCCTCTGCCTTGATTGCACAAACCCTGGCGTGGCCCCTGATGGACTGTTTGACAGCCTCAAACTCGAGAGCTTGGCTGAGCGCCTCGTTCAAAGCCTTGGGATGGGCCAGTTTTACGGCTTGTTGCGTCTCCCATTCCCGCAATCCATTTAGGAACTTGTCCACTGCCAAGCTCTCACAGATGTCGTCGGAGGCTGTCGGGTAAGCGTCTCGTACCAGGCGGGCGATGTCCATTTCAAACTCCTGGAGGCTCTCGTTGGGCTTCTGCACCCTTGTGTTCAGCTGCGACTTGTACAGCTGCTCCAGGCACTTGTGGCCATAGCGCATATCCAAGCGCTGCTTCAGCTGCCCAAAGTCACCACGGTTGTCCAGGGGTATGGCCTGCAGAACCCTGAGAGCGTCTCCTCGAAGCGACAGGCTGAGAACCGAAGCCTTCTTCTGCTGGCTCCAGGCTCCCATCATGGCAGCCGTCTCAAAGAGGGTCAAGTATTCCTCCCACGACGTCTTCCCGTCGAAGGTTGGGAGGTTGTGCTTGGCTAGGGAAGGGTCATCATCCCCTCTTGTGATCCTGGTTGGAGTTGAGCATCCCTGGTCGGTCTCGTCGTGAAGGCCGCCTTTGGGGGAGATTCTGGTGGACTCCATCTGGCACTTGTCAGCCAGCTCGGCACGCAGACGGTCTTCCAGGTTTGACATCCGAGTCTCCATTTCCCCCTTCAGGGCCGAGAGGTTGGTTGTCATCTTCTCCTCTATTTCTCCTTTCAGGGTTGTGAGACTATCCGCTATCTCCGCCTTCAGGGTCCTGGCGTTGTCAGCCATCTCCGCCTTCAGGTCTTCCCTCAGGGTCTTGGAATTGTCAGCCATCTTCTCCTCCAGGGTCTTGGCGTTGTCAGCCATCTCCGCCTTCAGGTCTTCCCTCAGGGTCTTGGAATTGTCAGCCATCTCAGTCTTCAGTCCTGTCAGGTTACTGTTGATGCTGATATTTAGCTCGTCCAAGGCGCGGTCCCCCCCAGACGCCATGACAAAATATGCCGGGTCTTCGCCTGTCTGTTCCAAGGCCTCTATGAGGCGTGCCTGTAAGGCCGCCTTTCCTCTTGAGGTCTCCAGGTCCCTCTCCAGAAGCTCATTTTTAAGCTCTGTGACTTTGAGGTCCTTGACGTTCACTTTGGTTGCCATTTTTTTTTAAATTTACTTCAAAACGAAAATATTTTTAAATTTATTTAATACAAGTTTTGAGTTTTATATATATAGCTGTTTTGAATACGTACTTTAGCAAAAATAATAATTTGTCTGATTACACTGATTGGTAGGTAGGTACTGTCTTTTAATATTTATTTTTAATTCACCAATATTTTTAACATAATAATGTCTGATAGTACATAACTATTTATTTCGTCTCAAGTCTTTCAAACACACAGGTAGGTACTTAATGTACATTCACACACTTGTAAACAAAGGATAGTTATTCAAAAACTTTTTCTCGATGAATCTGGAACGTTCTTTTGTAATATTTTTCAAGATTTTTATTTATTTATTTTATTTTTTTTTTAATCACACACAATAATAAAAAACTATGGTCCAATTTGATGACTTTCTCAATGCGGTAAAATAGTCATTATGTTATGTCCAGAATTATGTCCAGAATTATGTTCCATATGATGTTCCAGAATTTATAAGCAACTTGCTTTTGCGTCTTTTCTTTTAACAAAAATTTATTTAAACACTTGTTTTCACAAAATTCAGTTCACACAAAGTTCAATTTGAATAAAGTTCATTTTAACACTTATTTAATTTATTTTATTTATTTTTAGACAGAAGATCTTAATTTTTCTTGACAATTCCGCACCTGACGCCAATTGTTACGAAATTAGGGTTCAATTGTCTTCAAATTAAAAATACACAGGTCTTCTTAAATAGTTATTTATTTTACACAGTTACAAAATTTATTTTCACACTACTTTCTCGATTATTCCATTGGTTTCGGTTCACTGATCAGATGGCTTCGATGTGTTTGTTAGTCGCTATGATACTGGCCCGCTCTGCAGGCCATTCGCACCTTTATACTCTTCAGAGCAGTATGATCCAGAACTAAAGTCGCCAGACGGTTCCAGAGTAATTATTACTTCTCGATGTTTCACGTACTACCTAGACACAACCAAAATCCTACCTACCAATGCAATACAGTATTCCTATAATTATAACAAATACCTACTTAGCCTAGAGAATTCTACACTTATACATAATTATCGATCTTACCTACCAATACTTTTGAGGATTCTTATAACTATAACTATCCATACTTATTTCAATATTTATATTTACATAACAGTATAATGAGCCTTCACAAGAAATGAGTACCAACCCCCTCGGGATCTGGGAAAACACCACTTCACCTGAAATGCTTGTCGTCAGGTCAGCCCCTTTACCTGTAAAAATAAAAAAAGGTTCCACTCGCCACATACGACTCCTTTTAAGAGACCACAGTAACACTATATGTGTAGCTAAGTTGCAAATGATAATTTCCATCTTCCAGTGCAGAGAGAAACTGTGAAATGAAGAAGAATACTCCATCAGCACAGGTTCGTGAATTTAAATCATATAAAAATGTGTGACATCGCAGTGCTTGACCCATCTTAACCTTCTATAAACGTTTGTTTTGCTTAGAAATTGCTGTTCATGATATTCCAGTCGTTGAAATCACTTTTCTCAATCTACATAAGTGATATGAGTCGTATAGACTCAAAGCGGCAATCGACGATTTTTGCGATCTAAGATAAATCTATTGACTTAATAAGAAAAATATTTTCCGTGTTTCTGTGCCTTTGATTCTATGCGACGACCCATATATAATACATAATAAGCCATAAAACATTTTGAATATGAATTTGAAATCAAATGACGTCAAACATGCCACTGCTTAATGAGGGAAAAAAGACATTTATCAAGTCATTCTATTTAATTATTCACTTTGCCAATGGCACCACTGTTTAAGGGAAGGTCGGCCAAAATTGCAGGGCTTATGTTCATTTGAGGTTTGTAAGTACCTACACATACAGCATTTTAAGTGCGAACTTACACGTGTCTGTTTGTGGGCAAGCATTTAATATGAATTTTAAATGTTAATGTATATTTGCAACTTAGATTATAGATTATTACATAATATATTCAACTTCTTACGTCTAGAAATTTCGTCTACGAAGATTTAAGGTTTCATCCCTTAAAACAGCGCTTAAACCAAATCTCTACGGTTACTCAAAATATTAATGTATAATTTTCAGGGCAGATTTACAGCTTCGAGAAAAATTAAATATTTGTAAAAGAAAATTAAGATTTTTTATGTTTAAATTTACTGTTACATTTTTTTTCTATTGCTTCTTATCATCATAAACATCTTTTAGTCTCGATCAATTTGTTTTGTTTGGAAAATCAGCACTTAATACTTGCAATAAATCTTTATGACAGGGTGACCAATCCATGCGGTGAGTGCAACGCTTGGCCGACCTTACTCAGCCAAAAACTTATATAACGCACGCAAAATGATAACACGATTTACAATACTATGTTACTTTATCATAATCTCAGACACAACAAGAGTTTTTTCCGGTTTTGTTAAGTCTCTTCTTAAATGGTCAAACATGATAAAAAAAAGAGTTGTGTTTTGACATTGTGAAGATTCATTGTAAATTAATAATTTAAAAATAAAACACAAAGTTTTGTACATTGAAGCTTTCACGGCCGGTTCTTGTTGGCACAACAATAACTTTATTCGGGCTATGTAGCCGTGGTCTGGTTGATTCTTTCCGGGCAGTTTCCGGACATAATAAAAAAACATGAGCCTTTCAATTTATCAGCTCAAATTTAATTGCTCCAATTCTTTGTGATATTTTATTGCTCATCAGAGCAATAACATATCATCGGAGCAATGGGCGAAACTGTCCGGAAAGAATCAACCAGACCACGGCTACATAGCCCGAATAAAGAGATTGTTGTGTCAAAACACAAAGTTGTTCTTCACGAGTTGATTTATTTCCTCGAGCGCTTTCGATTATTATGAGGTGAGGGAAGGGGTAAACCTCATTCCACCATAGCCCCGCCACCTAAAACTTTCTCCGGAATTCATATTTGTAATTGTAGATCTGTAAGTTGTCCTCTTGATAATGATGTGATAACATCGAAAGTGTTTTCTTTAAACAGGAGTGACATCGGGTGATCTATTTTTTATAGTATGGGGAGACAGCCTCATACCAATTATTTAGTCAAGGAACCAAAAGTGAATGGATAAATGCAACTAACATTCAGAAAACTTTTTTATTCTTATGACCGAGTCTTGGCCTATTCCAATATTCATTAAAATCTCAATAGATTTGTAATGTCTTATCAAAGTCACGAAGCAACAAAAACAAATGCAACTAAGTTGCATTTATAGTGCACCTTATTGCCGTGTTGTCCTAAAGAGTCGCGAGTTTCGTCTGAAATTTATTTATTTTTACGCCACCTACTACAGTTGAAATAGGAGGTTTCTCAGCTCCCGAGCATGTTCTTATTTCTTGTCGCTCGATTTTTTCTTTATAATTTTACACCCTTAAAAATACCCTTTCTTATAAACAAATCATAATAAACGTTTAAGGATTCTTAGCGAATTAAAGCAGTATTTTGGACAACATCGAATGCTTTTATAAAGGGTCCTTTATGAAGTTTTGAAATTTTGATGTGAGTATTTCGTATATAAAAGTGTTGTAGTAACCATTTACATTCTACTAAGGCCCGGTATTCTTAAGTATAGTAAAGTTAACTGATATGCAATTTTAGTTAAATTTTCACAACATTTAACTCACCGAATTTTGCCAGTAAACATGTAGTTAGTAAACTAACGATTTTCAAGATGTCGTCGTCTTCACTGATAGCAGCTGTTTTCTTTATGCAAGGATAAACTGAACATTTTTTGTTTGTCGTTTTAATGAAGGTTAGGCATTTGATTTTAACAACCGGTTGTTTGTTTTAAAGCTTTTGAATGGCATTGAAATTATGTATTAGATTTTGGGGCGAGGTTTATCACTTCGGTAATTTTCGGTTTTAGTTCCTTGACTTATAGGTTGGTATGAGACTGACCCCCCATACTGTAAAAAATGGTTCACTTTGCCAATGTCACCCCTGTTTCAGGGAATGTCGGCAAGAGTTGCAGGGCTAATGTTCATTTGAGGTTTGGATTTTATTTGTAAAGTACACAATCAGCTTTTGTAAGCGCGAACTACACGTGTTTGTTTGTGGGCATACATCTGAGAGCTTTGAATGAATATATCCTTGCAACTTAGATTATAGATAGTAAACGCGTACTGGAGTATTTTGAATAATAGTTCAAGTAATACTTAACTAAAATATAACTTAACTTGAAAATACTGGGCCTAAGAGAAACTTACAAAAATTACAACTGCTTTTGAAGTCGGGTAATCTTTCTTCCTATCTGTTATCCATTTCCATGTTTCTGGTTTCAACTTGGTTTTCTCTTCCAGCTTCCGTCTTGGGCGTGAAGCATCACCCCACGTTTTCTTTGGAGGACCATGGACCGTTCATTGATGTGCACCCTCCCAGATGGTACTGGCTGAGCTGGCTCATGGTGCCTAGCTACTACGACCATCCTCAACTGCGCGACAACCGCTCAGAGGGCGCGAACAGCTTTCCAGATGACCTTTTCACGCGTGAGTACAAACAAATAAATAAGTAAATATTAGGATGATTTATTCGTCGAGTGCTATTTTTGTGTGAATCACAGCTCAAGAGCCCTCTGTAAACTTATTCGCTGCTGTAGAAAGCGCCAAGAATTTCGGATATTTGTTGCATGTTCAAAGGGCCATTCTTAAAACATACGAGCAGTTCATTGATCCAAGTATTTTTGATCTGAAAATAAAAATCTAGAAACATTATCACGTGAAAGAAATTGTTCCAAAATGATATTAACGATAGTAACGCGAATATGCTACACATATATTGTAACTTCTCGCCGCATTTTCCTCAAGGGGTCGCATATAATATTCATAATTTTACGATGATTTATTTGATGAGCGCTGTTTTTGTGTGAATCACACCTCAAGAGCCCTCTGCGAGCTTGGTTGTCACTGTTGAAAGCGCCAATTCTCAAGCAAGACCCAGTTGCTGTAAGGCTGGATGGACCGTTGGTGACGGTCATTGGTTAAGGTATAATAATTTTTCACCCAGCGAAGAAAATGATTGAAAATATAAATGGTACATTTCTTGTACTCCGCCGGGATTCGAAATAACAACCTTTAATTTGAGAGTCAGAAGTGTTAACCACTAGACTACGGACTGGTCGCATATGGCGAGAGTAACCTATATGTTTTCACAGCCAACCACTTCAGTTGAAGTGGGAGTTTCCACCGTTTCCCAGTTCTCGAGAGCTGGTACACATTTCTTGTGAAGGCTGAGTAATCCTTTCCGGTATTTTAATTTGGGTTTTAAAATTAACACCGAAACGGGAAATCATTTCTGGCACACTCTGTGGGATTCGTACCCAAACTCTCGGCATGGAATGTAAGCACTCTACCGACTGAGATATCGACCGGACTATTTCACTTTCATCATATTCCGTTAATTTGATTAAGGGCGAAGACTGAAAAAAGAAAACATGTCTTTGATTTTGAAACCACTGAATAGGGTATGCATATTTAAAAAAAAATGTTACATACGTCCGGGTCGTTGAGGTAAAAATTTACTAATATTTGCTTACTAGTTGCCAAGTAGGTACCTATACCAGTTACATAAGAGATTTGACGTTTGCCCGCAATTGAAAATTCAAATTTTGAACATCCGTGCCAAAACTGTTCCGAGTCTTTTCAAGCTTCAATATGCCGATGATTACCTTTTGGATTGTAAGTTATCTAATCTAATCTAAGCTGCAAAGATATATTAAAATTTATATTAAATGCATTCCTACAAGCAGACATGTATAATTTCGCGCTAACACATGCCGCATGTGGACCTACAATATAAAAACCCAATCTCAAATGAACATAAGCCCTGCAACTCTTGCCGTCCTTCCCTGAAACAGGGGTGACATTGGCAAAGTGAACCATTTTTTACAGTATGGGTGGTCAGCCGCATACCAACCTATAAGTCAAGGAACCCGATAGCTCAGTTAGTAGATTGCTTGCATTCCATGCCGATGATAAGAGTTCGATTCCCAACAATAGTGTCAGAAATGATTTCCCGTTTTGATGTTAATTTCAAACTCGAAATGCAATATCGGCAAAGTTTACTCAGCCTTTACAAAAAAATGAGAACCAAGCTTCTTTAAGAGTTGGGAAACCCTCACTTACAACAACCTCACAAACATCTGAAGTGGTTAGCGTAAGGGCGGCCTCCTCTACTGTAAAAAATAGGTTTTACAACGCGGTATGAAGTTGCGCTTTTTGGCAGATAAGTAGCGTTTTTTCTATACTTATAAATCTAAGATTATTATAGATTAATTTGATTGACATTATAATTGCTGTACAAAGATCATTTGCCAGTTGCATTGACATATAATATATGTTGACTAGAAACTATTTTACAGAAAATAGACATTTTATCCATTTCAACCCATATAACCGCAAAAAAAACTTCGGTGAAACTACAAAATCTTTCTAGAAAGTCTACACTCCACAGCATTGAAATCCATGCCTGTGCGAATGCTGTGCGCACGCGTTATAAATGTTTAGATATATTTTAGTCGGTACAATTTACTCATTTTTCTATTTTCTATGAGAGAAAACACTAAAGAGTTGGGAAAATCCTGTTGAGAAATTTTTCATACCCACGATTTTTCAAATCAGTGAATTAGCACTTATTCAGTTTTACCTTTAAGGTGGCGATATCATCCTTGAATGCAGGTTTTTTATATCACAAAAAAGCAAAAAAATATGAGAGAGGGTTTTAGGTTTTTCGCAACTTAGATTGTTGCTGGTCTCTGTTCTTATTTATCAAAAGCCGACACAAACGAGTGCCGGGAAAACACACATAATTTCCTATTAATCACTCTAGGAAGATAATTGTTTTTAAAGTGACAGATTTCAAAACACAATTAGGTAGTATCTGCAAAAGTAATCAATACGATGACTAACTATATAATCTAGCAATTTTAAAAAAACACATTTAGTATTTTTAGGAAGGGGTGTTTAAGTTAATAAACATAAATAAACATTAGAGGGCTCTTGAGGTGTGATACACACAAAAACAGCGCTCACCAAATAAATCATCTTTTTTTTTTTAATAAAGATGTTTTGTTTGGTGGGCAGAGTTTTTTTTTGTTAATCACAGCAAAAGAGCCTCTTTTATAGCGCTTATTCTAAACCTAGACCTAATTTCCATGTAGATGGACTTCGGGTGACCGGTATTTATCAAAGGCAGATGAATTTTTCAATCCAGTATGTTCCTTGACTTATAGGTTGGTATGCGGCTGACCACCCATACTGTGAAAAAATGGTTCACTTTGCCAATGTCACCCCTGTCTCAGGGAAGGACGGCAAGAGTTGCAGGGCTTATGTTCATTTGAGATGGGTTCTTATAATGTAGGTCCACATGCGGCATGTGTTAGCGCGAAATTATACATGTCTGCTTGTGGGAATGCATTTGATATAAATCTTAAATGGTATATATCCTTGCAGCTTAGATTAGATTAGATTAGATGGAATTTTTTTTTCTCGACGAGAAACCGTCAGTCTTGTATGGGACTGCCGTCCTTAGAAACCAACAACGAAGTAGGTATTTGTTTACCTTTTCCCAAGCAACCTGGTGGGTCGTTGACACAATTTTGTCTACGTCAATTCATGTGCGGACCTTGTTCCATTTTTTATTTAATGTCAAATAGACATCATCTATGCAAATAGACAATGCCATTAATGAATAAAAGTTTTAGGCTTACACGGCCGGCTGATGATGCTGGAGTGAAGTTTTCCGGGATCTGAGACCACGGCAACAGATCCCGGAAAACTTCACTCCAGCATATTAATGTCATTAATGTTTAATTTATTTGAATTTAGATTTTTTTTTTTTGTTTTTGCATTGCATTTATTTGCATTTGGAGTTGTCATTTGTTTTTAAGAGTAGAAATATTATACACTTAATTCTATAACTTGTCAATTTTCTAGGTTAAGTTAACAGTGCCGCTTATTTTTTTATGTCGATATTCTGAAATGAAAATGATGAAGCATTTCCCTGAACATTTTTCAGCCGAACAACTGCGCCAGGGAGCCATCGTCCTCCATTTCTTGGGAGGCATGTACAGCTTCACCCTGCTGGCTGTCGTATGCAACGACTACTTCATCCCAGCCGTGGAATGCATCTGCGACGACCTGCATTTAACAAAGGTAAATACAATCAGGGTCATTCACAATACGTAGCTATTTATAGATTGTTTTCAATATAATTTATAATCCATAAAGTACCTTAGTGGCAAAGATATACTACCTAACATATATCAAATGCATGTTCATAAACAGGCACGTGTACAAATGCTGAATGTGTACTTACAAATTAACACAAGACCTCAAATGAACATAAACCCTGCGACTTTTGCTGACTTTCCCTGAAACAGGGGTGACATTGGCAAAGTGAACCATTTTTTACAGTATGGGTGGTCAGCCTCATACCAACGTATATGTATTTTTTATAAAGTATTTTTTATTAAGGAAATAAGCAGAGTTACCAATATTATAAAATGTACCTAAATATATCTCTGCAAATTCGATTACACATTTTATGTAGATGTAAGTTGCGAAAAATCCCATGAAGTAGCGCTTATTTGTCTCCATTTTGCAAGCTTTATATTTGCTGTTTAGATACATGAAACTGTGTAGATACATGCTATTGCAAGCGAAGTGTTTAAATACCAAAAAGTGTAAGACTGAGTAAAATAAAATTGTGATAACACTAGGAAAAGGCCGAAATTCGTTTTACATTCGGTTTAACCGAATTTCGGCAGTTTGAAACGAGCTTCGGAATTCGGCCGAAATTCGGTTCAAGCTGCCAAACATTCGGTGTAAAAAAAGTAAAATAAAATATCTACTTGCACCATTTTGACTGTTGTAAACTTGTAATTGGATGTCAAAGTATCTTTTATGGCTGTAAAATAGAAATTACGCCCTCATGTACTCTATATTAATTTTAGAAGAAACGAGTCACATTAATAGTAATATTAATATTAGGATGGATTAATTGGTGAGCGCTTTTCTTGCATGAATCACACCTCAAGAGCCATATAAACATACAATTTGATAAAAAGTAATTCCTCTTCTACTCTTTAAATGCGTGAAGAAGTCATGACATGTCACTATCGAGAAAGTGCATCGATATTGAACCGAAGTTCGGCCGTTTTTATTTTTTATTTTAGCCGAATGTTCGGCCGAAGTTCGTATTTGGTTCAAACCACATTCGGCTAATCCCTATAAAACACACATTCAAATGCATTGAAACCATCCTGTATTTTTAAGGTATAATGAACAACTTTTATTTTATGCTGACTATCTTGAGAAAATCGAAAAAAAATGTTTTCCATAGTTTCATTTTTTATTAGTTTTTATAAAGAAACCCGAGTTGATGAGAAAAATAAATGTAATTGAAAACCAATGATTGATACACTTTAAACATGCTTTTTTTCATACCTTTCTATCTTCCTCCGATTTTTTTTCAACTAATTAAAATGAGTAAATTATTTTATGCTGACTGCTTGAGAAAAGTAAAAAAAAAAACACGTTTTCTATGGTTTGATTTTTTATAAGGTAACCTGAGTCGCTGGGAAAAATGATGTAAGTCAAAACCCACGATTTTCAATTTTATTGTTTTTTTTTCTTGTTTTCTTCATCTTCTTGGGTTTTTTGGCCATCAAATGTTGGCGATCATAAAGTCAGCCTAATTGATACAGACAAAAAAGTTGTGACATCACACGGACGGGTTTTCAGGGCAAAAATAATCTAATCTAATCGAAGTTGCAAATATATGTAACATTAAAGATTTACATTATATGCATTTTCACAAACAGACATGTACAAGTTCGCGCTTAAACATACTGCATGTGGACCTACAATATAAAAACCCGAATCTCAAATGAACATACACCCTGCAACTCCTGCTGACCTTCCCTGAAACATGGGGGACATTGGCAAAGTGAACCATTTTCTACAGCATGGGTGATATGCCGCATACCAACCTAAAAGTCCAGGAACACACACAACAAATTACATTTTTGAAATCAACAAATAATAATATGTATGGGCACAAATAATGACTAATATTTGGTTATTGGTTGCAAACTACACGAATCACGTAAACTTGTGACGTTTGTATGCCGAGAAAATATCAAATCTGAAATAAACTTGCCAAAATCGTGTCGATTCAAATCATCCGCTGTCTCGAGGGGATCGCCGATATGCCGTACACAGAGCAAGTATATAAATATAAATTTAAAATTCTTGATTACCATTTCAGTTTCTCCTGAAAATTCAAGGACTTTTGTTTGCTTTTGAAGACTCGCAAAATATGCAATATTTAGAAATCAAATCAAAAGAAGTAGCAGATTATGATACAATGATAATTTTATTCAGCCGCGATATCAGGTTTAAAATTTGAGAGATAAAAAATCATTGCTTGTTTCTTTATCAATTTCAATTACAGATAAAAATTGATCTTAAAACAATACAAATACACAAGTGTGTGTATGTATCTATTTATTTTATATAATTATGGATGTCATGATAATATTAAGTGACATTTAGCTGAAGTGTATTATCAAAAAATTCTGTATAATGGGTTTTTAATTTAATTAAAATTATTTATACTTTTAGCTCAATCATGAAAAATTCCCTGGCTGCTTGTTTTTTATTTGATTAGATTATTTTGCTGATCGCATTATAATTTTTTATTGTTTTTATTGATTAAAATTTACCTTCTCATGAACCGATTTCCATATTGCTATGTTTTTTTTTTGTATAAAGTAGGTTTATATTTGTGCTTCTTTGTAGGTAGTTTGCAGTTGAATAGAAGATAATTAGTACATCAAGTAAAAAATAACATTTTATCTTCGCGAAATATAATCGTTTTGATTCTGATAAGTATTTTGGTACAGAAATATCATCGGCTATTAATAGAAATTAACACATTTACATATTTTATTAAGTGACGTAAAATGCACTTACCTAGTCTGGATGTGTTTAAATATTTCTACCTTTTTTTTTCACTTTTCAAGTTGAATTTGCTTTGCTAATATTTTTATACGATGTATTTTTTTTCTTGCATTTAATAGTTTGGATTAAAATACACCATAAGATAAGATTTCAGTGCCTTCATCATTTTCAGAGAACAAAAAAATGCCATCAGTAGGTTAGTGAAGACTTATGTTTTTTTATAAAAAAAAATATATAAATAATATCAATAAATTGAGGAAATGATTGAGATATTTTCACAACATTCATGCATATCTACTTTTTCTCGCTTTCATGCGTTGCTTTTATCTGTTTATTGTTTAATTGCAGTAAAATATTGTAATTTAATTAATTATTGTTACTTCTTGCAAGCGTTAACCGTCTTATAGTTAAAGATGTTCTTTAATGAAAAATCTTCCTCTTGCCTAAATGCGTAGACACATTTTATCCATTTAAATATATTTTTGTTTGTCAGACAGAAAAAAATACGAGGAAGAGAACGAGAAAGAGAAAGAAAAGAGAAAGGTAAAGAGAAAGAGAGAGAGAGAGAGAGAGAGAGAGAGAGAGAGAAGAGAGAGAGAGAGAGAGAGAGAGAGAGAGAGAGAGAGAGAGAGAGAGAGAGAGAGAGAGAGAGAGAGAGAGAGAGAGAGAGAGAGAGAGAGAGAGAGAGAGAGAGAGAAAGAGAAAGAGAAAGAGAAAGAGAAAGAAAAGAGAAAGGTAAAGAGAGAGAGAGAGAGAGAGAGAGAGAGAGAGAGAGAGAGAGAGAGAGAGAGAGAAGAGAGAGAAAAGAGAAAGGTAAAGGTAAAGAGAAAAAGAGAAAGAGAAAGAGAAATCACGCGGATCGAGTGCGTCTGCATTATTTGGAGGGTATACGTGTGTCTACGATGTTTCTGTATATTGCGTACCAAGGTTTATGAATATATTTAGGTGTGAAATTTCGGATAAAGCGCCTTTTCGATCGTTGATTGCCTGCGTGTCCCGCGATCATAGTTCGCCGCACCACGCTCGCAGCGCCTGAGAAAAAATGGAAAAGGCTGATATTTGTGATAATGGTGCGAACCAATGGGCGCGCTGCACTTTTTGACAGTTAACAAGCATGCTCTTATTGACAACACTACGTCCCCGCAGTGCTTGTTTGGCTTATCTACCATTTGATTCAAAGATGTCATTTAAATGAGATTGTCTTCAGAATCATATTCTACACTGTGCTAAGAAAAAAATGTAAAACACGTTAATGTGAGTGTTGTTTTAAATATTTTCAAAATCAACATCCAGTATTTATAAGACACATTGGTCCAGTACACATACAAACATTACTCATGCGAAATTGCCTCGTTTGGAGATACGGCAACCAAGCACTAAGGTGATTACTAGCCAAGGGACAGAGAGGCAAACAATGCAAACAATAGAGAAATAATTTAAAAAAACAGACAAGGATTTTTTTAAAGAAATCCTGTGCGGGATACTCCCTAGATTTCAGATACTCTAGGAGTATAATATGACACTGTTGTCGTGCCGCAAAGGTGTTTACGAGCTTGGTGGTTTAAGCGCCAATACTTAAGCAAGACCCAGTTGCTATAAGGCTGGATGGACCTTTAGAGACTGGTCTTTGGTAAAGGTTTTATAATATTTTATAATAAGAATTGTATTTTTTTTTTGCCGGGATTCGAACCCACATCCTTTCATTTACGAGTCCGAAGTGTTGCCACTGAACTCTGGACCGGTTTGTTTTTTCTGTTTCGTTATTTAATGTCTCGATTCAAATGGATCAAGTTGGCAAGAAGAAACATGAGATAAAGTTGCTGTTCATTCACTGCTAGCCTAAGTTTTGTTCTCACGAACTCTTATCACAAAAGTATATAATCAACAGCGTCATGTTGCACTTGTCCGCAAGAAATGGCGGTTGATACTTCAGTATCGTCAGCATGGTGTGAGGGAATTCATGCAATATGAGATTTTTATTTTTGTAGTCACTTTGTCGTAAACAACTTTGCAACAGTATCTGCGCTAAAAATAAACTTCCTTTGTCTATATTGAAGTACCTACATATATTCTAAATCCAAATCTTAGCTGCAAAAATATATATCATTTATGATTTATATTAAACGCATTCCCACAAGCAGACATGTATAAGTACACGCTAACACATGCCGCATGTGAACCTACAACATAAAAAAAAACAATCTCAAATTAACATAAGCCCTGCAACTCTTGTCAACTTTCTCTGAAACAGAGGAAACATTGGTAAAGTGAACCATTTTCTACAATCTACAGTATGGGTGGTCAGCCGTATACTAACCTATAAGTCAAGGAAGTTGTTAAATATTAATTGGTTAAATTTTTACATTATTATTTTTCAAATGAATCTTCACAATGTCAATACCATTGTCAATACGCAAAACCTTAAACTTTCGTTTTGTTTACCAGGATGTGGCTGCAGCAACTTTCATGGCAGTTGCAACCTCTTCCCCGGAGCTGTTTGTAAACATCATGAGCACCTTCATCACAGAGTCAGATTTGGGAATAGGGACAATTGTGGGGTCGGCGCTGTTCAACATGCTGGGAGTCGGAGCCATCGGAGGGTTGGCCGCTATCCATGTAAGCAGTTTAACTAATCTATAATCTAATAATTCAACACCTATCACTGTGAATGTAGCTTTTATGACATTCCATTCAAACTCCAAAATAAAATACCGGCAAGGCTTACTCAGCCTTCAAAAGAAATGAGCACCAGCGCTCTCGGGAGCTGGGGAACCCCCACATCAACTGAAATGGTTAAATAAGTTCCACTCGCCACATGCGAAACTCTTTGGGAATGACGTGGCAAGAAGGTATACTATATGTGTAGCTTAGTTGCGTGCCAAAACTCTACAGAGTAATCTACACTATTTGCTAACATTAGATGTCTGTTTTTTATGAAATTTTTCATACGTTTCGTTTTGTTTCTTTGATTCTGGATATCCCTGCCGTTAGAGGTTTATCAAACTGATCAAGGCATACTTTCGTCTAGTCTGTTTTTTCCTCTTTGCCTTTCACATTGCCTCTGTATATACACTTTGACAGTGTTTCATCTATTATTTCACTTATTTTTCTAATACTGGTCCTATTAGCTGTTACTGAGCCGGGTTGCTAGATACAAAAGTAACTAATATGTTATTTGTGATAACTTAGGATCCCAGCTACGTGTAGCTCTGGCGTTTGCGTCCGACAATTTTTCATCTTTGGAGCCCTTCTCCAAAGCTCACAGACCAAATGATCTTTGGTCTGTGAGCATTTTAGATTTTTTCTCCAGACAGATTGCTGGCCTCGCTTGGAAAACTTTTTACTTCAAAATATCCGCGCTTGGAACCGGGCAGATGAAGCGGATCCAGGAGGTGATACTAAAGAGATCATGTCTCGAGAATGACTCATTAAAAACACATCGCATCTAATAGGATGCTAAAAAGTCAACGCCCGTATGGAAGACCTCCTTAAAGGTGGACAGAGAAAAGGACGTCGTCATCTCAGAATCCGTGAGCCGATATGATGTTTTTTTTCGTAAATCAGAAATCAAAATATTTAAATCAATCAAAAAAATAAAAGAAGAAGGAACTTTCCTATGACTCCATTAACATTAGTAGGGTACAAACATTGATATAAAACAACAAAAAATGATGAGTTGACATGTTTTCAGCCCATCAAAATTAAGCGCGGACCCGTGACTCGGGACTCCATCATCTACATGATCAACGTGGCCGTTCTGGTCACCATGATCTGGGACACCAGGATAGAGTGGTGGGAAGCCACCATCTTGCTCTGCATGTACGTCATCTACTTTGTCTTCATGTTCAACCACAAGAGGATCACGAACGTTGTCATGCGGCTGTTCACCAGGTGCAAGACGGAAGAAGAAGAAATAGGTGATCATTTTTTTTCAAATTTGTTTAGTTGCAATACGGCCCGTGTCCCGTCCTTACGTGTATTAGGTTTTACTTATATCATTTTTCATGCTACTCGTGACCTTGCAACAATCCCACAAGGAGTGTCACCCAAGGTATGCTAATAGCTTCAGTAACATCGGACCATTTACTTTTAGAGTCATGGGCACGCCTCTGACTTAGAGGTTTTTGTTTTGTCGTGGCGTTGCTTTCAATTCACGGGAAGGCCTTCCGCCACTAGAGAAAATATATACCTTTTTATGAGCGTCCATGTGATGTGGGCCGTCTTACACATAAATACAGGACGGCTATATATATATACAAGGAAAATTTATTTATAGGGTACACATAATTGAAGAGCGCCGTTTTTTGTGTGTGTCACACCTCAAGGGCCCTCTCAAATCACGGAAAAGATTTTTTGTAAAGATGCGTCTTTAGTGCTCCTTTAAAGATACCAACAGTTTCTGCCTTCCTCACATTAAGTGGTGGTCTGTTCCACTCCATTGGGCCCGCAAACCGGAAAGCACGGTCCCCAAAATTAGTGCGTGTCTGACGAGACGGCTGGACTAAGTCAACCACCCCACACCAGCAGATCTGAGAGTTTGGCGTCTCAAATCTATCTCAATAGGTGAGAACATGTCAGACAGGTATGAAGGAGCCGTACCATTGACAGCTTTGTAAATCATCAGACAAACACGGTAGATCACCCTCTCCGAAAAACGAAGCCAATGCAGTTTTTTCAACAATGGAGTAATATGATTAAATATGATTAAATTTGGACATCCCAAATATGAGTCTTGCTGCAGAGTTTAGCACAGATTGTAGCCTGCTGAACTGTTTTTTCGGCTGACCTATATACAACATTGAGCAATAGTCAACCCGAGACATCACAAAAGCGTTAACCAGGGTTTTGACTGCCCCTGATGGTAAACATCTCCTGATTGCCTTTATCTGGCGAAGTTCAAAAAACGAGGAGGATACCGTGTTATTCAACTGCTCTCCCATTGTGAGGTTCCGGTCCAGTGTGACTCCTAGAAGTCTCACTGAAAATGACGGCTGAATCAGCTGCCCCCCAATGGAGAGTGGTACGCGAGTTGTCAGGAGATGATCACGCCTGGACGTAGCCGCCCACATAATTTCCGTCTTACCCATGTTAGGGATTAGGCGATTGTTTGTCATCCATTCACCGATCTCCCCGATGCAAGCAGCCATTCTGTTACTGAGAGCTCCCGTCATGTGTGGTCGACACTGAGAGTAAATTTACCAGTCATCTGCATATGCATGTGTAGTGAGGCTCCATTTCTCGACTATGCTCTCAATGTCGGCCGTGTATAAAATAAACAGGATCGGTCCCAGCACAGACCCCTGCGGCACCCGGGAGATCAGCGAATAGGAAGGTGAGACACAGTCACAAGTACGCACTACCTGCTTGCGATCCGCCAAATAGGAGGTGAACCACGCCAGAGCCTTATCTCTCAAGCCGTACGCATCCTCCAACCTCTTTATCAAGATATCATGACATACGGTGTCAAAAGCCGCACTCATGTCCAGAAGAGCTAGGAGCGCAAGATTCCCGCAATCCACTGCCGATATCAGATCTGAGACTACGGTCAACAAACCAGTTTCAGTTGAATGATATTTCCTATAGGCTGATTGCCTTTTAGGCATCAGGCTCTTATCACTCAGATAAGATACCAGCCGGTTAGAGACAATACGCTCCAGCACCTTGGACAAAAACGGCAAGTTTGACACCGGCCTGAAATTGGAGGGATCATTAGGATCGAGATTTGTTTTTTTTAATATCGGCGTTATCTGCGCTTCCTTAAAAAAAGAGGGAACAGTGGATTGCACAAGGCATCCATTAATAAGCCTTACAATAAATGGAGCCACTTGTAAGATGCACTCTTTTAGTACCCACGCCGGCTAAGGATCAAGATCACACTGTTTATTTGGTGATCCCGCTACGACTCGCGTTACCTCATCAATAGAGGTCAGCTCAAGCATTTCAAGTTGCGAGCTGCACATAGATTCAGGAGAACCTGGACCAATCTCTAGAGGAGAGTCTCTACGTGGTATTTTATTTTGAAAGTACGCAGCGAAATCATCAGCAGTCGACATTGAACCCGCACCAGCCCGAGCACTACCAGACACGTTCTCCAGAAGTCTCCATAAACGCTGTGGACATTTTTCCCTAGCTATAATTGTACAATAATATTGAGACTTTTTTTGTGGGCGGTATGGACTTCTAATACCACTAGGAGACTGCCTACGAATAAGCTTTATTAGCCACCCCTAAATTTTATGACAGAAAAAGCCAAGAAAGCAGTTTCACTTTCAAGCAAGGCAATGATTTTTCGAGAATAGTCGCTCTGTATAGACCCTGTGCACCCTTCCACATTTCTCTAGTGCTACCTGGCTTACCGCTCCTGAAATTACGCTCCGCTTGCCGCATTTCTCGTTTGAGAGCACTACATTCATTATCAAACCAGATAGCACTATTCCGCTCCCTAACACATTTAGTTGTAATGGGAGCATGCAAATTTATTAAAAATTTCAGGGTGATATTATACAGCTCAAATAACCTGTCTGGGTGCATTGAGGTGTAGGTTTCCGGACAACAGATCGGTGAAAGTAATGTCATTTTTAAAGGAGTCCATATTAAGTCCGTTCCAGCACCTGGAGATAATCTTCCTGTACACTGGAACCGGTCGTCCGAGATTTAATTGAGTAATCACCAACCTGTGGTCCGATAAACCCACATCACTCACCTCTGTTTTTGAAGGAGCATCCTCCTCTCTGGTGATGACTACATCCAGTAGTCCACCTGCATCATGAGTGGGAGCATCTACCCACTGTCTGCAGCCATAGTCCGCAAGCAAGGCAGTGAGAGTAACACAATTGGTGTCATCTCTGCGCTCAAGCCTAACGTTGACATCCCCCACCAACAGAAACATCTCATTACGAGTTACCAAAATTTCAAACAGCTCCCGAAATTCGCGAAAAAACTCCGCAGTTACAGGCTTAGAGCCGGGCCGATATACTATAGCTATAGTGAGCGCTACTCTGGAAGAGACCCGACACACAAGGCACTCAAACGTCGTGAAAGAGAACATATTAATCCTCTCCACACGACATCCCGGGCGCACTAGCAACGCAACTCCGCCATGGTTGGTCCAGGAAATATTATCTGTCCCTTTTCCATGACGCGGCCTTGCCCGTGCTTCCTCAAGTGTCGCGAACCCCAGAGCGCGCAGTCTCTTCATGGCAGTTGAGTGGTAGCTCTCATGCCACGTCTCCGTCAGCGCAAGGATGCCAAGGTCATGGCTTTTACAAATTTCATAAATATCATCAACCTTATTGGCAATAGATCTCGCATTCCAGCATCCAAGATTCATCTTCTTCCCCACGGTTTGTTGATGCCTTCCGCTGGTCAGCACGGAGCGCGACGATGGAGGTGCCACTGAAGGTCTGGTTGTGGAATCGGGATCCTTACATGATGCTGGAGAAACAGGAGTTGTCACCGATGCGACTGAGTAGCTCAGCCGTCGCCCTCCACGTTTCCTGCGTCTCACGCGCCTCCTCAGCACCATATGTGGCCATGATTTGACACTTTTAGTACATATCGGCAAAGTTCTTGCAATAATATTATTCAGTACATGTAGTGAGTACCTCAGTACTGGACGGACCACTGGCGCATCGCTTTGGGTCATGTACCGCGTCACGTACGCACTTGCAAGTACCTGTGCCGCGATGTCTGCAGCTGTCAAACTTTGCGGGATGAATCAATCAACTTGTAATTACCTTAACTGGTGGGCGTAAACACGTTTTCAATTGTAACTGTTCCACAAACAAACACTACCGGTTCTTATTGCAATATTTAACACAGAAAAAAAACTTTTTTAATCGCCATAAATACAAAAAAATATTATAGAGCTTCTACCACCTGCTAGTCAGCGGCGGTAGGTAGTTGCTCTTGTATGGCTATGAGGAGGGTTTGAGCATATCGTCCGCTTAGTGTTGGTCTTATGTCCATCAGAAGTAATTTTACATGAACAATGTTTGTATGTGTACTGTACCAATGTGTCTTATGAAAATTTGAAATTTATTTAAAAAATATGTAAAACAAGGTCATCTTTGAATCTAAATCTAAATCTAAGTTGCAAAGATACCAGTGTGTATCATTTGAGGTTCATGTTAAATGCATTACCACAAGCAGACACGCATAATTTCGCGCTCACACATGCCGTATGTGGACCTACAATATAAAAACCCAATCTCAAATGAGCATAAGCCCTGCAACTCTTGCCAACCTTTCCTGAAACAGGGGTGACATTGGCAAAGTCAAATGCCAAAAATGCAGAAATGCCAAACGAGCACTGAGGAGGCGACTAGGCACTAGAAGGACGCTTATGTATATTTATACTACTTTGTGATGTAGTGTGTCTTTACCAACTCAACAAACCTGCCAATATCGTTCTCCGTTCTCAACGCAGAGGCTATGTACTCTTCAGCCTAGTTCGGACAAGGCAACTATTTTAGTCGAGTAGCGAGTAATTTAGTGGTGGGCGGGGCGCTACTCGCCCGTTAAAATAGTGTAATGTAAATGGTAGATTAGGTAGTTATTATACATAGTTATTATAGCAGGTAGGTAGTATATAGTTATATTAGCATTATGTCATAAGTAGGGTTATATATGTGTATTGCTAGAAATCATTGATTCTCGAAATTGGTTGACTGTTCAGGAATGGGCTAGCGAATTTACTAACTGGAATGTTCCGTAGTATAAAAGATATAAAGCTGAGAGTCGCGTACAGCCACGCAGTTACATTACCGGCTTTGGTCGACGAGTGTCAGCGATACATAACCTGTGAAATATAAATTTGTGGAGTAGAAGACTTAAAGATAAATATAAATTGGTAAGAAATAAATCACGTGTAAATTAATCATTTGAAAGAAGACCTGTGTATTTTCATTTGTAGACTTTTCGGACCTTAAAAACATAAAAATAGAGTAAAATGTATCGACTCGACTAAATCATTGATTAAACTACTCGACTATTTTTTTGTGGTTCGCATACGTTTAGCCACTAAATTACTCGCTACTCGACTAAAATAGTCGCCTTGTCCGAACTAGGCCTTCCAGCAGAATCGATCCACCGAACCAAAAGCCTTTTGGTTTGAACAAAAGATTTTGGTTCTTTCCTGATTCGAAAAGAAGAAAAAATTCGAAAGAAACAATAGTTGGAATTAAAATAATGCACCTAATGGTGGTCAAAAAAACCAAATGGTGGTGCACCTAATGGTGGTCCAAAAGTGCTTTGTTTTATTTGGCAGACGAGAACTTTGAGAATGGAAAATGACCATCTGCACATCGACGGTTAAAAGATAATAGGGCGTAAGCGACATAAACTAAATTATTCAGGAGAGCAGTTTAAAGTTTGAGATTTCAGAAAAATTACATAACTTTTTTATTTGTTATCATATCGTAAAAATAAAACGACTCTAAAATTTAAAAAAATAAAGGCATTTAGTGGCATTCCTATTAATGTGGTTTTACGATGTTTTACAAATTTTTTTATGTCACAAGCGCCTTTAGGCCAAAAAAAGCCACAATCTTGTTGGTTGCACCAAAATCATACTTTGAAAGCACAGTTGCTTGCTTGAGCATAAACAACAACAAAAAATCATCGTAGAGCTATGGGAGTTAGCGCATTAGAAAGAGCGGAAAATTTTAATTAGGATAGCATTCATATCTCATTTTTGACCAAAACGTCTCTTATGCCCTACTTCCTTGTAACCGTCGATATAGAGGCTCCCCTGATGATTTTTATCAATTATTATTTCCTCTCTTTCGTACGAGAATATTTCAATAAGAATGTTTGAACAATCGCGTAATCTTTTTAAGCCTGAGCAACTAAACTTACACAAGGTTCATATTATGATTGATTAATATTTAATATTATTGTGCGATAATTTTTTGTGATTTCAAATGTGGGTTCTTATGATTTGAGACCACACACGAGTAACAGTCGACTGAATTAATCAGCCACGGCTGATTTTTCTTTATATGTTATGAGTGACCACCCTGAAATTTCTTTAAATCATATTTCAGAATTTCACTATCCGTTTTGAATGTTTTATGTATAAAATAAGTTTAAAAATGTCACGCAGAAGCGATGTCTGCGTTTTCTATTAAGAGAAAAATTTAGACCATATCTGTTGTTCCTATGGCCTAAATTCATCTATATTCTATAAGATATGTTCCAATAATGAACTTACGATTCATATTGAGCGAACCTAAATTTAAAATATCTAAAAATAAATTTGCAAAGAAATATATCATTTGAGATTCATATTAAATGCATTCCGACAAGCAGGCATCCTTGACTTATAGGTTGGTATGAGGCTGACCACCCATACTGTAAAAAATGGTTCACTTTGCCAATGTCACCCCTGTTTCAGGGAAGGTCGGCAAAAGTTGTGGGGCTTATGTTCATTTGAGGTTTGGATTTTATTTGTAAGTACACAATCAGCATTTGTAAGCGCGAACTACACTTGTTGGTTTGTGGGCATACATCTGAGAGCTTTAAATGAATATATCTTTGCAACTAAGATTATAGATTATTATAGGCACGTATAAGTTCGCGGTGACACATGCCACAAGTGAACCTACAATATAAAACCAAATACATATCAAATGAACATAAGCCCTGCAACTCTTGCCGACCTTCCCTGAAACAGGGGTGACATTGGCAAAGTGAACCATTTTTTATAGTATGGGTGGTCAGCCTCATACAAACCTATAAATCAAGGAATACAAACAATTAATTATATTTAAGTATACATATAAAACAAACACTCAATAAACAATTAAACAATCAAAATTAAAGCCTACCAAACATATTCTATGAAAAATTTAAAATTAAAATTTTGAAAGCCATAGCCCACATAAGGGCTCATAAGTATAAACGGATTAGTTACTCTTTGATTTGCTTAAAAAAATTGTATGCTCCATTATGTTCAACAACCTGTGAATGCAAATTTTAAATTATCATCTTATGCATAAACAGCTTCGTTCTTTTTTAAATCCAAAACTAAGACCTCTCAAGAACATTACTTGATATTTGGTATCTGAAACCCATGGAGTTATAATAATAAAGTTCTTATATATTCTTGGACCGGTCCGTAGTCCAGTGACAACACTTCGGACGCGTAAATGGAAGATTGTGGATTTGGATCCCGGCGGAGCACAAAATCAATCATTTATATTTCCAAATGTGCTCTTCGCTGGGTTGAAAAATTCATTAACCTTTACCAAAGACCAGCCACTGAAAGGTCCATCCAACCTTACAAAAACTGGGTCTTGCTTGAGAATTAGCTCTTTTTACAGCGACGACCAAGCTCGCAGAGGGCTCTTGAGGTGTGATACACACAAAAACAGCGCTCACCAAATAAATCATATTATTATTATCGATGCTGAAACCTATATTATAAAAGCATTATTTTGTACTATTTTTTCAGCTGTAGGTATTATTTCGTGTAAAAAAATGGATTGCATGTTCTTGAGTTATCATAATTCATGCAAGATTGATATTTTTTACTGTTACTAATCGGATTTGTTGTATATTTTTTCAGATGACAAAAAGAAAGAATTAGAAGACGAATTTGTGATCCAGTCTCCGTTTTCTGCAAGAGTATCAATCGCTTTGTCGCACATGGAGGCTCATCAATTTTCATTTAGTAAGTTAGGAATATTTTTACTCACTTCCAAATTGACTATTCTCCATGTATTGAAAAAAAATTGTATGTAATGAACCAAAGGCCAGTCATTATGAAAAAATCTTCACGTCGACTTCAAGTCGAACTAAAGTTCCATCGAAGCTCGAATCCTAGGATAGTTTTTTAAGAAACCTAATTCATTTTCATTTGAATGTAGCTTGAAGTTTATGAATACTTGTAAGACCTGTTCATCTAAATCTAAGTTGCAAAGATATGTATCATTTGAAATTCCTATTAAATGCATTCCCACAAGCAGACACGCATAATTTCGCGCTCACACATGCCGCATGTGGACCTACAATATAAAAACCCAATCTCAAATGAACATAAGCCCTGCAACTCTTGCTGAACTTCCCTAAAACAGGGGTGACATTGGCAAAGTGAACCATTTTTTACAGTATGGGGGGTCAGCCTCATATCAACCTATAAGTCAAGGGAGCATTACCAACTACATAATCCCAATTGATCTCAAATCAAATACTTAAATAATGCATAAATATTTTAGCATACTCGTACTTCAAACCAATGTAATTTCTTTACATACAAGATTTGTATCGTTGTGAAAAAAATTCAAACCTATTAAAAGTAGCATTTGGGCAGAAAACTAAAGTTATTTTCAGTAAACGGCCTACTGAAAAACAATAAGAAATTATTTGTACAATAACTACACAATTAAAACTAGGTACTTGATCGGATATTACACGAACCGTTATAAGAGAACTTACATTACTCTCGACGTTTCGTTAGCGACGTAGCTTTAGTCTTCAAGAGACACCCTCTTTGCACAACGACAGAGGATGAACTGATTTTTTATTCTCTACAATTGTCACAAATCTCGGCATACCTTCAGAGAGGGTGTCTCCTGAAGATGTTTGCTACGTCGCTAACGAAACGTCGAGAATAATGTTAGGTTATTTTATAACGGTTCGTGTAATATCCGATCACAAAAAATTAACTGTGTAGTTACAATTATTGTTAGGGTAATTTCGCTTTTATATTTTACTAGCTGACCCGGCGAACTTTTTTCCGCCTTAGAGGCAATAAATGAGCAGACTTTTGATTTCATCTAGGTCAATTTTTTATTTGGATAATTTATATTTAAGAAGTATGATTGGACTATCTAAGAAGTATGATTGGGGAAAAACGAAGTTACAGGGTGAGGAATGATTTTGTAAGAGAAGAATGTGGTGTAAGGGAAAGTGTGAAAGTGAAGATTAAAAGAAGTAGGTATGTTAAGATGGTTCGGGCACATGGAGAGAATGAGTGATGAAAGATTGACAAAGAAAGTATATGTTGCTAGAATAGATGGATGTCGTGGTAGAGGAAGACCGAGAAAAGTATGGAAGGATCAAATCTCTGAAATAGCGAATGAATGGGATATCCAGAGTCATAATAAAAGGAGGACTTGTATGAAAAAGGTTATGACTCTGGATGAAATGAAAGAAGTATGCAAGGACAGGAAGAAGTGGCGGCTAATCTGCAATGTAGATTTCTAATGTTGGTGTATTAATTTGCTACATTTTTTGCATAGGAAATTTAGAACTTTCTTTGTATAGATTTCTTTTTAAGGTTTTGTTATTTTTTTATATTTAAATGTAATTTATTATTCATATTCCTTGACTTATAGGTTGGTATGAGGCTGACCACCCATACTGTAAAAAATGGTTCACTTTGCCAATGTCACCCCTGTTTTAGGGAAGGTCGGCAAAAGTTGTGGGGCTTATGTTCATTTGAGGTTTGGATTTTATTTGTATGTACGCATTCAGCATTTGTAAGCGCGAACTACACGTGTTGGTTTGTGGGCATACATCTGAGAGCTTTAAATGAATATATCCTTGCAACTTACGCAACTAAGCCACATATATAGTGTAACTTCTTGCCTGCGTTATCCCCGAAGGGGTCGCATGTGGCGCTTCGGGACCTATTTATTTTTACAGGTAAGGGGGCCGGCCTCACACCAACCACTTTCAGTTGAAGTGGGGGTTTCCCAGCTCCCGGGGGGGCTGGTTCTCATTTCTTGTGAAGGCTGAGTAAACCTTTGAGATCGAACCCTTGCTCTCGGCATGGAATGCAAGCATTCTACCAATTGAGCCATTGACCTTTTTACGAGCTTGATCGTCGTCGCTACAAAGTGCCAATTCTCAAGCAAGACCCAGTTGCTGTAAGGCTGGATGGACCTTTGGTGACCGGTCATTGGTAAAGGTTTTATGAATTTTTCAACCCGGCGAAGAGCAAATTTTAAAATCCAAATGGTAAATTTTTTGTGCTCCGCCGGGAATCGAACCCACAACCTTCCCCTTCAGAGTCCGCTGTGTTACCACTGAGCTACGGACCGGTCAACTTAGATTATAGATTATAGAATATAAAATGAAAAAGGAATTATTTTAATGATTTTTTATTGGCCATGTACATATTTTAATGCATGGGTTCCTCTTTAGTGAAGCACCTTGTGATACACAACATTTTTCGTTTTATCATCAGGTGCAAGAACAAATAATGCAGATGGTCTTCCGACCTGTGAACATGCCACATATAATTGACCATGGGAAAAACACGGATTTTCTAGATTCGAGCACAAACTTTTAAGGATTGGCCTTGTGATTTGTTGATGGTCATGGCGAATGCAAGACAGATCGGAAATTGAAGTCGTTTAAACTCAAACGGCATGTCGGTTGGAATCATCGGGATCCTTGGAATGAGAACTTCCTCACCTTCGAATTTTCCCTTAAGTATCGTCGTGTGAATCACATTTTTCATCAATTTCCTTACCACCAATCGTGTTCCGTTGCACAGTTTCGGTTGGTTTATGTTTCGAAGCATGATTACTACGGAGCCAACCTTTAATCGTAAATTGTGCGGTGGTAAGCCCGGCACATCCAAGGAGTTTGAAAATTCAATTGGATAGTTGGTGGCTTCATCTTCATTTATAACACAGTCAATCGATTTGAAAGAATAGAGTGTACCAATGATCTCATTCTGAATTATGAAAGGTAAGTCTTCTACGCCTTTATTCTTAGACGACAAAATTACTCACTCACTCAACCATTTATTATTTTTGTGGTTAGTAATGATGTTTGGGAATACTATGTTGATGAGTTCTTCTTTTGATGAGACAAAGTTACAGAAATCCTGAGAAAATGAAATCAATCCTCGATTCGTCGACAGGTACTCGACCATTACCGATAGTAAGTAATTGCTCAGAGAAATCTTCAGCAGAAGTATCGTTCAGCAATGCAACTCTCATGTTTGTTGTCAACTAAAGTTTTCTTGGAATTACTGGCAGTGTTTGGCAAAAATCTCCAGACAGTAAAATCATTGCGCCCCCAAAACATCTCGAATTATTGCGTAGATCTTTCAATCTTCGGTGAAGTGCTTCCAATGCACGTTTATGCGCCATTGTGAATTCGTCCCAGATGATGATTTTCGATGCTAATAAAACTTTGGCCATTGCGGAGTGTTTTGCAATATTACATGTTGGTTCTTCGATAGTTTAAAGATTTAACGGCAATTTTAATGCTGAATGAGCCGTACGGCATCCTTCTAACAATGTGGCTGCTATTCGATAGGAAGCAACTGCAACCGCAATGCTGGATCTCGTACGAACAGTGGCTAAAATTACTGACATGAGGAATGTCTTACCAGTTCCACCAGGGGCATCCAGGAAATATAAACCACCATTTTCATCATCAATTGCCTTCATCAATGTATCATAAACTTCCTTTTGTTGTTGATTTGACAGGGGTACATTTGTTTGAACTAATAAATATAATTCCCAGTGATCATATTCTCTTTCCCGTTCAAATTCTCGATTAAATGCGTCATTTATTTCCCGATTTAGCGTTTTCATTCCTAATCTGACTAATAAATTACCGCACATGAGGTAACACATGTCTTTGGTCAAGATCAAAGCCTGATTATGTATCTCCTCATTCATTTGAAGGTCGGGATTTCTTGAACTGAAACGAATTTGATGTAAATGTCTTCCGACATATTATCCTTGTCTTTGTGCCACAGGTTAGATGGGTTCGATGGAAACCATGTAGAAATGATGATAGCAAATAATGTGCGTATCTGACTTAGAGATGCAGAGATTGCTTCAACGATTGTCGTCTCCCAATGGGTATACACATGCAGCACGATATGTTGGGAATACTGTAGCATTAACAGTCCGAAGTGAATCAAATGACGTTGGCCCACGCACATTTACCAGCAACAACCGCAAATAGCAACATTCATCATTATTTGGATGAACTGTATATATACGACGAAGAGCATCAGTAGAACACACGATGGCGGTTGATCTGTAATGTTGGCGGCTAGGGTTTATTAAAGTGAAATTTGTTTTATGTTTTAGTTTTTGATGTCCATACGTGTTGTTATTTATTGATTTAAAAAAATGTATATTTGTCGTGTATGATCCTTGACTTATAGGTTGGTATACAGCTGACCACTCATGCTGTATAAATGGTTCACTTTGCCAATGCCACCCCTGTTTCAGGGAAAGACGGCAGGAGTTGCAGGGTGTATGTCCATTTGAGATTTGGTTTTTGTGTTGTAGGCTCACATGAGGCATGTGCAAGCGCAAACTTGTACATGTCTGGTTGTGAGAATGCGTGTAATGTGAATCTCC
This sequence comes from Agapetus fuscipes, assembly GCA_951799405.1. NCBI lineage: Eukaryota > Metazoa > Arthropoda > Insecta > Trichoptera > Glossosomatidae > Agapetus > Agapetus fuscipes. Next base: position 9,553,871 of record OX637332.1, read on the forward strand.
AATGTAACATATCTTTGCAACTTAGATTAGATTAGATTAGATTAGATTTGGCATGCGTTGCAAAGCACTCTTAAACAGCCTGACCAACGCATGATGTTCATGAAGTAGTTGCTGTAGATCTTGAAGAATTGCTCTTTTCATTGCTGCATTCATCTCTTGACATGCTTGACATCGATCAAGTTGTTTCCCAAATCGCTTCATTGCAGTTCAAATACCGACGCGGCGCTCTACACGCGCACAGATTCTTTTTCGCTCCTTTTACTCGCAATGTCTCTTATCCTAAATGCATTACAGCTTCGTCGGGAAAGATTTGATCGCCTTGGTGGTGGCATGGCTTTCTTAATATTTTGTTGAGTACATTAGATTCATAAGAAACTTGAAACAAATCGGTCAACTTCAATTATTCACAGACTCCATTATGTTTAGCTGTCAGTTGCATTTTGTTTTTTCTTTTTGAAAAAAGAACGGCTAGACTGTTTTTAACGGATTGCTTTCAGTTGCGTTTTTTTTATTTATACCTACCACGTTTTATGTCACTTGAAAAAAAGGACAAAAAAAAGTATAAAAGGGATATAAAAAGTATCCTATGTCCTTCTCCTGGTTCTAAGCTACCTCCCTACCAATCAGTTCAGCCGTTCTTAAGTTATGGATAGTGTAACTAACACGACTTTCTTTTATATATATAGATTTCATAAAATAGTAGGCTATATTTTTAAAATGCATCTGCGTTTTCAAAAAAAATAATGTGGCTTAGTTTTTAAATTATAGCTCTTTAAAATTGGTGTATTTTTTATTTCCGCTAAAACAGGTCATTTTTTTTATTCGGGCGGATATGAAGTCAGATCTTCGGAGTTTAGGTGTCAACGGGCTCAGGTAGTCAGTTTGCTAGCGACGTTTGTCGTCAAAATTACGTCAAACGTCCCTAGCCGTTAACGTTGCATTTTTGGCGGGATTCAAATTCTCCACATTTTATTTTTCAAATTTATCAATGATATCTTTATTTTTACTGCTTAAAAAATATATGATTGTGATCATATTCAGTGATCTGTGTTGTGATCCTAGAAATGCACTCTACACAACCATATTATTTTCAACCGTTTTCCCTACCACTGCAAGTAACCTCCTACCTTAACTTAACAATAAGAAATTCATCGCTATTTTTAACATTAATTGTATTTATTTTTTTCAGCTGAAAAGGTCAGAAAAAGTCTTTGGCGTTTTCCATCGGAGAAATCTAGGGGTCTTCAGTTTTGGTTCGTGTACACGTGGCCAATAAAGCTGATCCTCACCTGCACCATTCCATCTCCAAAGACCTTCAGGAAGCTGTACCCGGTCACCTTCATAATGTGCATCGTGTGGATCGGCGTGAACTCTTATTTCGTTTCGTGGATGATCACCACAATCGGTAAACATACTTGAAATACAACTGTTTGCAATATCCAGAGTCACAAAAAAAGGAGAGCTTGTATGAAAAAGGTTATGACTGTGGATGAATTGGAAGAAGTATGTAAGGACAGAAGACGTGGTGGTTCATCGATCAATGTTGGCGGCTAGGGCTAGGGTTTTTTAAATTAGAATTTCGTATTTTGTTCTGATGTTTATACACGTTATTATTTGGTTATTTTAAAAATGTAATTCGTTGTGTATGTTCGTTGGGTTATAGGTTGGTATGCGGCTGACCACCCATGCTGTAGAAAATGGTTCACTTTGCCAATGTAACCCCCGTTTCAGGAAAGGTCGGCAAGAGTTGCAGGGTGTATGTTCATTTGAGATTTGGGTTTTAATGTTGTAGGTTTAAATGCGGCATGTGCAAGCGCGAACTTATACGTGTCTGCTTGTGAGAATGCATATAATGGGAATCCTCAATGTTACATATCTTTGCAACTTAGGTTATAATATTAGATTAGAAGTGATTAGCGTGAGACCTGCTCCCTTACCTGTAAAAATAACAAGGTTCCAGTCGCCAAATGCGATGCCGTCCGGGAAAAAGCGGAAAGAAGTTACACTGTATGTGTAGCTTTGTAGCGTTTTTCTTTAACGTGATAGTAAAAATATGCAAGAAGTATAAAAAATGGCAAAACAATTTTTTTAAATGCTTAATTTTAAAATCGGTGTTATGACCGAGGGAGTTAAGTGACAAAATAACGCTGGTTCGATCACCGTATCGGTCATTTGACCATAAATTTGATCCTGGTTCAACAGATGTCATTTGGGTAATAAGGGAGAATAGGTTGGTGAATTGCATTCCTCTTCACAATTTTTTTTTAAATACAATAGTTGAGATAATATGATCAGATAACAACTTTAGGTGATCTTTTCTATGTCATAATAACGTATTCTTTATGCATTGTGTTTACAGGTTCGACTTTCTTCATCCCAGACTCTATTATGGGAATGACTTTTCTTGCGTTCGGAGGCTGTTTACCAGAGGCTTGTTCAATCTTCATCATGTCACGAAGGGGTATGTGAATATTGTTCGTTTTAAAAAAAAATCACGCATTTATTTTGGAAACAGGTTGGCTTGGCCGATGCTAAGCAATATTTTTAAGCTTAGGTTTCTGTACATCTACCTACTTCCATAAATTAATTAAAAATCTACATTTTTCTGTTCCCTGATTTCTTCCTGTTTTTCTTTTCTGGTTTCCTGTTCCTTACTTCTTACATTCTAAACTGCTTTTGACCGATATTTGAACTTTCAAAAGACCCCACATACTGTAAAAACTTGGTTCACTTTTGTCAAGGCCCCCCTGGTTTCAGTGAAAGGCGGCAGGAGTTGTAAGGTTTATGTTCGCGTGAGGTTTGGTATATTTTGTAAGGTCACATGCGGTATGTGTAAGCGCGAACTTTCAAGTACCTGTATGTGGATATACATGAAATATGAGCTTTAAATGTCAATATATCATTGCAAGATAAATTATAGATATCCTTACACAAATCACTTGGAGAAATGATGACTTTTCACGATACAGGTAAAAACAATGTTGTTTCCGATAACCGCGAGTACATTTAAATTCCACGACCGATTTCGCAAGCCATCCGTTTGCATCAAACAAATTAGTTTTTAATATTTTTTAGTGTTGATCTGTTAACACAGTGATAGTCCATTTTTATAAATATTTAAAAATATAAATGGTAAAACATTGTTTTAATTCACTTTAAATTAGTTTTTATTTTTACGTTTAAAAACAAAATTGTTTTAATTTTTATCTTCCTTCACTTATAGGTTGGTAAAAGGCTGACCACCCATACTGTAAACAATGGTTCACTTCGCCAATGTCATCCATGTTTCAGGGAAGGCCGGCAAAAGTTACAGGGTACACATTCAGCATTTGTAAGCGCGAGCTTACGCGTATATGTTAGTGAGAATGCATATCTAAATCTAAATCTAAATCTAAGCTGCAATGATAAGCTGCAATGATATGTGCATGTGGACCTGCAATATACAAACCCAATTCTCAAATGGACATAAGCCCTGCAACTCTTGCCGACCTTCCCTGAAACAGGGGTGACATTGGCAAAGTGAACCATTTTTTACAGTATGGGTGGTCAGCCTTATACCAACCTATAAGTCAAGGAAGATAAAAATTAAAACAATTTTGTTTTCAAACGTAAAAATAAAAACCAATTTGTTTGATGCAAACGGATGGCTTGATATGATATGAGTTTTTAATGAAAATATATCTTTGCAACTCAGATTATAGAAGATGAACAATTACGTGATAAGTGAATGCCTCTACAACCAAAACCTACAATTATGATCTTTCACGTTTATAAAGCCGAAGTAAAATATATATGTACAAAATAACCAACCTGATATTTATTCTTTATTTTGTAATTTTACAGGTGAAGGTGGAATGGGCATCTCCAATTCCTTGGGTGCCAACTCCTTGGCAATTCTCTTCTCCCTTGGTGTGCCATGGTTCATCAAGACTATGGTTCTCCAAGACCAAGGTCTGGACGACTTCATACCGGTTGCCGCAGGAGGAATGGAATACATTATCCTGTTCCTCATTGTCGCTTGCTGCGTCTTATACATCGTCCTAACTGTCGGGAAATTCATGCTCAATAAGATAACAGGTTCCACCATATTTGTCTTCTACATTATCTTCATTGTTCTGGCAATTCTGATGGAATCTGGAGTGTTCTTTGAAATATAAACAGAATGTTAACGGATTATGTATATACTGTATAGAAAAGAATTTTAAATAAACTTTTAGCTGAGAATAACTATTTTTAATTTTAATCTAATACCTACATGATTGATTTTGTTGTAAATTATATATTTTTACGAATCGCAGAATAATATCTACTTTTCAGAATTATTTTTTATTTGAACTTTTCTTCATACTCGTAAAAACTAAATCAAATACCCACGCACTTCTAAAGAGTATATTGTATATAAGAAGTAATATAAAGTACATTTTATATGTATTTCTCAATTATAATTATTTTATGCCAATATATTATATTTTCATGACGTTGAAATACAAAAAAAAATATATACCAATTATGCTCTGAGAATTAGATGTGACTAGGTACTTAATTATTGATTGTTGTGCCCTATCAACATAAGCGAAATACAATTATAAAACCAAATACTTGTATGACAGAATGATTGTTACCCATAAATTTATTGTTAATTCAGTAAATCTGGATATAATTCAATTGACAGTTTAATTTTATATTCAGGATTTTTAATGAATAGTTTATAGTCTGTACGGGATGCCATGTAAATACTAAGTTTTCCCGATTATTATCATTTTAACAATGAATATATATATTTTGTAAATGTAGGTACTTATGTAAATATATTTCGCCACCTTAAAGGTATAACTAAGTAAGTGCTGATTTACTGATTTGAGAAATCGTGGATAACACATTTTATTTGGTGTAACTTCTCATGGTAAGTGAATTAAATCGAAAGCAGTGCTCATGAAAAGCTTCTAAACTACCTACTGGATTTTCAGACTTTACTGGTGTTTTCTCTTGTAGAAAATACAAGAAAAGGTGCATTCATCAGAGAAAACCTTGTTAGCTTAATATGTCATTTACTCAGTTATACCTTTAAGCTATCGATTTATTCTTTGTTTGAAAAATGAAGAAGTATTAACTAGCTTTAATTAATCACTAATTTAATGTAAAATATTTTGTATATTTCATGCAGATAGGTATACCATTTGTTAATTGTTATGAAGTGTTGTAAATAAATGAAGAGTAGATATTTAAGGAAAACTTTCATTTAAATTTTTACTCATAAGTAAACCTGACAGATTGATTTTTTTCAAGGGAATGAGTTCTACACAATGCAATGTAGTAAGTGCTGTAGGTACATAACATGTTGTATTTAAAAAAAAAACTAACTTCGTAAAACTTTCAATCTGCTAGTATGGAGGCTTCGAGGAAGCGTTTTTAACGCGCGACAAGGCGTTAAAGCGTTCCGATTTATGGCGTGGCATTTTGTTGTGCTGAACATATTATGTACGCCTGCAAACAGAGCAAAAACGCTACGGTCCGTCTAAGTCCGGACGTCATTTTCAAACTATGAATATAACATATAATAAATATGTAATATACTAAATACGAGCTGAAACAAGAAGAGGATGTAAAGACGCAAAAAAAATGCTTGTGTCTGTCTTTTGAGTATTTGAGAGAGCTTGTGAATGTCTTTATTGAGGAAATCTGAAAAATAAAAAAATAAAAAGAATGGCTGAGGTAAGACTTGCTTGATCAGATAAGCAAAGAAACAAAAAATGAGTAGATATACCTATAATTTATTACAAAGGATCGAAACATATTCAGAAAATTATTTGAAAATAAAACATCCGCTTACTTTATGGATAACAGCCTTTTTTTAGTTCTTATTAAAATTAAAGATTGCAACCTCGATGTTGGATTAAAATAATTTAAAAGTGTGTAAGTTTTAAAGTTAGGTCTGTTCGACCTTAATTTTTTAAACATCAGCGGTTTCCAAACTTTATGCTACCACTATAATCTAAGTTGCAAGGATATATTCATTTAAAGCTCTCAGATGTTTACCTACAAACCACGCCTCCCTAAAAAGGTTTTTTTGTTCGCGCCTCCCTTTGTACGTTTTTTTTTTTTTGTGGCTCCCTTTCTACGTTTTATTTCTTAATATTCATACTAATACTAATATCGACACATTTTTGGCGCCTACCCTACCATAGCTCGCGCCTCCCTTGGGAGGCGCGCCCCCCAGTTTGGAAACCGCTGTTTTACATGATCTGAGTAGGTATCAATCAATAGGTACCTACCTTTTTGGATTTTATTTTTTGCAACCGTCCACCCTAATAGTAATTTTTGTAGTGGTATCACTGAAAAGTTTTGACAACGTGACAGCTCATCGACATCTGACGCCATTTTTTTAATTTATCCATTTGTAAATTTAAATTCGGTTTATTTCTAATTTATCTTTGTTTATTCGAGTTGGTCTTCTGAATTTAATCGAAGCAGAAATGGCATCTCCAAATACGAGAAGAAAACTTCAAGAACTTCGATTAGTGTGTGATAATAACGTATGTTAACTTTTCATCACTTTCTTCAAAATCCTAACAGCTTTCACAATAATTTTATCATATAATAAAGAATTTAGAAATTTGCAAGCCTGTACCCAACGAGAAATTGTATCATCGTTTGTACTTCCACTCATTACTCTCATTCAATTGCGTCCATTAAAATCCTGACGTCACTATAAAGAGATCCCATCTTGGATACCAAATCTTCCAGATCTTTTACCATACTACAAAGCAATAACCCGATTTACCCTGGATAGATCCTCAAAAACTTAGCATTTTATATTTGTTATTGAAAAAATATTGCGTACTTACGTGACCCATATTTTACCACATACATGAAGCACAAAAGGTCCATACCTTTTTTCGAATATTTTCTTCACTTGGAAAGTTAAAATCTTGTGTACCTATCGGTCTGCAAGATATTTTCATTATTCCTGTACTCATTCCTGTCTTCAAATAGTCATTTCTGTTCCATGCAGGTGCTTCTTTACTGGCCATTTGTGCTCTATGTAGGCCACTCTTAGATTATCTCCGCAGTTAAGTCCTTACCTTTTTGCCTTTCTGTCCAAAAAATAACAAGCCAATGTTCCTATCTAGTCACTTCATTGTTTGAAAATCTTGTTAGCCATGGCACTATTGAATGTGAAAAATATTTAGTTTGATTCATTTCTACTGATTATATTACAGGAATGCTTTGAATGTGGATCCCTTAACCCTCAATGGGTATCCGTTACCTATGGCATTTGGATTTGCCTGGAATGTTCAGGAAAACATAGAAGTCTAGGTGTACACCTGTCATTTGTACGCTCTGCAACCATGGACAAATGGAAACCGACAGAACTGGAAAAAATGAAGGTGATTATTATTTTGATGTATCATTCCTAAATTCATTCTCTTAGAAAGATCAATCACTACTTCAATAATAAACTCCAGCTATACGGAACGCATGTACTTAGTTCAGATTTATATTTAACACCCTTCTTCGTATGAGCTTATAAATGCTGCATTATATTCCTTTACAATGTAATGAAATCGCTGAAATATCATTAATTTTGGCACGAGGCCTGACAAATGTTTACAGCCCTAAGCAATAGGATGGCTCTCATCTTCCTAAGTGGAACATTTAATTCATACATTTTTTAACAAAAATGTAGCCTAAAGTTCTGTTCCGTTTATAACACTAGCCTGATTAACTGGCACAAATTTCATTACCGGCAAGGTAACTCGGCTTTTTAATTGATTGATTTTTGTAGTACTGTGTTTTGCAAATATTTTTATTTTTCAGGTTGGAGGAAACTCCAAAGCCAAGGCTTTTCTTCAGTCTCAGTCAGATTGGGATCCAAGCATGACTTTGATACAAAGATATAATTCTAAAGCAGCTGCAGCATATAGACATAAGGTATTTCACTGTTTTTTTTTCTGATTTTATATTATTAATCAAATCTTTTCATCTAGATAGAATTATTTTTGGATGTCATATCTTCAACCAGTCAGTAGGTTTTGTACCATATTTTAAATTCTAATATACTACGGAGTGGTATTTTTTGATAGCACAAAAATAAGGCTCAACATATCATGTAAGATTTCATGGGTATGAAAAGTCTGAAACACAAAAAGTGTTGAAAAATTGTTCAAAGTGTTCTAAGTTTTTTTTTGGAACACAGGTCCAAGACTATAACAAAAAGATCTGTTTCAGTTATCCACAGAAATATTTGGATACATTAATTTAGGATCAAGTAGTAACATTACTATATTTTGAATATTAATTTTATAGAATTGTGAATTACAGATTTCTGCTCTAGCCGAGGGGAAGACTTGGGACATGTCTGACTTCAACCGAGATGAAAAGATGAATAAAGCAAAGAAAGTCAATTCCGTTGATTATTCAAATCAAACCAATTTCTCCAGCAATTCCTTTGATGATAACAACTACCAACAATCAGGAGAAATGAACCGCAGTGCTTCTTAGTAAGTTCTTACTTTAATCTATAATCAAAGTTGCAAATATATGTGTGAGGGTTTTTCTTCTGTCCTGCTGATTGACACAATTAATAATTAACAGCACTTTAATATGTTTACTTTTATTTCTTTCACAATGTATACACAATTAACCACAACACAATAATATTCTTTATTACACAGGCTTGTAGCTCTCATGCCAGGCAAGCTTCCTCCCCCCTCTTTCTGCCTTCCTTTGTTTTTCCTTTTCATTCAAATTCAAATCTCATGTTCCATTTTACCTAACAAACAAATCCATCTCGTTACAATACACCTCCTTCCTCTCATAAAAAAAAAACATTCCCAAATTTTTTTTTTTTTTTTTTTAACAATGAGTAAATAATGTATCATAATGCTCAGCCGGCGCCACATATTTTGTTTTATTTTAAGGATAAATTTCAAAAATATGAAAATAAAAAAAAACCTGTTTCTGATACATTATTCAGTCATTAATACCTTTTTTAACAATACCAATTATTTTCATACTAAAATTAATATATTTTTTTTTAACACAAATTTCATATTCAATATTATAAACAAATATTTGTTTTTTTTTTTTTTTTTTAATACTTAATTCAACAATTCAAAATAATCAAATAACAATACATAATAAACATTCACCAGTTTATTAATCAATTCATTAAAATAACTTTTTTTTTTTAAATACTTAATTCAACAATTCAAAATAATCAAATAACAATACATAATAAACATTCACCAGTTAATTAATCAATTCATTAAAATAACTTTTTTTTTTAAATACTTATCACATCTTTCCCAATATTTAAATTTATTTCAAATTTATTTTTCATTAATAAATTTATCAGTCCATCAATTTTTTTTAAAAACTTTACCTTCATATGTAATACTTTGTTTAATTTATGTTTCATACCTTCATTCATGCAATGTTTCATAATTCATTCTTTCACTGATCACTTTTATATCAACTTTCACCGTATCATTCATCACCTCAAATTTTTCATACACATGAAAATATGTTTTTTTTTTTTTTGTTAATCTAATTTGATTATGTCCTTGATGTGATATTTATTTATAACATTTGTGTCTATATCTTTTAATACATAGACTATCTTGCTAACTTTCTTTTCTATTCTGGCTTTGACAAATTTTGGAGCCAACTTTGTACAGAAGTATTTCCCTGCATTTGATTGTATGAAATTTTTACGCCATACAATATCCCCTTGATCATAGACACGATTTGATCTACCTTTATTATAATAATTTGCATTTTTATTATATGCATCCCATAAATTTTCTGTTACAATTTTGTATAATGTGTTTAATTCCTTCATTTTATCTTTATGCATATCTCTATATTTATCTAATTCTTCCTTTGATTCTATTTCATCATTTACTATTTCACCATGAATTTCACCATTTAGTACAATCTCTCTACCTCTTGCTAATACATTAGGTGTGTATCCTGTTGCTAAATTGACTGTATTATTTATTATGCTTTGTACTGAATCTAAAAAAGTATCCCATTTTCTTTGTTCATTTTCAACAAAAATAGCTAATGTGTATCCTATTGTTCTATTATATGTCTCTACATTATTGCACATGGGAGTATATAAAGTTGTATAAAATATTTTCTGTACTCCATATGAGTACATAAAATCTTTAAATGCATTAGACTTTAAATTCTTTCCATTATCTGTTATTATCGTTTGCGGTACTCCTTCTGTTAAAAATATTTTATTTTCTATTAATTTTACTATTTCTTCTGTAGTAGCTCTTCTTAAAGGAAATAACCAACAATATTTGGTAAAAACATCTATTATTGATAATATATGTATATAGCCCGTACTTGATTTTGGTAATGGTCCTATCAAATCAATACTCAGCATTTTTAACGGTCTATCCACTCTTTTTCTATTTTCCATTTTTCCTGCTGGAGGTAAATTATTCGGCTTATACATTTTACATTTTTGACATTTATTTATAAAACTTTTTATATCTGCATACATATTTTTCCAATAGTAACATCTTGATATGTATTTATAAGTTTTAAAAATACCTACATGTCCATTATCATGATGATTCTTTATTATAGTTAATCTATTGTCTATAATAGGTATCTCTTTCCAATTATATTCCTCTGTGAAAGGATTATCATCATTTATTAGTTTAAATAATTTATTATCTACCATTTTGAATTTTTTGTATTTGTATGGTGTTTTTGTACATCCTTCTGCGATATTATTATACCAAGGATCTGCAATATTTGAATTTATTACTTCCATTTCTTTAGTACCAGGAATCCTAGATAATACATCTGGCACTGTATGTTCTTTCCCTTTTCTATGCTCAATCTCGAATTCATACTGTGAAAGTCTCATGGCCCATCTTGCTAATCTACCTGTTGGATTTGATATTTTATTCAAGAATTTTAATGCCATATGATCAGTTATTACCTTAAATTTCATCCCATCTAGATAAGATCGAAAATGTTCTATTGAATCTACAATGGCAAGAAGCTCACGTTCTGATGTCGAATAGTTTTGTTCTCTAACTGTCAAACTTCTTGAAAAATATGCTATTGGCTTTTCGGACCCATTGATATTTTGGTTTAATACTGAAGCTACTTGATTTTTACTGGCATCAGTGTGTAAAAAAAAATCTTTTGTGAAATCCGGACATATTAATACAGGGGCTGTGCTTAAGGCTAATTTTAAATTATTAAATGCATCCTCAGATTCTTTTGACCAATTAAAATTGTTCTGACCTTTTTTACCTCTCAATAATTTATTTAGTGGATATGATATCTCACTGCAGTTTCGTATAACTTTTCTATAAAATCCTACCAAACCTAAAAACATTCGTAGTTGTTTTACATTTTTCGGTGAAGGATATTCCTCTATAATCTTGACTTTATTTGAATCTGGCCTTAATCCATTTTCATCAATAATGTATCCCAAATATTTTAAACTATCTTTGCAAAATTCACATTTTGAAAATTTTACCGTTAACCCTGCTTCTTGTAATATATTTTTAACTTGTTTTAATAAATTTAAATGTGAATTGAAATCTTCGTTAATAATAATTAAGTCATCGATATAACAAAATATGTTAGTATCAAATTTAGGTCCAAATAATTTGTCTAATAAACGCTGTGTTTCAGAACTTGAATTTTTTAAACCAAACGGCATTTTTGTGAATTGAAACAACCCTCTATTTGGTACGACGAAGGCAGTTTTTTCTTTGGACGATTCTTCTAGTGGAATTTGCCAAAACGCCTTGCTTAAATCTATTGAAGAGATATATTTGGCATTTCGTAAATTTGCTAAAACTTGATTTAAATTTGGAATTGGATAGTTATCTCGTTTTGTTACTTCATTGAAAAAATTTTTTTCATACAAATGAAATATAACACCATCTATATATATTTATCTAAACTGATTTGAAACAAACTGGTTCATATCCATTCTTCATTCTCCCGCGACGTTCGATTTTTGAATTTCCATTCTTCTGAACGTAATGTAGGTAGTTTGAATTCTCTCACCTTCAATATTTTCAAACAGCGTTTCAAATCTTGTAATTTCTTGTTGTTAATTGTATAAGTTGATGTCTTCACTAGCTTTTAAACGTGTTGATGCTTTCACAACCATAAATCTGTCCAATTTGAATTATTTCATATATTGTATTGTTTTCAATGTCATTTGTTGAAATTGACTGTCATTTGTTTTTGTTTGTGAAAAATTTTCTTCATAGGAATTTCATGTACAGATTTTTTCTTTTACGTTGGGCGCAAAATGTGAGGGTTTTTCTTCTGTCCTGCTGATTGACACAATTAATAATTAACAGCACTTTAATATGTTTACTTTTATTTCTTTCACAATGTATACACAATTAACCACAACACAATAATATTCTTTATTACACAGGCTTGTAGCTCTCATGCCAGGCAAGCTTCCTCCCCCCTCTTTCTGCCTTCCTTTGTTTTTCCTTTTCATTCAAATTCAAATCTCATGTTCCATTTTACCTAACAAACAACATTACATTTAAGATTCATATTACATGCATTCCCACTAGCAGACACGTGTAAGGTCGCACTTCAACATGCCACATTTGGACTTACAACATAAAAATCAAATCTCAAATAAGATAAGCCCTGCAACTATTGCTGACCTTCCCTGAAACAGTGGTGATACTGGCAAGGTGAACCATTTTTAACAGTATGTTTGTGGTCAGCCTCATATAAGCCAAGGAACTTAAGTCATATTTATTGTAGATCTACCACGTAAGATGAAATATATCATTAAATAAACTATTTTTTCAGCTCTTCAAATACTAGTGACAACCGTTACTTTGGGTTCGGAAATACCAACTATACTCAACCTGCCAACCAGGGTAACCAGAACACTAAAGAAATGTTAGACAATACTCTCAGTTCACTTGCCAGTGTAAGTACTTAATATTACTTGCTACATCTGTACACCAACCATTGGTAGATAGAGAACTCTTCTGTATTTCAATGTAATGTGCTAAGCATTTAAACACCACGCTTGCCAGACTGATCAATTTTCAAGTTTTTTAGTGCATAATTTTGTAAAACATCATGATTGACGTATTTACCGGACTGCCTCATAGTATTATGGTTACCAAAAAACATAGTATCCTAAAAATATACATAATATAATATTATCATGAATAGTCACATAAGCCAGGTAGGCTGTATGCAGTACCGGCGTTAGGGTTGGGCGCGGTCGGGCGACCGCCCAGGGCGCCAGGCATGAAGGGGCGCCGCAGGCGCCCCTTTATATTTTTTAGTAATTTTGAAGTTTTTGGGGCATTAAAACTTGAAAATATTTATTTTTCGTAAACAGTAAAAATTGAACCTGTAAAATAATTGTTACGTTTGTAGGAAGAGAAATGAAAACAATAATATTTATTTTATTTTATTTTGTTATTGCTAGGTATACTCGTATTTATTTTTACTTTGGCGGCTTAAGGCACATATATATTTCACGACCTTGTTTTTTATTTCGTTAAATGTTTTACTTAATTATGAATGACTGAAATTATTTTAAGGAAGATGATTTAAGAAATGGACTATCTAACTAAGAAGAATGATTGGGAAAAAAACGAAGTGACAGGGTGAGGAATGATCTTGTAAGAGAAATATGTGGTGTCAGAGAAAGTGTGACATTGAAGATTAAAAGAATTTTGCTAAGGTATGGAGAGAATGAATGATGAAAGACTGACGAAGAAAGTATATGTTGCAAGAATAGATGGATGTCGTGGTAGAGGAAGACCGAGAAAAGTATGGATGGATCAAATTTTTGAAATAGCGAATGAATGGGATTTCCAGAGTCATAATAAAAGGAGGGCTTGTATGAAAAAGGTTATGACTCTGGATGAAATGAAAGAAGTATGCAAGGACAAGAAGAAGTGGCGGCTAATTTGCAATGTTGATTTGTAATGTTGGTTTATTAATTTGTTACATTTTTTGTATAGGAAATAATCGACTTTTTTTGTATAGATTTCTTTTTGAGCTTTTGTTATTTTTTATACTAAAAAACGTTATTTATTATTTGTATTCCTTGACTTGTAGGTTGGTATGAGGCTGACCACCCATACTGTAAAAAATGGTTCACTTTGCCAATGTCCCCCCTGTGTTAGAGAAGGTCGGCAAAAGTTGTAGCTCTTATGTTCATTTGAGGTTTGGATTTTATTTTTAAGGACACATTCAGCATTTGTAAGCGCGAACTATACGTGTTTGTTTGTGGGCATGCATTCGAGAGCTTTAAATGAAATATTATTGCAACTTAGATTATAGATTATTTTAAGAAATATTTTCACACTATTCATTTGAAAAAATGTAAATAATTCAAGGTATAAAAGAACTTCAAAAATCAATTTTGGTCTCGGCTGATAAGAGTCAAATAACAATGACATTATGTGTCATTGTTAGTTGAGATTTATCCGCAATAGCAAAATATTGGAAATTATTTTTCGATGGATGTTCCAAATTTGCATTTTTCTCAACGTGCAAGCTTCACAGTACTTGTAAATAAAACTCACTTTGATATTTTATTTAAATTTGTTAAAATGGACTTTCACAAAGTTACTACCGAAAATCTTCATAATTCACAGTTCCAGCTTACTAAATACAATGGATTTTGTCTAAGCAACTCGGCCGAGTGGACTCATAAGTTGAATGTCTTCTTCAAATGTGCGGACCTCATTATACTTGCAATAATGAATTCTGTTACATAAATGCATTTTCAATGTTGAAAAAAAGACTTTTCAAATTGATTTAGATTGGGGTTTTTATATTGTAGGTCCACATGCAGCATGTGTAAGCGCGAAATTATGCATGTCTGCTTGTGGGAATGCATTTAATATGAATCTCAAATGATACATATCTTTGCAGCTTAGATTTAGATTTAGATTTAGCCGTGATATTATATTTCCACAAATAAAATATAACATTTGGTTAGCTTGGAAAACACTACGGAATCTTTCAAAAAATCTATGAAAATAAAGCTTGCAGTACCGAAAAACAAATTTTGAAATGGTTTAAGTTAGCAAAAAATAGAGTAATTTAATTTTGTAGGGTTTGTGTATTCACACAGTGGAAATTCATTTTATTTAAAAAAAATTTTTTTTTCTAAAACGTAGTTTTATTTTCACAATAATATTTTCTACCTCAAGCACTTTCGACCTTCAATACTCAGGTATACTCATACGACTCTTGATAATGAATTCTCCTTGACTGATAGGTTGGTATGCGGCTGACCACCCCTACTGTAAAAAATGGTTCACTTTGCCAATGTCACCCCTGCTTCAGGGAAGGTCGGCAAGAGTTGCAGGGCTTATGTTCATTTGAGATTGGGGTTTTTATATTGTAGGTCCACATGCAGCATGTGTAAGCGTGAAATTATGCATGTCTGCTTGTGGGAATGCATTTAATATGAATCTCATATCATACATATCTTTGCAGCTTAGATTTAGATAATGGCCTGAGTATTTAAGGTCGAAAGTGCTTGAGGTAGAAAATATTATTGTGAAAATAAAACTAGGTTTTAGAAAAAAATTGTTTTATTTGTAGAGTAATTTAATTACAATATTGTAATCCCATATTTCTTATTTCTTTTTTTACATTCCAATTATATTTTTATTTTAAAGTTAATACTTTTCTGTCTAGATTTTTTTTCGTTTTCGTTTTTGTTTTCTTTTTTAATTTTTCTTTGTTTAATTTTAGATTTCATATTTTTTATTTAATTTTTGTTCTTAAATTTTTATGTTGTAAGACTATTTCTGTCTTTTCCATTATTTTTTTATTTGTGCTTTCTAAATATTGAATTTTAAATTATTCTACATTCGTACATTTTTTATAGTTTAATTTTTTGTACTTTTGTCAAATTTTCATTTTTGTCCATTTTTTATTTTTGTTGAAATTTATTAAAAAATGATTATTTTTCAAAAAAGTTTTTTGGACATAAGTCCCCTCTCTAAGTTTATATTTTCCACCATTTGATTAGCTGTCAACTATATTGTCATATATTTTTTTAATAAATGGTTACTACATTCCTTTTTTTCGTATGCATTTGAATTTTCGAATGGCGAATAGGGGGGGGGGGGGGGGCCTTAAAAAATCTCGCCCAGGGCGCTGGTAGTGCTAGAACCGGCACTGGCTGTATGTTGTGTTGGAAATAAGAAAAGTATACTGAAAACAGAGCAACAGAGAGGTCAATTTTAATTTAGGAAATTACTACTGCTATAACCTTTTTCAATTCTACCAATATGATGACTTTAAATTCTCTTACAGGGATGGTCAATGTTCACAGCTTCAGCATCTTCGCTCGCGCAAAAAGCCAGCGAGAATGCAGTCAAATATGGGGGGATCGCTTCTCAAAAAGTGTTTGAGATGGCTAACAATGTCAACGACAAAGTAAATTACTCATTTTCGTATTGTATATTATTGTGAATTTATCAAATATATTTATTTGATAAAGAGCAAGTGTAACTATTAGATTGATAATGTTTTTGCCTTTTCAGATTGGCTCACGAGGAAGTTGGAACAGTTTAAATGGTGCTAACAGTCCAAGAGGCATGGCAGGGTCTCCAACGGAGCAAACCTCATCTTCATACCAATCTGATCTTTCATATGGAGCCATGAAAAGTTCAGCATCAGAACCAGCTTTCCGGTGAATTTTCTTTTATAGTTAATGGTGTTATTTAGTGAGAGCAAATACATGGATAATTTCCTGCTTCCAATAATCCCCATTAGACAATCAACAGAAAGAAAATTTCAACCATCACTAGAAGTAACTCCCTGTTTCAGGGAATGTCAGCAAGAGTTGCAAGGCTTACGTTCATTTGAGGTTTGTATTTTATTTGTAAGTATACAATCAGCATTTGTAAGCGCGAACTACACGTGTTTGTTTGTGGGCATACATCTGAGAGCTTTGAATGAATATATCCTTGCAACTTAGATTATAGACTAGAAGTAACAATATTTTCTTTCAGAAATATGTAGATAACAAACTCCCAATAAAGTTGTTGTGCGTAAGGCAGCCTACTAAAGGATTATGTGTGAAGTTAATAGGTTTCTCAAGTTTTTACTTGCCTCCAAGAAGTTTATCCATAAGTAATGTAGATTAGGAGAGAAAGCAAAGCATACCAAAATTTCAAAGGCAAGACAATGTCAAAATACAAGATTTTCCATCAAATGCAAAATTATCTTTTAAATTTCTCATCCCGCATTTCAATTTTCATCATATTATTGATAAGTCGTTTCATATATAACCGCTGCAATTTTATTTTAAAAATGTCTTACAGGGAACCTCCTTCATCGGGAAGGAGCAATGCCAACTTATATGAAAGTCCATCCCCAAGTGGAACTGTCAGCGCCAGGAAAGGAGTCCAAGATATTGACTTCAACAAAGGTCTCGATGTCAAAAGCCGTCCAATCAAATCAAAAGATGACGCTGCTTGGGATATACTTTTCGGGTGAAAGGGTAGCCAATTCACATAGAATAAATTACACTATGAATTATTCCATAATGATAAAATATTATATAATAAATAATGGCATTAAAAGTTTGTTAACTATGATAACACTAGATAAGTAACTATTTCATGCATTTTAAATCATTTCTTTGTACCTAATTAGTATTTCTTGAATGTTTGTACCACACAAGTTGCATAAGAGTCATTAGAATCAAAGTCAATTTTTGACTAAAATGCAATAAATATATGGTGACGCAAAAAAGTGGCATTGTTTGACAATGACTTCATGTTTCCATATAATTATCCCATTTTCTGAAAACTTATAGATTGCCATCTTTGCTTCTATATGAGTCATTACAATATGTTTTGTTTATAATTCTTGAAGATCTTTTTTCTTATATTTTTCAATACAAGTGAGCAGGTGCTTGTAAATATGTTAATTTTAGTTTTTGCTGCGAGCGGAAAATGCAATGTATTAGTCGTGTTTATCGTTATGATAAGAATATTTATAATTGTATTTTATAACAAAAGATTTAATTCAAATGATTATAACTATTACTTGTTTGATAAAAATAAATCTGTTATTTTTTTCTTAAATAAACCTTAGTTTTCTTTACTTTATTCTCTAAGAGATGCATGAAACCTTTTCATTTTAAGCCATCTTTAAAATTCAAGTTAGAGGGCCTAAAAGTAAATATTGATTGGAACAAATGTAACGCTAGCTATTGTCATCAATTACTTAATTATTCACTCCTTCAAATTCCTTCTGCAATACGCATTATTCTTCCTCATGGCCCAAGATTTAACATTCCTAGGTCATCCTATTTTAATCAAAATAAAATCAGCCTTATTCAATCTCTTACCCCCGTATTCACGATCAAAACTGGCACTTCCTTAAGGGCAAACTAGCGCTTAGATTGGGGAAATTCATTTCAAGAACAATACTTAAGGTAAAATTAGCACTCAAGCGCTCCAAAAACTAGCAGTTAGGTAAGTAAGGTCGACACGTATATTAACCAACGCTTAAGCGCTGTCAAAATATTCCGTCATATTAAATTGTTATCACATTTTTTGTTTGATTGTGAATTTACATGAAAAAATGAATTCTTACTATAAACATAATTTTTACGAGTGTATTAACATTATTTTGACGAGTTTATTTACATTGCTTGACCATCAGAATTGGGTTTTTTCTCCGGTATGGTCTAGGACCATACTGCAATGACAGATGAACTGTCAAAATATTCCGCCGCATTTCATCAGCACATTTTTTGTTTGGTTGTGAATTATTTACATAAAATAATGAATTCTTTCGATACAGTTGACTTCAACGAGAATAATAACATTGTTTTGTTTAAAAATAGTGTCCCAAGAAAATATATCAGAGACTGTAAAGACCCATTTACGTATTACGAAAAGGAAGAATTTAGAAGACGTTTTTGATTGAAAAAATGCGTCGTTCTGTATACAGTTTTGCCGTTGCTCATTGAGGGTTGCAAAGCCAACAATTTCTTCGATCTGTTCTTTTATCTTCTATTACAGGCTTTTCTTTAATCAGAGCCACCAGCAGCTCCTTTTCCGCTGGAGAAAACAACATCTTTTTGGCGCTGAAATCGATCAAAACACTTTACATTGGATATTACATAAATGTATTTTTAAAAACTAATAGAAATTGTAAACAAACAAATTCGTACTTACGGTTTACTTAAATCAGTAATTGCGTTATACGTACTTATTTGTTGTCAAGTTTTATGCAAAGCTGATATGACATTGAAATTTGAAAGAAGCGGCAATGATAAGAGTGAAGTACGCC
The DNA here is from genome assembly GCA_951799405.1 of Agapetus fuscipes. NCBI lineage: Eukaryota > Metazoa > Arthropoda > Insecta > Trichoptera > Glossosomatidae > Agapetus > Agapetus fuscipes. The sequence continues at coordinate 9,573,194 of OX637332.1, forward strand.
GAATATCAGTCGGAAGGTACTGACCAATTACAGAGCTGGATTTTTTCGAGAGCCAATGACAAACCCGTACGTCTCCTGGGGGTTGGGCACTACGCTGATTGCTGCTTGAGTGTTCTTTGTGAAACAAAACGCTCCAGAATGTCGACCCTTGAGTAAGTGTAGCGCTTGAGTAAGGCACTTAAATCAGTTTTGATCGTGAATACGGGGGTTAGGCACTTTGGACAAGATAGTGAGCAGAAGTCCAACTACTTCTCCATCGGTTGGGTGGTTAGCAGCCAAACCGCAAGACTCTCGTAGATTATTACCTTAGTAGGAAATTCTTGGGTACGTCCAAGGAGGATACACGTAAGGAAAAAGAACTTGGCTCGCGCAATGGCTATTGTTGATTTCTCGTGTCCTCGCAGCGTCAAAGCAAAAGCGGAAACAGATAATGTTTGTTATTACAGTATGGACAGGTGGGCCGCGCGGCATTTTTGGGCAGCCAATTAGCTTTCTCCGATCGACAACACTATGGCCTTTAAATAGGGACTGAAACTGTCAAGTGTACACTCCTTTTCAAATTCTTATTAATATACATAATTTTTTCTGACAATACACAAATTCTAAATGCACATTATATTAAGTGAAAGAACCATAATAAGTTAAACCATTGGATTTTTTATTTCCACCTAAATATAATCTTCTTAAGAAATAGGTCAATAAAGTGCAAATAAAATTAGATTCCATGGATAAAAAAATAATTAGTAGTGCCAACACTCTTCCTGTCAATATTGTGAAAAGGTTCTCAAATTTCCTTATGACTTCTTGTTTGAAAGTTCATAAAGGTTCTCTAAGGTCAAGAATGGCAACCTTCCTTTAAAATACTAATGCAAGAAAATGCAATCTGGGACTATGTTAATCTTTGGTCTGAAATTGCGCAGCAAGCAATTTTTTTATAAGACAAAGTTAGGTGAAGCAGTTAATGTCAGTTTCATAATACTTTCAAAAATGATATTTGTTAAGAAAATTAACAAAAACTTTTCAATCATTTTATTAACTATCACAATATTGAAATTTTGTATTTGTTTTCTAGAAGTTATTTAAATTATAAAATACATATTTTTTAGGACAACAAAAAATATTACTGTTTCTATCATAATGAGTTTTTTTGAAGTTAAATAAAGTGATACCAAAAGCTTTAAAAATATGTGTCGTTAAGTTGGTGAATCGCAGCAACGATAGTTGTATTATTTGTAAAATACGCATGCCAAAAATAAAAAAATACAAGCAATATGTTTTAAAGCAAAAATATATAGAACATAGTTTAAATCAGTGTTACTAAACCAGTGGTCCACAGGAGGGTCAGGCAGGATACTGAAAATAGTTTCTCAGGAATAAATATTTTAAAAGCAATGCGCGATGAAAATTATGCAGTATATATACATCATCAAATTGATCAAATTAATGTTTAAGTTCAGAAAAAAACGGCTTACTAGTCTTGAACCTTGTGCTCCTGAAAAAAACATCAAAATGATCCCTGTCAAAACCAAAAAAATCATGGTGGTCCCTGCTGAATCAGTTAAAATCAGTGAAATCAGTTAAAGTCATCCCTAAGTGAACAAATGATTAAGAACCACTGGTTTAAATGGTGATTCACATTGATCAAGTACGTAATTATTATTTTGTGGTAATGTGTGGAAAAATGTGTTATTAAAACCCTGGTCTTTAGTCCACTGCTCATAACTAAGGATCGCAGCAATCCTATCTTTCTAAACTGTGGTTATAGATCGTTCAAGTATGGCACAATAATTGGTCAATATAGCATGTAAAGGAAGAAATCATTTAAAAGAATAACAAAACCTGAAAATATATGTATGGCAGGATGAATTTAACATGCGTAAAGTTTATTTACAAAAAAATAAAAAACTCCGGGAACTCCTTGCGATGTATTGTTATGGAAAGAAAGCAAACTTGTTTTCAGGGCAGAGAAGTATAAATCTAGAGGGATGAGGAAAATAAAGGGGAAACTTTCTTCATTAACATAATTATTATTAAACTGACCACATTTTAAGATTTTAATAAAGTAGAATACACATTTCTTTATTAATTTATTCCATGTCAATAAAATATAGATTAATTTTGTAATGTCTGCACATTTACGAAGTGAAAATTATTTTTTAACATAGTAAATTAAAAATACATTGTTTTAAGTTCACGAATTTGAGTATAATATAATAGCTGTATAATGGTCGAAAGCACTCAAACATTATTAACTTGAATTCGTGAAAATAGAATGTTTTTAAAATAGTACATTTAAATTAATATTTTAAAATATACATACTCGTAAAATGGTGATGGTTTGTTTGAAACATAAATTGTTTCAGGGACAAAAATATGTGAAGATTGATTGATACTCAATTAAAAACAATTGCATTACATCAGTAATAATATTTCATTTCATAACAATACAAATTCATGCCTCAAAATAATACAAGTATAAAAAATTAACAACTATCTATCTACTACATTTGGAGTAAGAACTTAATGTTTATTTGGGAGCAATCAAAAAAATCAACCTTTACTGACAAATTTTGACACTTTTAAAAGGATAAAAGAAAAATCTCAGAATCTCTACTTTTAAACAATGCGTACTTGGTAATTAAGTACTATAAATCTAGACCTTGTTAATGTTCACTCGTGATTCCCTATGTAAATTAGGCCCAAAGACAAAAAAAAACATTGACTTAAACCATATATTTTACTAGACTAACAAGAGTATACGTCATAAATTGTAAAAGCAGATGATGTGCTCTAGATGTGGCATATGTACAATGTATATGATAAACACTTTCAGGGGACTAGTGCTACTTTGGCTTGTGTAGATCAATGTGAAATAATCTACTATCACATAGCACTATTCTTTATCAGATCTTAAAAACATTAAGAAACCCAAGCAAAATTACAATCAATATCATTTATGAAATGGCGCCTGGCAGCGTGTACCACCATTGTTATTTTACAATACAAAAAGTAATTGCCACACAGCTTTATGAAAATATAATCATAAAAATTACAAGTTTACTTCTCTTTTCAATTAGAACTATTTAATATTAGTACAATATAAGAACTTAACAATAGTTTTAGGTAAGAACATTAAGTAGATAAATGAATAACTATATTGATAATCATCTACATCTAAACAGTTTGTTAAATTATATAATTCTAATAACAAAGTTTATTTTTTTTATTACACTTTCTCATAGAATAATCAAATCCTTCATCATTAATACCTTTGTTTGATAATAATCAAGTAAATCCAATCTCACTATAAACACACATTTTTATTTGGACAATTATACACTATTAATTAATACTATGATTATCCTGGTTCATAGTAAGATAAAAGCAATTCTGAACATCTTTTACGTCACACATAGTATGGTTATTTCACATGATAATATACTCTAAAAATATGAGGACATTTCAAAAATTTATCTTAATAAATTTTTGAGAACAAAATGCCATTCAACATTATTAGTACATTCCTTCCTATCTATATATGAAAGGTGGATAAAGTTCAAACAATAATAGGAAAAAAATGTAGGAAATCCAGCATGAATATTTATTTCACAAGAATGCTAATTTCATAGAAAACATGCCTTGTTAAAATAAATTTGTATGGGATAATTAATCTTTGTCTTGAAGTAATTAAATAATTCTTTCAAAATATCTGCACAAAAAACTTTGATAATAATAACAAGCATTCACATCAGAAGGATCTATCAATAAATTCCCCGATAAATAAGTACATAATACATAATGAATATGGTAAAAACAGAGTTAATAAGTTTTTTTAATTTCTTTAATAGGTAAAAAACAACAGAAAAATATTGAAACCCAAAAATTAAATGATTAAACAGATTGGAAAGAATTTTTTTATTCAGAGGTAAGACCTCTTTTCATTGGTAATTTTTTGCTGTTGACATAACAAGTGAAGTATTGGAGTAACAAGTCGACAAGTATAAAATATGTACTTAGATACCCATAAATGGCAAACCATAAATATCATAAACCATGATATTTTACAAATTAGATACATCATTTTAACAATCAGTTTCTGACTCAAATATTATAAGAGAAACCATTAATTTTTATAATGCAGTCAGAACGTTTTTTGCACGGATGTTCAAAATTTGTTTTTTTCTAAGCAGGCAAGAGTCACGCATCTATGGAACTAGGATCCTCAGCAACCAATAACAAATTATTAGTAAGCCATTGCCCTAGCAACCTGGTCGTGTGACTTAATTTTTTTGACATTTTGAAATGTGCAGACCTCATTGATTAAACTCTATAATGTTCAAACCATAAATAATATCCAAAATGAATGTTTTTGATAACATTAGTAACAACAATTATTGCAATCTTTCCCACTTTACTTTTTTCTTTATTATTTCCTTAATAAGACATACCACCTAATTTTAGTCCTTATTTTGTATTACGTTATAAAATAAAAATCTTCAAAAGAAAATATCTTCATACAAATTAATACCACTAAGTTTGATTAACTAGTGTTTTCCAAACATTGCAATGAAAATATTTAACAAAACAGTGATTTTAAAAGCATCTGAAATTCTAATATTTTATATCGTTATCTCAAAATTAAGAGCACCTGGTAGCAATCAAGCGTAAAAATAGTTTTTATCAATGTAAGTAAATCAAACATAACAACTACTTTGAAAAACACTTCTTTTAAAAAAACTTAATAATACAACTCTTCCCTACATTGACTCCTACCATGTAAATTATTGTATCTGCAAAGGTTATTTTGTAGATTAGAAGAGCATTTATAAAGTTTTTATTTCACAACTTGCTCATATAGTAAACAATCCAATGGATTGGTTCAGCAAAAAGCTTTTTTATTCATTTGATTTTCTGAATTAAAATAATTGACACTTAAGACACAATATAAAATTCACTGCTTTCTTGCTTTGGTACACACCGCAAAACGATCAACTTGTCAAAAGCCAATCACCGCTGCATCAAAGAGGAAAGGAGTATGTCGTCCAGCTGTATTCTACAACACAGATGATCAACTATTCGTAGGTCTTCAGAATTTCTGGACAATTCGGCTGGTGTATGGAATCTAATTAATTAGAATTCCATGAGGAGAAAATAAATTCAAAAACATATTCCACTATACATCGCCTGACCACCTACTCTCCTTCCAATCGGGTGTGCAACAATTGAAAATGTTTTTTTTTCTCATTAAAAAGAAAGTTTTTCTGTGATGAAATCTTGCAGTTACGATAGTTTACTTGGGACGGGTCAACACGCAATGTACCAACCATAAATAACTATAATATTATCCATTAAATTTATTTACACACATTAAAATGTTATTTAAAAAAAAAGGTTAATCAACATACAAAATAATGTCTATGGAAATGTGTACAAAATTGATTGGATCAATTACACAGTATTTGGGTAATGTTTATTCTATGTTATCTGTGTTAATTCAGTCTCGCCTCATAGTGTAATTTCCTTGTCACCACTCCGCTGGGTGAGTCCACTCTTGTGGTAGTTGCTCAGGAGGAAGGGAGTTGGCACGAAGTCCATGTGCTTGCTGGCTGGGGTGGACGCCTCGGGTCAGACCCAGTACTGGTTGCGTCGCAGCATCGGGTTTGTGGGCGTTGGGCGTATCGGGTACGCCGCCTCGCTCGCCTCATAGCTGCTCCACTCCTCTGCCTACAAAGCAAACCACAATCCAAGTCTGGCCTTCCTAATATGTATATCCACAAAATAGGAAAGAATGTCTGGAGTTCTTCAAATGTACACAAAACAGTAGAACAACTTGCCCACTGATTGGTTTCCGATGCAAGAAATAAATTTCTGAAGATGAATGCAATTCATCATCCTATTTTGCCTGGCCAGAAACAGATATTAATATTATCAATTAATATCGATTAAGATGGCATCTCTTGAACCAAAATCAAAGTTATTGTCGATAGGACATGATGGGACTCAAACTAATGCTAGTTTCAAAGATGCTAATTTGAGTGCCTCCACCTTATTTTCTTGACCACAGCATCATTTTCATAATATGATTTTAGGAAAGGTAAGAAAGAGTAAAGGATAACAAACTTTTTTTCTTTCAAATGAAGAAATTACCAACCAAAACAATTAAAAAGCACAATGTTCGTGCAGAGATGGCATTGTAGTAAAGCCAACATAGCATCAGCCAATAAAAAGTCTACATTTTACGACAGGTCATATTTAAAAGTGATAGTAACTTTTTATTTCATCAACGACCAGTCCGTAATCTAGTGGTAATGCTTAAGACTCATAAATGTAAGGTTGTGGGTTCGAACCCCAGCAGCACAAATAATATACCATTTACATTTTCAAATATGCAAATGGTTCTTGCTTATATTCGCCATTCAATTTACGACAGATCATATTTAAAACTGTTTGTAACCTTTAATACATAAAAAGCAATCATATCCAGTTTAAACATGAGGGTATTTTTATAACTTACGTCTGTGTGATCATCTGCAGCTCCGTAAGGATAGCGAGTGTTGAGCTCGGCGTTGCTGGGAGGAAGCGGCACTGCGTCCACCACTCGCAGTGGTGTCACCTTGCACTGAGGGATGCTGCCCACAGAGGGCACCGGGGTGTTGGTGCCCGTGTGCATAGAGTTGTCTGACGAGACATACCTGACAAACAGAGTTACAAACTTAGTGCAGTGTACACAAATGAGGCTTGCATTATTTTGAATAATATGTAAAAATTAAAATCACGACAATGCTGTAAGACTCCCAACAACGATGAACGATTACAAAGTTAATGCCTCTACAATCAATAAAACTATAATCTAACTTGCAAAGATATATTACATTTAAGATTCATATTAAATGCATTCCCATAAGCAGACATGTATAAGTACGCGCTTACACATGCCGCATGTGGACTTACAACATAAAAACCTAATCTCAAATAAACATAAGCCCTGCAACTCCTGCCGACCTTCTCTGAAACAAGGGTGACATAGGCAAAGTGAACCATTTTTTTACCAACTCTCATAGCAATCTATAAGTCAAGGAATACAAATAATAAATAACATTTAGGTATATACAAACGAAAATCTTAAAAATAAATCATATTTTGAAAAATAGGGGCAGCATTGTCAATGAAAAATGACAGTGTCTCTCATTGACTAATAACATCTGTGGACAAGAAGTTATTTTAACGAAAATAGACATATATATCTGTCTTAACTTACTTACGAAAATGGTCATTAGTTAGAAAGAGAACAAAGAACTTCACAGTTGCATTTTCGTTTGTACAAAAAACTCAACAAAACCCCAAAAAAAAATCTTGAATGTTGGTACCATTGCAAAAAATGGCTGCCGATTCGACCGGAAATAGCTAAAGTTGACAGATAACACGCGTTCTAAATATTGTGATCGCCAAAATTGATGCCAGTATTTTATATTTTCAAAGTGTATATTCATATTTTAATTTTATCACTCATTTCATTATAACCATTGTGATATTTTATATGTTACATTTATAATTGTTGCCGTCGTACATTCGTGGTACCACTGCAACGTTTGACACAAGAGGAGCGCAAGAGGGAACAAGTATGTTACCAATTCAGTACTTTAGTTTCCGCTCCCCTATGTTATAACTCAATGGTGTCTCTCATGTCATTCCTAATTTTCTCATAGCAGAAATTTGGCAATGTAAGCAATTAACTACTAATAACTGGTCAGGGCACCCTCTTGTCTAATCTAATCTAATCTAATCTAAGCTGCAAAGATATATATCATTTAAGTTTTATATTAAATGCATTCCCACAAGCAGATATGTATAATTTCGCGCTAACACATGCCGCATGTGGACCTACAATATAAAAACCCAATCTCAAATGAACATAAGCCTTGCAACTCTTGCCGTCCTTCCCTGAAACAGAGGTGACATTGGCAAAGTGAACCAATTTTTACATTATGGGTGGTCAGCCGCATAACAACCTATAAGTCAAGGAACAATGTGTTAAATTGTCTACAAAAGTGGATGAACCTATCTGTAGGATTGTCAACGGTATAGAATCAGAAATATCATGGGAAGTCACGTGATTAAAAGACAGAAATCATTCCAATAAAAGTCTAATAAATGGCAATATTTAAAACGTAAACATAGCCAGGAAAATTCCCAATCTTCAATAGAATTGGTGCTGAAAGAAGGAATAGGATGGCTATATATGCCATTTTCTTGAATGTTTTAATGAGCATCATTTAGCTAATCTTATTGAAGAAACAATATAAGTGTAGAATGGTCAATTTCCCACATCAATCATTGTGTGCATATAGCACTTTAATAAGTGGCCATTTTAAAGTGCCACATGCAGTGCCGGTTTTAGCACTACCAGCGCCCTGGGCGAGATTTTTTGAGGCGCCCCCCCCCCCCCCCCCCCCCCCCCCTATTCACCATTCGAAAATTCAAATTCATACGAAAAAAAGGAATGTACTAACCATTTATTAAAAAAATATATGACAATACAGTTGACAGCTAATCAAATGGTGGAAAATGTAAACTTAGAGAGTAAAAACCAAAAAATTCCAAAAAGTATTTTGAAAAATAATACATTATTTAATAAATTTCATCAAAAATAAAAGATGGACAAAAATGAAAATTTGACGAAAATACAAAAAATGAAACTATAAAAAAATGTACAAATGTAGGATAATTTGAAATTCAATATTTAGAAAGCTCAAATAAAAAAAATAATGGAAAAGACAGAAATAGTCTTACAACGTAAAAATTGAAGAAAAAAAATTAAATAAAAAATATGAAATCTAAAATTAAACAAAGATTTTTTTTAAAACAAAACAGAAACGAAAACGAAAAAAAGTCTATACAGAAAATTATTAACTGTAAAATAAAAATATAGTAGGAATGTAAAAAAAGAAAATAAGAAATATGAGATTAAAATATTGTAATTAAATTACTTTATTTTTTGCTAACTTATTCCTTTTCAAAATTTGTGTTTTTCAAACTTAGTAAATTTATACTTATTATTATATTAGTGTTCAGCCGTGAGTATTTCCACAAATAAAAATTTGTGGAAATACTCACGGCTGAACACTCAAAATCAATTTGAAAAATCTTTTTTTCAACAGTCTTTTTTTTCAACATTGATAATGCATTTATGTAACAGAATTCAATATTGCAAGTATAACAATGAGGTCCGCACATTTGAAGAAGACATTCAACTTATGAGTCCACTCGGCCGAGTTGCTTAGACGAAATCCGTTGTATTTAGTTAGCTGGAACTGTGAATTATGAAGATTTTCGGCAGTAACTTTGTGAAAGTCCATTATAACAGATTAAAATAAAATATCACAGTGAGTTTTATTTATTAAGAACTGTGAAGCTTGCACGCTAAGAAAAATGCGAATTCGGATCATCCATCGAAAAATAATTTCCAATATTTTGCTACTGCGAATAAACCTCAACTAACAATGACACATAATGTCATTGTTATTTGACTCTTATCAGCCGAGACCAAAATTGATTTTTGAACTTCCTTTATAACTTGAATTATTTACAATTTTTAAAATGAATAGTGTGAAAATATTTCTTACAATAATATTTAATCTTTAATCTAAGTTGCAATAATATATTAATTTAAAAAGCTCTCGAATGCATGCCCACTCGACTGGTTTTTTCGATGTGTGAAAAAAAAAAAATTTGTTCGAATGACGATTGCCGCCCCCTAAAATGTGCCAATTGACTAAAAAAAAATATTCACAGAGTTTCAGGATCATAAAATAACGGGCCATTTGATGGTTACTTAGAACTAATAATTTGATGCGACACTTGGCCAATTAAATGCAAAATATTCTTTTTTTCGCTTAGATCGCAAACTTGAACTCTGATAAGCATGGCTTGTCGATGCTTTAGAACAGCGGTCGCCAAACTTTTTGACCTCACGGACCAGTTAATTCATAATTTAAATCCCGCGGACCACTAATAGGATTTTTTAAGTGTTAAATATATTTATAAAAAAAATTGTGATCGAAGAACACATAAAATGTACCTAGTTAATGGTTTTTATAACTTGTCACGTATTGTTATGAATTGAATCATGTTTTAATGCATCTTAAAACATAACTTAACATGATGAGTAAGTATATTCCACATTTTTCTGCGGACCAGCGAAATTTTCTCGCGGACCACCACTTTGGGAACCGCTGCCTTAGAAGACAGATGTTAAATAGAAAACTTTCAAAAACTTTATAATGTCCACTGTTTGGGAATTAGTCGTGAACTAAATCTGTTTCCTTTAGCTTACGAGTACATCATCTTTCTTTTTTCAAAGCCTTGGGAAAAAAACAATGTATCCTAGATAAGAATTACAATAGTTTAGAATATTAGGTATTTTTAAAAGGTCAATTTTGTCAAAAATAGACCTTTGGTAATTAAACTATACCTTTTTTGTTCAGAATAATGTTAGTACTACTCAGGTACTCACTTACGCTAAAGGATAAATAAATAAAGGAGACAAAACAAGTTTAAATGGAATTTTAAAATTATCTCTGTTGGTTGATGTTGATGATGATGATGTCTCCATCCTTCCGGGCTTGTAGGCCATGTTCAATATTGTAGGCTGCTTATTCTTTTTTCTCTTTTTGTAAGGCTGCTACGTTTCGTCAGTGACGTGCGACTGACTTCTTCAGGGCTTCTTCTTCGACTTATATCTGTTGGTGTTTCATTTTTCTAAGCAGGCCGATGAGGAATGTGTCAAGTCTACATAAAATGACGAATATCTTCAAAACTAAAAGTTCCATACAAATAATTGCAGGAATAAAACGTCAAGATAATCACATTTCCCATTTTATAAAATACAGTGAAGGTTTATAAAATAAATGTTTTTTATTTTATTTGAAAAATCGATGATTTTTTAATTTTTCTCAAATATAACGTCGATGAGCCTCGCTTTCCCGTTATTTTATGATCCTGAAACTCCGTGAATATTTTTTTTAGTCAATTGGCACATTTTACGGGGCGGTAATCGGAAAAATAAAATAAAAAAATCGTTGTAACCATTCAAATGCCCACAAACAAACACTGTAGTTCGCGCTTACAAATGCTGAATGGGTACTTACAAATAAAATCCAAACCTCAAATGAACATAAGCGCTACAACTTTTGCCGACCTTCCCTAACACAGGGGTGACATTGACAAAGTGAACCATTTTTTATAGTATGGGTGGTCAGCCTCATACCAACCTATAAGTCAAGGTATACAAATAATAAATAATGTTTAAGTATAAAAAAAGAACAAAACCATAAAAAGAAATCTATACAAAAAAGTCAATAATTTTCTATCCAAAAAATGTAACAAATTAATAAACCAACATTACAAATAAAAATTGCAGATTAGCCGCCACTTTTTCCTGTCCTTGCATACTTCTTTCATTTCATCCAGAGTCATAACCTTGTTCATACAAGCCCTCCTTTTATTATGACTCTGGAAATCCCATTCATTCGCTATTTCAAAAATTTGATCCATCTATACTTTTCTCGGTCTTCCTCTACCACTACATCCATCTGTTCTTGCAACATATACTTTCTTCGTCAGTCTTTCATCACTCATTCTCTCCATATACTCGAATCATCTTAGCAAACTTCTTTTATTCTTCAATTTCACACTTTCTCTTACATCACATTCTTCTCTTACAAGACCATTCCTAACCCTGTCACTTCGTTTTTTTTCCAATCATACTTCTCAGATAGTCCATTTCTTAAATCATCTTACTTAAAATAATTTCAGTCATTCATAATCAAAACATTTAACGAAATAAAAAACAAGGTCGTGAAATACATAAGTACCTTTTTTAAGTAAGAAGTAAAAATAAATATACCTAGCAATAACAAAATAAAAATATTATTGTTTTCATTTCTCTTTCTAATAATGTATCTAACAATTATTTTACCGGTTCAATTTTTACTGTTTACGAAAAATAAATATTTTTGAGTTTTAATGCCCCAAAAACTTCAAAATTACTAAAAAATATAAAGGGGCGCCTGCGGCGCCCCTTCATACCCGGCGCCCTGGGCGGTCGCCCGACCGCGCCCAACCCTAGCGCCGGCACTGGCCACATGTCATCAACCTCATAATCAAGACACCCAGGCACAGAGAAAGTTTAAGATGAAAAAACACACTTACCTCTTAATGGACGGCGTGCCTTGTATGGGAGAAGGCATGAGATGCTCCGGGGGTCTGGGTAGTGGCATGGGTCCTGTCTGACCATGCATCTTCTCCAACATGTCTTGTTCCTTCCTCACCACCACACTGTTGTGGCACTTGATGACACTTATTGCCACAATCAAGAGCAGAACTATTAGAGAGACTATGGACACTACCATCAGATAGTCACCATTCAAGGGTGAACTGTGAATCTAAAAGAAGAACAAATTATTTAACAAATGACATTATCCTCTCTTACTTTGGTTTTAAATACAAACTGGTGAAATGAGTGCACCTTCTAGCACTAAAAATAAAAACTTACCTCTGTTCCATCATGACTTTCTGGATCATTAGGGTCCTTTAGGCCATCTTTAGATTTATTTCTCAGCAGAACTTTAGCTTCACCAACAGCCGGTTGGAATATTGATGCAGCTAACATAAACCTAAATTGATCTTCCAAATCATGGACTTCGTTGGTTGCTTTCTTGGGCACAAAATATATCACGCCACTTTTGATATCTTCATGAGTAAAGGAAAACACTTCTCTTTCACGAGCATTCCGGTGTTCTCCAGAACTTCTTATGATTTTCATTATTTTCCCATAATGAGGTTTTTGAATGATGCTATAAGTTGGATTACTTCCAGTTAGTTTGGATAGTAATGTAGCATCCAAGGTACTCAAAGTGATTTTTGTTTTATCAAACGTATCAACCTTTAAAATGTTGAGGGACATGAAAGGTTGAACTATGATTGACATTTCTATCGAGAATGAGGTTATCATGTGTGGTATACTAGCAATGATTTCAAAGCTATCATTTGCAGTGGTCATATCAGTCTGCATATACATGACATTCTTAGCCTCTAAATCTGGTTGCGTAAATCCAGAAGTTGGATTTTCTTTAACATAGATCATGCCATGCGCTGGCTGTCTAGTTATATTGTAACTCACTTTACTTCGCCTAGCATTAGTAGTAAGATGCACTTGCTCTTTTGATAAAGATACAACATTGGAACCTTGCTGCAAATAGACCGGTGCACCACTGCTGACATTTAAAAACACTGGCAATATTAGAATGTTAAACACAGTGTAGGTTGGCTTGAATTTACCATCCCACACCCGAAAATAGAATGTCGTTGTTTGTAATAAGCCAGAGTTTTCATACACAATTTTCTTTTTATTGATATCCTCTTGAGAAAACTTGTTTATCGGGAATGGTTCCTTGGAGGGATCATCTGGCATACTCACAATTCTGCCCTGAGTCGGTCCACTGATCACTTCATAGCTTATTTCAGTGGGACTAGTATCAGCATCTTCTGTATACAGATCTTTCTTTGTGATGGTGTAATTTTCTCCCTGAACAACTGATATTTGTGGAGTGTCGGTCATTAATCTGAATGGTTGATCGTTTATTGGAATTATAGTTATTGGTAAAGATAAGTTACAAAGTAACACATAATCAGGTACCAGATACACTGACAAAGTGATTGTGTCATTTAAGGTATCAGAATGGTCATGGCGATATGACACTACACCACTTTGCAGTTGAGTTTGTGTATAGCTTGTCAGATATGGTTCCAGAGTGCCATGGAGTGGCTGAGATATCTGAGCTTCTATAATCGATTGTCTCAATCCAGCATGACCTTCAAGATAATTGACTATTCCTGTCAAATTCAGTTTTATATCAAGTTTTCCTCCTTCTTCTGTTTCAAATGTCGGGATCGATACATATCTGGCAAGGCCTCCAGATGATACAGATATTTCAATGTTAAAAGTTACTCCTCTAACTGGTTTGGCCAAGAATGCAATAACATCAAATGTAAAAGAATCATTTGTGAAGAGGTTTGTGAAAGGGTGAGTGTGCTCATAGAATATAAGAGAGTTATTAACATCTCTTTGAGTAAACTCTTTTACAGTCCTCATATGATTCCCGCCTGAATCAATTAGTATTCTTCCAAGAACAGGCATATTTTGTATTTCATATCTGATTTCTCGATTTGGATCAGGACAAACACTGAAGAGAATGTCATTCGTGATTGCTTTTCTAAACAAAGGAAACACATGAAGATTGTGTTTTCGAACAAGTTTTATCTGTACAGGGCGTGTAGTGATAAGGAATTGTATTCTAGGTAAAACATGAATTCCATCTGAAATGTTAAAAAGTATTCTCCCTTTTGTGCCATCTGAAAAATAATAAATTAGTTAGAACATCATTAATTGATGAGGCATTTACTTTGTAACCTTTAATTTTTTAAATATTAAAATTAAAAATCAAAAACAATTTGTATATGGTTATGGGGCGAGTAAAATTTACTAATGTACGAACGGTTTCAGAAACAATGTTTCCATCATCAGGTACAAAATATTACTAGAACAAGTTAAAATAAAACTACGTAAAAACATTGTAATGACTGCTTACTTGTGTGTACAAATACAACTTCGCCCCTATCAATGTTTCCTTGTGTAAAATGCCGGTGAGCGACTCCAGTATTATTCTTCATAGCAATATATCCACCAGTCATCTCCAATACAGTAAATGTGATGTTGTTCAATGGCGTATCAACATCGGAAACAACTAAAAAGTTACCATTATCAAATTATCATATAAACACGGTGTGGTTGATTCACAAGATAGTTAAATAAATAAAACTAAAATTACTACTGATACCAGCATGTGCAAATGTTAAAATGAGTTTACTTAAAATGTAAGTATACTTACATAGTTCTCTTCTAGTAAACACAAATTGTCCACCTTCCCAAGCACAAAGCCCTGTGTTTGATATAATTACAGGGGGCTCATCATTAACCGGCAAAATATTGACTAGTACTTTGAATGGGACACTTTCCTTGCTACCACTTGTAATGGCAACCAATACGAAGAAATCAATACTACCTTCAGATCCATTGTGAATGTACTGCAAAAATAAACGAGCGGTTAATATTTAGTGAACACAATTTTCAATAGAAACAATAATTAAAAGAAAATATAAATTGAATGTATACCTCAATGCTACCAGTTTCCAGGTCTTTAGTAGTAAATTTATTAATGGTTTTTCCAAACCACAGTTTACCAAACCTTGGTGGTTCCTCTAATCTGTATTCAGTAATTTTTCCCTGATAATAATCCGTCAAAACTGTGAAAGTATCCTCTTTCAAAATAGATTTAGCCCCTTCAAGAACTGTCAAATTTTTGGCTAGCATGTATAAATACTCTGGTACAATGATGATGTTCAGCTGGATGCCTTTCAACCAGACTATCCCATTAGTGACATCAAATGTGATCTTATCCCGTGTTTGATTCACTCCAGATTGCACATAATTCAACTTCTTTGAATTTATGATGGCCTGATCAAAGACTTTGCACACCTTTGGTTCATCTTTGATATCACTCTCTAAGGGAATAGGAGAAGATAGAACTTCCAACCAACCATAATGGGGACCATCAGTGATCTTATAGATAATGTTGCTTGGCTCTATATGTGGATGCATAACCTAAGGAAAATAAAATAGAGTAATAATTTAAGTCGGTAAAACTACAAAAATGTACATATTTTACTGAAACAATAATGCCTACCTCCAAACACTTTCTAGTAATGATAACACTTGTAGATTCTTCAACAACTAAGGCTCTATTAGAGAATACTTTTAATGGTTCCCAGTAGCTAGAAGGAAAGACTCTTATCTGGTACTGGCCTTCACCTTGAGTTCCCTCACACATAACCTTGAAACTACAAGAAAAAATATATATTAATTAACAAAATCTACTTGCATAACATTCTCAACTGCATTTTTTTTTTTTTTGAAAAAAAAAAGTAAATGAATATTTAATGAAGAATAATTTATATTAAAAACTTATTTATTCAAATAAATTAGAAGGTATATTGTTTTAATAGTTTTTTATGAACACAGGTTTTTTGAGAATAAAAATCAATTAAATATTATCATCTTACCTAAATTGGTCTAAGGATGAACCTATCTCTCTGTGTTTATAAGCCACTCTGCCTGATACCACATCCTGCAAGCTGAAGGCTGTGGCACCAAGAGCAGTGCCAACCTCCACCAGTCCACGGGTGGGACCCATCAGGATATCAAAGTGAATATCCTCATTCATACAGTTCATGTTGGTATCCACCTGGAAAAGATTTAGTATTTAAAATAAATGGACAATGAAGATCTGAAGAGCATTTATTTAATTTACATATTGACAGGGAAAATCTGGAGGAAAAATTAATCTTTTGCTAAAATAGGTTCAACTCGCCACATGCGACCCTTCGCCACTTCGGGGATAACGCGGCAAGAAGTTACACTATATGTGTAGCTTAGTTGCGTTTTTTTTTTGCGTTGCTAGAAATATCTGTTAAAATAATATTAATTTAACTTACAAGCAAATCATCCGATGTAATGATGACAGTTTTCCCATTTTCAACAATAGAGCCATTGGACATTAGCATTCTGATAAATGGAGGAGAAGCTTGTATTTCCAAAATTCCATTTGAATCATACAATCCATCTGATACCCACAATGACACTTTTCCATATTCTTCTCCCTCGTGTTTAAATAATACTCTATTTTTGTCTATGTCTTCTTGTGAAAATTGAGCAAAGGGTTCAGAGGGATTGTCAGCTCGGTAAATGCCTCCATTGGGTGTACTCCTTGCATCATAAATAATATCAGAAGGTTTAGTGTCAATGTCGGCATCCACATATTTCAAGTCACGGCTGGTTATAAGCTTCGAGCCACCGTGCACTACATGAAAGATTCCTTCAGTCACCCGGACTGGACTGTTGTCATTCTTCAATAACACATCAATATGAAAGACACCAACATACTGAAAATCTTCAGGTTCGGGACTGAGAGCCATAAAATGGAAAGAATCATGCCGACTTTCAGAATCATCATGACAGTAATAAACAAAATCAGTGTTCAATTCCTGATAAGTGAAATAAGTCGCATTATCTCTCACAACTTTCTGATTCTTATCAACCACTTGTAGTTTGCCATGCCGGGGCATGTGGGTGATGTTATAAATTAAATCTGTGATGGAGTCAGTTTTAAAGTTCAGATGAGCGCTTGGAATAACCATGCGTGATCCTTCATTAACTTGCAATCTTTCCAATGTGGTATGAACATGAGACACCTGGTGGTCGTTAGTTGGAGGACTTGGAAGATGGCGGATCGACAAAGTTCCAGTCACATTCTCACACTCCATAGCGCCAACAGAAAAGAAGAAATCATCTTGCACATGAGAGTAAGCCCTGCGATGCAATCTGTACCAGAACTGATCAGAATTAATGTGGCTTTGAGTGAATACATCATTTGCTTGTAAATGATGTTTTCCCGTGGAAAGATGAAGCATTCCATACTTGGGAGGACGGATCAGAGTGTACTGAATATGATCTCCAGATATTGCTAATGGACGTGTTTGATAGCGGAGGTGATGAGATGAAACAAATGCTTCTCTTGTGTTATTCAAAATAAGTTCATTATTAACTGATTCAAATATTTCGAGTTTTATGAAGGACAAACGGAAGTCATATAATGTGTTTGTTTTTATATCGCCAACTGATGCTTTGAACTGAAAAACAAAGAGGAATACAAGAATTCAACATTGATGTATATAAAACAATATGAAGATTAACTTTTTTTAAACAAACATGAAAAATACCTTGAACTCATCATGAACAGGTTGTCCAACTAGATGCATGTATCTCAACCTTTTAAAAGCCACCATTTCACTAGTAAATATATCCACATTTTGCCAGGTTCCATCCAATACTCTTAACCTTTCTACAACTCCGAATTGTGGAGGTTTTATGATGTCATATCTATAAAATTAAAATAAAAACATCAAGTAAATATGTTAAATCTCATAAATATTATCAAAATTTGAGTAACAACCAAAATAATCCTACCTCACTACCACAGAAGAGTCATCAGAATTAGTGGCAAAGGTAAGGTTGTCAGGTGTAATAAGAGCATAGGAATTATGCACCAATGTAAGACCAGTGTTGTTCACAAGTCTAACTTGCAATGGTACAATGGCAATTCTCAATATTGCTGGACTACTAGTTTCAATACCGTCTGATACCTGAAATTAAAATTACATTACACAAAATGAACATCAAGATTTACATAAAAAATAATGAATATAAACATTGTGATTATCTGAAATCATGTTAACCTTTATTCAGCAAAAAAGGCATAGAAGTTGCTTATGATAAGAAACACAACAAAACAGCTTTTTTCTACTCCCATTTGGTAATTTACTAATTACAAAACGGCTAACGCAATCACAATGCCATACATTTCTACACCCGTTGCATAATGTTACATTATGCAACCGGTAACCGTGTTAAAATGAACATGTGCGCATGCGCATTGTCAGAATTGGAACCATTTTTTAATTTCAAATGTCAACCTTGTATGGGGGTATGAAGACCTGTCAATCCAAGATGGCCGCAAGCGATCAGCTGATTAGGCTTCATACAATATTAGTGATATTCGGTAGGTAGGAATTACCGTGGTGATGAGACTTTCAGCCCTGTTCAGATGAAAATAATAAGTATATTTTATGTGTAGAGTCAAATAAAAATTGTTAATAGTGCTAAAATTTATCGAATTTATTTATCGGATTGCTCCAAATAAAGCTTTCCTTTTTTCAATGGAAAATAAAAGGCTTGAAAGGAAAACAATACAAAAAATTTCACCGCAAAAAATAAACAAACTCAAAAAGTTACTTGGTTAATAGGTGAGTATGAGGTTGATCACCTATGCTGTACAAATTTGGTTCACCTGCCAATACAACTGCAGGGCATAATTTGAGTTTTGGGTTTGAATGTTTAAGCTTATATGCAGGATGTAAAAGCGCGACCTTATACATATGTGTCGGCTTGTGGGCATGAATTCAATATGAAACCTAAATATAATTTATTTTTACAACTTAGGTTAGATTAGATAATCGAAGGGAATGATAAATCACACGTTTTGACAAAGGTAAGGTTTTAATTACTTCAAATGGACGAGTACATTATAATGACTATTATTCACTATTTTGTTAATTCTCTCATGGTCGTAGAAAAAGTATTGTATGCCACTGCACGTAATTAGTCTTTGTAACACTCGTGCTTTCTATTGTGCCATTCGGCTGCGCCTCATGGCACAAACTAGCACTCGTGTTAAAAAGACTATCATTACTTGGCAGTGGCATAAATAACTATTATTCAAAAAAAAATGCTGCTTCCTGATTTCAGTATTTCAGAGTACGAAAAGACAAAATAACACACTAAATATAATGACAGGATACGACTAAGCCGACTTAGCCATTTGTTTTATATAGGTGGCAGCGAGAGACTGCCAGCCAAATTGGTTTATATTTTTTGTTAAGGATTTGGGACTCAATAGATCCCAAATAAATGGATTTCTGGAAAGACTGACAAAGGCGGCCATCTCGGGATCATACCACATTTGGTTGCAAAGATCCGAGAGCCCAGACACCTCTAGGCATGCAATGTAATCGGATTTACATATTGTGAGGAAGGACGAGTTGAGAGGAATTTGGAATGTTGTCCTGACAAAAGGATCCTAAACCAACCAGAGACAGGTCGTAAGTCCTGTGACTCCCATCTCATCCTGACTTTGTGCGGCGGGCCTGAGTTTGGGTCTTGGATTTTAAAAAACTAAAGATCTGACTCGGTGAGACCGTGGATTGCTTAGTTACGTGGATTGCTTAGTTATTGAAGTATAAAATTACCTGCAAAGAAACTCTAGCAGAAGACTTGTTAGAATTTTTATCGTTGGCAGCAATATGAACGTAGGATATAAGTCCTGCATCAACATCTTGCTGAGTAAAAGAATCCACTGGTTGGCCAGACATCTCAATGTGTCCACTGCAATTAAACCAAACATTGTATTGATGTAAGAAAAATAATCTCTCCACCCACTAGCTTGATTGGCATTTTAAAAATTTGGACAAATGATTTTTTTTTAGTTGGCTTACCTAATTGACTCACTCTTTCCATGCAAAACCGAGTACAATAAATCCACAGGGCTTGTGTCAGGATCTTCGGCTTTTAATATTTCAGATGTGATCACCTTACGGGTTCCCTAAAATGTCAAGATAATTTCAGTAAATTGAAAAGATGTTACAAGTATAGCTGCACTGCAATATTGTAGATATTACACTTAATAACTGTTAACTGCAAGTTAATAATTCTTTCAGAACTTTCATTACACTTTCGTTCACATTTGAAACTCAGTTTTTAATTCCATTAGAAAAGACCATTCATTTGTTATATATGATGATATGAACTACACTCTTGCAACCATAAAATGGATAGTACACAAATACAAAATCAAATTTCTGTATATTTATGATATGGAAAAATATGAGAATGGGAATACATTAACAATTTTGTTTTTAAATAACAAAAAAGATAAAACAACTAAACAAAAAATTATCTTACCTTTGAGAATGTCCAAGGTTATTAAATAAAACAGTTGACATGCCAATAATTGGATTTCTTTTTGGGTTAAGAAAATTATCTGGAATCTTGCATGCCTGGCCAAAGATAAAAAAGGAAAAAAATAAAATAAAGCTAAATTAGCATCTAGATTCATAAAAATTAAATTTAACAAAAACATACCACATCAATGTAAAATCATGAACTTAAAAAACAAAATCAAACCATAATGAAAACACTACTACAAAAAAAACTTAGAACAAGGAAAACAATGTGTTGTAGTTTTTGCACACATAGTTATTTTAAATTATGTTGGTTTGATTTGATTTTGATGCTTGAAGTTTGTGTGATTATTGTAATTATTAATACTGTTGTAATTAGTTATTAATTGATTATACACCTAAATTTAGATTAAATTTACAGCCTTTCTACATGTTTATTGAAGATGGATATTTCTACCCTCTGAATTTGTGGAGAAATCAAAATAATTTAATCATTTAAAGGCATTTCCAAGTGTGCTTCTTTACTAACGCTGTTTGTAATATGTATTTAATTCAAAGTTTATAATTATGCTCCTTAATTCAATGAAAAGTACACTTGATTGTCATTCTCCATTATCTGAATCTTTCATATCACAAATTTTGTGGCATTTGCATGATTTAAAAGAATATGCGCCATTGGTAATCTGAAGAATATATATACAAAAATGTATGTATAAAAGTGCCAATCATAGAATGAAATGTAATGCTTCATCTATTCAATGTTATAAATGGGGGGGAAAAATCTGTGCCAATGTTTTCTTTAGGACTATTATGTAAAAAAAATTAAGATCACAAATAAATATTCAAAAAACTAATACATTTTCTTTAAATGAAATATTACAAACCTAGACATATAAATGATAATTGGGTAGTTAATAATAAAACATGACATACTCAACTAGTTTAACTTTGTAAAATTACTAAAATTATATTTTCTTTTCCTATAAAAAATAAAGAGATGCAAATAAATAAAATGTGTGTAAGCTACTTTTGGTGATGCATTAATGGATTTTATTAGGTAATGTTAAATGATTGTTACAGTTATACTACCTACTTTGCAAACTTTATAAGTATGATTAGAGTTGGTGAGTTTAATTTCATGTCATTCATTACTTGCAAAAAAAAAACATCACAAAACAATTGGACAGTTGAACATAATGTAAAACTATAGACAATAATTTTCAGTTTTTCATATAATTTCTGCATTGCATACAATGTCTTTTAAAATTAACTATAGCTATCGTTGAAAGCAGTATTTTCTTCAGTAAAACTGAAATAAATACAAACTCATGTTTTCCCAAGTTTTTTCAAACTTGTTTGAGTAACTTCAATCTCTTTTTGAACAACTTTAATTCAAAACTTTATTGAGATAAAAACAAAACAGTTACTCACTAAGGCTAGAGTAATTTTATTTTTTCTTGACAACTTTAATGACTGATTTTACTTTAACAAATCTAACTTTAGTCTAAGACTGGCTTTATCACATACGCATCACATGTCAGGAATGTAAAATATTTTTTGCCAATTCTTGATTAGCACAAAATCTATAATCTATGTTGAAAAGATATATAAGCTTCATATTAAATGCATGCCCTCAAGCAGACACATAAGTTCGCGCTTAAGCATGCCGCATGTGGACTTACAATACGTATATGAAAACCCAAATCTCAAATGACCACTCTTGATGACACAACTCTTACTAACATTTCCTGAAAACAGGGTTTTTTTACAAAAAAAATCCCTGCAAAAATTACTGTCCATATTTTTTAATTTTGTTCACATTCCAAGTTTATGGAAAAAATAATTGTATAGGCTGAAATAAAAACAGTGAGCAGCACAACGTGATTAGAATATGGCCTTGAGTTTAACCTGAGTAAGTCGCAACACTTTGCCAGGGGGGATAGTTAGCACAGGGGCATCATTGATCGGGGTGACGTTTACGTGCAATACAAATGTGTTTCTGCCTTGCAGGTAGTTGGGCAGAGTGAACCGCTGCTCAGGCACGAGCTCCATTTCCAAGACTAGCCGGTCTTGGTGATTTTCAGAACCATCGTGCACGTATCGAACCTGCATCCAAAAATATATTGTAATGAATAAATGATTCCTGAAGAATCAAAGATGGCAATCTAGGATTTCCACTGAAAATGAAATAAATATATGGAAACGCAAAATGTCACCAAAAAAATATTTGAAAAAAAAAATAGATTTGTGAATAGGAATGCAATTCCCGAATCTATTTTACCTGGCCAGAAGCAGGTCATCAATTACCCAATGACATCTGTGGAACCAAGATCAAAGTTATATTTTATTTCAAATACGCTAATGGAGATTGGTGACTTGACCTCTTGGAAATAGTGCACCGACTAAATTAAATGTTGTATTCTCATTTTCAAGAAAAATCCTAGATTGCCATATTTGATTATCTTGTATTTTAAACTTTTAAAATACACATAAATGTTATGTTGGAAGATTTTAAATAAAACAATGAAAGAATCTAAGTAAAAACTGTTTAAAACCAAGTTATGAGATGACAAAAATTAAAACAACATGGCAATAAATCAACATTTCGATTCAATATATTGGATTTATTAAATCGGTCCACAAAGGAAAAGAGTAATATCAAAATCTGAGTAAGAGTGCCAAAAAATCCAATGAAACCTGACTCAAAATATAAGTAAACATTGAGGAATGCAGCCTTTTGCGTAACTCAGTATTGAGAACAATCATATTTCAATCATTCATCAATGGATTCAGCAAAAATTTGAATCAAGAACCTTTTTTCTCGACTAGTCTAGTAATATTTATTTTCTTTATTCCTAGCAACCCAGCTGTGTGAATTCACAAATTGTTAACCTCAATTTGTGTTTGCATCTCATTAGAACTGTGATGCGCTATTAATTACCTTGTCTCTTGTCAGATCGAGCAGTGTAAAGACTTGTTTATTTTTGACATCTCCTTCAACGCCAAGAGTTTGCGCCGGGGTCCTCTGCAGCGACAGATCAACAGCAATGCGGCCATGCTGCGCCGGTTGCACCACATACAGGATGACTCCCGATGGCCTCACTCCATACTTGTGGTGGTCGAGGACGATGTCAATGTTCTGTGTGGTCACCAGCGCAACGCCACCTTCCTGGACAATCAGCGGTGAGAGGGCCATGAGCTCCAACTGATTGGCAGTTTTAGAAAAGACCTGAAAATCAAAATAAAAATGTTTGTGTTTTTTTTTATTTTTTACTAGATGAACCCTGCCACTATTTATCCTTTTTTTTTAATAGATTTGTGAAAAGGAATGCAATTCACCAACCTATTCTGAATGGCCAGAAACAGGTATTATATCACCATTTAATGATTCATTATTGTTTATTATTAATGAACTAGCAGTACCCGGCGTGTTTCACTACGCCATTTGGGCATGTGGTCTCAATTTATTTCTAGATAAAAGAGGAAACAACAGGATAAAAAAAAAAGTGGTCCAATCGGAATCAAACTTCACACAATTCATCTCTAGGTTAATCTTCACGTTTTCTAAAAAAAAGATCTACAACTGTTGAGCGGCAGAGCCAAGCATCCAAAGGAAAATCGATTGCGGTGCTTCCATTTATATTTTAGATTTAAAAGCATCGGCTATGTGACGTCACTCATCTAATCTATTCTAATTTGCATGGATATAATTATTACATTTGGAATTACGGCATGTGTTAGCGTGAAATTATACATGTCTGCTTGTGGGAATGCATTTAATATAAATCTTAAATGATATATATCTTTGCAACTTAGATTAGAATTCACATTAAGTGCATGCCCACCAGCAGATACGTATAAGTTCACACTTGCACATTCTGATCTCAAATCTCAAATAAACATACACCCTGCAACTCTTTGCTGACCTTCCCTGAAACAGGGGTGACATTGGCAGAGTGAACCATTTCTATTTATGGTTGGTCAGATGCATATCGACCTATATAAGAAAATAATATAAACAATAAATTAAATTTTATAATTATACAATTAAAAAAACATTCTATAAAATTCACTATACTCTCTTGGGCATAGTGAATAAATAAATGTATTCCAAACAATCAGGAATATTTTTCAATGTAACCGCACTGTAAAATGTATGCAGTTGGGGAAAATGCTACATACAGTACGATGCACTTTTAAGTGTCTTTTTCAACTATCTCTATAAAAGTGTTTCATTTATGCTGAATTTATGACTCCCTGTCCTGTCTTTATCCCGGCCAAGTGAAATCACATTTAAAATGTGCACTATCCATTATTTTACTAAGTGTAAAGTTTTAGGTAATGCACACGGAACATTTTCCATAAACAAAAAAATTATGTATGTTTTTATGGTTTGTGTATTAACACTGTGAAAATTCATGTTTTTGGTTAAAATGTTTATAAGTTAAAAGTGTTGTTTATTTGAATAACAAACCAAAAAAATTATGAATCGCACGGCCGTATTAGGGAAAATGCAAACATTTTTTTTTCTTGGTTGCTTAGGACCATTGTCACATAGAAGAAAGACGTTTACCCGCCGAGAAAAAAACGTCTTTCAAATTTGTGGTGAGTCTATTATTTTACAGAAAATAGTTTTTGTAAAAAACAACAATATTATGTACCTATACCTTGATTAAAAGTATGAACAAAACATCTGGAAGGTTTCAATAATAATAATGATATATTTAAATACGGCCTTTTAGTTGTTACCAACTAACTTTTGTTTACCGTGTGTGGTACATAAAAGCTTTCTTACATTTCTAAAATCCTACTCCTACTAAATATGTACATAGCTTAGTTGTGTTGTGTTTGCGTTCTACTCGCAATACGTAATTATATGAACGGAGTCAGAACATTTTTGAATTTGGAACTTTTGTCTATGCGAACAAACGTCAGTCTTGTACACTGCAGTCCTT
The DNA here is from genome assembly GCA_951799405.1 of Agapetus fuscipes. Classification (NCBI taxonomy): domain Eukaryota; kingdom Metazoa; phylum Arthropoda; class Insecta; order Trichoptera; family Glossosomatidae; genus Agapetus; species Agapetus fuscipes. The sequence goes on from OX637332.1 coordinate 9,598,840, forward strand.
AGTTACCAATAAGTTTTATTTTGTTGCATTTTCCCTAGCAATCTAATCGAATCTAATCTAATCTGCAAAGATATATATCATTTTTAGATTACATTTAAGATTTATATTAAATGCATTCCCACAAGCAGACATGTGGACCTACAATATAAAAACCCAATCTCAAATGAACATAAGCCCGGCAACTCTTGATTATCAATAACGCTCGTTAGACATAATCTTTAGAATTAAAAATGGATTTTGCTAACAATAGTGAAGAGAATAACGGATTTCTCAACGTTTTGTGGAAGTCACATCCAATTTCATCATGGGATTTGTCTCTTCGATGACGGAGAAAAGCATTTTGTCAAGAATAATTATAGTCGTTCGTGTTTGAAGATTGTAGGTACTTGAGAGGACCTTTAGTATTCACCTAACGGTTAGGTGAATACTAAAGGTTCTCTCCTAACCAATATTGATCCACCATATTTGTAAAACGTCTGGTCTATAGCTTAGTTGGTAGAGTAACTGCATTCCATGCCGAGATCTCGAGTTAGAATCCCACCGAAGGTGTCAGAAATTATTTCCCGTTTCAGTGTTTATTTCAAACCCAAAATAAAGTACCGGCAAGGCTTACTCAGCCTTCATAAGAAATGAGTTTCAAGCCACTCAGGAGCTGAATCACATCCATTTAAAGTCGGCGTAAGGTAAAAGTTACTGGGTTGTTGTTCATTTTAGATTTGGATTTTAAATTATAAGTAGGTACACATGCAACATTTGTAAGCGTGAACTTACATGTGTCTACTTGTGAGCATGTATTTTATATGAATCTTTAATGTAAATATATATTTGCAACTTAGATTATGTATTGTAGATTAATATAATGGTCTTCTTCTATTGGGTGGTTTCAAAATTTACCGACCTAGTTGCTAAAAAATTGAAAATCGGAACCATTGTTTATTTGATCACCATAAAACTTCACAGGATTCATCCAAAGAATATGTTACACGTTTCCTGAAAATTTCGTCAAAATCGGATGAGCGGTTTATGAGTCTATAGGGAATATACATACATACATAAATACATACATACATACACACATCCTTCTTTATAGATATAGATTATTAAATAATAATTACCCAATAACATCTGTTGAACCAGGGTCAAAGTTAATGTCAAGTTAAAGTCAAGCGGGGATCGAACCAACGTTGTTGCATTCGAAACACGCTAGAAAGATCAGCCCTCTTGGCCCCCGCGGCTATAACCCCGACAATCCTTTAATATGATTTATCCTTTGAAGGGTTTTGAAAATTTGCAACAAGATGAAAGATCAAATAATGGAATTTTAAAGACACCGAAACATTGATCAATCGTGTGTTTCTGTGCCATGAAACACAATAATAGGTAAACAACAACAAAAATCAGACACAGGGAATTAACATCATACGTCCAAACGAGGCATAAACGTGATGGTTGCCAGGAAACTGATTTTAACAAGACCTCTTTTGTACAAAGAGAACATCCTAAGGCAACCCTCCAAAAATCACCCATTGACCAACTCCCAACTCGTAATTGCAACTCGCATGGGTTAAAAAAGAACTCCCGTGAACTGTTCCTCAGTTTTATTTTTATTTTCACTGGGAATCAGTTTTACTCAGTTTTATTTTCACTGGGAATATTATAAATGGTATTATCAACTGGCAAAATGATACTTTCAGATAAAGAAAAGCACACTCACAACCAAACAAGAGTCACTTGCAATTTGCGAGCTAGTGAGTAGAATTTTGGAGGATTGTCCTAAGGCCCATTCTTTCTTGACACACCAAACGGGTTTGATGCTCCATCTACATCTTTTATCTTGATTGATGCGCCAAAAGCAATAATTGTGATTTCATGGATGAATATTAAAAATAAAAGCTGACCTTGTACTTTTCTGCATAATCTGGATTGATGCACAGCGGTGCCTGGCATTTGCAGGTGAAGTGGTGAACGCCATGCTGGTGGCAGGTGGCGTGAGGCACACAAGGAGGGTTGGCAGGAGTGGCCTGGCAGGGGTACCACCACACACAGCCTGGCAACACGCCCCGAGTTATCACGGCCGACGGCAGACCAAGGGGCTTGTCGTCAACCTCCATGCTGCGTACGCAACCCTGTTAAAAAAAAATTGACACGTCCATATCATTTATGTTCTTACATTCAACTTAAGCATCAGCTTACGGATCAATATTGGTAAAACTGAACAATGTGAAAATCAGAACAAGCATCGCCTCCTAGTCACTTTTGAGAAATCAATGAGACATTAGCTGTATCCCTAAAAATTTTAAAAGTATTTTGTTGAAGTAAAAACAAAATAAAATCTTTGAAAGATGTTTATGAAATGTTGTGGAAAGCATTATTATTTTTATAAATAAGGAACAAAAAAATTCAACTTTGTTTTATTCCACTTTTATTGTTATTTTTTGAACTGTTACTAATGCTTTCAGAGAACCTCCATCTTCCATACATCAGAAACACAACGGGTAACTAATAATTACTAGTTGGTAACAAGTAATTACTTTGTAATAATAATTCATTTTCAATTATTTGTTACCTGAATTCATTTTATTATTTTGTAAAGTAACAATAAATATACTAAATAAATAAATAATAAAAATGAGAATTTAAAAGCCTTAGCCGCCAACATTCAGATCAATCCCCATTTTTTCGGTCCTTACCTTCTTCCTATATTTCATCCAGAGTCATAACCTAATTCATACGAGCTCTCCTGTTATTATGACTCCAGAGTCCAGTCATCCTTAAATAATGGAATATCATGAACCTGCATAATACTCGTATATACAAAATCAAATGAATAATCTTTACCATAATGCTAGAATCGGCTGCCTTTACACCTTTTATGAAAGCTTTTTGACGTTTTTCTGTTTCGATACCACCAAGATAGAATGAATCGGCTAAATCCAAATACCGAGCTCCGCTGTTCTCTACTCTTGTGCTCATAGCCACTCCATCCACAGAAAGCTGAAAAAATAAAACATAATAAAACACATGCTTCCCTAAAAAAAGGAAATGTTATAGTTACTTGTTTCAACCACCATTCCACCAGTAGTGGATGGTAGCTTTGCAGATTTTTTTTCCAATAGATTTGAGAAGAGGAATGCAATTCACCAATCTATTTTTTTTTGCCAGGCCAGAAACGGGTATTAACATCATCAAATAATAATTCATACTTTATATTTCAATGACTTTTTAATTAATAATTACCAAGGACTGTTAAGCCAGGGTCAAAGTTATGGTCAGAAGGCCTGGCGGGAATCAAACCAGCGTTATAAACTCAACTAAGCTACACATATAGCGTAACTTCTTGCTGCTATTATTCTATTCCAAATACGCTAGTCAAGATTAGCAACTTGACTCCTTGGCCATAACACCGACAATCTTCTTGTTATTCTGTCCATACACAATTCTTTCATCTCCTCGACATTCAACACTCTCGGCATGCATGCCCTGCTCTTTTTCGCAATGTGCAGATTCCATTCATTTGCAAACTCACTTATTTGATCAATTTATTCTTTCCTCAGTCTTCCTCCATTAAATTTTACTGTTAGCATTCTTTTTGTACACTCTTTTTGTGAACCATTAATTTCCCCTATATCTAAGACACCTGAACCATCTCATTGCACTCTTTTGTACTTTCACTGTCATACTCTCATTCATACAACTCTTATTCATAGCTCAGTTGTTTAAGATCCTTTTTTAGAGTCTTACCAATCATTCCATTTGATAATATCATTAACATTAGTTGCAAGGCAACGCAATCAGTCAATTCAGTTCGTGGTTCCTCTTTGTAGAGGTCACACGTCTCCTGAAGACGTCGGATACGACTCCGATGAAACATAGAGAAAATCGTTCTTCTCTTGCACGGTCAGAAAAATCCGTTTTTTTCATTCTTTAAAATGTCTAATGACCGTAATCATAATTTAAAATCTTTAATTCAAATTTCTTCGCCATCAATGTCTCACTTCCATACATCGGAGTCGGTGACAATATCCTACCAAATAAGTGGCAATAACTGAATTCAATTTTCATGATATCATTTTCTCATCACTTCCACATTTTTATCTTATTTTTTTTTAAAAAGACAGATTGCCGCCTTTGGTTTTATGTGACTTCTTACCTCAATCAGGGATGGATTGAATAGCAAGTGCAGCTTGTGCCAGCGACCATCACTGACGACCACCGTGTGCATTATTTGTCCGCGAGCCATTTTCACACGGATCATCCCTTCCAGGACTTCCACGGACAGGAAGTCAGATCCTCGTCCACCCCCACCATTGTACAACACCATGCAGTCCTGAGATATGGTCTTCAATTCAATTTGCCACCTGGAAATTATGTACACTGAAGGTAATCTACAGATTAATAGATTATAGATAGATATCGACAGTTAAAAGAAAGTATCTAAATCTACATCTAGTGTACATAAGCATAAGCAACGTTTTGGTCAAAAATGAGTTATGAATGCTATCCTACTTAAAATTTTCTGCTCTTTCTAATGCGCTAACTCCCATAGCTCTACAATGATATTTTCGTCGTTTATGCCCAAGAAAACAACTGCGTTTTCGAAGTACGGTTTTGGTATAACCGACAAGATTTTGGCCTTTTTTGTCCTAAAGGCGCATGTGACATAAAAAAAATTGTAAAACTACATAATAGGAATGCTAATGAATGCCTTCATTTTTTTTATTTTAGAGCTGTTTTGATTTTAACGATATGATAAAAAAAAGTAATGCCATTTTTCTGCAATCTCCAACTTTAAACTGCTTGGGTTGCTAGAGACTCGGCTAACTTATATTTGTTTTGGTTGCTGAGGGCTCACAATGTAACATCCATTACAAGTGATGTTCCGAGTTTAGATTGACGCTAAAAGGTTGAACATCATTGGCAACAATCTCTTTACTAGCCCACCCTTGTGTTGGATTTTAGACCAGTTTACTAACCTGCCACCAGCTCGAGAGTTGATCTTTGGCAAGACTAAATAAGCTCCTTCTTCAATGAAGCTGATGTCAGCTGTGTAATCTGCATCAAATTCTGCAGCACAATTCCAAGTGACGCCTTCAACACGGACTCCGTCCTTCCGATTTCTTGCTTTTTCAATCACTTTAACTCCATTGTATTGAACCTAAAAAATAGAAAGTCAATAATATTCAAGGTAAACTATACACAAAATAACTCGTCACTGTGGAAAGTGCCAATACTTAAGACCCAATTACAATAAAGCTGGATGGGCCTTTGGATACTGATCTTTGGTACAATTTTTCGAACCAGCGAAGAGCAAATCTACAACTTACAGGTAAAAGATAATTTTTTGATGCACTGGGTTTCAGACCCATGGCTTTTCGATTACTACTGATCGATAGTCTGGTTATTATTTAAGTGTTATTGCATAACTTACATCTTCCAAGCAGCCTCTCAAATTCTCCATATGGCCAAGAAACAGTTCAGTAAAGTCGCCCAGTCCACCAAGGAATATTCCATAGTGAATATTCAGTTCAAAGAATCTACCAGGTAAACGCTTTTTAACAACTGCATCATCGATCTACAAATCACACAATACTGTATTAGAGCCATTGATAAATTTACAAATCAACAGATGTGAGGATATTACTATTAAGATGTTCAATGAGGTGAGGTGTTTGTTTATAATCTGCTTCAAATTCACTCAGGAGATTTCTTCATCACAGACTAGAAGGAATATTCAGTTCACTTTACGAGCTAAAGTACCCACTGAAAGATGAAGGACACAATATGTAATACAACAACCACATTAAATGTTTACTTTATTTGTTTCACAATTACGATAACAACAAAACACAATAATATTTATAATCATAATTATTTACACCAGCCTGTAGCTCTGAAGCCCAGCAAGCAATTCCCTTTTTTTTACTCTAACCTCCTTTTCTATGATATTTTGTTTTATTTTCAAATTCAAATTTAAATTGTTGTATTCCATTCTACCTAACTAATTCATCTCATTACACAGACCAGAAAGTACAACACCCTAATATTTTAAATTATTTAAATCAGTGATTCCCAAAGTGGTCGATACGGATCCTCGATGGGGGTCTATATTGATGTAACATAAAAATGGGGGTCTACAAGTCGTAAGAGGGGGTCTCCAAACTTTGAAAATCGCGTGCCTACCTCCCCCCCCGTGAGCGATATTTTAGACAAAAAGCCGCAAAAAATTTTAGGGGGTCTGCCAGACCCCCAAAATTTTGAAATCTATAAAGAAGGGGTCTATGAGTAATAAAAGTTTGGGAACCTCTGATTTAAATTATCCCTTGACTTATAGGTTAGTATGAGGCTGACCACCCATGCTGTACAAAAAATATTCACTTTGCCAATGTCACCCGGAACAGCAAAAGTTGTAGGGGTTATGTTCATTTTAGGTTTGGTTTTTAATTTGCAAGTACATACAAGGCATTTGTAAGAAAGTAGAATGTGCTCGGTCGGGAACAATGAAGCTCCAACATCAAGTTAAGTAGTTGTCACAAGGCTAGTCCTCTTGGCTGTAAACAGCAAATGTACCACATGCAACCCTTTCGGCGACATGCTACAAGTAGTGTCACTACATGTGTAGCTTAGTTGCGTTTTTCAAAACATTAAATAATGGTTATAAACAATGATTAACTTTTATGATTTTTCCATACCTTGATTGATAGGTTTGCCTCTCTTCGAATAATGTTCAGCTGGTGCCATTTGGTGTCGTTGAGATACAGACCTCTAGGTGACGAGATCTCTAGTTCACCTGCCCCCAAATTAATGTGCACTTTTAGCCGTCCCCCTTCTAAGCGGATCTACAAAAAAAAATTAATAATTATATTCAAATAATATCACCAGTACGAGTATACCATAATTTTCTTAATGAAAAACATCCTTCATTCAAAATGGGATATATGCTCAAACCTCTTTGTAGCAGTCATTTATGTATGTGTCAGAAGGACCCACAGCATGTGAACGCTCATAAAAGAATGTTATTTTTTTGAAGTAGCGGAAGGTCTGCATATTTTCTCCTCATTTATGTCTTCATGCATTTTTTTTTATTCAATCTTTAATCTAAATTACAAAAATATGTAAACATCAGTCCGGTCTATATCTCAATTGGTAGAGTGCTTGGATTCCATGCTATTAGCTCAGGTTTGAATCCCAACAAGGGTGTCAGAAATGATTCAAGCCCAATTACTTAGCCTTCACAAGAAATGAGTACCAGCCCCTTTGGGAGCTGGAAAAACCCCGCACTCAACTGAAGTGGTTGGCGTAAGGCTGACCCCTTTACCTGTAAAAATAAATAGGTTCATGTGTAGCTTAGTCACGTGGGATGCGTGAAACTCACCACTAATACTGCAATGAATATTTTTTTCACATTTACTAATGCTGAAGTGGTTGGCATAAGGCCGGTTCCGTTACTTGTCAAAATAAATAGGTCCCACTCGCCACATGCGACCACTATGTATTAGGTAAAATTGTTAGGGTAAATATTGTTAACTCTTTTATTGACAGTCCCACCCTGTTGGAGAGAGAGATGACTACAGTCCGGGGTGAAAGCGTGATCCTTTATATATACCTATCTCCAGCACTGATGTCATGGTGCAACATGCTTCAACTCAGAGTGTGACGATAATAAACTCCGCTAACCTGAACATATTTCAGATAAATTTACATTTCTTTAAAGATTTAACCCGTTCGCGGACGAAACGGTTATAGCCGCTCTATGAGCTTGTCTAGGGCTGGACGAAACAGTAATAGCCGTCGTGATAAAACGTTATCACTAGGGACGAAACGGCTATTTCTGATAGAACTTGCATACATGTAGCATCCGTGCGTCCCTACAGAAATCCAAAGAACACGGCAATAGCCGTTTCATCCCTGGATAAAAAAAAAAAAAAAAAATAGATAAAATTTTATAATAAAAATACAATTTGAGATGATGAAATAAGTGTGTTTTTTCTAGCCTACTTCACATTTCGTGTGTCCGCGAATGGGTTTAAAGAGTGACTCGCAGCTTGTAAATGCCTGTCTGAGTGTGTACTGTAATGAAGGTAACTTGTTATGCTCAAAATAAACACACATTCTATGTTTAATATGAACCTTCAATAATTTTACAAAGAGTGTTAAAAAAATGGTTCACTTTGCCAATGTCACCCCTGTCTCAGGGAAGGTCGGCGGAGTTGCCCAATGCAAAAGGAGGATAAAGGTACCCCGTGGCTTAGAACCTTGAAAATATTCCCCGCTTGAGGGAATGAAACATTGACAGATAAAATTACTGCAAATAGAACATGGTCTAACCCGAGAAAAACTATATCATTATACGTGTCTGCTTATGGGAATGCATTCAATGTAAATCTTATATGTCATATATCTTTGCAACTTAGATTATAGATTATAGTTTTGTTCCATTCATTTGAGTAGGAAAAATGAAGACAATTAAGTTTTTTAATCAGTTTAAAATAAATCCGTTTGTCCGCATTCATTAACTCAAAATTTGTATTTCATTTATTTTTTACAAAAAATAATCACTACCATGCAGTAATCTGTTTTTCCAGCAGCCAGGAGGAGGAGGGCATCCGAGAGTTGAGTTCTGAATTTAAAGCTGAGGTCTGTGACATCTTTGGACTCTTGCATTGGATAAGAAATGTAACTTGCGCCATAAAATGATGCTAAAAAAACACAATACATTATTAATTTCCACAACATAATGTTCAATTCCAAGCATAGAATAATAGTTTGACCATACAAAAACATGGTGATTCATTGAAATTTAAGTGATTGAAATGTTCAACAAGAATGAGAATAAACAAAATTGAACCAACCTTTCTCAGCAGCACTGCACAAAGTGATTAAAACTGTTAGAAATCCTACGATTAAGGCATCCATTCTAAGAGAATATGTAAACAAAACAATGGGATAAAAGATGCTACATTTATGCTCCAGTTTATTTATAACAATAATAATTATAATAAATGAAGCCCTCCATGTCGTGGACTGTTTTGTGTTTTCTTTAAGTTTATCAATGAATTACTTGAATTTTTGAACTTATTAACGTCACTTAACGGATATGAGATCAATTTTTTATTACAGTTTTGAGATTTCTTTTAATTTTTTCGCATATTGTGGCACAGGCGTGGTAAACTAAAATGGCACTGAAAAGCATCAATGTCTATTCCGGTGTTCCCGAAGGCAAGGTACTTCAAAAACTACATCCACTCAGAACTGATTCAAAAATAGATCGACAGGAAGTAACAAACATTAAGCCACCAAACATACGATGAAAATAATTTTAAAACACCACGACTCCATTTGCATTGACTCGCATTTGTGACATTAGTGGTGTGGTTGTGCAGGATACACATTTTTCCCTGAAAACCATGAAATTCAGAAGCACTGACGGGCTAAACATCGATGCGCGCAATCGCGTTTCGTTCACACCGCACAAAACATGCGCCGTGCAGTGAAATATAAAATACGCATGGCAAAAGAAAAACGAGCGGCAAACATAACTGAAATTTCAGAATGCTAAAAAATATGTAAGCTGCACAAATTTTTACCACGTTATCGCCGAAGAAGTCTCATGTGGCGAGTGAACCCTATTTATTTTCACAGGTGAGGAGAGCAGCCTTATACCAACCATTCAACTTGAGGGAAGTTCCGAGCTCTCGCGGGGAGACACATTCACATTTCTTGTGAATCAGTAGTAAGTAAGCAGTGGTACCCTTAATAATAAAGTAAGTTATAAAGATGACAGGCGACGGATAACATAACAGATTATCATCTTTATCTTATCTCAGATACAATTCCTAAATTTGCCAAAGGTCCATTAAGCTGCAAATATATATTTTTTCGTTTAAGGACGTTATTTTTTTTTTTTTTTAATATTACTTTCCTAATATTATTTTCATTTGAGGCTGACCACCCATAGGTACTATAAAAAAATATTCACTATATGCCGACGTCATCCCTGTTTTAAGGAAGGTCGGCGGAGTTGCAAAATTTATGTCCGTATGAGGTTCTTATTCTGTAAGTTTGCATTTCTATGATGAGTATAAGCCTGAATTGTCAAAATATCGTAGCAAGTTAGATATATTATAGATAAATTGCAAAGATATATTAACATTTAAGATTCATATGTAATGTATTTCCACAAGCACACATATAACTTCGTGCTTATAAAATAACATACCTACATATACTTATGCCATAGGTAGGTACCTACCGCATGTAGGTATAAACGTGCAAAATAAAAACCAAATCTCAAATGAACACGGAAGCCTTTCAACTCTTGCTGATCTTCCCTAATGCAGGGGTGGCATTGGTAAAGTGAACCAATTCTTACATTAAGGGTGGGCAGCCTCATATCAGCCTATAATTCAAGGAACAATAATTATAAAATACGCTATTAACTACGTATGGATAGAAAAAAAATACGGAATATCAATACAAATTAACAATTTGAAAGCTTAGTCTTTACCACCAACATGACAGATCAAACGCCATTTGTTTGGTTCTTATACCTATATTTCTTTCATTTCAGAGTCATAACCATTTTTGTAAAAAATAAAACAATAAAATTATCTCATTTCGTTATCTTTTTATCTGGATAATTTGTAGGCGATTATCTTTTTATATAGATGATTTCCATAGCCATCATCTAATCTGTTTTCTAAGATGAATTTACTGGACCTTTAGAAAATTATCTGTAGATAAACCTAATCTAAACTAATCTAAGTTGCAAAGATATGTTACATTGGAGATTCACATTACATGCATTCTCACAACCAGGCATGTATAAGTTCGCGCTTGCACATGCCTCATGTGAGCCTACAACATAAAAACCAAATCTCAAATGGACATACACCCTGCAACTCTTGCCGTCCTTCCCTGTAACAGAGGTGACATTGGCAAAGTGAACTATTTTTACAGCATGGGTGGTCAGCCGCATACCAACTTATAAGTCAAGGAACATACCACAGATCAGAACATACACGACAATTTTTTTTTTTAATCAATAAATAAGAATATATAATAAGTATAGATTGGTATTATATTAGATTATAGATTATAGATAGAAAGACATCAAAAATTAAAACATAAAACAAATTTAATACAAATTTAAGATAAACAGTAGATGGTTTTTAGACGTTATCTGTTTATCTTATCTACAGGTAAATTTTGGGTATCTGTTCCCACCTTGGTGAGTAATAAGTACTAACACTTAAATATAGAATAAGGTAGGGAGGGAAAATGACAAAAAATGTCGACAAATCGAGTTTTGAAAAATATTAAATAACACTATTATTATCGATTATCTAAGTTGCTAAGATATGTTACATTTAGGATCCATATTAAATGCATGCTCACAAGCAGACACCTATAATTTCACGCTTACACATGTCGAATGTGAACTAACATGGAAAATAAAAAAAATAAGCCGTCCACAAACATTGAATTTTTATTTTTTATTTTAGTGAATTTACATCGACATCTGGCCGGTTGAATAGGGAAAAAGGCAAAGAAATCCTTTGTAATTGGTTGCTCACTATTTGGTTATCCAATATAAGACTTTTTTTTTTTAAGAAATCCTGTGCGGGAGACTCCCTAGATTCTAGAGACTCTAGGGGTCTATGACACTTGTTGTAGTGCCGCAGAGATGTACGAGCTTGGTCGTCGCTACAAAGCGCCAATACTCAAGCAAGACCCAGTTGCTGTTAGGCTGGATGGACCTTTGGTGACCGGTCATTGGTAAAGGTTTATGAATTTTTCAACCCAGCGAAGAGCAAATTTGAAAATATAAATGGTATATTTTTTGTGCTCCGCCGGGATTCGAACCCACAACCTTCCCATTCAGAGTCCGCAGTGTTACCACTGAGCTACGGACCGGTCAACTGACAACAACTGGTCAACAACGGTCGGACTGACGTTGGATCGTCGAGAAAATGCTTCAAATTAAAATGTTCCGACCTCGTTAATCTAGAAAAAAATGATGATTTACAGTTGGCGCCAATTCTTGTGAAATGGTATACCTATCAAGTCAAGTAACAATGTATATATTTATTTAAACACAATATTTATTCTTGCAAAAATAAGTGAGCACGTTGATTATTATATTTATTATTATTATTATTATTAATAATTAACTCGTGTGTACAATTTAATTCATCGTATGATTAAAGAAATAGTACGTTGGCTGTTGTGTAGTATTTGTAAGGGCAATCAGGGCGCCACCCCACCGATGTTGTTCGAATCAGTGCGTTTTTTTTAGAATGGAATCCCTAAAACAAATCTTGGGGAATTTACGCTTTTTAAAGCGCTTGTAATTGATGCTTTGGGTTTTTTGGTCAGTTTATTTTTTGATTACTGTATAAACTAATTTGAAAGAAAATATGACCATGACTTGCCTTTAAAAAAATTTTTGGTAAATATAATATATTTTTCCGGGGAAAATAACGCAACCGGAAATAGCGATGGCACCCCTTTTTGACCCGTTTTTCTGCCGCCAATACTGAGCCGCCATTCTTGTTGCAAGCCGTGCGTGTTGTAGGAGCCGTGCGTTTTGGTCTTTTAAATCTTCCTAGTTTCCGTGTTGATTCGTTTAATCAACATGTCGAATATCTTGGATGATATTCTGGGGTCGATGGAACCGCCGCCCGCCCAGTCTGAAGAGCAGCGAAGGCTTCACAGGGGTAAGCATTTTCAGTCGTCCATGTCCTTTTTCTAATTCTTTTTACATTACCTTTTATCAATGTACTGTTGATCGCCCTGAAAATTTAGTCAACAGCGTTTCGATCACATAACGAATTTTACAGTGATGCAGCTTTGGTTCAACCAATTACGCCGTTGTAATCACTTGGGTAAATGCCTTTTCCTTGAATTTTCTAATCGAACTGCCATCGGTTGGGTATTTGTTGCTTGAAAAATGGTTTAAATTGGGTGACATCGACGAGTGTATGATATTTCGTAATCTGAAATTGATTCTTTTACTCGAGTCATGGCTAACACGTACATAACCTCAAATATTGAAGCAATGTCAAAATCTGTGCTGCCTACATGGCTCATACCGAACTTAGGTGACAGTTGAGGGAGGGCTCTGTTGGGATGTGTGGGCTTACATCTGATATTTTTTTTTTTTTTTTACAAGAATAATCTCTAAACTTCATAGTGAACTACCAAATATGACGTTTTACCTGATAGCGTCTTAGCTTCGATCTTCACCACGTTCAGTATGATCCATGTAGCAATATACACAGATCGTAATAAATGTGGTTGAAATTGTTACTAAAAGAAGGTTGCTGTGATGACCTTGCTGACTTCAAACTCTTAAAATCAATGGGTATTCTTTTGTTTTTCTTCAACCAAATACTTCTTGAATTTTAGCTATTTGGCTTAAATCACAATGAATTATGTAAAATGAAATTTTACAGGATGTCCATGCTTGTTCTGATTTTCATTACGCTCAGATTAAGTTGTGTCATTTCTCTCATAGTCCTTATTTTATAGTTTAATACGAGCAGGTACTTAGTATAATTTCACAAGTAATAAATTCACTTACAACATGCTGCATGTGGACTCACAACATAAAAATCCAATCTCAAATGAACGTAAGCATGAGTCGAGATGAACTCTTGCCGACCTTCCCTGAAACAGGGGTGACATCTGCAAAGTGAACAATTTTTAACAGTATGGGTGGTCAGCCTCATACCAACCTGTAATTCAAGGAACAATGTCTAATAATTTGTATCAGATGGTAGCCACTCTTCTGTCATCTACACTTATTACAATCCATGTACCACAGTGAACAAAATGCAAGTAAGCTCTGCATGTAGTGCCACTTCATACCGCATTGTCCCGAAAACAGTCAAGGGGACTAGCCGTATGCCAACCGCTTCAGTCCAAATGGAAGTTTTCCTGCTCCTGAGGGGGCATGTTCTTATTTCTTGTAAAGGCGTACCTAAACCTTCTGACAACTTCTGAAAACCTTGGTTGTAGAACGCTTGTGTTCAAACCCAAGTGTTTGAAGTCAACGTCTCTCTCTCATGGGTCTCAATTTTTTTAAAGCCGTCTCCTTGACTGATATGTTGGTATGAGGCTGACCCCCCGTGCTGTAAAAATTGATTCACTTTTGCCAATGCCACCCAGGTTTCAGGGAAAGGCGGCAGGAGTTGCAAGGTTTATGTTCATGTGAGGCTTTGTTTATTTGTATGCACACATGCAGAATGTGTAGGCGCGAACCTGCATGTGCCTGTCTGTGGGTATTCATTTAATATGAGCCTTAATTTTTTACATATCTTTGCAGCGTAGATTATAGTAGCCGCTTGGTTGACTCAGACTTTACAAGAAATGCAAACCTGCTCCCTCAAAAGGGAATTCCTCTCTTCAAATTACATGGTAGTCTTAACACATTCTATAATAATCTATAATCTAAGTTGCAAGGATATATTCATTTAAAGCTCTCAGATGTAAGCCCACAAACCAACAAGTGTAGTTCGCGCTTACAAATGCTGAATGTGTACTTACAAATAAAATCCAAACCTCAAATGAACATAAGCCCCACAACTTTTGCTGACCTTCCCTGAAACAGGGGTGACATTGGCAAAGTGAACCATTTTTTACAGTATGGGTGGTCAGCCTCATACCAACCTATAAGTCAAGGAATATGAATAAAAAATTACATTTAAATATATAAAAGAACAAAACCTTACAAAGAAATCTATACAAAAAAAGTCAGAAATTTCCTATCATTGATTGCGGGAAACTAGTTAACTCGTCATACACCTCTTTATCGTAACGTGCGGGAGACGTGTAAACTCGTTTCGTCGCGCCTAGCGGTAGGGCGCGGGAAACTTGTAAAAACGTGGCATCAAACGGGTGTGGGGCCATGCGATACCTACTTTCAGCGGTTCCCGATCTGTCTACCTGCCGATGCAATGAGTTTGAGACGGGACAAAAAATAATAACTGTAAAAATAAACAGACAGAATATTGAAATTTTAAACAAAGGATTTTGTTTTTGCACTTTCGTTCGTCTCTCCAGTAACTTCTATATCCTGCTTTCGTTAGGACGTTTTATATTCGTAGACGTTTATACACTATTAGGTTATAGTTTTTTTTATAATATGTGTGAAAAATTTCAAAATAATATTGATATTCTGTATGAATAAAATGATTTTGATTGTGAAATAGTGTTTTTTCTATGATTCCCAAGAAAGTAGAATGTTTTTGTACACAAAAAAACAAAAATATAGATATTGTGTTAAATAAATAAACGGAGACCTATTTTTAAAGTAAAAAACTAAAAGTTTCATTGAAAAATATTTACGAAAAGTCTAATGTTGGTGCAAAAATTTCAAAAAACACCCGCTCTACGCCGCCATCTGGCGAAAAAATTCCCGCATACATATTGTTAAGACTGAAAATAAGTAAGTTTGTAAGATTGTGCTCACATATCATATGTTGCATGTGTACTTACAAAACAAGATTTTGACCTCAAATCAGTACAAAAATCCTTCATTTGAATCGACATTGTACTTAGGAATGTTTGCTCTCAGAAATGACGCTCAATTTAAAATTGCCAGAAGAGGGGATCAAAGGGGGGAGGGGTGGGATAAGAAAAGCATCTGATCTTAAAAATTACCATCATATCGCACGCTTTATCTAACTCAACAAATTCAAACTCAAACTTAACTCAAAAAATAAGAATGTTGGGAAATCACGTTTGAAGTTCAGACAACCAGGACAACTTGTATGGGATGAAAAAGGCGACCTATGTTTTATCTCGGTCATATTCATCCAAATTGAACGGCTGTCGCATTCTACCTATTCTTCTCGCATTTTTCTTGCGTTTTATTACAAAATCTCGATTTTCCCAATTTTTGATTTATTGCTCTTTATTATTAAGCGTGCGATATTTAGTTACAAATAATTTACTGGATTTTCATCCAACTTATCTCAATTCAGTCCTGCTTCACTTCTATACATCAATATGGGATGGTATTCCTTGACTGATAGGTTGGTATGAGGTTGACCACCCATACTATAAAAAATTCTCCACTTTACCAATGTCACCCCTGTTTCAGGGAAGATCGGCAAGAGTTGCAGGGCTTATGTTCATTTGAGATTGGGTTTTTTATATTGTAGGTCCACATGTGGCATGTGTAAGCGCGTAATTATGCGTGTCTGCTTGTGGGAATGAATTTAATATGAATCTCAAATGATACATATCTTTGCAGCTTAGATTTAGATTAGATTTAGATGGTTGTGATCATCCTGTACTGTCATTATTAAATTTATTATCACATATTTTTTTCTATCCTTCTATTGCTCTGGCACTTTTCTATAACACACTCTATGCCAAAGCTTCCTAGACTTATTTTCTTATGGGGCTTCCACACGCTTGCCAACCCATCTCAAGTCAAGCGCACAGTGTGTCGTCTAGAACATGCTAGCTGGACAAAATTTTGTCTAATTGACTAATTTTGTCAATGAGTCCATTAGACAAAATTTTGTCCAGCTAGCATGTTCTAGACGACACACTGTGCGCTTGACTTGAGATGGGTTGGCAAGCGTGTGGACGCCCCATTAATTATTATACATACTCCTTAGCAGGGGCGTGCATCCCATACAGGCACATGCGCCTAATATAAAGGCAATATACGGTAAAAACCCATTAAAGCTTTACATTCAGATATAAAATTAAAAAAAATGGTTTGATTGGAGCCATCGTTAGCACTCCAGTCAATTAAAAATGAGTTATTTTAAAGGAATAGGAGAAAATATTTATCTGAAATGTATTTGCCTATACCATATGCACACGCCTGCTCCTTAGATAGGTACAGAACTTCATCCATAACTTTAATTTTCATACCATTTAGCATATGAGTATATTCTTCTTACTTTTGTCATTCATCTGATTTTAGAAGCCATGGAAGCAGCTAAAATCGAGCAAGCTCGTGAGAAAGAGACTCTGAAAAAGTATAAATCTATGGTGGAGGAGAAACTGCAGGAGTTCGTCAAGAGTCAAAAAGACTCCTTCGAGTTCGAGCCAGCTGAAAAAGTGTTCCGTAACATACTGTATGTATTTAATACGGCCTAACCAACTTGTTGATCTATTTTGGATAAGCTGTGCTGAAGCCTTGTTTGGCGTTTATGTCCTGTCTCGACATACCACACATACTAGTGCACTCAGTGGTGCACACACACTTTAAACTGTTAATTTGTTTTGGCCCGTGTCACAAATTGGGCAAAGATACTAGTCCATGGACAAATTGGTCACACGACAGTTCATCCTCATGACTTTCCAGTCAACAACATTTAGATCACAGATAACCTGGCTGCAGACACTTTGATCACATGACATTTCGGTCACATACAATACGTATAAGTCCACACACAACTCCATCACAGAAAACTTGCTCCTCAAAAAACCTTTGTAATTACTATAATTGTAGTTTTCTGTGATGGAGCTAGCTATCTGTGGACCATGTATTGTATGTGAACGAAGTGTTGTTGACTGATAAGCTGTGTGGTCGAACTGTCATAAATGACCAATGTGTCTGTGGTCGAGTTATCTGTGGCCGAGTTGCGTGTGATCGACTTGCTGAGGAACTGTTTTTGCCACTCATCACTCGTATCACTCAGTTTTTATAAGTGTTTGTTTTCTGTGTGCATTTGATGCTGCGTCAAGACAGGTCCTAAACGCCAGACACACGTGCTAAAAGTGTCTATGTCTCTTACCGATGTAATGATTTAAAGAAATTAAGCAATAATTAGATGACTGCTAAAGATAGACTTTAGTTCAAGTATCCCTAATCTTAAAGTGGAACAAAACATCTAAAATTTTGAAGTAATATTGCTCCCCTTATGAAAATAAATGACAATCTGGAAAGAAGTTGTATGTGTACCGCTGAGTTACGTTTTTTTTGTTCCACAGGCAGAATGTCCACATGACAATTAATTGCCACATATTTTTTTTTCTGATTTCTTGTTATTTTTATGGTGGACATTCTATTCTGCCTATGTACATTTTGTCGTGACGCAGGCTTTTTTAGGTTACTATCACAATATTTTCTTTTCAATTTTTTTTTTTACTTTTGATGCATCAGAGTTTTAATATTTGTATGGCTCAGTTTAGACACACGAAATTTTTTTGAAAAAGTTTTGATAGTGACGTCAAGCAAGATGGCCGCTCCGCAGTGACAGTTGCTGGCAATTTTGATATTATGATGATTTTTAAAAAATGCCGCATGACCCGCTTATTTCGTAATGTTGGTCAGACTGAGTTGTCAGACATTTTCACTTCGGAGTTAAAATGTCTGAAAAGTCAAAGACAATAATGCTATGGACTCGACAATTTTGGTTGGTATTTTAATTTTTTTTGTTAATTTTAAACTCGAAAACCTTTATTTTCTGTGAAAACTAAAAACAATTTGGAAAATATAAAATAATTGTTAACCCCTTGAAAAGAAAAAGGAAGTAGGTAATAATTAAATTGAGTTTGTTCTAACTTTTGGATTAAAAACAATTTTATTTCACGACGGTGTTTTTTTCCATTGCAACGTTTTAATAGGGAAGTTGCAGTGGTAGGGAAAACGGTTGAAAATAATATGGTTGTGTAGAGTACATTTCAAGGATCACAACCATATATTTTTTAAGTAGTAAAAATAAAGATATCATTGATAATTTTGAAAAATAAAATGCGGAGAATTTACAACCCGCCAAAAAAGCAATGTAAACGGTTAGGGACGTGTGTCGTCATTTTGACGACAAACGTCGCTGTCAAACCGACTACCTGGGCCATTTGACACCTAAACTCCGAAGATCTGACGTCATACCCGCCCGAATAAAGCAATGACCTGTTTTAGCGGAAATGGAAAATACGCTAATTTTAAAGAGCTATAATTTAAAAACTAAGGCACATATAATTTTTTTAAAAACGCAAATGCATTTTAAAAAATATAGCCTACCATTTTATGAAATAAAATAAAAAAGTGCAAATACCCTATTATGAAATGATTCCGTGAAACTTTTCACGGAAGAAACATGTTAATCAACTATTTTTATAAGTCGTAAATAATTTCAGTCGTAAGGGAAGTTTTAAATTTAATGTTGGTCTCGGCAAATAAGCACTAAAAACAATGACACAATATAATGTGAACACAATATAAAATACCAATGCAATATTAATGACACAATTGCAATATTGCATTCTGTTTCATAAAAATATTTTTGAGGTTAAGAACCCGTAATATATTTTCACAACTAACATTGGAATATTCAGCCAGTTTGAAACACCACGATGAATTTTAAATTATCTGTATGATTCTTTTTTTTTACCGACGCATAGTTACACTTAACACGTATTAAAATAATTTAATTCCTACATTATTTTAATCCCATTCGATGTTTGAATAAACCGCAACAGCTAAATGCCATTAGAAGAAAAAGATTCTGTTTTGTTCAAAAAATATTTTGTTCAAATGTGTGTGGAGACGGAAAACCGATAGTTGCCGCTAAAAATCGCTGTCTGACGTCACTATCGAAACTTTTTCAAAAAATTTTCGTGTGTCTAAACTGAGCCTATATAAAATTTCAGGTATGATGCTGTGGAGGTAGCCGGCCTCATGGCTTGCTCTTTTGGTATTGAAGGAGTGGATCGCTACTCCGTGGTCTATAACAAAGACAGGGGGCCATCTGAGGACGAAAAGACTGTCAGAAACAATGGAGGGAAGTGGGACCAAGATGTTGCTCAGAAGATGGCTCTAGAAGTATTTTTCTTTTTTACGGCGCTAGCACCTCAAGTATTACACATTGCGTAAATGTCACCTCCATTGCGTAAATCTCACCTCCATTGTGTAAATCAAAAATGTATGGAATATACTATGGCACTCCTAGAGAGTGATTTTTTTATTTACACAATTGAGGTGGGTTTACGTAATGTGTATACTATGGGTGCTGCTATATAAATTAAATTCAAAATGGATATTACTACTTCATTTATTTTTATATGTTTAACATCTTCTATGTATTTCTTTTGTTTCAGAGGGCTCAAAGGGAGCAAGAGAGCAAAGAAGAGATTGAAACCGTGGAGAAATTTGTTCCCACTGGTACTCTGTACACTGACAAGTACCCAAAGATAAATCTGGCACCAGAAAAAACCACATCGAATATGAGTTACGGTGAAGGTGAGATAGACAATATTTATAGAAACTGAAATGTCAAATGATGCTCAAATTTACTAAATAGAGTTGTATTTTTCTTTTAACTGGCCTCTATCAACAGGTGGACTACCGTGGAGAGGCTCAGTTCTTTTTCATGGTCTCTTAACCCCTGAAGCGCCAGCGATTTTCTGCCTAATTCAGACATCCAACTCGTGGTTTTTTTATATTAAATATCTCCAAAGATACAAAACATATCTCCTGTGGGTTTTTTATACATCAAAAACAGTGAAATAAAGGTTTTTTTTAGTGCCTACCAAAAAAAACAACTTTTGTGAAATTATTATTATACTCCATCATAATTTAGATTACGGAAAAAAGATCGAGATTCTAAAAATAGATTCATTAGTATGCGTAGGCACGAAATCCCAATACATCGCAAAAAATAAAAGTTAATGACCCTTTTTATTTACACAAAGATTTTTTTTGAGTGTGTTAGTGTTCTTATGTCAAAAAATTGTGGAATTCGGCTTTTTCAAGAGTCGGTTTTCAATGTCAACTTAAATATTATATTTTAAATACCTACAAACAAAAATGAATGCTTTGAATTTATTGGTGGATGGTTCTATCTAATAGCAGTACTTCATGCGATTTTCGATCTTATTGCTTTGTAAAAACTAAAGAAAAATGAAAAAAATCGCATATAGTACTATGAGCGCGGATCCGCGTTCCGGCGCCTGAGGGGTTAAGTATAAAAGTGAAGCAAATATATATACATTCTAATGCCCTCATAAGTAACATCTACGCAATGTAGAATTATCCAATTCCGTTGTAAGATTTTTTGGTCATGTCTGATCAATACGTTGGTGAAATGCTTACGTTCAATGCTAGAGGGTTTCTCCTAGGGTGACGGAAGTGATTTCTCATTTTGATGTTTATTTCAAACTCAAAATAAAAATACTGACAATGCCTTAACTAGAAATGAAACCTACCCCTTGGAAGCAGGAAGTCCCCCACTCCAAGTAAAGTGGTTGGCGTAAAGCTGGCCTCCTTACCTGTAAAAATAAATAAGTTTCACACACCACATGTGACCCCTTTGAGGACAATGCAATAAGAAGTTGCATTAAATGTGCAGCTTAGTTGCGAGCTGTTCAAGTGCTCTTAAAAATCCGAAAGGGTATGTTTTTGTTCTATAATCTAAGTTAAGCAGAGATATATTACATTTAACAGTGTTATTCATTAGATTCCGCCCATACCTGTTTAGTGCGAGATTTTGAGAAACCAATTTAAATCTGTACCAGCCCGCTAAACCAAAATAAATAAAAAGGTGATTCATTAGCGAAATACATACATTTTATTTTTTGGTTGACCGAATCCTGCTTAAACAGACTTCCGGTAGCTTTTTCTGTATGAAAAAATACGAAATGCTCGACATTTATGTAGGTATTTTGGTGTCTATGAAATTTTTTGAGGTTTTTGTGGGTTTTTGCATGGTTTTTGACAACTTTCGGAGACGCTCGGAAGAATTCGGGTAAACGCCCCCTCCCGAACGTTTCTCGACACTCCAGCTGTCAAACTCATGTCGGCTGCGACTTCTAATGAACTAAAAATGGAAACAAGTATTTTTCAAAGCATGACTTCATTGTGGCTTCAGGTTTTGGCTGTAGGCATCACGAAGAAAATCTCAAAGATGGGCCTGCATACTTCATTTACAAGAAAAGTGACAGTTTTACAAAATTGGCGACTTGAAAAATAACACGACGCGGCATCTGTCACTTTTTTTCTTGTCACAGTTTTTATACTTGTTTCGTTGCTGCATGCCCTCAATTTGTTGTTATAGTGTAAAATTCTAATGTTTTAAAGTTACTGTAATTGCTGAAACGCTTATTTGATTCATAAATCTTTTATTCTGAAAGTTATCTCGTACATTACGATCAGCTGGGAAATGAGGAAGATTGCCATTTTGCGTATGTCGATCTAGTTTAGAACGAAATAAACGTACTCGGAGGTGGTTTACAAATGTGATCATTGAAACACGTTTAGTGTTAAACTGAATTATAAAGATTTTATGAATCACCTTTTTTGTAAATTGAGATTAAATCGAGAAATTAAACCAGATCTCTAAAGAAATCTGGTTTAAAAATTCTAATGCATAACACTGTAAGATTCTTTTTAAAAGCATTTTCACAAGACTGACACCTAGAAGTTTGTGCTTACACATGCCACATGTGGACTTACAACATAAAAACCCAATCTCAAATGAACATTAGTCCTGCAACTCTTGCCAAACTTCCCTGAAACAAGCGTGACATTTTTACAGTATGGGAGGTCAGCCTCATACCAACATATAAGTCAAGGAACCAAAATATCATAAAACTAATTTCTTCTTTTTTTTCAGTTCCAAGCACCCTGAAGAGGGACAAGCGGTCGATCGAAGAGACGCTTGAAACCATCAAGTCCAAGCGACAGAAGATTGTGGAAGAGGAAGTATCCTCCAGTACCGATAAAAATGCAGTGCCTCAAGAGCAAGGTAAACAAAAAGACATCAAAGTCACCATCAATGCGGAATCAGACGATGAAGAACCACTTGTGATCACCATCAGTGATTCTGATGAGTATGACTATTAAATAAATATAAATCTTAGATGGGTTTCAAGGGCTTTCCCAATTGACGTGCTGACTGCCTCGCCACTTAGAAGTATGATCTTAAAAGAAAACTTTAGACACTACGTTGTACAAATTCTTATCATTAAAATACTGCAAACATGCTCACTTTTACCACTGCCACTTCTATTTCAGTCTATGTTTAGAGTATGGATGTTATGGATGTTAAGTTGCGGATATGGATATGGGATTAATATTATTACAGATATAGAATTATTTTGGATAGTTACGGTTATGGATATTAGATTTTTAAGAAATTGTACAAATAAGAACATCTTGTCTTGTCTTGTATCCTGCTGCCATCCTCTAGGGGTGGCCGGTACCTCCACACGAGTGCCTCCACTTGACTCTGTCCTTGCATACTTCTTTCATCTCATCTAATTTCATCAATCAATCAAACCAATACAAGATGTTTATAAGGTTTCAGCTAATTTTAGTTATTATAGTTATGACTAAACAATCTAAATAATAAGCTTAACATGGAGCACGTGTTGCTAGTGTATCGGTTCTACTAAAACTTGTAGCGTGTTTCATTTAGACTCTACCAGAACTATATCCAGAACTTTAGTTTGGGGTTACGGATATGGGTATCCATAACATCCCTATTTCAGAGATTATTTTCATTTGAGGGTTGGGTTTTCTTTTGTATTTACACATGCAGCATATGTGTAAGCGTGAAATTACACATGCTTGCTTTTGGACGTGCCTAAGTTATGATGTTGATATATTTCAGCTACTTTGATGAAAGATAAAAGTTTTCTCAGGCTTGATATTTATCTTTACTCAATTTTATCATAGCTGCTCTCAAAATAAACTACTATGTATCTTGTACTTGGCTGTCAGCATGTCAATGTAGGAAGAGGCCATCTCCAAACAAATTTTTAATTGGTTTCACATCAACTAATTCTGATTTCTTCAAAGGGGGAACCAGGATTTAACACAATTAGTAGATATTAATGTAACAGTAAGCATAAACTCTTTATATGCCAAGCACCTGTACAAGGTATAGGTATATCCAAACTTGGCTACTTAAAGGTGTATCCACATCACTCTTTTTCGAATAATTTTTAATAATCTCTTCATACACCAACTAAATGTTCTGTTTGATCAATCTTTACAAGTATTATAATAATCTGTGAGTGTATGTATGTTGTCTGTCACTTGGTGTTAAAATTAAATAGAATAACATGTCGGTTTATGGAGTTTGGTATTTTCAAGTTGCCACATGAATTGTTGCACATTTGTACCCATTTAGTTAATCCTGCCAACATCACACGGAAAAGAGTGATTAGTTGTTTAAAAATATTTTCTAATTGTAAAACATATTTTTGTAAAAATTTCAGTAACTGTAATTGCTTGGAATAGTTTCAGAGCTCATTATCCTGCCTAGTAAGGACTCTTTTGGTACTCTGAAATTATTCCAAAGTTAATTTAAATTTACTGATTTTCAGACTGATTGATATTAGTGAATTAGTTAATATTGTTGTATTTTGTCACCTACAATCTGCAAGTCCAAGAAAGGTAACTATTTTGTTTCTATAAATTAAAAGACAGATGCACTGACAACTTTCAACTGAGTGTGTTGCCCTCTTCTTCAATTTATTAAATATTCTTAGATTTAAAAACATCTGAATCCTGGTTCCACTGATTTAATTTTTTTTTTCAATACAATATAAGGAATTGCTTTTTTTCTCTCACAAATGTAAACATCCTTCTTGGTAAATAAAGAAAACCCGCAGAACTATAAAAAAATATATTGACAGCGTTAATTCTTATTTTTACTCTCACATAAATGTGAACCTACTTCCTCGGGAGTAGAGAATAGCCACAGAACCAAGAAATAATGTTGCCAGCATTATTCATTATTTTTATTGTCACATTTAATGTGAACCCACTTCCTCGGGAGCAGAGAATAGCCACAGAACTAAGAAATAATGTTGCCAGCATTATTAATTATTTTTATTGTCACATTTAATGTGAACCCACTTCCTCAGGAGTGGAGAAAGCCTACAGAACTAAGAAATAATGATGCCAGCATTATTCATGATTTTTATTATCACATTTAATGTGAACCCACTTCCTCGGGAGCAGAGAATAGCCACAGAACTAAGAATTAATGTTGCCAGCATTATTCATTATTTTTATTGTCACATTTAATGTGAACCCACTTCCTCAGGAGTGGAGAAAGCCTACAGAACTAAGAAATAATGATGCCAGCATTATTCATGATTTTTATTATCACATTTAATGTGAACCCACTTCCTCGGGAGCAGAGAATAGCCACAGAACTAAGAATTAATGTTGCCAGCATTATTCATTATTTTTATTGTCACATTTAATGTGAACCCACTTCCTCGGGAGTAGAGAATAGCCACAGAACTAAGAAATAATGATGCCAGCATTATTCATTATTTTTATTGTCACATTTAATGTGAACCCACTTCCTCGGGAGCAGAGAATAGCCACAGAACTAAGAATTAATGTTGCCAGCATTATTCATTATTTTTATTGTCACATTTAATGTGAACCCACTTCCTCGGGAGTAGAGAATAGCCACAGAACTAAGAAATAATGATGCCAGCATTATTCATTATTTTTATTGTCACATTTAATGTGAACCCACTTCCTCAGGAGTGGAGAAAGCCTACAGAACTAAGAAATAATGATGCCAGCATTATTCATTATTATGTGTTCTGAAGAGATGTCTGGAGTCCATATTATGAGAGAAACAATCACTTTTCCCTTTTTATGTGGTTTTTTAGTCTATTCCTGGGTCTTTGATTAGCACTTTTTTACACTTTAGGCACTTTTCTACTCTATGGTCGCTTTCTCCCCATTTCCTGTCTTCCCATTTCCTGTTCCCCTATATCTCGGTCGCCATTTGTCATAAAGCGTCATTTTCCCTTTGTGGTCACATGTCAGTTGATTCCTCTTTCGAAAATTTGAGCTAATTGGCATATTCCTGGGCAGAAACATTTTAAAAACAGTTACCAGTGTTATTTCACGATCTTGTGAACAATTGAGTGCAAGTTTGAAACTAAAACAGGTGAAATTGTGGTGGTTAAAAGTGTGCATAGGCATTAGTTTTTTTTGTTGGTTATACCACGCCGCCATTTTTACGAAACAAGATTTTTCGTTATTTCACCATCTTGTGAACAATTGAGTGCAAGTTTGAAACTAAAACAGGTGAAATTGTGGTGGTTAAAAGTGTGCATATGCATTAGTTTTTTTTGTTGGTTATACCACGCCGCCATTTTTACGAAACAAGATTTTTCGTTATTTCACCATCTTGTGAACAATTGAGTGCAAGTTTGAAACTAAAACAGGTGAAATTGTGGTGGTTAAAAGTGTGCATATGCATTAGTTTTTTTTGTTGGTTATACCACGCCGCCATTTTTACGAAACAAGATTTTTCGTTATTTTTAATAGAATTTTATACATTGGCGAAAAAGATCCAAAGTAGTGTCATGAGTTGCGAAAATAATGAAGGGCAACCCCCCGCCGAAATCTCGCAAGATTCAGGCAATGTGTCTCAAAAACGCGGATATGAGACTTCGGGATCAGATTCGCCGCCGCGGCGTCAGAAACGGCTGAGGGTGGCCTTGGATCCAAGGATGGACTACCTGATTTCCCAGATCGGGATGCTGACGAACGCGGTTTTCGGGGACCGGCCCGCCAGCTCTACGGGAAATCCCATTGAATCAGCGGCAGGAAACTCTTCCAGCAACTTTCTCGAACAACCTCCGGGACTGGAAGAGGAGGAGGAGGCCCAGGAAGAGCTACTGCTGAACTTCCAGGAAGCCTCCACAACGGTGAAAGAACCAGCTCACCCCAGGGCCAAGAGCAATAGGGTCGAAGCACTCCAAAAGCTCCAGCACTTCGACAGTGAAAACTGGGGCGGAGTTAGGTACGTAGAGGTGCAGAAAAGGTACCTGGCAGAACCAGCGTTCGTCGACCTGGCGGTGAACGACGAACTTCGCCAGTGCGACGTGAGCTCCCCTACCCAGGCTTCACTCGAGCGGTCGTTTGCAGCCATGTCCCACGCCCTCCTCATCCAGAAAGAGGAGTTCCAGTCGGGGCTCCAGGCCTTGGTCAACTGGGGGGCCCAGGGCGATACGACCTTGACGAAGAAAGCCCTTTTCGAAAAGGTCAAAACGCTGTTCGCTCTGGACTCGCCATACCAAAAAGTCTCGGAAGACATCCTCCAGATGGTATGTGGGAGACGGACAGAGGCCCTCCAGTTCCGCAGGAAGGCTGTGCTGGGGCAAGTTAAGGAAGAGCATGTGAGAGAGGGATTAAGCAAAATCCCGCCAAGTACCGAACACTTGTTTGGAAAAGACAGGCTCACGTCTTTTCTCTCTAGAGTGGGGACCACCGACAAATTGTCAGTGAAGGCCCGGTGCCCTCAACCCAGCACCTCATCGAAACCGCACGTTCCTGTACAGAAAAGGAATCAGTTTTTTCGAGGGCAGCAACGACCCACCGCAGAAAGCAATCGAGGCCTTAGAGACCTTACAAATTTCTCTTCAAGAGGGAAAAGGGCGGGGAAAAACGCACGGTCAGGAAACCCCAAAGGAGACAGAGGGAGGCATCCACGAAAATGACAAGAAACCATTTCGCGGAGGATGCTTGAAGTCCTCCCTCAAGGTTTGGACGTCACTCGGAGCACCAAACCACATCCTGAAGATGATAATCGGAGTAAAAATACCTTTCATCGCAATTCCCCCTCTGATATTACCACACAAGAAGACCTTAATGCTATACCAGACGACTCCTTCACCCGAAATGGACTCTCAAATAAAAGAAATGACCGAATCCGGCGTTATAGAGGCAGCGGAGTCATCTCCCAGCTTCTTATCAAAAATGTTCCTAACACCCAAATCGGACGGTTCCTCGAGAATGATTTTCAACCTGAAATCGTTAAACTTCTTCCTAGACCCAGCTCCGTTCAAACTCATAAGCCACTACAAAGTGCCAGAGTTTCTGCAGCCAAACGATTGGTTGTCGAAAATAGACCTATCGCAAGCCTACTTTCATCTCCCAATAGCACAGAAACATCGGAGATTCTTGCGACTGGTCTATCGAGGAGAATTACTTCAGATGACAAGTCTGCCCTGTGGCCTTTCATCTGCCCCCAGAATGTTTGCAACCCTCACAAATTGGGTAGCCCAACTACTGCGGCAACGAGGTATCCGGACAATCGTTTATCTCGACGACTTCCTCCTTGCGAACCAATCCAAGGAGGATCTTTGTCGGCAATCGCATCTAGCAGTAGATATCCTACAATCTCTGGGGTGGTATGTAAATCTCCAGAAGTCAGTGCTCTTCCCCATTCAACAATTAGAATACTTGGGAATCGTTTGGGACACGCACAACAATTGCAAATTCCTTTCAGAACGGAAGCAAGAGGCATTGTGCCACTCGCTTCGAGCAATACTGACTTCTCGAAAATGGTCCTTAAAGCTGGCGGAGAGTCTCCTAGGAAGACTAAACTTTGCCAGCTTTATGGTGAAAAGAGGTCGACTCCACTGCAGACAATTGCAGATAGCGAGCAAGCCACTGAAGCACCTGTCACCAAGAAGGTCCATACAAATGACCGAGGACAGCTTACAAGAAATAGAGTGGTGGATAGGGAATGTGAACGAATCAAGTCCCATCCACAGGGAAACCTTCAGACATTTCTTGACAACAGATGCGTCAGACTTAGCTTGGGGAGCAACTCTGGACGACTTGATGCTGTCAGGACAGTGGACCATTCAACAAAAGAAGTGGCACTCCAACCGAAAAGAGATGTTCGCTGTTTTTGCAACGCACAGCGCACGACCTTTCCGGCTCCGAAATTCTGATACAATCAGACAACAAGACAGTAGTAGCCTACATCCGCAAGGAAGGGGGCACCAGATCCAAAACACTCCTAAAACTTACCCGAGATCTGTTGACTCTGGCAGACCAATGGGAAATCTCGCTAACAGCGCAGTACCTACCGGGAAGATACAATGGAGACGCAGATCACCTATCAAGAGGAAGATCCCCTCCAGAGTGGCATCTCTTACCAACAGCAACGAAGGCCATTTTCAATCATTTCGGAGTACCAGATATAGACCTGTTCGCATCCACCACGGCACACGTGAGTTCAACTTACGTGTCCAGAGACTCCACAGACTCATGCGCAATCTTTCAAAACGCCTTCAGTCGGCACTGGCTCTACAATCTGGGCTGGATATTTCCTCCGCCAAACCTTATACCGAGGATCCTGAGGCACCTAAACGGGGCAACCGGAACTTACCTACTCGTGGTCCCCAGGTGGCAGAGGGCCTTCTGGCGGCCAGACTTAATTCGTCGATCACTCGCACCGCCGATGCAAATACCGAACCTGGAGTCAGTACTAATCGACACAAGTCAGCCATCGTAACCTTCTGCAACCCTATGACGGAAAAGAATCTTAGCTCAGATTTCCTAGTGAAACATACATTAAAAGCCATAGCAATGGCAAAGATCAATCCTCCTAAATCTCCTGTGTGGAATCCGCAAATAGTGAAAGACTGGCTAGTCAGGAACACTCCTCGATCAGATTCTCTCTATGAAGTTTCGTGTAGAACGGCAATCTTACTTCTGTTATCTTCAGGAAGAAGAGTACACGATCTGACCCTGCTAAATATCACAGAAGGAAACATTCTAGACGAAGGCACATCAATTGTGTTAATTCCATTCTTTGGATCAAAAACAGATACCCGCAAGCACCGACAATCTAGTTGGAGACTTCTGGAATCCAAGGAACACAACGTTAACCCAGTCTTCTGGATAAGAAAGCTGATTGAACTATCACGCGAAAGGAGATCAGGACAAAATCTGTATAACCTGTTCATCAGCACCCGAGGACAAGTGAAGGCAGCTACAAGAACAATCATAGGAGAATGGGGAAAGAACACGCTAAAATCAGCAGGAGTAGAGGCCACTCCCGGCAGCACACGTTCAGCGGTCGCATCACTTAATTGGCTGGAGAACTACCAATAGATAACATACTGGAAAGAGGCAACTGGAAAAAGGAAAACACTTTTAGAAAATACTATCAGAAAGAAATGTTGAAACATACAGCTCCAGAAGATCCCTCCCTGGCGAGTCTATTTCAACCAGTTAATATCAAATAAAGACGTCACCAGGAGATAATAGACAGATCTCTCATAATATGGACTCCAGACATCTCTTCAGAACACATAATAGGGGAGTTTTACCTACCATTAAAACTCTTATTATGTTTCTATAGATGTCTGGAGTCCAGGTAACCCCTACCTGGTGTATTATGAGCTTTATGACAAATGGCGACCGAGATATAGGGGAACAGGAAATGGGAAGACAGGAAATGGGGAGAAAGCGACCATAGAGTAGAAAAGTGCCTAAAGTGTAAAAAAGTGCTAATCAAAGACCCAGGAATAGACTAAAAAACCACATAAAAAGGGAAAAGTGATTGTTTCTCTCATAATATGGACTCCAGACATCTATAGAAACATAATAAGAGTTTTAATGGTAGGTAAAACTCCCCTATTTTTATTGTCACATTTAATGTGAACCCACTTCCTCAGGAGTGGAGAAAGCCTACAGAACTAAGAAATAATGATGCCAGCATTATTCATGATTTTTATTGTCACATTTAATGTGAACCCACTTCCTCGGGAGCAGAGAATAGCCACAGAACTAAGAAATAATGTTGCCAGCATTATTCATTATTTTTATTGTCACATTTAATGTGAACCCACTTCCTCGGGAGTAGAGAATAGCCACAGAACTAAGAAATAACGTTGCCAGCATTATTCATTATTTTTATTGTCACATTTAATGTGAACCCACTTCCTCAGGAATGGAGAAAGCCTACAGAACTAAGAAATAATGTTGCCTGCTAGGTCTACTGATTAGGTAGATTTTTGATGTGGGTTACACCATTTATTTTAACAAAAACACATTTTCAATGATTTTAATTTTTTTTATGAATTATCAGAGTAAAATACATAGTTATAAGCAATTCATCCTTTCCGCGAAGGTACTATGAAATATTTCTTAAAACATGAATTTAATGCTAATTTATAGTTAATATTCCATGAAGCGTCATCTGACAATTTGAGGAAACAAAAAAGTTAAGAGGACTTGAAAGACGACTGTTATATTTTTATAGTTTGAAGTAGAAAAATATCTGGTCATCAATAAATTGTTCCCAATTATTGATTTTTCTACGGGTAACCAAGGGAATATCTTGTTTTTGTTTATTTAAATGTTTAACCATTTTTTACCATTGTATGTTTTTTTAAGTATATTACCGGGCCAGAACTAGTGTAATAGTAATTGTCAGTGCATGCAACTTCAACATGAAAATTCCTTCATAATAATACTTTAAAAAAGTAATACTTTTTATTGAAAACACTGGTTTTTCCACTTGTTAATTTTATTTTTTATTTAAAAATGACTAGATAGTATTAAGAAGGAATTAACAATGAATTTTCACAGTGTTAATACACAAACCATAAAAAAATATATTAATTAAAAATTCATTTTTAATCTGTCTGCTTTCATATTATTCTCAATTGCAACTTTGCAAAAGCTCTGCCCAACCCTAGCATAATAAATCCATGATCACAACAATTTTGGCCAAACTTTCTAGTGTACTTTAGGCTCGTGATTGGTTCCTTTACTTAAGCATTAATTGTATGCTTATGGGGCTTCCACACGCTTGCCAACCCATCACAAGTCAAGCGCACAGTGTGTCGTCTAGAACATAATAGCTGGACAAAATTTTGTCTAATGGACTAATTTTGTCCAGCTAGCATGTTCTAGACGACACACTGCACACTTGGCTTGTAGCTAAGCGCACAGTGTGTCGTCTAGAACATGCTAGCTGGACAAAATTAGTCCATTAGACAAAATTTTGTCCAGCTAGCATGTTCTAGACGACACACTGTGCGCTTGACTTGTGATGGGTTGGCAAGCGTGTGGAAGCCCCATTAGATTAAGGCATAGCATTGCAAAGTCACAATGTTTCACAGTTTTTGTTGTAAATTTCAATTTCTAATCCAAAACTAGGCCCTTGTACCTACTTTAAGTTACTTAAAAGTTACTAGATATTAAATGAAAACCAAAAAGTTGATTTATTTTCAAAGTATCTATTAATGTATATATTTAATTAGTTAGGCTTCCTGTAAGTCTTTGTGCAAAAGGGCTGTGAAGAATCCCTTGTCGAAGCTGCCTGAACTTTAGGAATCCTGTCAAATTGCTTCTTTTTTTTATCTTGGGAGCAGAAATAGACCTGGTGAGTGAGGTCAGCATTGTAGAAGAGATTCAGTAGTATAATAATGTCTAATTAAGTCAAAGCTTTTGC
The DNA here is from genome assembly GCA_951799405.1 of Agapetus fuscipes. NCBI lineage: Eukaryota > Metazoa > Arthropoda > Insecta > Trichoptera > Glossosomatidae > Agapetus > Agapetus fuscipes. The sequence goes on from OX637332.1 coordinate 9,631,050, forward strand.
AGTGACTTCACTGAACAATTGAAACTCTACCACAAGTGGGTTTTTCGCCGTTATGCTCCCTTACATTTTGCTCGTTGCTGCTGAAATTTTGGCTAAATTTAACACGGTAACACTGTTTTATCTCTTGAGCAACCTCAATCTCTCTCCCAGCTGCTTTTTATGTTCGAAAGGGAATTAATGCAATTCCAGCGGCTCAAACAGTTTCAACAAAGGTCTTAACAGCCTTTGGCGCGTAGACTTATTATTGACCTGTATAAAATGAAATAAATCCTGGCAACGGTTCATTTAGCTTGAAGAATTTAAGGTGTACAAATTGTTTAATAATTTTTAAATTATATGATCTCTCTTAAAACTTTGTGAACATACCCTGTATTTGAAATAAAACTGTAGTTACACACATATGTTCACAAATTATCTTTAAATTAATAATTTGGCTATTTGACAAACCGTTGTAAGAGAACTAACTTTGTTCTCATTGTATTATTGGTGTCGTACCCAACTTCCTCTGAGGACACTGTGGTTGTGAAGGGATCAAGGAATAGTATTTTTTTTTTATATTCATCCTTGGATCACCATTAATTCATTTAAATTTGTAAAAATACCTTGTATTTGTACTTTAGTGGGTTAATTTACAAATTTCCTAGTGTGTATTTATTTGCATAACCCATAAATATATTTCATTATTAATTATACGCCTAAAGCTTAGTTGCGGAGTTTTTAAGAATTTGAGGTTTGAGTTTTCTTTTGTATGAATACATGCACCATGTGCAAGCGCGAAATTACAGATGTTTGCTTGTGGGCGGGCATGGGACCTGAATAACCGATTAATATATCTCCGCAACTAAGAAGACGGTCGTCTTAACAAATTTATTTTCAACTATATTTCCACAATGACAATTCATGAATGTTGCCCTAAATTGAAAATGCACAAGGTGTGTCAACAAAGTTTCAAAACAGATCTGTTATATCAAAAATTGTGTAATGTGTTGTTCAGAGGCCTGTAGTTCTTCGAGATATGAACCTTGGACATAAAAACACAGCTGTCAGCATTTTTTACATTATTTGTAGGTTCCTTGTAAGGATAAAGGCTTCAACAGGGTGTCGAACACCCTGTTAAAACTACCTAAATGACTAGAATAATTTTTAATTGCTTTTATTTTTTGTTGATCCAGGATAATGAAAAAATGGCAGGAGCCAGGATGGGGATGTACCATACCCGTGTTTCGCCCCCTATAGGGTCTTATTTTTGTTGCCCTTTCAAGAAAAACACGGCAATTTTACATGATTCCATCAGTTCAGGCATCTTCTAATAAATCCTTTCACAGCTTGTTGAGCAAGACGGCTTAAAGAATCTACAAATACTGAATGAATTCTGGCAACAGTGTGTTGATACCCAAGAGTCATGTAGAATTTCAGGTCACTGTATAAAAATGATTCATTGTTTTTTAAACATTAGATCTGTTTTGAACTTTGTAAACCCACCGTGTACATCAGTAAATTTGGGGCTTTATTGATTTCACCTAGTGTTAGCTTTAGTTATTCTTATGTTACTATTCAATGCATACTTTTAAATATTACCCAACTAGTGCAAATACATCTAAAACTACTTATAAAGTAAGACTTTCGTCACATTCCTTAAGTATTTTTTTTTTTAACTATGTCTTTTAAGTTAAGATTGTGATACAACAAAACATTATAATGTTGTAAATTTGCAAAATGCAATGACTATTTATTCATTTCAGTTTTTGTTTTTTTTAAGTTAGTTTGAAATATTTAAATTCAAATTATATAATGTGCCATAGATGTATTTCAACTAGATTTGTAATGTTGTTCAAATAATTTAATTAAGGAATATAAATATTGAACCTATGTTGTTTGTTTTAAATTATATCTAATAAAAGATGAATAATAAAAACATATTTTTAGCATTACCTCAAATGCATAAAAAAAATTACTCTTTCAGAATCAACCTGATTACCACCTCTGGTGCTTCTCTTACATGAGTCTCATTACCAGGTATTTACTACAATAGACATCTCTTATCAAACACTTGGTCTGCCAATACGAATGTAGGTAGTAGCCTGCCAAGACTTACAAATAGAAAGAAAATCATACATAATGCTGGAGTGATGCTTTCCGGGATCTGTTGCCGTGGTCTGTGGGAGCTGGAGCTTCCGGATGTTTCGCCCATTTCTACGATGGGCTTCTTCAGCGTGAAGTATGATGATGAACTTGATGAGAACTGTGAACTGTGTCATCAAAGTTCTCATCAAGATCATCATCATCGTACTTCACGCTGAAGAAGCCCATCGTAGAAATGGGCGAAACGTCCGGAAGCTCCAGCTCTCACAGACCACGGCAACAGATCTCGGAAAGCATCACTCCAGCATCAGCCGGCCGTGTAAGCCTAAAACTCTTAAATCATACATACATATTAATCTGGTCTCAAAAACACTGGCTAACTCAATTAGTCATTTTTGAAGTTCCATTCCAGTTTGAAGGACCGGTCCGTAGCTCAGTGGTAACACTGCGGACTCTGAATGGAAAGGTTGTGGGCTCGATTCCCGGCGGAGCATAAAAAATTTACCATTTATATTTTCAAATTTTCTCTTCGCTGGGTTAAAAAATTCATAAACCTTTACCAATGACCGGTCACCATAGGTCCATCCAGCCTTACAGCAACTGGGTCTTGCTTGTGAATTGGCGCTTTGTAGCGACGACGATCAAGCTCGTAAAAAGGTCGATAGCTCAATTGGTAGAATGCTTGCATTCCATGCCGAGAGCAAGGGTTCGGTCTCAAAAGGTTTACTCAGCCTTCACAAGAAATGAGAACCAGCCCCCCCGGGAGCTGGGAAACCCCCCACTTCACTAAAGGGGTTGGCGTAAGGCCGGCCCCCTTACCTCCAAAAATAAATAGGTCCCGAAGCGCCACATGCGACCCCTTCGGGGATAACGCAGGCGAGAAGTTACACTATATGTGTAGCTTAGTTGCGTTTTTTTTTTTTTTTTAATTGCGAAGTTCAGCGCGTTTACAGAACCTCACTCCCCCTTTGATAATTTTTATTAGACTTCAGTGTCACCGGAATTCGAAATGACTGCTTTAGACAAAAATATGTATGTCCCTTTGAAAGCAGTCAAAATTCCTATTCTCAATAATTACTATCTTAGTACACAAAGGAGAAGGGTTGGAAGACCTAAGTTGAGGTGAGAAAGGACACAGGTCAAGGCTCAATGTGGACTTTAGCATCATTGAAGAAAAATATGTGAATTTAAGTATCACTCCAAATTTACCTTGTGGCTTTGAAGCAACTGCCATTGGAGTGACAAATCGCAAAAATGTAGCTCAATATTCTTAAGGTATTGGAGCTGTGGTCGAGCGTTCAAAGTGGTGGTCCTGTCAAATGTTTGAAATAAAACAGCATCGGTTCAATCTCCATCTGGTCTGCTGTAGGATATCTTTGAATTTTAAGGTAATGTACATAATGCAACTTCACACCCCATGAGCTGTAGAGTGCAGGTGCGTTTAGGTCAGGATTAAAGTCATGTTTGTTTTGGAGATGTTGCATTTGAATAGTATCCTTGCAGTGATTTATCAGAAAATTGTACTAGAAGTATTTTCTCAATTATTATTATTGGAACCTATTTATTTTCACAAGTAAGGGAGATGGAGACCCTTTTAGATGGGTTTTAAGAGCACTTGCGTAGCTCGCAACTAAGCTGCACATATTTTACAACTTGTGTGCATGTGGTGTGTGAAACTTATTTATTTTCACATGTAAGGTGGCCAGTTTTACGCCAACCACTTGAAGTGGGGGTTTCTCAACTCCCAAGGGGGCCGATTCTCAATTCTTGTGAAGGCTGATAAACCTTGCCAGTATTTTGCTTTGAAATAAACACCAAATCGGGACATCATTTCTGACGCCCTTGGTGGGCATGAAACACCAGTATTCTACTAACTGACAATGATGTAAATATTAGCCTGTTTCAGGCCAGGACAAAATAGGTTGGTGAATTGCTTACCTCTTCATACTGTTACTGTATCCTGCCGCCATTCCACTAGGGGTGGCCGGTACCTCCGCAGATGCATCTCTACTCTTTTCTGTGCTTGCATACAGCTCCAATTTCAATATTAGGGGAAAGGCTTCTATGAAAAAAAGTTCAGAAAAAAGAAAAGAAGAAAAAAATTTCAGATACAATAAATAAAATTATTCCTCATCGTAAATTAATGGATACTTTAAAAGTATGCTTCCCTTGAAAAGTTCCTTCTCGTTCATCTCTTCAACATTCATCACATTCTTCATACACTCTTGTCTTATTTCACTCTGCGGGTTCCATTATTTCGTAACTTCACCTATTTGGTTTATCCATTCCTCCCGCGGTCTTTCCTATACACGCTTTCCTCTGACAGACTTTCTTCGTTAGTCCTTCATCATCCATTCTTTCAATATTTCCAAACCATCTCATTGCGTTTTTTTGTACTTTCACTCTTAAATTGTCTTTGTTCATCACCCAATCATTGCGGACTTTATCATTCAGTGTCTTTCAAGTCATTGCACTAAGGTAAGCCATTTCAACCGTACATAAATTTGATAAAAAAATCCAAGTGACCTTTTCAAGAAAAAAAGGATATAGAAACTCGAAAATAGAAAGATACAGAACTGTCAGATGACAAAGCTTTTCAATGAGTTTGTTTCAAATTTCAAGTAATAAAAAAAACAGGTTTTTATTTTTACATATATATTTTACAGATAAAAAAATACAAGAGTAAAAATATCCTTAAATGGACCTATAGTACAAAAATATTCACAATACATAAATTGGGTAAATTGTCCATAAATTATTATGCACTTCATACTAAATACAACTTGATACATAAATTATTAATAGGTAGGGAGAATTACAGAGGCCGCCATTTTGGAGGCAAATTGATGAAAATACAGATTGTAATGATGGGTAAAAGCTAACTTGAAAATGATTTCTTTAGCCTTGAGTTGTGAAATCCGTTATACGCAAAATCAGTTAAAGCAAGTGCACCTGGTGTTAAAAGATTCTACGGTACTTTAAAAAATGAGAATCCTGAAGTACATTGTTTAGCATAATAAATATTTTCCACATGTTAATTCTACGTTCTTGTTCCTTGACTAATAGTTTGGTATGAGGCTGGCCTCCATGCTGTAAAAACTTCACTTTTGCCAATTCCACCCCGTTTCAAGAACCAGTGGCAGGAGTTGCAAGTATTATGTTCATATGAGGTCTAATTTTTTTGTTGTAGGTGCAAACTTACCATATTGCCTGTGCATTGAGTATAAGCCTTAAATGTCAATGTATCTGTGCAACTTCGATTACAGATTATTACAGCATTCTACCTCGTCACTTAAGTAAGAAATTGTGTACTAAATATGCAATTTACACATTAGTTACAAGTTGACAAAAACTAATTGTGCTATTCCTATAAGAACTTCAATTTCAATAAAAATCATTAATATTAGGTCCTTACATATGAAATTGGCGTTTTGTATGGGAGGAACAAAGTCTTTTTTTTTTTAATAAAATACATTTATTTAATCAAAGTATGTACCATTGCAATCTATGCATTTTTCCCATCTCATAGGTAGTTCATTGATCCCTTTACTAAAATAACCATTCGGATGGCAATCAATACAATCTGTGAAGGCGGCTTGGACTGCCCCATTGGAGTTAAATTTTTTCCCTTGCAAGAAGTTATCCAAATTTTGAAAAAAATTAGTAATCTGTTGGAAATAGGTCTGGGGAGTAGGGGGGATGTCTTAAACATTCCAATTGAAGCTCCTCTAATTTGGTAGCCGTCTGTTGTGCAATGCAGCAGCACGCGCGTTTGTTGATTTGCTTCACTCAATTCGTGAGGTACCCACCTTTCAAGCTTTTTCTCCTGTCCAATTTGCTTCAAGTGGATTTAAACAATTTAATCACTAATTTCGCAGCCTACAGCTAGCTCGGACGTGGTTTGCGATGGATCCGCTTCCACAAAAGCCTTCAATTCCTCATTATCAACTTTGGTCTCCGGCCGTCCACGAGGCTTGTTCTGAAGGCCGAAATTTCCAGAACAAAATCTTTGGAACCAAAAATGCACTTTGTTTTATTTTGTGACACCGTCGCCATACATAAAATTAATCCTTCGAGCCATTTCTGCAGCACTGGTGCCCCGGTGGATTTTGTACTCGTAAATCACGCGATATTTCAAGTTTTCCATCTTGTAAAATGAGTGACGCAAAAAAAAACAATTGAGCTACGAAAAAATAAATTCCAATTTTCAAAACACAAATACATGAGTAAATAGCTGTATAAATTTGAATTTGGAATTCCTAACCAAAGAGGAGATATTTGAGATCAAAGTGGCCAGTACGGCAAAACGCCAATTTCATATGTAAGGACCTAATAGGAGTATATATTATGATAACAACAATCAACACAATTTTGAGACCATTTGCAACACACAATCCAAAAACAAACGTTAAACATTATTAGACACAACAACAGCCAATTATTATTAAACACTTTTAGGTATACATTAGATGGCTTATAAAATAACCATTTATTATGGAGATAATAAGATAAATGGACCAATTATGGAGCCATGTATTTTATTTTGTTTGATTTGGTATAAAGGCATCTGTGGTGTTTTATTCATCGATTTAGTATAAAAAGATGCTAGTATCACAAGCGAATTTTGAAGAAAAAACACATCTTAACGCTTTCAGTTTGGAAATTTCCCACTGTATGAAACTTTTTGACCGGACTGTAGTCTAGTGGTTCTTCACTTTTGACTCGTAAGTGGAAGGTTGTGAGGTTCAAATCCCGGCGGAGCACAAAAAATACAACATTTATATTTTCAAATATGCTCTTTGCTGGGTGAAAAATTCATTACCTTTACCAAAGACCGGTTACTAAAGGTCCATCTAGCCTTGCAGCAACTGGGTCTTGCTTGATAATAGGCGCTTTCTACAGCAACAATCAAGCTTGCAGAGGGCTCTTGAGGTGTGATTCACACAAAAACAGCACTCACCAAATAAATCCTAATATTAGTATTATTATGCCCCCTGTAACACTTCAGAGTATTATACGATTTCTTTCAACAGTTAATTGATTTTTTACCTATTTTACCACACAATCACTCTATTTTTATGAGAGCAGATAGCTGAGGTTCCTTCAAACTTTGATGACACGGGAAGATGTTGATCGTTCTGATTGCAAATCTACTGATGGCATTTACAAATGTATGCCAAACAAACTTAGAGGGTCAATATTCATTTAAAAATCAGTTCTGTGCCCCTGGTATAAAGCATTGCGTAAAGTCACCTTGATTGCAAAGTAAATTGCCCTCTAGGAGTGCCGTCGTCTATTCCATACATTTTTGATTTCCGCAATCGAGGTGAGTTTTACACAATGTTTCATACTCGAAGCACTGATTCAAAAGCTGATGAGAGATGCCATTTTCTAAACATGGGTTCCAATCAAATACAAAGATTGCTTAGTCAAATAACCTCATTATAAAAGTGTATAAAAAAATCCACAATAAGTGAGTGTTACTTAAATATTCTTATCGCTTTAAGGCAGCGTAATAATGCACAAAAAAGGCAGCATTGTAATAATAACCGAGTTTCAATATTGTTTTAAAATAATACTTTTGATGAGTGTGATTGTTTTAATATGTAATGCCTTTTGGTACAAGGCATTGCTTTTTTTTTTAAAGTTTACACTAAAAGCTGAAGTAGTTTCAAATGCAGAAATATCTTTTGAATGAGTTACAGTTATAATGTTTTTTTCATCAGATCTTCATTCTTCTTCAGCCAGCCCCTAACGGCGAGTTGTAAGCTCAGTTAATTACAACAAAGGATAAAGCAGGCTCGGATAATCGAGGTTCTACTTTATAAGGTTTTTTATTGAAAAGACTGAAATATAAATAAACCTTTTAACTTACTAATTCTCGATAGTTTTTGAATAAAATCATCACATACTAGTTAATTTGATAATATGAATGTCAATTTTTTTAATGTTTCAGCGGAAACTTTGTAGAACTCCATTTTAATTTAAAAAAAATGAAAAAACTTTTTTTTTTTAAATTAATATGAATGTCGTAACATATGTATTTTGTGTTATTTTTATACAAATTATGCAGATAAAAAAACTCATGGCGAAATTCATGGCATTGTAACATTAGACAATATTCTTATTTTAACATCATGGTTGATGAATAATATCAATAAATCGATGCTTTGGTACACTCATAATAGGTGAGCATAGTTTATAAGGCAGTTAGTATTGTTCGATTAACATTACTAGTTAACCATACAAACAAATAAACTATTGCATTAATGTCAATTACGGAAGGAAGAAACTAGGTCATAAATTTCATACGGTGCTATTCTTACTTGTCATATTTCGCCGTTGGCTTATCTGGCGACTATTTAGTCTGGGTACAAAGCCGGACTGACTAAATTTGACATATTGATTCTCGTTCATGGTATAACCTAGGAACAGTTGAGCCTGCGACCAAATTTGGACGGCTGAAATTACGTCTGTTCAATGTCGTATTTTAAAAAAAAATCTGTTCTATACCTAGATGTCACTTTATAAATAATATTTAAAAAATAGGGAATTTTCAGTCGTATATAAATAATTATTAAAACAATAACCATTGACAATAATGAACAAAAAGATAAGAAATAAAAGTAAATAATCAATTTATAAATATGTTATGCAATTTATAATAAAAACAATTTTAAAAACAAGTGATTAGCCAAATTAATCCGTATATTTTTTGTGGATCAGGGAAAATAAATACTATGCAGGGAATTTTGCGTTAGGGATTGCCGCACACAAATATGGCCACGGACTCGTCTGGCGTCATCCGCAATGGCGACCATGTTCTGTGAGTAAACAAATCACGTCGGCCGAAATGCTTCTAAAAAATTATTTCAGAAGGATTTAGTGTCACAGATGTGTTGATGTGTCGAATATGTGTTTGTAGAGTGTTGAATATCCTCTCCATGTATTTTGAACAATATCCTAACTTCAGTTTTGATAATGTAGTCATATTAAGAAATTTGCCGTGAGCCGTGATTCCATCTTTCAAATGATTTATTTTGCTTTTTAATTTTGTGTGTTTTGTGCGCCACAAAGCTATTGATTAGCAAAAAGGTGCTAAATTCTGGCAATTTGACCAAAATGACAACAACCAATCTCAAGACAATATAGTAATAAAGCAAATATATACTATTTAATATTAAATATGACAGTTGTCAAAATCGTCTGCCATTTAAACCAACTCTGAGCCGGATTTGTGTCTGACTAAGTCCGCATACATTTGGAGGTTAGATTTGGGCCGGCGTTGAGCTCGAGACGCAAGCCTTACTCCTTCAGAAATGTTCAAGAATCAAAATTAAGCAAAACGTGGGCTCAACGGGCGACGAAAATGTCTAAGAATAACACCGATTGTAATTTAAAATGATTTATAGTAAATCATAGGGTAACAAATATAAGCTGGGGATGGAATATTACTAGTATAAAATACAAAAATTCCCTTGGTTATGAAGATGGAATGGTATTTTAATTTTATGAACATGGTTTTCTTGAAAAAATACAAAATAATAGATCACTTCCCATGGATAAAAGTACTAAATGCAAGTCTATAAAATATCAAACTTATTAAACTGGAATACATACATTAAAAATAAGAGATAAATGCAAATTTGATGAAGGTAGAATACTTTTTATCTATGCTCAATGTTGAAATAATCATTTTCCTTATTCCTAACTTGTTAAACAAATCAAATACTAATGTAAGACATACAAGTACAATCTCAATATACGCTTTTTTCTAATTACAAGATTATGCTGCATAATATTTATAATGTTTCTCTATTATTATATTATAATCATTAGTTTGTGGTCATACAAAATACAAATATGTAAGTGAAAACAAATATGACATGTAAACATTGATTACAAATATAAAATTTGTATGTTTTATATTCCACTCTTTTTTCACATTCATATATTAAATAAATCTCTGGAATATAAAGATCTTGAATTTAAAAGACAAATTGACTCAACTAACCATTTATTGTCATAAATTCAATACATGGTTAATTCTGATTTTTCCCTACATTTAAAAATGGTTCCTCACACTCTTTGGCACTAAAATTGCCAATTTAAAAATATTATCTTTCTTCTAAGCTCCTCGGTAAGTATTATTATTTTTTTGATATGTTTTTTCAGCCTCTTCAAGGACTAATTATACCTTTATTGGAAATCGGAGGTAGATCAAGAAAGGTATGGATGTACCAAATTTCTGAAATAGTGAATGAATGGGATATCGAAAGTCATAGTAAAAGGAGAGCTTTAATGAAAAAGGCTATGAAATATATGTAATGACAGGAAAAATGGTGGATAATCGTAGTGATGATCTACAATTTAGCCCACTTCTTTCTTGATTTTAACTTTTATGTAATTTATATACCTTCTGATTTTTTTCTTTGAATGTTATTTATTGTTTGTATTCCTTGACTTATGGGTTGGTATGATGCTGACTGAAGTAGTTTACTTTGCCAATTGAATTTCCCGTTTTCAGGGAAGGTGAGCAAAAATTGCAGGGTTTATGTTCATTTGAGATTTTGATTTATATTTGTATGTACACATGCCACACTTGTAAGCGCAAACTTATACATGTCTGCCTGTGGGCATGCATTTAATGTGAATATATCTTTGCAACTTAGATTACAGATTATTATTATTATAAACCCTTGAAACTGTTGCCCTGTAGGATGATTGAGTCAATTTTTCTTTATTCTTGTTAGTAACTTTTTACAATATGTACAAAGTAATGATATGTGTTTAAGGCCTCACATCTTTGATTATCTTATGATTAATGTACAGTAGAACCACAGTTACGTGAATCAATTAGGACTGGATTACATTCAGACAATAAAAAAATTGGATAGTGGAATCAGCCAACTGTTTATGTGAAGCTCCTTTACCTGCTCTATAATTTTTAGTTTATCCGATAATGATAACACAATACATTTCTTTTAGAAGCAATGGTGAATGACTAAACACGCCCACAAAAAAACAACACACTGATGAATAATCAAAACAAATACTGACAGGTGGGCTGGGCTGGCTTACTAGCTATGGACGACAGCCAATAAAAGAGCTGCACTATAAAACGGCGAGTCACCATCCCAATAACACATGCGCTGCGCCTACACTAGCTTCACAGAGGGAAAGACAGAATCATTATTTTGCAAACTGCAGAATGTTTCTGTCATTTATGTTCTGGAATTCAGAGAGTAATTATTGATTTGGATAGTCGGATAATTGGAAGTTCTACTCAGGCCCGGATTAACCCCTCTGGGGGCCCTGGTGCAGGGACAAGCTCGGGGGCCCCCCCATATGCCCCCCTCCCCTCGTAAAAAATCCCCTCCCCCTTCCGCCCCTATTTTATCAAAGGACAAAAAATGCATTTTTTACGATTATACATATATCTCTGTAATAATCTATACTCTAAATTGCAAGGATATATTAAATTAAAAACTCATATCTAATTGCATGCCCACAAACAGACACGTGTAAGTTCGCGCTCACAAATGCTGAATGTGTACTTACAAACTACTTAATTCAAAACCTCAAATGAACAAAAGCCCTGCCCCTTGGAACAGGGATGACATTGCAAAGTGAACCATTTTTTACAGTAGGTATGGGTGGTCAGCCTCATACCAACATATAAGTCAAGGAACGTTATCGTTACCAATTTTTCTTCAATAAGGTTTTCTGGATAATTTATATCAATCGTTCTCTTGAGACTCTCGCAAGATTCTTAGAAGAATTCGACCAGTTTTTAACTTTTATAAATTTTCATACATCAATGGATAATGTTTAAATGATAAATTCAAGTGATAAATTTAAAACCCCGGAATAAAATACCGGCAAGGTTTACTCAGCCTTCCCAAGAAATGAGTACCAGCCCCCTCGGGAGCTGGGAAACCCTCACTTCAACTGAAGTGGTTGGCATAAGGCCGCCCCCCTTACCTGTAAAAATAAATAGGTTCAACTCGCCACATGCGACCCCTTCGGGGATAACGCGGCAAGAAGTTACACTATATGTGTAGCTTAGTTGCGTAGTTGCGTTGCGTATAGGTATTAGGTTAGGCATTATCCATTGACTTGCTCAACCTTGAGAGGAAATGAAAACCAGAATCTTTGGGAGCTGGAAAATCTCCCTTCAAGTTAAGTGGTTGGTGTAAGGGCGGCACCCTAACATTTAAAAATAAATAGATTAATTTTCACATTCCACAAGTGACCGCGGGTGTGTGAAAGCAATGGCGTTGCTAAATATTGGTTGCTAAGGACCCTAGTCACATTGACCTGTGACATATGCCCGACGAGATTTAAATTTTTTTTTTTGCAGATTCTATCAGTCCGGTCGATAGCTCAGTTGGTAGAGTGCTTGCATTCCATGCCGTGAGCTCGGGTTCGAATCCCACCGAGGGTGTCAGAAATGATTTCCCGTTACGGTGTTTATTTCAAACCCCGGAATAAAATACCGGCAAGGTTTACTCGCAAAAAAATGCAACTAAGCTACACATATAGTGTAACCTCTTGCCTGCGTTATCCCCGAAGGGGTCGCATGTGGCGCTTCGGCACCTATTTATTTTTACAGGTAAGGGGGCCAGCCTCACACCAACCACTTTCAGTTGAAGTGGGGGTTTCCCAGCTCCCGGAGGGACTGGTTCTCATTTCTTGTGAAGGCTGAGTGAACCTTTGAGATCGAATCCTTGCTCTCGGCATGGAATGCAAGCATTCTACCAATTGAGCTATCGACCTTTTTACGAGCTTGATCGTCGTCGCTACAAAGCGCCAATTCTCAAGCAAGACCCAGTTGCTGTAAGGCTGGATGGACCTGTGGTGACCGGTCATTGGTACAGGTTTTATGAATTTTTCAACCCGGCGAAGAGCAAATTTGAAAATATAAATGGTATATTTTTTGTGCTCCGCCGGGAGTCGAACCCACAACCTTCCCATTCAGAGTCCGCAGTGTTACCACTGAGCTACGGACTGTACTGACTGAACGGTAAAAATAAATAGGTAAAATAGAAGTACCTACCTATCATATTTTGATGCATTTCTAAAGATAAAAAAGAAAGACAGAAATTTAAAGGAACCCACTACCCACTCAGGTAAAATTTGCCGACAAAGCAATATAAACAATACGTGGAAGCAAAGACCGACCATTCATTACCCATCGCTATACACTATTTTTTTTGTATCGAAACTTATACTGTTTACATTTTATTACATAACTAGTGAAAGATTTATAACTGTCGCGTCGGAAGTTTTGCCGCCGTGGCAGGAACAATAGCGTAGTTTACTGCTATAATCCTACAGGTTCCATTATGTGACATGCCTGGGAGTTTATGATGGCACATGTTTGGTATCTTTCTTTGGTTACCTTTATTTTTTTAGTTTTAAGGAGAAACTTTATTTATTTATTACTGTTTGGAATGTTCGGGGCCCTAATCAGTTATTGTGGGGCCCCGGAAGATTTGTTGTGAGAAGCTTTTATTTCTGTATTATTAAAGTCTTTGTCTGTATAAAACGTAGCGTTATGAACCGGAAGCGATGAAAAGTTGAATCTATACAATTTTTTTTTTACAATAATGATAAAAAATGGGGGAGTTTTACCTACCATTAAAACTCTTATTATGTTTCTATAGATGTCTGGAGTCCATATTATGAGAGAAACAATCACTTTTCCCCTTTTATGTGGTTTTTTAGTCTATTCCTGGGTCTTTGATTTGCACTTTTTTACACTTTAGGCACTTTCTACTCTATGGTCGCTTTTTCCCCATTTCCAGTTTCCCCATACCCCGGTCGCAATTTTTCATAAAGCTCATAATACACCAGGTAGGGGTTACCTGGACTCCAGACATCTATAGAAACATAATAAGAGTTTTAATGGTAGGTAAAACTCCCCCATTATGTGTTCTGAGAGATGTCTGGAGTCCATATTATGAGAGATCTGTCTATTATCTCCTGGTGACCGGGGACGTCTTTATTTGATATTAACTGGTTGAAATAGGGAAAGATCTTCTGGAGCTGTATGTTTCAACATCTCTTTCTGATAGTATTTTCTGAAAGTGTTTTCCTTTTTCCAGTTGCCTCTTTCCAGTATGTTATCTATTGGATTAAGTGATGCGACCGCTGAACGTGTGCTGCCGGGAGTGGCCTCTACTCCTGCTGATTTTAGCGTGTTCTTTACCCATCCTCCTATGATTGTTCTTGCAGCTGCCTTCACTTGTACTCGGGTGCTGATGAACAGGTTATAAAGATTTTGTCCTGATCTCCTTTCGCGTGATAGTTCAATCAGCTTCCTTATCCAGAAGACTGGATTGACGTTGTGTTCCTTGGATTCCAGAAGTCTCCGATTAGATTGTCGGTGTTTGAGGGTATCTGTTTTTGATCTAAAGAATGGAATTAACACAATTGATGTGCCTTCGTCGAGAATGTTTCCTTCTGTGATATTTAGCAAGGTCAGATCGTGTACTCTTCTTCCTGAAGATAACAGAAGTAAGATTGCCGTTCTACACGCAACTTCATAGAGAGAATCTGATCGAGGAGTGTTCCTGACTAGCCAGTCTCTCACTATCTGCCGATTCCACACAGGGGACTTAGGAGGGTTGATCTTTACCATTGCTAGTGCTTTTAATGTTTTTAAATTTAATTTCACTAGGAAATCTGAGCTGAGATTCTTTTCCATCATTGCGTTGCAGAAGGTTACGATGGCTGACTTGTGTACCAGCATAGTCCTGTATGATAGTTTTTCGTTAATGAACAGTTGCGCTAGATACCTTGCCAATTGATTAGGAGATGGTGTGTTGGGATGGGTATTATTCGCCAGTATCCAGCGGCACCATCTTTGCCAAGCAGGTTTATATGTGTTGAGTGGGGAAGCTCGCCATCCTGACAGGAACAGTCTTTTCTCTTCCGCGTTCCAGGAATTTAAGATACTGTCCCCAGTCCCAATTTTCCACACTTCCATTTCCAGATCCTGAATCCTGGGTGGTGGATTGCCTGTTGATGTGTTGATTAGTACTGACACCAGGTTCGGTATTTGCATCGGAGGTACGAGTGATCGACGAATTAAGTCTGGACGCCAGAAGACCCTCTGCCACCTCGGGACCACGAGTAGGTAAGTTCCGGTCGCCCCGTTTAGGTACCTCAGGATCCTCGGTATAAGGTTTGGCGGAGGAAATATCCGACCCACATTGTAGAGCCAGTGCCGACTGAAGGCGTTTTGAAAGATTGCGCATGAGTCTGTGGAGTCTCTGGACACGTAAGTTGAACTCATGTGTGCCATGGTGGATGCGAACAGGTCTATATCTGGTACTCCGAAATGATTGAAAATGGCCTTCGTTGCTGTTGGTAAGAGATGCCACTCTGGAGGGGATCTTCCTCTTGATAGGTGATCCGCGTCTCCGTATCTTCCCGGTAGGTACTGCGCTGTTAGCGAGATTTCCCATTGGTCTGCCAGAGTCAACAGATCTCGGGTAAGATTTAGGAGTGTTTTGGATCTGGTGCCCCCTTCCTTGCGGATGTAGGCGACTACTGTCTTGTTGTCTGATTGTACCAGAATTTCGGAGCCGGAAAGGTCGTGCGCTGTGCGTTGCAGGGTTGCAAAAACAGCGAACAACTCTTTTCGGTTGGAGTGCTACTTCTTTTGTTGAACGGTCCACTGCCCTGACAGCATCAAGTCGTCCAGAGTTGCTCCCCAAGCTAAGTCTGACGCATCTGTTGTCAAGAAATGTCCGAAGGTTTCCCTGTGGATGGAACTTGATTCGTTCGCATTCCCTATCCACCACTCTATTTCTTGTAAGCTGTCCTCGGTCATTTGTATGGACCCTCTTGGTGACAGGTGCTTCAGTGGCTTGCTCGCTATCTGCAATTGTCTGCAGTGGAGGCGACCATGAAGCTGGCAAAGTTTAGTCTTCCTAGGAGACTTTCCGCCAGTTTTAAGGACCATTTTCGAGAAGTCAGTATTGCTCGAAGTGAGTGGCACAATGCCTCTTGCTTCCGGTAAGAAAGACCTACTTGGTGACAGGTGCTTCAGTGGCCTGCTCGCTATCTGCAATTGTCTGCAGTGGAGGCGACCATGAAGCTGGCAAAGTTTAGTCTTCCTAGGAGACTTTCCGCCAGTTTTAAGGACCATTTTCGAGAAGTCAGTATTGCTCGAAGTGAGTGGCACAATGCCTCTTGCTTCCGGTAAGAAAGACCTACTTGGTGACAGGTGCTTCAGTGGCCTGCTCGCTATCTGCAATTGTCTGCAGTGGAGGCGACCATGAAGCTGGCAAAGTTTAGTCTTCCTAGGAGACTTTCCGCCAGTTTTAAGGACCATTTTCGAGAAGTCAGTATTGCTCGAAGTGAGTGGCACAATGCCTCTTGCTTCCGGTAAGAACGGAATTTGCAATTGTTGTGCGTGTCCCAAACGATTCCCAAGTACTCTAATTGTTGAGTGGGGAAGAGCACTGACTTCTGGAGATTTACATACCACCCCAGAGATTGTAGGATATCTACTGCTAGATGCGATTGCCGACAAAGATCGTCCTTGGATTGGCTCGCAAGGAGGAAGTCGTCGAGATAAACGATTGTCCGAATACCTCGTCGCCTCAGTAGTTGGGCTACCCAATCTGTAAGGGTTGCAAACATTCTGGGGGCAGATGAAAGGCCAAAGGGCAGACTTGTCATCTGAAGTAATTCTCCTCGATAGACCAGTCGCAAAAATCTCCAATGTTTCTGTGCACTTGGGAGATGAAAGAAGGCTTGCGATAGGTCTATTTTCGACAACCAATTGTTTGGCTGCAGAAACTCTGGCACTTTGTAGTGGCTATGAGTTTGAACGGAACCGGGTCCAGGAAGAAGTTTAACGATTTCAGGTTGAAAATCATTCTCGAGGAACGGTCCGATTTGGGTGTTAGGAACATTTTTGATAAGAAGCTGGGAGATGACTCCGCGGCCTCTATAACGCCGAATTCGGTCATTTCCTTTATTTGAGAGTCCATTTCAGGTGAAGGACTCGTCTGGTATAGCATTAAGGTCTTTTTGTGTGGTAATATCAGAGGGGGAATTGAGATGAAAGGTATTCTTACTCCGATTATCATCTTCAGGATGTGGTTTGGTGCTCCGAGTGACGTCCAAACCTGTAGGGAGGACTTCAAGCATCCTCTGCGAAATGGTTTCTTGTCATTTTCGTGGATGCCTCCTTCTGTCTCCTTTGAGATTTCCTGACCGTGTGTTATTCCCTGCCCTTTTTCCTCTTGAAGAGAATTTGGAGCGTCTCTAAGGCCTCGATTGCTTTCCGCAGTGGGTCGTTGCTGCCCTCTAAAAAACTGGTTCGGTTTCGATGAGGTGCTGGGTTGAGGGCACTGGGTCTTCACTGACAATTTGTCGGTGGTCCCCACTCTAGAGAAAAAAGACGTGAGAAACAAGTGTTCGGTACTCGGCGGGAATTTGTTTAACCCCTCTCACATGCTCTTCCTTAACATGCCCTAGCACAGCTTTCCTGCGGAACTGGAGGGCCTCTGTCCGCCTCCCCCATACCGTCTGGAGGATGTCTTCCGAGACTTTCTGGTATGGCGAGTCCAGAGCGAACAGCGTTTTGACCTTTTCGAAAAGGGCTTTCCTCGCCAAGGTCGTGTCGCTCCGGGCTCCCCAGTTGACCAAGGTCTGAAGCCCAGACTGGAACTCCTCTTTCTGGATGAGGAGGGCGTGGGACATGGCTGCAAACGACCGCTCGCCTGAATAGGGGAGCTTACGTCGCACTGGCGAAGTTCATCGTTCACTGCCAGGTCGACGAACGCCGGTTCTGCCAGGTACTTTTTCTGTACCTCGGCGTACCTTACTCCGGCCCAGTTTTCACTGTCGAAGTGCTGGAGCCTTTGGAGCGCTTCGACCCTGTTGCTCTTGGCCTTGGGGTGAGCTGGTTCTTCCACCGTTGTGGCAGCTTCCTGGAAGCTCAGCAGTAGCTCTTCCTGGGCCTCCTCATTCTCTTCCAGTCCCGAAGGTTGTTAGAGGAAGTTGCTGGAAGAGTTTCCTGCCGCCGATTCAACGAGATTTCCCATAGAACTGGCGGGCCAGTCACCGAAAACTGCGTTCGTCAGCATCACGATGTGGGAAACCAGATAATCTATCCTTGGGTCCAAGACAACCCTCAGCCGTTTCTGACGCCGCGGCGGTGAACCTGATTCCGAAGTGTCATATCCGCGTTTTAGTGACGCATCACCTGAATCCTGTGAGATTTCGTCGAGAGGTTGCCCTTTATTGTTATCACAACTCATAACATTGATTTTGATGTTATATAAAGTAAAAACTCCGTTAAAATAACGAAAAACGTTTTTCGTAAATATGACAGCGTGGCATAACCAACAAAAATACGTATGCGAACTTTTAACCACCACAATATCACCTGTTTTAGTTTTTAATTGTTCACAAGGACACAAGATGGTTAAATAACACTCTTTTAAATGTTTTTAGGAATATTGTCAATTTCACTCAAATTTTCGAAGGAAAAATCAACTGACATGTGACCACAAGGGGAAAATGACGCTTTATGAAAAATTGCGACCGGGTTATGGGGAAACTGGAAATGGGGAAAAAGCGACCATAGAGTAGAAAGTGCCTAAAGTGTAAAAAAGTGCAAATCAAAGACCCAGGAATAGACTAAAAAACCACATAAAAGGGGAAAAGTGATTGTTTCTCTCATAATATGGACTCCAGACATCTCTCAGAACACATAATAAGACTTTTGGGGGCCCTCAGGCCGCGGGGGCCCTGGTTCGGTCGCACCGCTCGAACCGCCCTAATTCCGGGCCTGGTTCTACTGTACTTTAAACAAAAAAATAAATCAATTTGTAAGTCAAGATATGTTTTGGTAAAACTGCAAAAGTATTAGTAGATTGATAACACAGCTGCATCTTGTAGTAAGAGAGACTGAATTGCTACCAGAAGAAAGTGTGGATTGTCATCAGTCGTGAAGTGGGATGTCTTTGCGGCGATAAGCTTCTGTGTCAATCCTTGTCATGTTAAGGGCTTCAGTTTTTTGGAAATCCACAGTTTTATAAATGGTCGGTGAACCAGCTGCTGATCTAGACCTTACACTCGAGGCAGAAGACTCCTGAAAAACATAAAAAATCACAATATTGAAAGATGTTCACAATACAAATAACCTAAGTCGGAAAGTGAAGATAAGAGGTTCCCAAAGGGGATATCTAAAGCTCAAGGAAATTTGAATACAATGGTCTATCAGTAATCCAGTTTATATCGGATCACACCACAATTTCCTTACCAACAACACCGTATTACTGGATATCACTAATAATGATGCAAAAAAAAATGGTTACAGTAAATGAAGCCGAGTACAGAGCCCGATTATAATTTAGGGAGGGATTGCTTTACTAATAAAAAATATTTTGTATTCCATTTATTGTCTCCAAGTCAAATATTCTTCTTGATATTCAGAAATTAGATCTTATGTATTTCTATCTAGCAGATTGAATGTAGTATTTCTTGTAGGATATTTATAGGATGGTAAACTAAAACGCCAGCTGTTGTAGAGTTATTATCCTATGATGTGAGTGGAATAAGCTTGAGCACGTAATGTAAACGGATAAAATGTTATCTATAGACTATCTTTATAAATTTTTGACAATTATATTAATTTTAAAACTAAACAAATTTCAAAACTTAATTTAACTCGGATATTTCACGAACCGTTTATAGAGAGAACTTACATCATTCTCGACGTTTCGTCGGCGACATAGCCAACGTCTTCAGGGATGTTCTCCTGAAGACGTTGGCTACTTCGCCGACGAAACGTCGAGAATGATGTAAGTTCTCTCTAAACGGTTCGTGAAATATCCGAGTTAAATTAAGTTTTAAAATTTGTTTAGTTTTAAAATTAATATAATTGTCAAAATGTCAAACGACCGTAATTCTAACTTAAATCTATATAAAATGTTATATATAATATAGGTCTTGCTTGAGAATTGGCGCTTTGTAGCGCCAACGATCAAGCTCGTAAAAAGGTCGATAGCTCAATTGGTAGAATGCTTGCATTCCATGCATGAGAGCAAGGGTTCGATCTCAAAGGTTTACTAAGCCTTCACAAGAAATGAGAACCAGCCCCCCCGGGAGTTGGGAAACCCCCACTTCAAATGAAAATGGTTGGTGTGAGGCCGGCCCCCTTACCTGTAAAAATAAATAGGTCCCGAAGCACTACATTCGACCCCTTTGGGGAAACGCAGGCAAGAAGTTACACTATATGTGTAGCTTAGTTGCGTTTTATAGACAAACTCCATATTGATTCTAAAGTAAATTTTGACAAAATTATTTATGGAAGCAAGTTAACTTACTCTGAAGATGGATGGAGAAGAAGTTATATTAGCTTGACTTACCAAGTAAGAAGAGTCCAAGTCAACATATTGCAGTTTAAACACAGTGCTATCTTCTCTCCTGGGATAGTCCTAGAAAACAGGAAAATACACAAAAAAACTATCATTGTAATAAAGAACTATTAGCTGCTATAAAATAATAAGTAGTATTATGTGTATTAATTTACCATTCCATGACGACTTTTGGACCTCCCGGGTTTCAAATTTCGGTTCACCTCTGGACCATATGGTATATTCCGGTACTGAAAAAAACACAAGTACTGCAATTCCTTTCTTACATTATAAGACTGAAATTAAGTCAGATGTACGAGAGAATCAACTGATCAATATGTTTTTCTTTGAATGGAGGATATCAATGTAACAGGTTACAGAATTTTAAGGTGTATTGAATGCAATGGATAACAAAACGAAAAACAAATTGAAGGTATAATAAAAATAAATATTTGGACCAAATCATTATTAGATCAGGCATTACGGTTGAATATGACTAGTTTCATAAAACTTCTTTTTCTACTCCTATTTAATAATCACTCAGTACAAAACGTATAACGATATCACAAGGCCATATATTTTTATAGCCTGTTGTTTAATGGCCATTACGCAATAGTTAAACTGTGTTGAAATGGAAACATTTTTTAATTACATTTTTTCACGAGTCAACATCATTCTTGTATGGGACCGCCGTTATTAGCAACCAATAACAAACTGTTTGTTTGTTGTTTCCCTAGCAACCACATGCGGACGTCAGCCATAGAACATGTGTGGTAGAAATATTTTCATCTTTGTGACAGTTTTTTTTTACTTTATGAAAATAAACAATCATAAAAGAGAATACAGCAATATGTAGGAAAATTTGTCAACATCAAAATAACTAACAGAAGCAATAAAATAATTATTATTCGTGAAATCAAATAAAAAATATGAAATATGTTAAAGAACTGACAAAATTTGTCAATCGAAATACTTGAAATTGTATTTTTTTTTCTAAAAAAATCAGAAGGTATTAAAGGAAAAGAATCAGATATTTTCACTTCAACAAATAAAAATGTTGGTAAGAGTGATATCAAATACGAAATTTACAAGTTAATCATTACTCACCTCATTTGTGGCAGGATTAAAATCTCTAGATTTTGATCTAAAATGCTGCCCTCTAGTGTCAGCCGTGTTGGCATACGTCTGCATGGATCTTACCTGTTATAAAATAAGACAATTTATAGTTACTAAGATAACACTATGGTTGCTTAGTAAAAAACATTGGTGCATGGTGGATTCATCAATATTTTTTTATTAAATTATACTATCAGAGACAGGTATTCCTACTTCATCCTTGTACCAACTATTTATATTGGAAGTGGAGGTTCCTCATTGTTCATTTGTGAAATAACTAAGCATGGTCTCAGCGAACTTTAAAAAAAATCAAAACTCAAACTCAGGCTCGCCACACAGAGTCAGGATGAGATGGGAGTCACAGGACTTACAACCAGTCTCTGGTTATTTAAGGATCCTTTCGTCATGAAAACGTTCCAAATTCCTCCCAGCTCATCCTTCCTCCCAATATGTAAATCTGATTACATTGCATGCCTAGAGGTGTCTTGGCTCTCTGATCTTCATAACCAAATTAAAAGTTTTATGATCCCAAGATGGACAAGATCTTGTTTCCCGTAAGGGCTGAATAAATTTTGACAAATTCAGGATCTTATTCTAATATTTAACTTTAAAATCAATTGTAACATAAAAAAATAGGCTGATTTATTTGGTGAGCGCTGTTTTTGTGTGTATCACACCTCAAGAGCCCTCTGCGAGCTTGGTCGTCGCTGTAGAAAGCGCCGATTCTCAAGCAAGACCCAGTTGCTGTAAGGCTGGATGGACCTTTTGATGACTGGTCTTTGGTAAAGGTATATCAATTTTTCAACCCAGCGAAGAGCAAATTTGAAAATATAAATGTTTTTTTTTTGGGCTCTGCCGGGATTCGAAACCACAACCTTCCATTTACGAGTCCGAAGTGTTACCACTGGACTACGGACTGGTCACACAAACATTGAGTGATTTTAAATCCAAGCTGTAAAAAGTACAAAGGAACTCCAATCATTCAAACTGATCATCCAACTTGCTGATTACCCAAAATCCTAAAAAAAATAAGGAGTTGTACTGACATTTGTAAAATAATGATTTCGTCTACGCGCACCATTATCATTCCCTCTGCAAGACTGGCGTAGACGCAGTACAAACAATATTGGGACCATGAAATACCATCTCATAGCACAGTTCTATTGCTGTTAATTTAAAATTATAGAGTAATCGGAAATTATAAGCAAATACATTGATCTGAATGGAGTTCAACCCCAATCGATTTGAATAATTAGCGAACATTGAAATCTCAATACAAGGAACATCTAATGGCGTCTGCTATGATGAAATATCCTCACTTATACCCCCTCCTCTCGTCACAACAAGGGCAACTCGTAGAACGGCTCACATCCAACCATTTGTAGTCAATATCAAAACTATGAAAACTTGATTTTTCATGACTCATTTCTTTGCCAAACTGCTAGCTTATGTAATGTGTTACCGGTATCTGTGTCTCCATCCCAATTTAACCTTGCCCTTTTCAAATCCAATATCAATCGCCATTTCTTCTTAGTGTCTCAAAACAAAGCAACGCAACACAACACACCACAGCACTGGGCAGCTAATGGCCCTGCAATCGGACAATGACATCAACTGCCACATCATCAACACCTCTGCGGCACCATAACAAGTGTCATAGACCCCTAGAGTCTCTTGAATCTAGGGAGTCTCCCGCACAGGGTTTCTTAAAAAAAAAAACTTCATAACATATTCGGGGGAGAGGGTGCCCGTTAAATCCGGATTAAAAAGTTTAACATGAGAGAAAAGAATAACATGTATTTTTTTTTTATTTGCATGAATCTTCAGCGTGCTTAGTTGAAACCTACGCGATATAAAATCAGGGAATCTCCTAATATACTATCCATCCAGATAGGTGCAGTCGTTCAGGATGGAATTTTGTGTAAAATTCTATTGCCAGATATATGATGTAATTATCATGGCTACTAACAATTGTCTAGATGTGGCAATACTTTATAATTAACATTATATTTCTTAACATTTGGCCAGATTTTTTGTCCGTTATACCTGAAATATATACCATATATTTCCGTTTACCGTTATACCATAGAAATGGCGGTTGATCTGTAATGTTGGCGGCTAGGGCTTATTAAAATGATTTTTTTTTTATGTTTTAAGTTTTTGATGTCCATGTTTATTATTATTTATTGATTTAAAAATGTAATTTGTCGTGTATGTTCCTTGACTTATAGGTTGGTATGCGGCTGACCACCCATGCTGTAAAAATGGTTCACTTTGCCAATGTCACCCCTGTTACAGGGAAGGACAGCAAGAGTTGCAGGGTGTATGTCCATTTGAGATTGGTTTTTATGTTGTAGGCTCACATGAGGCACGTGCAAGCGCGAACTTGTACGTGTCTGGTTGTGGGAATGCATGTAATGTAAATCTCCAATGTAACATATCTTTGCAACTTAGATTAGATTAGATACCTGAAGTTTGTTGAATAGAGGTTTTACTGTCCTTCTATTCTGTAAAGTAAAGAAAGATATTTTGAGATTGTACTTACTGATTGACTGTTTGAGGGCATATGAAATTTGAAATCTGGGTCAGTTGGTTCATTGATGCGGGGACCAGCGTAGGATTCCCTGAAATAAAATGAATAAAAAATGCATTCACAAATTACATTAGAGGGGTGTTTTTAAGGCTTTCAAAATCAGCTTATGATGCTGGAGATTATTTTCCCGGCCTAAAATGAAATAGAACATAGTTACCGACCCCTATAATTTCAAATAATAAATTTGTCAAGCGATATATATATCCAAGCCTTGCAAGACATATCGCTTAAAAAACTATAAAAGGACAACAGGGATGCTTATACATTTACTCAGTGACATATCTTTGAAGCAGTAACACACAGATTTGTAGTTACAATAGATGGTTTGGACATGTAGAAAGAATGGATGATAAAAGATTTGCAAAGTGTATATACAGAGGAAATGTGAAAAGGAAAAGAGGAAAGGGAAGACCGAGAAAAGTATGGCTGGATCAGATTGGTGAAATAATGAAAGAATGGGACATACAAAGCAAATTTTACAGAAGAAAATGTATGAAAAAGGTGATGGATATGAATGAATTGAAAAAGGTATGCAAGGATAGGAAAAAATGGAGGCAAACCCGCAGAGGTCCTGGCCACCCCTAGCGACAGAGTTACAGTTACAGTTTGTTACAAAATGATGGAGTACCGTCAAGACCCAAGAGAAGAATATCCAGATAGAAATTTTAGAGGGTTGAGCTTAACATGTAAGCAATGATCCAAAAGGTATAAAAACATGTTTTCAAAAATTTGGCACGCACAAACTATGAGATACAAATAGGAACCAAGTTGGGTTCATAAATTTTGCATGAATATCAATAATAAAGAAATTCACCACGATTTACCTTAATACCAAAGAACTGACTGATGTTCACTGTATATCATTCATAAATTTAAATAATATAAGCAAGGTAAATGAACCATAAAATTCAATAACAATAGTGATATTCTTAGGAACTAGTGATAAGCTGGTATGAGGCTGGCTTCCATGCTGCTAAGATTGATTCATCCCTGCAAATGTCACCCCTCTTACAGGGAAAGGGTTTTTGTTTTGTTTTGTATGTAAACATGAATTTATACCTGTCTGCTTGTGTGAATCTTAAATAATATATTTTTGCAACTTCTTGATAGATTGAAAAAAGGTATAACCACTACGCGCAGAGTACTAAACTAAGGGTGTCCAGAAGCGCTATTCTGCTAAATTCCTTACGACCTTAGGCGACGAGCTGGCGATTTGTGTCCAAAAATAAGGTGTACTGTGATTTTTTATATATGGAGTTCTTTCGCAAGCGCTAGAACTCCAGACTTGTATAGATATCTAAAGTGTAAGGAATTTAGCAGAATAGAGCTTCAGGATTCTAGCTTTATGTCAAATACTTTTTCGGTTTTAAGGTTTTCGCTGATGAATGGATTATTTTTTCTAGTTGATCTAGCCAATAATGCAATCAAGGTTAAACTGGATAGAGAAATCTTTCACTGATTTTGCCACTTCATTGGTAAGAAGATGCAATACGCGCACCAACATTGAGCTAACTACGCGCACTAACATAGAGCTGATTACGCGCAAAACAACAGACCACAGTCAAGACATGAGAGATCATTATCTAGCATCGAAAGCTGGGCGTGAAAGCCAAAATACATCCATAACTACATAGGTTCACAATACTATGGAGTTATACATACTTGTGTGGTAATTCTCGTACAAGATGAGACGGTTTGGGTGGTCGTGGTGGAACAGCAGCACCTGTAAAACAGTCAAACACATTATGGTACTTGTTTTTGGAGTTTCACTACTATCAAAGATAAGACTAGTTTTTTTTGGGATTATTTAAATTACATAACATTAGGAAGATCAAAACTGAGACAGGAAGATAGTGAAAAGATTTTTTCACAGTTTTATGAACAGTAAATTAAAAGATGATGTCTGGGAGCAGGGAATGTTTGTGGAAAAGTTAGTGGAACAAAGAAAGTGGAAGGGCCCACTGCTTTGAGCTATGGCACCATCAAATGTTGAAATAGTGTTATTGAAATAGAAACAAAAGTAGTCCTTAATGACGATGAAAGAACTCAATGTGGATATTGCACAAAGGTAAAAATGAGAGAATGCTTGTAATTACCTGAGACAATCTTTCTATCGCTAACAGCGACATTGTCAAAGTGTTTGATCATATTCAAGGTTGCTGCTTGATGTCTTCTCATGTGATCTAAAAAGGAATGTTTTTTTTAAATGTAAGGCGACATAAAATAGTTATTTATGCCACTGCCAAGTAATGATAGTCTTTTTAACACGAGTGCTAGTTTGTGCCATGAGGCGCAGCCGAATGGCACAATAGAAAGCACGAGTGTTACAAAGACTAATTACGTGCAGTGGCATACAATACTTTTTCTACGACCATGAGAGAATTAACAAAATAGTGAATAATAGTCATTATAATGTACTCGTCCATTTGAAGTAATTAAAACCTTACCTTTGTCAAAACGTGTGATTTATCATTCCCTTCGATTATCTAATCTAACCTAAGTTGTAAAAATAAATTATATTTAGGTTTCATATTAAATTCATGCCCACAAGCCGACACATATGTATAAGGTCGCGCTTTTACATCCTGCATATAAGCTTAAACATTCAAACCCAAAACTCAAATAAACATATGCCCTGCAGTTGTATTGGCAGGTGAACCAAATTTGTACAGCATAGGTGATCAACCTCATACTCACCTATTAACCAAGTAACTTTTTGAGTTTGTTTATTTTTTGCGGTGAAATTTTTTGTATTGTTTTCCTTTCAAGCCTTTTATTTTCCATTGAAAAAAGGAGAGCTTTATTTGGAGCAATCCGATAAATAAATTCAATAAATTTTAGCACTATAAACAATTTTTATTTGACTCTACACATAAAATATACTTATTTATTTTCATCTGAACAGGGCTGAAAGTCTCATCACCACGGTAATTCCTACCTACCGAATATCACTAATATTGTATGAAGCCTAATCAGCTGATCGCTTGCGGCCATCTTGGATTGACAGGTCTTCATACCCCCATACAAGGTTGACATTTGAAATTAAAAAATGGTTCCAATTCTGACAATGCGCATGCGCACATGTTCATTTTAACACGGTTACCGGTTGCATAATGTAACATTATGCAAAGGGTGTAGAAATGTATGGCATTGTGATTGCGTTAGCCGTTTTGTAATTAGTAAATAACCAAATGGGAGTAGAAAAAGGAAATATTTGATACTTACAAGACAAAATGACAGAGGCGATTGTGGAGCTTTATTTATTATTTGGTATGGAAAAAAACTTTCAAGCATTTTCAGTTGTAACTAACATAATAGGGGAGTTTTACCTACCATTAAAACTCTTATTATGTTTCTATAGATGTCTGGAGTCCATATTATGAGAGAAACAATCACTTTTCCCCTTTTATGTGGTTTTTTAGTCTATTCCTGGGTCTTTGATTTGCACTTTTTTACACTTTAGGCACTTTTCTACTCTATGGTCGCTTTTTCCAGTTTCCCCATAACCCGGTCGCCATTTATCATAAAGCTCATAATACACCAGGTAGGGATTACCTGGACTCCAGACATCTATAGAAACATAATAGGGGAGTTTTACCTACCATTAAAACTCTTATTATGTTTCTATAGATGTCTGGAGTCCATATTATGAGAGAAACAATCACTTTTCCCCTTTTATGTGGTTTTTTAGTCTATTCCTGGGTCTTTGATTTGCACTTTTTTTACACTTTAGGCACTTTCTACTCTATGGTCGCTTTTTCCCCATTTCCTGTTCCCTATTTCCAGTTTCCCCATAACCCGGTCGCAATTTTTCATAAAGCTCATAATACACCAGGTAGGGGTTACCTGGACTCCAGACATCTATAGAAACATAATAAGAGTTTTAATGGTAGGTAAAACTCCCCTATTATGTGTTCTGAGAGATGTCTGGAGTCCATATTATGAGAGATCTGTCTATTATCTCCTGGTGACCGGGGACGTCTTTATTTGATATTAACTGGTTGAAATAGGGAAAGATCTTCTGGAGCTGTATGTTTCAACATCTCTTTCTGATAGTATTTTCTGAAAGTGTTTTCCTTTTTCCAGTTGCCTCTTTCCAGTATGTTATCTATTGGATTAAGTGATGCGACCGCTGAACGTGTGCTGCCGGGAGTGGCCTCTACTCCTGCTGATTTTAGCGTGTTCTTTACCCATCCTCCTATGATTGTTCTTGCAGCTGCCTTCACTTGTACTCGGGTGCTGATGAACAGGTTATAAAGATTTTGTCCTGATCTCCTTTCGCGTGATAGTTCAATCAGCTTCCTTATCCAGAAGACTGGGTTGACGTTGTGTTCCTTGGATTCCAGAAGTCTCCGATTAGATTGTCGGTGTTTGAGGGTATCTGTTTTTGATCTAAAGAATGGAATTAACACAATTGATGTGCCTTCGTCGAGAATGTTTCCTTCTGTGATATTTAGCAAGGTCAGATCGTGTACTCTTCTTCCTGAAGATAACAGAAGTAAGATTGCCGTTCTACACGCAACTTCATAGAGAGAATCTGATCGAGGAGTGTTCCTGACTAGCCAGTCTCTCACTATCTGCCGATTCCACACAGGGGACTTAGGAGGGTTGATCTTTACCATTGCTAGTGCTTTTAATGTTTTTAAATTTAATTTCACTAGGAAATCTGAGCTGAGATTATTTTCCATCATTGCGTTGCAGAAGGTTACGATGGCTGACTTGTGTACCAGCATAGTCCTGTATGATAGTTTTTCGTTAATGAACAGTTGCGCTAGATACCTTGCCAATTGATTAGGAGATGGTGTGTTGGGATGGGTATTATTCGCCAGTATCCAGCGGCACCATCTTTGCCAAGCAGGTTTATATGTGTTGAGTGGGGAAGCTCGCCATCCTGACAGGAACAGTCTTTTCTCTTCCGCGTTCCAGGAATTTAAGATACTGTCCCCAGTCCCAATTTTCCACACTTCCATTTCCAGATCCTGAATCCTGGGTGGTGGATTGCCTGTTGATGTGTTGATTAGTACTGACACCAGGTTCGGTATTTGCATCGGAGGTACGAGTGATCGACGAATTAAGTCTGGACGCCAGAAGACCCTCTGCCACCTCGGGACCACGAGTAGGTAAGTTCCGGTCGCCCCGTTTAGGTGCCTCAGGATCCTCGGTATAAGGTTTGGCGGAGGAAATATCCGACCCACATTGTAGAGCCAGTGCCGACTGAAGGCGTTTTGAAAGATTGCGCATGAGTCTGTGGAGTCTCTGGACACGTAAGTTGAACTCATGTGTGCCATGGTGGATGCGAACAGGTCTATATCTGGTACTCCGAAATGATTGAAAATGGCCTTCGTTGCTGTTGGTAAGAGATGCCACTCTGGAGGGGATCTTCCTCTTGATAGGTGATCCGCGTCTCCGTATCTTCCCGGTAGGTACTGCGCTGTTAGCGAGATTTCCCATTGGTCTGCCAGAGTCAACAGATCTCGAGTAAGATTTAGGAGTGTTTTGGATCTGGTGCCCCCTTCCTTGCGGATGTAGGCGACTACTGTCGTGTTGTCTGATTGTACCAGAATTTCGGAGCCGGAAAGGTCGTGCGCTGTGCGTTGCAGGGTTGCAAAAACAGCGAACAACTCTTTTCGGTTGGAGTGCTACTTCTTTTGTTGAACGGTCCACTGTCCTGACAGCATCAAGTCGTCCAGAGTTGCTCCCCAAGCTAAGTCTGACGCATCTGTTGTCAAGAAATGTCCGAAGGTTTCCCTGTGGATGGAACTTGATTCGTTCGCATTCCCTATCCACCACTCTATTTCTTGTAAGCTGTCCTCGGTCATTTGTATGGACCCTCTTGGTGACAGGTGCTTCAGTGGCTTGCTCGCTATCTGCAATTGTCTGCAGTGGAGGCGACCATGAAGCTGGCAAAGTTTAGTCTTCCTAGGAGACTTTCCGCCAGTTTTAAGGACCATTTTCGAGAAGTCAGTATTGCTCGAAGTGAGTGGCACAATGCCTCTTGCTTCCGGTAAGAAAGACCTACTTGGTGACAGGTGCTTCAGTGGCCTGCTCGCTATCTGCAATTGTCTGCAGTGGAGGCGACCATGAAGCTGGCAAAGTTTAGTCTTCCTAGGAGACTTTCCGCCAGTTTTAAGGACCATTTTCGAGAAGTCAGTATTGCTCGAAGTGAGTGGCACAATGCCTCTTGCTTCCGGTAAGAAAGACCTACTTGGTGACAGGTGCTTCAGTGGCCTGCTCGCTATCTGCAATTGTCTGCAGTGGAGGCGACCATGAAGCTGGCAAAGTTTAGTCTTCCTGGGAGACTTTCCGCCAGTTTTAAGGACCATTTTCGAGAAGTCAGTATTGCTCGAAGTGAGTGGCACAATGCCTCTTGCTTCCGGTAAGAAAGGAATTTGCAATTGTTGTGCGTGTCCCAAACGATTCCCAAGTACTCTAATTGTTGAGTGGGGAAGAGCACTGACTTCTGGAGATTTACATACCACCCCAGAGATTGTAGGATATCTACTGCTAGATGCGATTGTCGACAAAGATCGTCCTTGGATTGGCTCGCAAGGAGGAAGTCGTCGAGATAAACGATTGTCCGAATACCTCGTCGCCTCAGTAGTTGGGCTACCCAATTTGTAAGGGTTGCAAACATTCTGGGGGCAGATGAAAGGCCAAAGGGCAGACTTGTCATCTGAAGTAATTCTCCTCGATAGACCAGTCGCAAAAATCTCCAATGTTTCTGTGCACTTGGGAGATGAAAGAAGGCTTGCGATAGGTCTATTTTCGACAACCAATTGTTTGGCTGCAGAAACTCTGGCACTTTGTAGTGGCTATGAGTTTGAACGGAACCGGGCCCAGGAAGAAGTTTAACGATTTCAGGTTGAAAATCATTCTCGAGGAACGGTCCGATTTGGGTGTTAGGAACATTTTTGATAAGAAGCTGGGAGATGACTCCGCGGCCTCTATAACGCCGAATTCGGTCATTTCCTTTATTTGAGAGTCCATTTCGGGTGAAGGACTCGTCTGGTATAGCATTAAGGTCTTTTTGTGTGGTAATATCAGAGGGGGAATTGAGATGAAAGGTATTCTTACTCCGATTATCATCTTCAGGATGTGGTTTGGTGCTCCGAGTGACGTCCAAACCTGTAGGGAGGACTTCAAGCATCCTCTGCGAAATGGTTTCTTGTCATTTTCGTGGATGCCTCCGTCTGTCTCCTTTGAGATTTCCTGACCGTGTGTTATTCCCTGCCCTTTTTCCTCTTGAAGAGAAATTTGGAGCGTCTCTAAGGCCTCGATTGCTTTCCGCAGTGGGTCGTTGCTGCCCTCTAAAAAACTGATTCCTTTTCTGTACTGGAACGTGCGGTTTCGATGAGGTGCTGGGTTGAGGGCACTGGGTCTTCACTGACAATTTGTCGGTGGTCCCCACTCTAGAGAAAAAAGACGTGAGACTGTCTTTGCCAAACAAGTGTTCGGTACTCGGCGGGAATTTGTTTAACCCCTCTCACATGCTCTTCCTTAACATGCCCTAGCACAGCTTTCCTGCGGAACTGGAGGGCCTCTGTCCGCCTCCCCCATACCGTCTGGAGGATGTCTTCCGAGACTTTCTGGTATGGCGAGTCCAGAGCGAACAGCGTTTTGACCTTTTCGAAAAGGGCTTTCCTCGCCAAGGTCGTGTCGCTCCGGGCTCCCCAGTTGACCAAGGTCTGAAGCCCAGACTGGAACTCCTCTTTCTGGATGAGGAGGGCGTGGGACATGGCTGCAAACGACCGCTCGCCTGAATAGGGGAGCTTACGTCGCACTGGCGAAGTTTATCGTTCACTGCCAGGTCGACGAACGCCGGTTCTGCCAGGTACTTTTTCTGTACCTTACTCCGGCCCAGTTTTCACTGTCGAAGTGCTGGAGCCTTTGGAGCGCTTCGACCCTGTTGCTCTTGGCCTTGGGGTGAGCTGGTTCTTCCACCGTTGTGGCGGCTTCCTGGAAGCTCAGCAGTAGCTCTTCCTGGGCCTCCTCATTCTCTTCCAGTCCCGAAGGTTGTTAGAGGAAGTTGCTGGAAGAGTTTCCTGCCGCCGATTCAACGAGATTTCCCATAGAACTGGCGGGCCAGTCACCGAAAACTGCGTTCGTCAGCATCACGATGTGGGAAACCAGATAATCTATCCTTGGGTCCAAGACAACCCTCAGCCGTTTCTGACGCCGCGGCGGTGAACCTGATTCCGAAGTGTCATATCCGCGTTTTAGTGACGCATCACCTGAATCCTGTGAGATTTCGTCGAGAGGTTGCCCTTTATTGTTATCACAACTCATAACATTGATTTTGATGTTATATAAAGTAAAAACTCCGTTAAAATAACGAAAAACGTTTTTCGTAAATATGACAGCGTGACATAACCAACAAAAATACGTATGCGAACTTTTAACCACCACAATATCACCTGTTTTAGTTTTTAATTGTTCACAAGGACACAAGATGGTAAAATAACACTCTTTTAAATGTTTTTGCCCAGGAATATTGTCAATTCACTCAAATTTTCGAAGGTAAAATCAACTGACATGTGACCACAAGGGGAAAATGACGCTTTATGAAAAATTGCGACCGGGTTATGGGGAAACTGGAAATAGGGAACAGGAAATGGGGAAAAAGCGACCATAGAGTAGAAAGTGCCTAAAGTGTAAAAAAGTGCAAATCAAAGACCCAGGAATAGACTAAAAAACCACATAAAAGGGGAAAAGTGATTGTTTCTCTCATAATATGGACTCCAGACATCTCTCAGAACACATAATAAGAGTTTTAATGGTAGGTAAAACTCCCCTATTATGTGTTCTGAAGAGATGTCTGGAGTCCATATTATGAGAGATCTGTCTATTATCTCCTGGTGACCGGGGACGTCTTTATTTGATATTAACTGGTTGAAATAGACTCGCCAGGGAGGGATCTTCTGGAGCTTTATGTTTCAACATCTCTTTCTGATAGTATTTTCTGAAGGTGTTTTCCTTTTTCCAGTATGTTATCTATTGGGTAGTTCTCCAGCCAATTAAGTGATGCGACCGCTGAACGTGTGCTGCCGGGAGTGGCCTCTACTCCTGCTGATTTTAGCGTGTTCTTTACCCATCCTCCTATGATTGTTCTTGTAGCTGCCTTCACTTGACCTCGGGTGCTGATGAACAGGTTATAAATATTTTGTCCTGATCTCCTTTCGCGTGATAGTTTAATCAGCTTCCTTATCCAGAAGACTGGGTTGACGTTGTGTTCCTTGGATTCCAGAAGTGTATCTGTTTTTGATCCAACAAATGGAATTAACACAATTGATGTGCCTTCGCCTAGAATGTTTCGTTCTGTGATATTTAGCAAGGTCAGATTGTGTACTCTTCTTCCTGAAGATAACAGAAGTAAGATTGCTGTTCTACACGCAACTTCATAGAGAGAATCTGAACGAGGAGTGTTCCTGACTAGCCAGTCTTTCACTATCTGCGGATTCCACACAGGGAACTTAGGAGGGTTGATCCTTACCATTGCTATGGCTTTTGCTGTATGTTTCACTAGGAAATCTGAGCGGAGATTCTTTTCCATCATTGGGTGGCAGAAGGTTACGATGGCTGACTTGTGTACCAGTATAGTCCTGTATGACAGTTTTTTGTTAATGAACAGTTGCGCTAGATACCTTGCCAATTGATTAGGAGATGATGTGTTGGGATGGGTATTATTCGCTAGTATCCAGAGGCACCATCTTTGCCAAGCAGGTTTATATGTGTTGAGTGTGGAAGCTAGCCATCCTGACAGGAGCAGTCTTTTCTCTTCCGCGTTTTGAAAGATTGCGCATGAGTCTGTGGAGTCTCTGGATACGTAAGTTGAACTCATGTGTCCGTCATGGATGCGAACAGGTCTATATCTGGTACTCCGAAATGATTGAAAATGGCCTTCGTTGCTGTTGATACGAGATGCCCCTCTGGAGGGGATCTTCCTCTTGATAGGTGATCCGCGTCTCCGTTGTATCTTCCCGGTAGGTACTGCGCTGTTAGCGAGATTTCCCATTGGCCTGCCAGAGTCAACAGATCTCGGGTAAGATTTAGGAGTGTTTTGGATCTGGTGCTCCCTTCCTTGCGGATGTAGGCGACTACTGTCTTGTTGTCTGATTGTACCAGAATTTCGGAGCCGGAAAGGTCGTGCGCTGTGCGTTGCAGGGTTGTGAAAACAGCAAACAACTCTTTTCGATTGGAGTGCCGCTTCTTTTGTTTGAACGGTCCACTGTCCTGACAGCATCAAGTCGTCCAGAGTTGCTCCCCAAGCTTAGTCTGACGCATCTGTTGTCAAGAAACGTTCGCAGGTTTCCCTGTGGATGGAACTTGATTCGTTCGCATTCCCTATCCCCCACTCTATTACCCAATTTGTGAGGGTTGCAAACGTTCTGGGGGCAGATGAAAGACCAAAGATGCGATTGCCGACAAAGATCGTCCTTGGATTGGTTCGCAAGGAGGAAGTCGTCGAGATAAACGATTGTCCGGATATCTCGTTGCAGCAGTAAGTAGTTGGGCTACCCAATTTGTGAGGGTTGCAAACATTCTGGGGGCAGATGAAAGGCCAAAGGGCAGACTTGTCATCTGAAGTAATTCTCCTCGATAGACCAGTCGCAAAAATCTCCGATGTTTCTGTGCTATTGGGAGATGAAAGTAAGCTTGCGATAGGTCTATTTTCGACAACCAATCGTTTGGCTGCAGAAACTCTGACACTTTGTAGTGGCTTATGAGTTTGAATGGAGCCGGGTCTAGGAAGAAGTTTAACGATTTCAGGTTGAAAATCATTCTCGAGGAACCGTGTTAGGAACATTTTTGATTAGAAGCTGGGAGATGACTCCGCTGCCTCTAAAACGCCGGATTCGGTCATTTCCTTTATTTGAGAGTTCATTTCGGCTGAAGGACTCGTCTGGT
The DNA here is from genome assembly GCA_951799405.1 of Agapetus fuscipes. Classification (NCBI taxonomy): domain Eukaryota; kingdom Metazoa; phylum Arthropoda; class Insecta; order Trichoptera; family Glossosomatidae; genus Agapetus; species Agapetus fuscipes. The sequence continues at coordinate 9,666,135 of OX637332.1, forward strand.
ATAGCATTAAGTGGCTCCCCGGCGGGGAATCGAACCCCGGTCTCCCACGTGACAGGCGGGGATACTTACCACTATACTACCGAGGACTTTTTGTGTGGTAATATCAGAGGGGGAATTGTAGATGAAAGGTATTCTTACTCCGATTATCATCTTCAGGATGTGGTTTGGTGCTCCGAGTGACGTCCAAACCTCTAGGGAGGACTTCAAGCATCCTCCGCGAAATGGTTTCTTGTCATTTTCGTGGATGCCTCCCTCTGCTTCCTTTGGGATTTCCCCTGTACTGGAACGTGCGGTTTCGATGAGGTGCTGGGTTGAGAGCACCGGGTCTTCGCTGACAATTTGTCGGTGGTCCCCGCTTTAGAGAGAAAAGACGTGAGACTGTCTTTGCCATACAAGTGTTCGGTACTCGGCGGGAATTTGTTTAACCCCTCTCTCACATGCTCTTCCTTAACTTGCCCCAGCACAGCTTTCCTGCGGAACTGGAGGGCCTTTGTCCGCCTTCCACATACCATCGAGATTTCCTTGTTTAGTGAGTCCAGAGCGAACAGCGTTTTGACCTTTTCGAAAAAGGCTTTCTTAACCAAGGTCGTGTCGCTCCGGGCTCCCCAGTTGACCAAGGCCTGAAGCCCAGACTGGAACTCCTCTTTCTGGATGAGGAGGGCGTGGGACATGGCTGCAAACGACCGCTCGAGTAAAGCCTGAATAGGGGAGCTTGCGTGGCACTGGCGAAGTTCATAGTTCACTGCCAGGTCGACGAACGCCGGTTCTGCCAGGTACTTTTTCTGTACCTCGGCGTACCTTACTCCGGCCCAGTTTTCACTGTCGAAGTGCTGGAGCTTTTGGAGCGCTTCGACCCAGTTGCTCTTCGCCTTGGGGTGAGCTGGTTCTTTCGCCATTGTGGCCGCCTCCTGGAAGCTCAGCAGTAAGTGGAAGCTTCTTTCTTCGAAGCACTGCTGCAAACTCTTCCAGCAGTGCTGGAAGAGTTTCCTGCCGCCGATTCAACGGGATTTCCTGTAGAACTGGCGGGCCGGTCGCCGAAAACTGCTGGGAAACTGAGTAAGTAAAAACTCCGTTAAAATAACGAAAAACGTTTTTCGTAAATGCGTGGCATAACCTACAAAAATAGGAATATTACATATTACATTATAAATATTACTTTTAAACACCACAATTTCACCTGTTTTAGTTTTTAATTGTTCACAAGGACACAGGATGGTAAAATAACACTTTTTTAAATGTTTTTGCCCAGGAATATTGTCAATTCACTCAAATTTTCGAAGGTGAATTCAACTGACATGTCACCACAAGGGAAAAATGACGCTTTATGATAAATGGCGACCGGGTTATGGGGAAACTGGAAAAAGCGACCATAGAGTAGAAAAGTGCCTAAAGTGTAAAAAAGTGCAAATCAAAGACCCAGGAATAGACTAAAAAACCACATAAAAGGGGAAAAGTGATTGTTTCTCTCATAATATGGACTCCAGACATCTCTTCAGAACACATAATAAGTTTTTTATTGTTTTTATGGATCAACCACTCATCCTGTATAAATTTTAGTTACTCTGATTTTATAAATAATAATCTTATGTATTTGAAAATATCACAAAATGAGACATCATAATTTATTCTTCTAGAACACAATAGTTGTACGTAACTATAGAGTCAGACTCTCATCTGTTTTAATTATGTGTTGTTTTACTTTGTCATTGTCATACTTTGATTTGCATTCTTAACATACCATCTTTACTTTCGTCTTCTTCAAACACAGGCTCGTGATCATTGAGCCGTGCTGCATTTTCTATTTGTCGGTTCATGGCATCTCTATTGGTATACAGGACATTGTCGGTGACGCTTATAGACTTGGATGTCATCACAGAACTATCAGGGAACGTTGAACAAGCATCGCCTTCTGATTTACTCCTGTCCGTGTGCAACGAGAAACTAGGTTCTGCTAGATTGGGATCCTATAAAAAGACATGACATCCATAAATATATATTGTAATTATTATAAAATAGTTTGAAAAAGTATGGGAATACGTTTCGTCATTGTATCCTGTAAAATACACATATCCTATAATAGATTATTGCTACAATGATATAATACTGGATTATAGGATATGTGTGTTTTAAATGATGCAACAATTGACATAAAGAAATGTCTAAAGCATCTGCATATCGATGGTTAAAAGGATATTGGGCATAAGCGACAAAAACTAAATTGTTCAGGAGAGCACTTTAAAGTTTGAGATTGCAGAAAAATGGACATAACTTTTTTATTTTTTATCATATCAAATGATAACAGCTCTAGAATTAAAAAAATAAAGGCATTTATTGGCATTTCCATTAATGTGATTTTACGTTGTTTTACAAGAAAGTGTAATTTTTTGCTTGGGCATAAACAACAAAAAAGTCTTCGAAGAGCCATGGGAGTGAGCGCATTAGAAAGATGATTTTTTTTTAAGTAGGATAGCATTCATAACTCATTTTTGACCAAAACTTTGATTATACCCTATTTCCTTTTAACCGTCAATATGTTTTATCACAATATTTTGAACACATTTCTAATTTTGATGAGATGAAAATGAGACCTATTGATCATCTGTTTCCTCAATGAAGTGAAAAATTTGATTCTTGGTTGAAAAACCGAACATACAATAAAAGTGTGGCAATGAATTTTCAAAAGCTCATATTAAGGATAATTCTTACATAATAAATTTAATGGGAATATATGTATAATTAGTTATATCTAATCTAATCTAAGTTGCAAAGATATGTTACATTGGAGATTCACATTACATGCATTTCCACAACCAGACACGTACAAGTTCGCGCTTGCACATGCCTCATGTGAACCTACAACTAAAAAACCAAATCTCAAATGGACATACACCCTGCAACTCTTGCCGTCCTTCCCTGAAACAGAGGTGACATTGGCAAAGTGGACTATTTTTACAGCATGGGTGGTCAGCCGCATACCAACCTATAAGTCAAGGAACATACACGACAAATTACATTTTATAAATCAATAAATAATAATATCTATGGACAAAAAACAGAAAACAAATTCCAATTTAATAAACCCTAGCCGCCAACATTACAGATCAACCGCCATATAGTTAATATAAAACCAAATACTCTTACAAAATTTGACCCTCTTGCAAATTTGTGAAAATGTCTACCTTATATTCATGGCCATGAACGGCAAACTGGTGACTTTGAAAGAAAATGTTTTATTCACTCCAGAAAAATGTTAATTTAACAGATCTGTGTTTGTCTATTAAATGTCTAGAGCGTTTATTTAAGTAAATTTGAGTTTCAAATAAATTTACAACACATCTTTTACTGTACCAAACAAATGCTGCAAAGCAGTAAAAATGTCAATCATTGTGGCTTACGTGAAAAACATCCAATAAACCGGATAGTCAACACAAGCACACATATAATTTGAAGCAAAAAAATTTCAGACTGATTTTTTAAGATGATATTATAATTTAAAATAAGAATAATGAAAAATAAAAGATAGGTACTATTTTATGGTGTTTGTTGTGAACAAAATAAACATTTTATTCCTACAGTCTTAAGTTTACGTTCCCTTTTATCTCAACATCATCATCCTCAGCACTGTGTCCTGGCATGGGTTTTGATATCCTACAATAAACGTTACCAGCACTTTCTAAGATAAGTCATATATCCCTGAGTTTTAGAGGTCTTTTCCCTTATAGATCCTTTAGCGATTTTTTTGCTCTCTTATTTAAAATTTTCTCAACATCATCAAGATAAATTTTCCTTCTCCGACCATTGCTTCATTACTAAGAAGCATGACCACCTTGCTGGATTCCTTATGACCTTGAACTCTTCTACGCCATTGATTCCTAAGCTGAACCACTTTTAAAGCTCTAGTTTAAGGGATATCTCCTTCACCTGAGCCGTCTGCCGAGTTACAGATTAAGGTACAGCTCTTCAAGCTTCTAGACTTCTGGTAATCACTATTATTACAAGGTTATTTGAGAATCTAAATGCTATGAAATTAATGAGTGTAGGATTGGTCTTTGGCACACAGTTGGCAGTCCATCCACAACTCCCAGCTACTACAAGATTGTTACAATTTTGACCTCTTAGTCATCAAATGTGAACAATATTTCGCCAATGTGTTTTTTTGCCTACTGAGTGTTAGCTCAGGAATGTATATTGAATATAACACTTGTTTAATTTTAGGTTTTCACAGATATTATACATGTTGGTAGGTTTTTGGGTAATCCGTTGACTTACTATTTTCTAGCCGACGTTTCGGATCGGTATCACGATCCCTCATCAGGGCGGTCCTCCTGTATGTAAGGTTGGCCTTCGACTATATATATATAAGATAGTATATATATACTATATCTTATAAGTACACACATATAAGATATAGTGCTCAATGATACATAGGGCACTCTTATGTCATGCACATCTCACACTCTTTAAATGTTTCATTTCATAAACCATTCCGGGGACCTCTGATCTATCCTATTGCTTTCTCTGCTACAGTCCCACAATACCACCAGCCTCACGCAGCAGTATCACTTAATAAAGCCAACTTGCTCTGAATCCTTTTTTTCAAATTTTTAAATCAAATTTTTTATTCCTGTTTATCTAATCTATCTAATCTAAGTTGCAAAGATATGTCACATTGGGGATTCACATTATATGCATTCTCACAAGCAGACACATGCAAGTTAGCGCTTGCACATGCCGCATGTGAACCTACAACATAAAAACCCAAATCTCAAATGGACATACACCCTGCAACTCTTGCCGTCCTTCCCTGAAACAGGGGTGACATTGGCAAAGTGAACCATTTTTTACAGCATGGGTGGTCAGCCGCATACCAACCTATAAGTCAAGGAACAAGAAAAAAAAGGATTCAACAAATTAAAATTCAAATGGATGAAATGGATAAAATTCACTGGATGTACTTGCCTGGTGAATGTTTTGTGGAGGACCTGTAAAGCACTCAGATATCGGGATGTATGGTCCAGATGTGGTAGGTGTAAATTGCACAGCATTATTTTCTGTTTTCCGCGAGTATGCTGGAAATAAAGCATTTTTATTTTATTAAAAAATCTGAAGAGTAACAGGTTTAATTATTAGATCTCAATCAAAATTATACGATTGGGGCTTCTAAAATAAATAGCATTGTTGGGCGTACAAAGTATAAATGCCACTAACATACTTTTCAAGGAGTTAAAACCAAACGGCCTTATTCATTAGATTGGTTGAACCCAAAACCGGAGTTAAACCAACTTATTAGTATAGGAAAACCGACCTTATACTGGTTTAAAAATTAAAACCTTTTTATGAATAAGGCGGAAACAGTTTACTCTTGCCACCTTTTCCTAAAAGAGGGGTGGTATTGGCAACCATCACCAAGCTAAAAAAAACTAAGTGTTATGCTCACATTTATCTTCGGTGGACCTCATACCGCAGGCTTTGCAGATGACATCAACCCACTTTTCCATGTCAATAACGTGGTCAGCTTCTAAATGATAGACTCTGTTCCGTGTTCTGATAGAGAAGACAGTGGATTCTTCATTGAAGCTGTGCTGCATACGTAAACCGGCATCGAGCTGCATAAACAATAAAAAAAATGACAAATTGCAAAAGAAGTGCCTTGTTGTGTCAGCCATTTGTCTATGCTGGTCGTCATCTTCTCCAGTTGTAGATAGAAGGTGATATCCATGAGGAACTTCAAATTCTGGAAGCATGGAGTTTTTGAACAACCTCTAGTTAGTCTTCTCAAAATTCTTTCATCCTAAATTTTACTAAGAAAGATGCTATCTATGTCTTCATTTACATAATGAACATAATTATACAATTCAATTCAACCTGACTTGTTGAAAAATTGTAAATCAACAATCGTTTAGAAAATGTTTCCCTAGGGCTTTTTAATGTTAAATGAATTACAAGCTCAACAACACACAAGTATATTTGTACCTAACGCATATCCCGCAGTGATAAGCGTTTTTATCATACATTATGACACACATAAGTCAACTATAAAAATATAAAGAACTTTTTAATTAATAATCATTTATCTACATACATGTGCACAAATTTATGAGTAATATTTTGATAGTTTACAGATTAAAATTATACATCAACAAAGAGCTTCATTATTAATAAATAAAATGTACTTATTTATTTACATTAAAAAAGAATCAACCACATACAAGTGTATTTGATTTTTATATTGCATGGAGTGTGCACTATGTGCTGATTTCTTCTGAGTATGTTAATTTTTATATGAAACACAAGTTATGGGGAAAAGATAAAATTATTTGAAATTTTCTTAGCCACCATTTAAAAAAAAATATTTCCCAACAAACAGTAAGATTATAGTTCATGGTCATTGAGATACACATCTTGTTTTGCATTTGAATAATCTTTTTCTTACATTTAATCAAGCGAACAGATCAATAAAGAAAACCAAAAAGATAACAATGGATAAATACAGATCAAGAATCATCATTATTATTAAGAGAAGACCAAAATCATTGCTGAGATGAAATTTGGAATACAACAAAAAAATTGTTAATTTACACACCTGGTCACACAAGTCGAGGTCTATAGATCCTTTTAATTTTCTTGTCACACTGTCTGTATAATAGTCCAAAAAGTAATGATTTGGTTTTTCACTGGATTCCCGCAAAGAAAACCACCGACGTCTCCATTTCTGTAGATAGAAAGAAAAATAATAGTGTTATTCACAAATCATTTAATCCAGACAGATCATATTTTTTTTAGTACATGGAGAATCCACTTGAGGCAGCAGATGAGCAATAGGTTTGCTGTGTGTGAATAACAATGATAGAATTTAAGAGACAATGTTTTATACAAAAAGCAGTTAGATGTTCGTTTTTAAAACCAAATTTTGACAAAAGCAGAGCTAGCTTTGTACATGCACAAACACATACAACTAACATTAATTAAATAAAACGCAGTTTAAATTCACTTTTATATTCTTTAACTTAGTCAAACGTTTTCGCCTAAAAAGGCATCATCAGGACAGTAACAAATCAAATTAACGATTAACGATCAAATTAAATCATTGTCCTGATGATGCCTTTTTAGGCAAAACGTTTGACTAAGTTAAAGAATATAAAAGTGAATTTAAACTGTGTTTTATTTAATTAATATACAATGGACTTTCACTGTGTAAACCACCAAGCCATACAACTAAATTTAATAACCGGCAAAAACAGAAATTGAAATAGTTTGTTTTAGTTTTTTCGGGTTGGATCATGTTCTACTAGAAGATGTATCTACCAAAGTTTTGTTTCCTACAGAGGGAAACATCTTAAGGCCAAGTTATCAAAGTGAAGTAGACTTTGGCATGTCTGTATTTCAACATAAAAGATAGATACATCTGAAAACATGGCATAAAAGTGAAAGCTCATGACTTTGTACAAATTAAAACTATTTGGTTTTTGTGAGACTACCAGTCTATGAATATTTATTTCTTCAATGGGCCTTATGGATAGAAATGGCTCATTTCATACTGTAAATCAAGTTGAATTCGACAATGACACCCCTCTTTCAGGGAAGGATGGCAATAGTTGCAGGGCTTAAATTCATATGAAGTCTTTGGTTTTTATTATGTTAGTATGCATACAGCATTTGTAAGTGCGAGCTCACATATCGCACGTTTAATAATAAAGAGCAATAACTCGAAAATTGTGAAAATCGAGATTTTGTAATAAAACTCAAGAACAATGCGAGAAGAATAGGTAGAATGCGACAGCCGTTCAATTTGGACGAATATGACCGAGATAAAACATCGGACGCCTTTTTCATCCCATACAAGTTGTACTGGTTGTCTGAACTTCAAATGTGATTTTCCAACATTCTTGTTTTTTGAGTTATTGCTCTTTATTAAGTGTGCGATATATCTGCTTGTGGGTGTGCATTAAATATGCATCTTTAATGTTAATATATCCTTACAACTTAAAATTATATACATAGAATTCCTGAGTAAACTTATTTGTTTTAGATCGAGCTTCCTTATTTTGGTCTGTTGATATGTTATAAGACTGAAGTGCATTATTACTCAGAACATGCTATTATGGGGTAAATGTTGGTGTTGCATTAAGGAATGCCACAAATAATTCTTATGACCTGATTTTTGACGGCATGGGAGCATTAATGCAAGAATTTGACAAGTTTAACATTTCGGAATGCAACAGCAGTCAAACTCTTGAGTAGGTACGACGGTAACATTCAAACAAGTTCCTTGACAGGAAGATTTTCGTAATTTCCACATAACTTCTTGAGTACCTAACAAAATACGAGTTTGCGTTGATTGTTGTACAATAAGTCAGTTTGGTGGCACGAACAATGATAAGACTGGTAGAAATTAAGTGAAATATTGATGACAGATAATAAGGGAAACAATGAGTGGAAATGGGCAAGTACATGATAGTTTAATAATAAACTTACACAATATCTCCAGACGCGCTTGGACGGAGGCGATTTCGTTAACCAGCCCTCGTGGACAATGCTCTTCTCGTTGTTAATTCTCGGCATCTTACACCCACAAACACTACATGAGTCATGAAAATAAATACTGAAATATTATGCCTAGGAAATTTGCCCAACAGCCGTCAAACGAAATGAAATCGACACCAATCGACACCAAAGCAGTATGCGCTGGAACCACGGACAGATTTATGATGAAAAAAAATCCAGGGATGTCATATACAAAAAATAACCATAGACAAATACTTAGCCTCATTGATAGGTACAAAATAATATAATATTATTATGTTTTACATTAATTCTCGTGTAATAACGGACTCGGCACAAATAATATGTACAAAAATTTATGGCGTCACACGACATGTTAGCTGCGGAATACGTAAACAAATATTTTGTTGTTTGTTTCGAACCACCCTAGTCACATAAACCCGCCGAAAGAAAAAAAAATCAAATGAGTTGAGTCAAGTCCATTTTTGTCATCTATAGTTGGGTGTTTATGATTATTGTATAATATGATACTTTGGAGGTTGTGTGTGTGGTGAGAATTGAAAGCCCGTTTTTGAAAGTGTATATTTTTAATGCAGTCAGTACTGTTCAATCAAAGGTAATTCAAAATGTTGTATTGGTTGCAATCTTCCGGTCTTCAAGCTGCGTCCAGGCGGAAGTCCTCCTTCATCCGCCTTGCTTGTGAGGCGAGCAGGATGCTTGATGCTTGAAGTGGGGGAAGGAAAGGAAATATGGAAAGTGGCAATTAGGACGTAACTTGAAACTTTTGAGGAAGTTCAGATTGGCCCTAACAAGGACCTTTTGTTGTGAGCAGGAGAAAAAACTGTAAACTTTTGAGGAAAATTAAAAGTGGCCCTAAGAAGGACCTTTTGTGTTGTGATGTGAGCAGTGTGCTGTAGGAGACGGTTGCCTCAAGTCTGTTCCTGGCGAGGTCTTGAGAATCTTCTAGGTAAAGATGTGGCGAAGCTGGAGATGTCCAGGTGAAGATATGATGAAGCTGGAGATGTCCAGACGAAGGCACGAGGTAAGATGTCGTCTCTGCTTGGAAATTGGCGGGAACGCGAAAGATGTCTTGAGATTTTGGCGGGAGATGTAGATGTCCGCTCGGTGGTCTCGAAGTTTCTCTGGTGATGATGTAGTGGTCTGCGGAGACGTCCAGGCGACGGTGCAAAGTAGTTTTGCGTCTCTGCTTGGAAATCGGCGGGAACGCGAGACGGCTTGCAATTTTGGCGGGAGCGCGGTAAGATGTTGCTCGTTCCGTGGTCTCAGTGTGTCTGGCTGTTTGGAGCGCGGCGTACGCGTTTTATACTCCCGCTCGTTCTCGCGGGCCCACTACTAGGGGTGGGCACGCACAATTTTCGGATTATCTTCTTTTTATCTGATTTCAGATATCTGGTTTTCTTTCATCTTCTGTACTGATGCACCACAGAGGCCCCCTCCAGTGTCAATGACGTCTTGAAGTGAGCGTTATTGATGCGATGTTTTTGTGCAGAAGATGAAGGTACTACTCGTCGTAGCAGGATAAGAGATTCTACGTTGTATCTGGTGTGTGTGCTGACAGATGTGTGAGCTTACGATCCTCCTAGGCGGATGCGGAGGCAGGATTGTGAAGTCATCTGCAGCGGTCCTGATGAGGATCTTGAGGCGTCGTCAGGTTGTCTCCAGATTTATGGAGTTCCTCTGGTTTTTCCAGGCTGTTGCCCTGTGGTGAGGAATTGTACTACTTGTTGTAGCGGGGTTGGTTGTTTGTTGCTCAGCGGTTGCTGTTTGTAGCAAGGATTGCTGTGCCGTAGTTCGGCGTTTGCTGCTTGGGCAGCGGGATTGTTGTTTGTTGCTACGCTGTGCAGCTATGGTGAGCGACGTCCAATCCATCAGTGCCTCGTTGCGCTGGGTGGAATTGGGGAGTCGGCTGCAGCGGGGTTGGTTGTGCCGTTGTTCGGCGGATTGCTGCTAGTTGCAGGAGTGTTTGTTGTGCCGTAGTTCGGCGGTTGCTGTGCCGTAGTCCGGCAGTGCAGCAAGGTGGTTGCTGTGCCGTTGTTCGGCAGTGCAGCAAGGTGCGGTTGCTGTGCCGTTGTTCGGCAGTGCAGCAAGGTGCGGTTGCTGTGCCGTTGTTCGGCAGTGCAGCATGGTGGTTGCTGTGCCGTTGTTCGGCAGTGCAGCAAGGTGGTTGCTGTGCCGTTGTTCGGCAGTGCAGCAAGGTGGTTCGCTGGGCAGCTATGGTGAGCGACGTCCAATCCTCCAGTGCCTTGTTGCGCTGGGTGGAATTGGGGAGTCGGCTGCAGCGGGGTTGGTGAGAAACTTGTTGAGATGTAGAAGATTGCGCCATATCGAAGTTTGAAGGTCTCTGGAAAACTTCGATATTGCGGTCAACTATTGCGGCTACCGTGCTCCAGCGTGTGCGATCCACAGACCGACGTTGTGATGAAGGAATGGCGGCATCTTGATGCGTACTTTGGCGGCTTCCATTGTTCTTGCACTTTGATTGATTAAATGTTTAAAAATGTTACTGCACTTTGATTATTACGGGTCACCAAATTTTTTGTTTTAAATCACGTCGGGGTCACCACTTTGGAGGTTGTGTGTGTGGTGAGAATTGAAAGCCCGTTTTTGAAAGTGTATATTTTTAATGCAGTCAGTACTGTTCAATCAAAGGTAATTCAAAATGTTGTATTGGTTGCAATCTTCCGGTCTTCAAGCTGCGTCCAGGCGGAAGTCCTCCTTCATCCGCCTTGCTTGTGAGGCGAGCAGGATGCTTGATGCTTGAAGTGGGGGAAGGAAAGGAAATATGGAAAGTGGCAATTAGGACGTAACTTGAAACTTTTGAGGAAGTTCAGATTGGCCCTAACAAGGACCTTTTGTTGTGAGCAGGAGAAAAAACTGTAAACTTTTGAGGAAAATTAAAAGTGGCCCTAAGAAGGACCTTTTGTGTTGTGATGTGAGCAGTGTGCTGTAGGAGACGGTTGCCTCAAGTCTGTTCCTGGCGAGGTCTTGAGAATCTTCTAGGTAAAGATGTGGCGAAGCTGGAGATGTCCAGGTGAAGATATGATGAAGCTGGAGATGTCCAGACGAAGGCACGAGGTAAGATGTCGTCTCTGCTTGGAAATTGGCGGGAACGCGAAAGATGTCTTGAGATTTTGGCGGGAGATGTAGATGTCCGCTCGGTGGTCTCGAAGTTTCTCTGGTGATGATGTAGTGGTCTGCGGAGACGTCCAGGCGACGGTGCAAAGTAGTTTTGCGTCTCTGCTTGGAAATCGGCGGGAACGCGAGACGGCTTGCAATTTTGGCGGGAGCGCGGTAAGATGTTGCTCGTTCCGTGGTCTCAGTGTGTCTGGCTGTTTGGAGCGCGGCGTACGCGTTTTATACTCCCGCTCGTTCTCGCGGGCCCACTACTAGGGGTGGGCACGCACAATTTTCGGATTATCTTCTTTTTATCTGATTTCAGATATCTGGTTTTCTTTCATCTTCTGTACTGATGCACCACAATACTTACACCATGTAAGCCTAAATCTTTGAGGATTAATATAATTAATAGTACTAATAAATGTTACGAGTATCTTTATTTAAATTTTCTGTTTCTTTATAAGCATAGACTTTCAGAAAAATAGAATATAAATAATTTTTGACAATGTTTTAATTTTGTTGTTTTCTCTTACAAGAGAAAAGAAAATAAGTATGTGTATTTTTACAAAACACAAAAAGGGTTCCAAATTTGGTTAAATTATTATTATTAAAATTATTAAACAAAAAGTTTGAAGCAGCAAAAAATGCTTTCTTTACTTTATTACTCAAAAAAAAACCACAAAAAATCCTTTACATATAACTTAGTATCAATATACACTTCGATAAAAAATAGAAAAAAAATCAAAGACTTGGTACAGTAATTTTATCAATGTATTTTTGTAATATTAACGAAGTGAGTTCGAAGAAGTTCTTCAGCATCATGGATTGAAGCATACGGTGTAAATGCTATTGCGTGGAATTCATCAAGTGCCTCCTTAAGCTCTGATAGCACCATTTTGTTCTCCGTCTTTGATTCCTGCAAAAAACAATCACATAGATCAAGGAGCCCTCTAGCTTATAGCCTCCGCATAAGCCAAAGTACTTAATTCCAGACAATTTTGTTTTCAATTACAGCGAGTATATTAAAATTCCACAACCGGTTTTGCAAACAAGCAATTTGCATCTTCAGGTGGCTAAATAAATACTACATGGTTCACACACGGAATCAATCGTTGAGAGTGTCGTGTGAGGGTATGAGGAAAGCGGATCTTTTAAGAAGAGAAAAAGGGGAGGGTATCAGGGAAGAAGGGGATCTTTTAAGATAAACGATTACAAAGTGCATGCCTCTATAATCAATACAAAGTAATTCCACTTCTTCCCTACTATCCTTCCATACCTGTTTCAATTCATTCATATCAGTAATTTTCTTCCTTCCTTCTTCACATTTACTGTGTAGGTTTATCCCATTCTTTCACAATTTCACTAATCTGATTGTTCTTCCCTATCCTCTTTTTATAGGTATATGCACTATTTCAATCATTCATCATTAATTTTTTCCATACATCCAGACATTCTTTTGTACTATTACTTTCACATCCCTTTTTACGTTGCATTTTTTCTCATCCGTAACTGTATTTGTCATAGTTTTTTCTGTTATACTTGAGTCCTTTAGATCCAAGACGGCACATAGAATTATTTCTAAAAATTATAAAAATACATGGAAATGACAATGAAATTTTTCTGAGTTTTCATAATTTAATCTCATTCCTAAATAATCCTCCATTCCCACCTTTGGTTCTATATGACTTATTTCTTGAGTGTTTCATTCTGCCACTACATATTTTACTCATTTCACTGTCCATGCTTCACTTCCACACATCCAATCCAACCATTTTTTGTTTAGTAAATGGGCAAAATAAATTACCTTACTCTTACTAATGCAGTACTTCAGAGTTTCTAGTTTCTGCAGAATCTCTTTGTTCTGTGTTTTCTTACAAACAAGACAAACAGGATCAATTTTTGTGTCGGTTATGTAAACTTTCCCATTGCATGATTTGTCGACACATCTGAAATGAAATAAAATAAGTTGTGATAATCATATGTTCAAATAAGGTATATTTTCTCAATGAAGTGTGAACAAAGTTCCAAATTTCAAATTTCTCAAAGTGGAGTAACTCCGCAGGTCTACATGAATAAGGTCCTTAGCAATCAATAAAACATATGTATTGATGAATTCCATAGGAACCCAACTTCAATAGGATATCTTATATATTTTTTGTACTTGATAAAAACTTTAGAATGCATTATTTATTAATATATTTTTTAAATACTACCTAAAAGTTGGCAAAGTTTCACTTTTGGATTTCACAGGCCAATTCTCAATGCAAGCAATACATTTACATGTAAACCAATATCTACTCAGCAGCATTCTTTGTCTGCCAATGCCATCTTGTCTATCAAAACGTGGTCCATAATTATCAGATACCGTTTGTCCACTTTGTAATGGTCTCATAGCTCTGACAATAAGAGTTTTTCCCCTAAAATACCTGTAAATAAAAAATATTACTTCCACATATTTTAAGCACATAAATTAATGACACAAAATTTAACTTAGAACTTTTTTATAGGCGGTCAAACGTAAAACTTGTATGGGATAATGGTCCTTAGCAACTAATAACAAAATATTAATTTGCCTTTTCCCTAGCAACCTGACCATGTGACGGTTCAATATTATATGTCTTACATCATGTGCTCAATTTATTATATGAATTAAAAAGATGGGAATGGAAATTAAAATTGTCAGTTAGTCATATTGAAAAAACTTGTAATATTTTGTACAAATATTCATAACGCAAACTGAACAAATAAAAAAGGGTGTTTGGGTGTTTAAATATGCAAAATGATAAATATCAGTGAATCAAAGTGAGATGAGTACAGTCCATACAGTTGAAATGGACTATCTAAGAAGTATGATTGGAAAAAAACCGAGTGATAGGGTGAGGAGTAATTTTGTAAGACAAGAATGTGATGTAAGAGAAAGCATGAAAGTTAAGATAGAAAGAAGTTTATTAAAATGGTTTGGACATACAGAGAGAAAAAATGATGAAAGATTGACAACGAAAGTATATGATACAAGAGTAGATGCATGTTGTGGTGGAGAAAGACTGAAAAAGATATGGATGTGACAAATTCCTGAAATAGCCATGGACTTTTAATAGAACTCCATGGAAATAGCGAATGAATAGGATATCTAGTCATAATAAAAGGAGAGATTGTATGAAAAAGGTTATGACTCTGGAAGAAATGAAGGAAGTATGTAAGGACCGAAAAATGGCAGTTGATCTGCAATGTTGGCGGCTAATAATTTTTAATTGTTATTTTTTTTTATCTATAAATTGATTTGTAATTAGTTAATGTATTTTATAATTCTTATTATTATTATATTTTTATTCCTTGACTTATAGGTTGGTATGAGGCTGACCAGTCATACTGTAAGAGATGCCAATGTCACCTCTGTTTTACGGAAGGTTGGCAAGAGTTTCAGGGCTTCTGTTCATTTGAGATTTGGTTTTTGTCTTGTAAGTCTACATGCGGCATGTATAAGCGCGATTTTATCCCTGTCTGCTTATGGGAATGCATGTAATATGAATCTTAAATGTAATATATCTTTGCAACTTATGTACATTTTAGAGTATAGATGCAAGATGTTTGCTCTTTGAAGATTACCTAGTGACTGCTGGGTAACATTCATGATTAAAGAGAGAAGCTGATGAATACACTCCCACAGCAATATCCCGAGACTTCCCGTCCACTTCTTCATTGATCTGGTGTGCATTGAATTGCAACATCTGCAGTGTGAACAATAAATGCCCACATATGATGACTTCATCGTCAGATACTTGAAATAAAACAAAAACTTACAACAATTCAAAATACAGTTTGAAAATGATATGGATCATAGAAGCTGACTGAGTAACAGGTTAGACTTGCCAAATAATAAATTTAAGTGGGCAATGATTATTTTTTTTTCCCAGAATAATTATAAGAGTAGAAAAGAGTATTCAAATTTCTTAAAAGTAAGTATATACCTGTTTATATTAAAATTTAATAAAAAATGATAAATATCATTCCTTAAAGTATATGATCCAATATATGAAATTTTAAATTAATATTCTCATGATTAACCTTACTTTTATTTAAACTTTAGTCAAATTTTCCAAACGGCTTAAGCACCAATTTTTACTAGTCTGTAATCTATTGGTTAACACTTCAGACTTGTAACTGGAAGGTTGCGGGTTCAATTTCCAGTGGACACAAGTTCATTTTCAAATGTGCTCTTCACTGGGTTGAAAAAATCATTAGCTCTTTCCAAAGACCGGTCATTAAAGGTCCATCCAGCCTTACAACAACTGAGTCTTACTTGAGAATTGACGCTTTTTATAGCAAAGACCAAGCTCTAAGAGGGCTCTTGAGGTGGAATTCACACAAAAACAGTAGTCACCAAATCGCAAATAAATTAACTTACTAATTACTCGACAGTAATGAAAATTAATACAACTTACATAATGCACGATCCACATTATTCCGATCATTAAAAAATCCAGCACCTTTCAGGCATTTCAATAAAAATAATGACATAAGCATCCTTTTAAGATAATCTCTAGAATCTCTTTGCGCTGTGTGTGTACACAGAGAAAAAAATGCAGCATTATTTTCATCTATTCCATTGTCCTTTTCATCAATACATTTTTTATCAATATACGGTGTTTCCAAAGTATTAAATGCATCTTTAGCATTATTTTCTGATTTCAGAGCATGTTTATGTTTAGATTCGGGGGTTCTATATTTTTTATAATTTTCAATTGATTCCTTCAATCCAATCTGAGTGACAGTCCTTAAAGTGACATAACACAAAATGGACATTCCAGATCCTAAAATGAATAAACATTTTGGTGAATATTTCAAATAAAATAGTTGAGTTAAGTCATTGAAGTCAAGGATACATTAAATGGTTATTAATTATTACCGATGAACAAGTTGAGATACTTGCATTCATATCTATGATAAGTTGAGGACGCTGTATCTCTACAACTAATACTGCAAAATGCTACTGTAGCACAATCTGCACAGCCATATGGAGTTTCCAACCTGAAAATCAATACTTGTTTAACAAATTAAATTTATAAATTGGACTTTTGAATGTATTATAACCTATCGTATAGATTATAAAAGCTAGAGCGAACTCGATAAGAACCATAGGACTACTCAGAGCATCCAAAGTGAAAGTTCTTAGAATAATCACAGGCAGAACATAGCAAAACCGCATCTGCAATGACCACTAATGAAGCACTTGTGAAATAGAGGACATACTGAGATAAAGCTGATCGAGGCAATTTTGGAGATATCATATCTAAAGAATGATTCATGAAAGACTCACACACATCATAGCTAAAGAGCTGCCAATAGGTCAAGGCCCAGCAGGAAAACATTCCAAAAGGTAAAAAGATAGCTAGACATGCTCGTCTCAGGATCTATGAGGAGAGATCTATCAGGAGATATAAGTTTTTTCATCAAACACAGATCGAAAGACAACAATCAAGAAAAAGACTTTCAAACAATCAAGAAAAGCAAGAAACTTCTATCTCAGCACAGATATCAGAAATTTGTTTTTTTTTGTCCCGTCTGCAAAGTTTGTTAAATGCATTGGCATGAATATACTTACAGAGGAAAGTTATAAAAAACAATTAAAATTCATCTAGCATTAGACTTCTAGAAACAAGCCTTCAAATCACATGGATAACTAACCTTTTGTAGCAATGATGACAGTGAGTCCCAAAATATTTTGGTTTCAGACAAGATGCATATGGTTCTTCTTTGATCAAGGTGTCACCAATATTTATTTTTTGTGCAGCGACAAAATATCGTCCCTTGAAATTGAAAAAACTTCTTAGAATAAAAAGTGGAAAGTATACTCAAAGTATACTTCTGTTGAATTACTTAAATGCTTTTAATTGCTTTAATGTGCAATAAGACAATAATGTACCTCATTAACGCCTTCACTTATTTTTAGCAAATTTGAAGCTCCTTTTAAAGCCGAACTTTCTCCTAGAGTTAGTTCTGAAAATTGCAGAAAATACTTAAATTTGGCTCATTGTTTATGCTTCACATACCTTATGTGTGATGACAAATGTAAAATATGAGAAGAAAAACTTTATTTTTGAATTATAATCAATACAATCATAACTTCTCTAAAATTCAATAAATAGGATGTGTTTGTCGGCCTTTATGAGAAATATATTTATAAATAACACACTATCGTTTTTGGCGCCCTTGAGATGGTCCTGGACCATTAAATGGCGCCACAGGAAAGAAATCATCCATTATCATCATCATATCATTTAAATTAAAGTGTAGGTACCTAATAATTTTAACATACCTTCAATATGTATAGCCCCATCCATAGATTTGTCTGTTTTTTCTTTTTCATATTCAACTATCAACCTTTTTATTACAGAAATTAAAACATTTTCACCACGTTTTACATCATTGTTTTGATAATGAACTGAAACAAAAAATATACAGATAACCTTTACTAAATAATATTTGATTTTAATTTAAAAAAATGTTTTTATAACATAGTTTTATTTTCACATTTTTTGAGTTTACAACACCTCAGCGCTATCAGACTTTATCCGTCCATCTTCAGAGGCTAGCTAACTGAGGTTAAGAAGAGAAAATAAAACTATGTAATAAAAACAGTTTTTTTAATTAAAATTAAAATGAATTTTCACTCCGTGAATGCACTAACTTTAGAAAATTTAAGTAATACTCGTATTTGTTTAATCCTTGTATGTAAAATAAAAAAATGCACAAACTTTTTTCAGTATTAATAGCATCTAGTGCAACTTTTAAGTCCTGCAATGCCAACTCATTTTTGCCTAAAATATGTAGACAACGTGCACGGGACAATAAGCATCGAGCAATGGCATTAGATGTTTCCAGAGAGTCTTTGGGACCTGTAAACAAAATGTTAATAATTTAATAAAAATATTTTTTACCAGTGTGAATTTTTATTTAGTGATGGTACTGTTAAAATACTAATATTATAAGAAAATGTCTTGTCTTGTATGCCAAATGATCCTAGCTCCAGCATAAATTCATCATTTAATATTTTGTTGTTTCTTGCTAAGGACCGCACTCCCATACAAGTGAATGTTTGCGAGCTGAGAAAAAAGTTATCAATTCAAATTTATGATGGGTCCATTTAACTAAGACCTTTGTATTTTATTTTGACTATCATCCTTTCTGTACAATATTTCATCACAATTTCATAAACTTAATTCATCTGTAACATCATTCTAGTAAGCTATTGATGGTTGAATTTTAAACAAGAAGGAATCGGTTGACTTCATTACAATTCTTATAATTTAAATATTATTACATGGTTTTTGTGCTCTTATAACAGCCTGGTGAAAGAGTAGAAGCGCTTTTTCGGCATCAGTTCCCATCAGAGTCTCAGCTTCTGTCCGAATTTTCAGAGATGTTTGAGAACATTTTTTACGATATGCAGTAGTTACACAAAACGTCTCATTGATTTTGTCAAAAATCTGAAAAAAGCGTTTTATAAAATTGATATTTTTATTAATGTTGCAATTTAAAAAAAATCATTAATAAGTATTGATTAATACATTGAATTTATCACAACACAAATGTACACTAAAGTCTGCACATGTTCAATTCAGTTTTTTCAATGTGTAAAAAATGTTATCAATATTAATTAATATTAATTTTGCATAAAAAAGTACATTAAAATTTTAGTTGCTTTACTCACATCTTTTTCCTGAACGAGGGCATTGATGAAATCAATTTCAAACATGTTCTCTGTACAATTGTCCTGAAGCCATTCTCTGACTCGAGTGTTTGTTTCAACTGCCTCGACTAAGGAGTTGAAAAATCCTTTCTTTTCTTCTTGAATGGTGGCCTCATTACAAATTGCGGTCAGTTTGGGATCATAAATCGGTCCTTCCATCATGAATTCTAAATATAAATCAAAGAATGATAATAATTAAACAAACTGGAATTTTATATTGAAAAATAAATGGATATTACGAACCTTCCTGTATCATTTTCTAACACAATAATAGTTGGTTTTTCTTTTTCTTTAAAAAAGAACATGGACAGATCAGGAAAAATCTTTATTCTGCGAAGCAGAAACCCTTGAATTACAAAGCTGTGATCTGTCCAGTTCCTATATATTTTGATGGTTGGGAAGGAATGTTAATAGGTTTGTACATTAATAAATTTTGCAATAAAAAATCTCATTTCATTACCGTGGCAATCGTGAGTTTTTTGCAGGATCTCTTGAAGCTCGCCTTTAGAGGTTTAAAAATACCAACTAACTCCAGTTGGTTGAGAAAAATCATTAAAAATAGAACGTGTGCCTGTTCAAGAACCCAAATATAGGAAGAGCCTTGGGAGAGCGAAGCGACTTTTCTTCCTCATACTTTTCCATGGAGATGAAAGTGGAAAGAAACAAAATGGATAATTTAATTTATTGTCATTCCATGGTGGTGAATCCATCGTATAATTCTTATTTTGAAGAAATATTTTTTCAAAACAAGCAACTGTCAAGCTATTGTGCTTCGTACATCTAAAGACGGATGGAGCACGGATGGAGTTTATTGAAAGCTGTCGGAAGTTATGCTATTTTTTTAATATAATGTTAAATAATCTTATTTTTGATGATTTTTAAATTTTAAATATACTTTCAATTCTTTAAATCTAATTGTCACTTTTGTTTGTTGTTTTGAAAATGGTTTTGTAAATAAAGAAAATATGTTGGAATATCTTGAAAAGATTGTTATGCCAGGCTATAGAAGCACCAATAGTAAGTCGCTCTATGGGTGACAATTACATACTTTCAGATATTATTTTCTGTTGAAGATTAAAAAAAAATGTTTACAGTGAAATCTTTGCTGTGGTAAAATTAGCAATGAATTTAAACACAGAATAATTTTTTTATTTTGAAAAATTTCCTCCGATACTATGAACTGCTTGTTGAAAAATAGATCATGTATACCCTAATCCAGCGGTTTCCAAACTTTTTGCTACCATGCCTCCCTAAACACTTTTTTTTTTCGCGCTTCCCTTTGTACGTTTTATTTTTTTTCGCGCCTCCCTTTCTACGTTTTATTTCTTAATACTTTTATTAATACTACTTCAGACACATTTTTGGCGACTTCCGTGGGAGGCGCGTCCCCAGTTTGGAAACCATTGTCCTAATCCTAATGCATTAGTAGGGGGGTGTGCGCGTCAGTCTTCATGTTTTTCGCACGCATATCACGTAGTACTAAAACAAGTTTTTTGATGTGCGCGTAAAAGCGTTTACGGATATAAATACGCAACTAAGCTACGCATATAGTGTAACTACTTGCCGCGTTATCCCCGAAGGGGTCGCATGTTGCGAGTTGAACCTATTTTTTTTTACAGGTAAGGAGGCCGGTCTTACGCCAACCACTTCAGTTGAAGTGGGGGTTTCCCAGCTTCCGAGAGGGCTGGTACTCATTTCTTGTGAAGGCTGAGTATACCTTGCTAGTATTTTATTTTGAGGTTTGAAATAAACACCGAAACGGAAAATAATTTCTGACACCCTCGGTGGGATTCGAACCTAAGCTCATGGCATGGAATGCAAGTACTCTACCAACTGAGCTATCGACCGGACTGCATTCTTGCCCTCCTATTTATGCATTAGTAGACTAGACTCTTAGACGGTGTGAATGCCTTGACGTTTTTTTACGTTAGCATAAAATCATAATCCTAATTTAAAAAGTAAGGTGAATCTTAAGATTCACTTTACTTTTTTTAATTTCAAACCATTTTACATCATATTTCTAAGTTTATACATCATATTTCTAAGTTTATAAGATGATTAGACAATGTCCCATGGCCCGTTTAACCAATAAAAAGGTTAACATTTTTTTTTGTCAACCGCAGCTAATAACTTTAATTTCATTGAAATGCAATTTTTGCCAATTAGTTAATTTAAACTTTTTTTAAAAATATATTATTATTTTAGTAACTAAACTTATAGATTGGTATAAGGCTGACCAATCATACTTACAACTTGGTTTACTTTTGTTAATGTCACCTCTGTTTTAGCGAAATTCGACATGAGTTGCCATAAGCTCACATGCAGCATGTCGAAGTTGTAAATTACACATGTTTTCTTGTGAGCATGCACTTCATATAAATCTAAATAATATGTACATTGCACAAGTCTTTGAAGCTTAGATTATTTATTGTAAAAGTTTATTTCGATCAAAAGTTCCGTAAGTCGAAAGTTTACGTTGAATGTCTTATATCAAAGGATTAAGGTTAGTCAGAAGTCGAAATAAGTAAGTAAGTAATTAGTAAGTACGGTTGTCATAATTAAATTCACGTTTCAGTGTTTTTCTTAAAACCCAAACTATAAAAACCATATGGTTTGCCCAGCCTTAACAAGAAATAAGAACCTGCTTCCTTGTAAAAAGAAAATCATCCACTTTTAGGGGTGAGCGTAAGGTCAGTCCCTTTTACATGTAAAAATAAAAAAAATCCACTCGACACATGCGACTTCTTCGCGTAGTAGTGACAAAACATATGTGTTATAATTTCAATCTGTCATATTATTTTATTTGTAAAAAGGCGTTAACGCATTGTCAGCTACCGCGACAGTTCTAATCTACAACGTTATTCTGTCGCTAGATGGCAGCGCACACACTGTTGCCTACTATTTTTCTCCCCCCTATAATAATATTATTGTATTCGTTGACCGTGCTGTGGATGTACCATAATTATTCTTGTGTGGCCACACTGCATTTCAGTATTCAATTGAGATGTGAGTGTGTTGTCGATTTCGCGAAGTTTACTTTATTTTTTACTTGTATTGTCCATTTATGAAAGTATTTGTTCAATTACAGATAGAATAATGAGCATTGAAGTTACGTGTACACTCATGTGAAAAGTGTTTTTCTCTAGGAAATTGCGTGACAACAGATGACGTATCGTAAGTTTTTTTTTCAACATGTATCGCTAAAATTTACATTTCACCATTAAATATCGGTTCCACCTTCTCGTAAGCCTTTAAACTGTTTTCATATTAATGAAAAACTATTTCAAAATGCTTATTCTAGAGTTTGTTTGTTAACAAAACGTTTTAAGTTATGGCCGATGTTGTTTTTTTTTGCGTTAAAATAATTTGGAGCGTAGCTACCTACGTTCAATGTTCTTAGGTATTGTTGGTAAATTACGTGTACCTATTCTAAGCTCAAAACGTCAATTTCGTTAAAAAAAACATAAAATCTTTGATTGTTCCATTGTATTGATGGATTACGTTAAATGGAATTTGTTAGTATGAGAAATGGAAGACGATAACAACAAAAAAAACACCTGAACTTAAAATCCTCTTACCTACACAGGTTAGGTTCAATACCTAACGTCAATTACCATTGTCAGGAATAATAATAATATGCGGTTGAATGAAATCATTCTGGTGCAAGATTATTAATATGTTTACTCGTATACCTTACCTGATAATCATTTCAATGACTGCGTAAAATATTCCGGGCATTATTTAATCCGGTATCTTATTTATAAATTGCTTCGCTTCTGTTGGATCAAGCCATTGAATGAAGTCTGCACATGAATTGACATAGACAACATTGTGACGTCACACGGCCGGGTCACTTGGGAAGAGATAAAGTAGTATTTTGTTGCACCATAATCCATTACAAGTGACGTTTACCCGCGAAGAAAAAAGTTATTTTTCTTTGATTCAGCTGTTCCTTGACTTATAGGTTGGTAGTTCCTTGCCTTATAGGTTGATATGCGGCTGACCACTCATGCTGTAAAAATGGTTCACTTTGCCAATGTCACCCCTGTCTCAGGGAAGGACGGCAAGAGTTGCAGGGTGTATGTCCATTTGAGATTTGGTTTTTATGTTGTAGGTTCACATGCGGCATGTGCAAGCGCGAACTTGTACTTGTCTGGTTGTGAAAATGCATGTTATGTGAATCTCCAATGTAGCATATCTTTGCAACTTAGATTAGATTAGATTAAATTGACAATAAAGATTATATTGTAATGTCACTATAAAAGATGTAAAAAGGTTACGTATCGGTATGTGAGTTTTTTTACCATAGTAACGTATGTGCCACGGAACTAAATAGGCGTAACAATGAAATAAATATAGAAAAACAGCCAGACCTCGAAAAGAGACATTGATTTTTGTTTGACAGTCCTCGTTGACAGGTACCTGGGGACTAATAACAAGACCTCATTTTTGGCACGTCAAGCATCTGTGATGCGCCGACAATTTATTTTATATTGATCCATGTATCACTGCCACCATTGTCTGTGAGAAGAAATAAATTAATTGCAACTTCTACAATATTTAATTATTTTTTGTAAACTGTGCAAAAAATGCTGTAGGTACCTATAATAATATTAAATTTATGACAACAATGTTTATAAAACGGAGTCCAAATTTCTTGCTGCTCTTGCAAACTTTTTTTTTTTTTATTAGAGTTTTTAGATTTTCTCATTCTTCTCCAAGTCTGCTGGATAGCTTAGTGGTAAAATGCTTGTATACCATGCCGAGAGCTAGGGTTCGATTTTCTACATGGTGTCAGAAATGTTTTCCCGTTTCGGTGCTCATTTCAAACTTAAATACCGGAATGGTTTACTCAGCCTTCACAAGGATGAGAACTGGTCCCCCGAGAGCTGGGAAACCTCCAGTCCAAGTGAAGTGGTTGGTGTAAGGCCGGCCTCCTTACGTCTGAAAATAAGTCTCACACGCCACATGCGACCTCTCAAGGCCAATACGGTAAAAAAATAACACTTAATGTGCAGCTTACTTGCTTTACTTGGTATCGGTATAAACCAAAGTTCTGAGAGCTTTTATTGCTTTTAAAAAAAAAATTAAACATGCAAAATGATGGTTTTAAAGAGGAAATAGCAAAATTTGATTTTATTTTTGTGTAGAGCCCAATGTAATTTCAAATAAAATATACACGCACATACTTGAGATGGTTATACTATTTTGATGAAATCGACTGGCATGGCAATTTAAAAAGGTCATGTACATAATACAAAGCACACCATACGCGTTTATAGACAGTACAAGTAGTACAACTAAATATACGCTTCATTTTCATTTTAGACTTTTCATGTAATATGTCAGAAGTATATCTATCCATCTGCAATATTGTACAGCTAGTACATATGCTTAGTTCCACCATTGTGAAAAGTTCATCACAATTAATTTATTTTTATTAGGACACAGAAATGCCATTCTCAATTTGAAGCGTCTGCTTTCTGAGCGAAATAACTTTTTTGGAAACTGATCGGTGTCAAAAAAAATCCTGGTGTACTCGTATTTTATTTGTTTAAAAGTTTTTTTTTCTTACAATAAATCGATTTCAGACTTTGTGGGTTTGTTTTCATGTGGATCACACCTCAAGAGCTCTGCATGCTTATTCGTCGATGCTTATGCGCCAAAAAGTCTTACTCTTATCTTGCACCGGTAAAGTTTTCTTTACCACCTAAAAACATGAGAACTTGTTCTTATGGGAGCAGGAAAATCGTACCTACGTCTATTTATTTATTATTTTGTGGAAGGTTGACCGCCTTACCTGTAACAAACATATTCCAAGTGCCAATGCTATCGCTTCTTGTATGAACATTGTATGTGACCCGTTACGTTTAGGTGAAATTTAAACAGGGGTTTCGATCGTTTGCTGGCGTCGTAACCAACGTCTTTAGGAGACACCCTTTATGCACGACATTTGGGAAATGAACTCTCAGATGAATTTATCCTAAATCGGCATGTTGCGTACGATTCCAGCGAAACTTTGAGAATAATGCTAGTTCTCTATAAGAGTAATTAATTTTTCATTTTCAAGTTGATTGCTATTTGTAAATACGGATACATTTAGGTAATCTCAGAACCTGAATAAATAATAATTTCAGAGGGCTCTTGAGGTGTGATTTACACAAAAACAGCGCTCACCAAATAGATGATCCTTCTATTATTATTAATAATAATGTGAAGAAATATCGTGATCAACTATGTCCTAATCTACGAGCATTTTTGAGTTTGCAAAAGTAAATTAGTGTCCACATATTTTTAAGTCATGCATTTGTAGTCGAGCAAATAGCAGTCGTTTTCGCGGAGACATTTGGCACCTGCGTTTTTACGAAGAAAATGCTTACTGTAATGAGCGTAAATTATACGCAGCAGTTCTTGTCGCCTTTCCCTGGGAAAAGGGTTATCATTTTTACGGTATTTGTCGTGCGATTCATTAAAAATTCGTATCGAGAGCTTAAAAATACAATACGAAAACTCGATTTATTGTCAAAAGCAATTTTACAAACATTTCTATTAGCAGTTTCTTATGTATTTTTATTACTGATGTATCCCTTGACTTGTAGGTGGAGGCTGACCACTCCATAGGTACTGTAAAAAATGGTTCACTTTGCCAATGGCACCCCTGTTTCAGGGAAGGTCGGCAAACGTTGCGGGGTTTGGTTTTGTTTTAATTTATAAGTACACATTCAGAATTTGTAAGCGCGAACATACACCTGTCTGTGGACATGCATTTGATATGAGTTTTGAATGTTAATATATCTTTGCAACTTAGATTATTATTATTATCTATGATAAAATGAAATGAAATATTAATATATATTGATAGAATCTTCAATTGGATAATATTTAATAATCAATTGACATTAAAAAATCACTTTGAAGGTGATGACTTTCAAATATTTTATTTTAGTTTTAAAACACTTCTATGCACAACTATCATAGTCATCGGATGATAACGAAGTGTTTTTTTTATTAATAAATTAAAGAAATACTTTCTTTGCCGATAAGGATTTTCTATTGTTTACTCTTTTTGTTTTGCCTCAGACAAAAAATCGGAGTATTTACCTACACTTAAGATTAAAAATACATTTGTGTTATTTATTTTTAATAATAATTACACCCCTGTCTCACGGAAGGTCGGCAAGAGTTGCAGGCCTTATGTTTATTTGAGACTGGGGTTTTTTTTACGTATATGTTGTAGGTCCACATGCGACATGATTGTGTAGTATGCGCGGGAACTTATGTGTGTCTGCTTGTGGGAATGCATTTAATATGAACCTCAAATCTCTTTACTTTTTATTTATTTACCTGGCATGATTTGTAATTTAAAATATTAATTTGTAGAATACAGTAATAGGCGACATGAATTGTAAAAAATATCTTATATATGTATACAAAATTATATTCAATGCTGTTGTATTCTTGTTTAAACAATAAAAAAAAAAAAAAAAAAATGATACATATCTTTGAAACTTACATTTAGAACGAATTGTCATTTTTTTATTGATTAAAAAAACAAACAAACTGCATGAAAATTTCCCGGAGCTATTTCCTACTTTACCATGACATGAAAAATATTGTCAGGGGGCGGCATGGAATACCGCTAATGTAAAAACCACGATATTTAGCTTTCCCTTACAAGGAGCTTTGTTCAACAGCGTCCCTGCACTATCCACAAATGTTATCAACTGAGAAGAAGTAGAGCACGCAATTTACTAGGTTAAGTATACAGAAATTCTGGAAATGTTTTCTTTTTGTCGACTTTAATTTTTAGCGATACAAACTTCATGTTCGAAGGGGCAAGCTTTCAATACAGGCTGGGTAGGTAAAAAATAGTGAAAGAAATTTTAGGGCTTAATTAATGCAAGGCTTATTTAAAAATTTATGTTTCAGTTTCACTGTCTAATATTTTTTAAAGGAAAACACAAACTATTTACTCTGTAACCGAATGCTAGTTCATTGACCTATAGTTGTTATGAAGCTGAGCACGGATACTGTAAAAAATGGTTCACTTTCACGCCAATACCACCCTTAAAAAGTTTTTTTGGGCTTATGTTATTTCATATTTGTATTCCTTGACTTATAGGTTGGTATGAGGCTGACCACCCATACTGTAAAAAATGGTTCACTTTGCTAATGTCACCCCTGTTTCTAGGAAGGTCGACAAAAGTTGCAGTGTTTATGCTCATTTGAGGATTGGTTGTAATTTGTAAGTACACATTCAGCATTTGTAAGCGCTAACTTACACTATCTGTTTGTGGGCATGCATTTGATGTGAGCTTTGAATGTTAATATCTCTTTGCAAATTAGATTATAGATGTTCATTTGAGATTTGTGCTTTAATTTTGTAAGACTTTTAATGTTTCTTCTTGTGGGCATACATTTTATTTGAATCATAAATGTTAATATTTTTTACTAAGACTATAGATTTTAGAATGATAAGTCTAAATTTCTGTTTCAATTTAATTTACCAATATTTTTTTCAAGGTGAAATACAAACTGTTTATTCCGGAAGGGATTTGCCTCTGCTCAATGCACGCGCCTGCTTGTAGGCACAGCTAGTGTGTCTGTTTGTGCACGCCGGATCACTTTAGTGCTTTGATTATTGTCTAGCGCAATCTAGAATATCTTGGAGACGTTTATTCGGGTCATATGGAAAGTGGGAAGTCGTCCCAATTCCCGCCCCCTCGCCCCTCGCTCTGCCGCCCCCCGCTGTATCATCTGACCCGAAATAGAAGCGATGCTCAGCGTGGGGCAACGCTAGCGATCCGCTTAGAGCTGAGAGAAGTAGGGGCGACCGCCTCTACTGAAACACCAGAAGGGTTCTCCTTCTTTTCGTGCAATTTCTATAAAATAAATCAGTTATCATCATGGGGATGCTTGTTGACTACGAATTGGAAGTCTGCAACGGGTAATAGGAGCTGAAGGCAAAGGCTGACGGAGACCAAGAGTCCAAATGAGCTGAAGGGGCATTTCTAAACTATTGGCTTAGAATCTCTAATTTCTATTGCATATGCTTCCGTAGACCTCAGGAATTCTCATTCGGCTCCCTATTTTATTTCGTGTTCGAGCAATGTGAGAATTTCATTATTTCAATCGTTTATTCGTGGATTAATGTCAATACTATGTTTATTTATTTAATAAACAAGCCTTTTTACCTGAGAATATATAAGCGCTTGGAATTGTGAATGTGAAAAACTGATTTCTTTATTGGATCAAGTAGGATTTGATATTGGAAGAAATATCATGAAAAATACGCAAAACCTCTATAAAAGGCTACCCCTTTAGTACATTCGACTTTCCTTAATCTAAATCTAAGCTGCAAAGATATGTATCATTTAAGATTCATATTAAATGCATTCCCACAAGCAGACAGGCATAATTTCGCGCCTACACATGCGTGAACCTAAATATAAAAAACCCAATCTCAAATGAACATAAGCCCTGCAACTCTTGCCGACCTTCCCTGAAGCAGGGGTGACATTGGTAAAGTGAATCATTTTTTACAGTATGGGTGGTCAGCCGCATACCAACCCATCAGTCAAGGAACTTAATTACAGATATATTAAGTCCGGTCGATAGCTCAGTTGGTAGAATGTTTGCTTTCCATGCCGAGAGTAAGGATTCGATCCGCATCGAGGGTGTCAGAAATGATTTCCCGTTTCGGTTTTCATTTCAAACCCAAAATAAATACGCGCAAGGTGTTTATTTCCCTCGGGAGCTAGGAAACCCACACTTCAGCTGAAGTGGTTGACATGAGGTCGGCCTCTTTACCCGTAAAAATAAATAGGTCCCAAATCGACAGATTCAGAGCAGGCAAGAGGTCACACTATATGTGTAGCGTAGTTGCGTGCGTGGCGTTTTATTGGTTGGTATGTGGCTGCCCACTCATACTGTAAAAATTAGTCCATAGATAACATTGATTGTTTTTAAGTAAACCTTTAAAAAAATATTTTTAATAGATTTGTGGAAAGGAATGCAATTCACCAACCTATTTTTCCTGGCCAGTTGTCTTCCTGCGAAAGCAGATGCTTGTGTGCATGCAATGGTATCTCTTGAACCAGGGTCGAAGTTATGGTCAAGTGGGCCTTTATATAATCTCCTTCATTGATAAAGGGTGGTTTTTATTTAATTTTCAGAACACCAATTCAACAGTATAAGAACAAAAATCAAGTAAAACGACGCGATCTCCGATCTGTCTAATCTAATCTAATCTAAGTTACAAAGACATGTTACATGGGAGATTCACATTACATGCATTTTCACAACAATTTGCTTTGATTTTTCCTCACATCAATGTGGCTGTCCTAATTCATGATGCGCTAATCATCCCTGGCAATGATCGTTCAAATTATTGATAGATTAGTGTTACTCAATTAATTACTGCACACAATACCAAAGCGTGCAATTTAATTGCTACCTATTTTCTTTCCACATACTTGTAGAGTCGCAGTACTTATCTATTTTCAGTTGCACAATAACGTCTTGTATTATTTTCAACAGGTAATATGTAATTGCTGTCGTGCTATTAAAAACGTATTCCCGATCTGTTTTCTGAATATCGACACATTCAATTTATTTAGTGTTGATTATTATTTATAGAGATTGGTGATTTTTTCACATGTATACCGCGTACTAAAAATTTACTTTTGAAAGTATTTGAGACCTTTAAAATGCGAAGTATGAATTCAAGAGGAATTATTTGACGTGTAATACGAAGAATATTTTTTACAAGACGTTAATATTACAAGATTTAAAAAAATCTTATTTTTCAAGTCATTTGCATATAGTTTTCAACCTTAACGGATTGAAAAAGCATTTGATAAAACTTTATGTCATATAATGTTTCGCTTTTAGAGAAATGCTGTCATAGAAGTTTTAAACTTTTCCCATTCGCGTTTGGATGAAAAATTAATTACGAGTGGATAGTGATGGTTATGAAATGAAAAAAGTTTTAATTACTTTATTCAAAACCAAGTTTCAGCATAAATGACTGGTGACTTCAGCATCAGTAGAAAATAACATAATTTTAAATTGTATTTTTGTTCATAATTTCTGTATGTTTAGTAAGAAAATGGCGCATGATTTTTCCTTTATACATATTTTCGGTTTGTAAAATCTAGCAATCTTTACTTCACAACACTTCGGACAGGTTACCAAGCTCTTGGTGGTTTACACCCTTGACTCTTATTTGATGAGAATTATTACTTACACAATGGTGTAGGGTTGCTTAATCTAATCTAAGTTGCAAAGATATGTAACATTTGTGATTCACATTACATGCATTCTCACAAGCAGACACTTACAAGTTCGCGCTTTAGCATGCCGCATGTAAACCTACAACATAAAAAGCAAGCTTAGCCAAGGGAAAACTTGATTCAGGATTTTCGCTTTGTTAGAGTAGAAATGAAATGTGTGTTTCTTTGTTGGAGAAGAAAATTGAAAGCTTCTTCATTGAAGTTTTCATAGCTATGTATTTTTTTTATTGTCACTCGCCATAAGCTGATTGCTTAAATGGAACCAGTCACGCAAAATTATCAACGTATTTCGTGTACTACGCTTTCCTGAAATATTTTTCCCTTGCAATATTGTATATTTCCTGCCCCTAATCACAAACCTAAAGTGCAGCTCTTTATATCCTTCGTTTTGTATAAATGTTGCAATACGATTGGGAATTCTAAGTATGCATAGAACACTGGATAAAGCCCACCGCAGTCTTTTATCTTTTTCCGTACTACTCCATACATGCAATATCGCTTCTATTTATCTATCATAATCTAATTTCGTATTGCATTTGCGCTGTTCCTATTTCCAATCAACCATATATGTACCTGCTCATGTTCACCACCTCCACGTATTATGTAGTTGAATCACGTTCAATATGCATTCACACGTGCAAGTGGTCATGCAAATGCTCGGATATTTTCGGCTGTGGATTGTCGAGTGATTTTTGATACCACAACGTGTGAATTGTAATAATATGTTCGTAATGTGCATCAACAACGAGTGACCCGTATCTAAGACTTTATCTACCTGGTTTGACCGTGATCTCAGTTTTCCATGTAACAATTTAAGTACCTACGTGTAATTATTAGACTTTGAATTAATTGCAGATATTTATATACTCACTGTATAGCTACTATCCATTGTTTTCTGTCCTTAACTCGCATCAAGATAAGTTTATATCCACAGTACACGCCTACGTGCTTATAATAGCAAACTGTTATTGAATATTCGATCGTGCGTATTTCCAAACTGCGTAATTTCTTAGTAATTCCATGATAGCATTTGTAATGTATACAACATTTTGAGTTTTACAATACTTACTGAAAATAATATTTTCCCAATTTTTTTCCTACATTTCAAGAAAAGAATCATGGTGCGCAGCATATGAAATATGTATGTATTTTTTTTTTACGGTGCGGAATTTTTTCATGAATATATACTAGCAATATTTGTATACGTGCACATTGTCTACACGGAGTGGGGACTTAAAATGTGTATGCGTATGTGACTGAGATTATAAATTATTGTTTATAAATTTCACATAATTGTTTGAATCTAGAAGGAGCTAGAAAAACATGGTAAACATTGTTGTAATGAATCCCATGATGATTTTTAAAGCAAAAAGCGATTTTGATTTATAGTCGTAGTTACTCGTTTGATACCTTACGTAGGAGAAATTTCGTCTGATGTTTTTGCCGTCTCACAATAATCAAACTGCAACTGAACTCAGTTAACTATATAGCCTAGTGGCTCATCCGAGTATTGAATTTTTTGTTTTGTCACTGGTAATATT
Organism: Agapetus fuscipes; assembly: GCA_951799405.1. Taxonomy (NCBI): domain Eukaryota; kingdom Metazoa; phylum Arthropoda; class Insecta; order Trichoptera; family Glossosomatidae; genus Agapetus; species Agapetus fuscipes. The sequence goes on from OX637332.1 coordinate 9,698,360, forward strand.
ATCGATTGCTTTTCTGATTCTCTGCCAATAAGCTGCAGGCTGCGGAAAAGTGCGTAGGTTACAAATGGCCTGCTTTGTTCCGCACTCACATTTCGAGAAATACAGAAATTTTTGCTCGTAAAGTTGATGTTTTTAATCAAGTAAAATTAAAAAAAAACTATCGATCATTCTGTGACATGTCGAGAAAAATAATTTAGTTGTCAGTTCAGATGGATTGAAAGTCGATGATGCAAATTAAACTACAATCTTTTTAGGGGAAAAAAATTAAATCTTCCATATTATCTTTGCATTTTTTTTAAAAACATAGTGGTCAGTAAACTTATTTATGTTTATACTTGAAGTTTTTGTCTTCTTAATGATTCAGCGCATTGTCTTTTATTTCAAAGACCTTAATTTTATTATCAGCTGCTTTCAGCAGGGAAATTGTTGCTGTACAGTAGTGAAACCAACTATGCCAATGTTTTGAAATTTAGACAAACTCTTGACGTTCCTGCACCTTTCCGCGAATTCAAAGTAAGTATAACTTTAGTTTACTACCTCGCATGCTGTTTATCAATGTCAGCAGATAGAAGTAACCGAAATAATTCCTGAAATTCTTCCGCATATTATTGCATAGGTATTCGGACCATCAGTCATCAGCCACGCTAGAGTATTCCTACTCTGAGAGAGTCTGACCAGCTAATTTATGTAAACAGCACTAAGGAGTGAGTAATGTACGGGCGTTATTAACATACTACATAATTTACTTCAGCTGAATGTTTGCTCGTCGTGAATTTAGCGGGCAAGCTCCAAAACAAACATGCTCGCAGCTTATTCAAGTTGCACATTTTGCATGCGACTTATCGCTTTTTCCTCGATGAGTCAGCATAAAACACCAGAACTCATTTATTTTCATGTTTTTAACCTAACACCACCTACTTCTAAATGAGTTTCATTTTACACCTAAAGATGGGAGGTACTGCTTCTCCCGAAACTGGTTGTGTATAAAATAAAGAGAATTTTATTTCCATTTATAAAAATGGACTTTCACAAAGTTACTGCCGAAAACCTATATAATACCACGTACTTATTTGAGTTGAGGGATTTTTCATTTGCTAGAATCTAGATGATCAATTTCTAACCCATGTATTTTTTTGTATACTAAGAAAACGCTTTGTTTTAACCATTGAACAATCAACCAGACGTCCATATTGATTTCGATGCAGATTTAATTGGAAGGTTTAATAAAGGAAGATTTTTTCAATTGAATTGCTTTCATCAATTTTCATTTATTGATCTGAAAAAAATAACAGCATGTGTAATGGTGGTGAGGTGCAGACGCTTGTCGCTGTTTTTATCGATTTTCCCACAAACTGGAAGCATGTCGCTCTCCCTTGTTTAGCGTCTAGACTACGGGCAGACGTCGGACAATTCTCCTACTCATACGTTTATTCAATACTTCTGTACTAGCTGTCACATTCACTTGGCGGTTTTATGAATAAATGAAAGAATTCTCGCTTAAATACCTACTCATCACCAATTCATTTCAATTTTTTTTCAAGATCTTTTGTCTGCGTGTTTTTTTTCCATGTCGCAGTTCGATCCAACACGCTTCACGAAATGCCGTCATTTAATGAAATAGCTATTTCGTCCCCCCAGTGCTTGTTTGGCTTGTCCACCATTTGATTCAAAGATAACCTTTCAATGAAATTGTTTTAAGAATCACATTCTACACAATCTGAGCTATTTAAAAAATACTAGGGGCGTTGCCCCTGGCTGCTACGCAGCCCAACCCCTTAACATTTGGTGAATGTGTATATTGCGCATAGTTTCCTCGCGTTAAAATTCAGAAAACATGTAAAATAAAAAACATGCCGCCTTTGAAAAAGAAAATCGACCACCCATACTTTAAAAAATGGTTCACTTTGCAGATTTCAGCTGTGTTTCAGGGGAGGTTGGCAAGAGTTGCAGGGCTTATGTTCATTAGAGAATGGGTTTTTATGTTGTAAGTCCACATGGGCCATTTGTAAGCGCGAATTTTTACCTGTCTGCTTGTGGGAATGCATTTAATATGAATCTCAAATGGTATGTATCTTTGCAACTTAGATTATAGAACTTAACAAAATAATTTCCTTGACTTATAGGTTAGTATGTGGCTGACCACCCATACTGTAATTTACCATGAAAATTTTATCTCTGTTTGAGGAAAAGTCGGCAAGAGTTGCAGGGCTTATGTTCATTTGAGATTAGGTTTTTATTTTGTTAGTCCACATGGGGTATTTGTAAGCGCGAACTTATACATGTCTGCTTGTGGTAATGCATTTAATATGAATCTTAAATGGTATGTATCTTTGCAACTTAGATTATAGAACTAAACAAAATAATTTCCATGACTAATAGGTTAGTATTTGGCTGACCACCCATACTGTAAGCAATGGTTCACCATGCAAATTTTATCTCTGTTTGAGGAAAAGTCGGCAAGAGTTGCAGGGCTAATGTTCATTTGAGATTAGGTTTTTATGTTGTAAGTCCACATGGGGCATTTGTAAGCGCGAACTTGTACCTGTCTGCTTGTGGGAATGCATTTAATATGAATCTCAAATGGTATGTATCTTTGCAACTTAGATTATAGAACTAAACAAAATAATTTCCTTGACTAAAAGGTTAGTATGTGGCTGACCACCCATACTGTAAGCAATGGGTCATCATGCAAATTTTATCTCCGTTTGAGGAAAAGTCGGCAAGAGCTGCAGGGCTTATGTTCATTTGAGATTAGGTTTTTATGTTGTAAGTCCACATGGGCCATTTGTAAGCGCGAACTTGTACCTGTCTGCGTGTGGGAATGCATTTAATATGAATCTCAAATGGGATGTATCTTTGCAACTTAGATTATGTAAGGAAATACACAAAATAATTTCGTTGACTTATAGGTTGGTATGAGGCTGACCACCATACTTAAAAAAATGGTTTACTTTGCAAATTTCACCTTTGTTTCAGGGAAGGTTGGCAAGAGTTGCAGGGCTTATGTTCATTTGGAATGGGTTGTTATGTTGTAAGTACACATGCAGCATATGTAAGCCCGAACTTATACATGTCTGCTTGTAAGAATGCATGTAATATGAATCTCAAATGTTTTATATCTTTGCAACTTAGATTACAGATTTAAATCCATTTTTATTTTGTGTATTTTTTTTTTAATTCGCATGAAATAAAAGAAAAAAAAAAAAAAAAACTTTCACGTTTTGCCGCTAGACGTCAATTTATTTCCATACATTTTCAGTATGAACAAATAGGTTTTTTGAAAGAAGTTTTCAGTAAGTTTTAAACACAAACGCGAAAGCTCGCAGCATTGCAGCATATATACAAAAAATAATTTTCCATAGATCAGGAATGTGTTTCCTCTGCTGTGATGGCATTAATTTTGAAGATCGAAAATGTAAGTGAACGACGACGGTCTGGAGTAATATAATATAATCTATACTTATAAAACCAAAAAAGCGTTCGTTGGTAATGCGATAAAATGGTGAAGGACTAAACGGTTTTGGCTGTCTTTCGTTTCAGAATAAAGTACGTAATCTGGGAAGGGTTATAGCGTACAAAAAAGTTGATAAAATAACGCAGAACATGTTTTAATTAGTGAAATGCTGAACGTCGTTTTTATATGATCATTTCCAACTTCATCTAATTGACAGATTTTTGTTCCATATTCAAATTTCATTAAATGTGTTCGGTTTGAAATATTGTAAGAGGTTAAGCAAAATCAAATTAATAAAATAAACTGGTAGGTACAAAATTTGAAAATGGAATAACAGATTTTATTCATCAACAGCCTTTACCAAACAGAACTCTTTTTTTAAAATTGGAATTTAGCTTTTCAACTGTCAAAGTCATGAAAAGCGTTCAAGGTTAAATAAATAAGTCTTTAATCTCAGTTACAAATATATGCACACATTTAAGGTTCATATTGAATGGATGCCCAAAAGGAAACACATGTTAGTTTGTGCATACACATAATGCATGTATATTTTCAAAATAAGACCCAACTGCAAATCCCAAATAACAACGGTGCAATTTATGCTGACTTTACTTTAAACAGGCAGAAGTGAAACAATTTGTACACCAACTTACAAGTCGAGGACTTATAATCTAAGTTGCATAAAAACATATGGTGGCACTTTCAACATTTCTTAGATCCATCTAATATAATCTAATCTAAGTTGCAAAGATATGTTACATTGGAGATTCACATTACACGCATTCTCACAACCAGACACGTAAAGTTCGCGCTTGCACATGCCTCATGTGATCCTACAGCATAAAAACCAAATTTCAAATGGGCATACACCCTGCAACTCTTGCCATCCTTCCCTGAAACAGGGGTGACATTGGCAAAGTGAACCATTTTTACAGCATGGGTGGTCAGCCGCATACCAACCTATAAGTCAAGGAACATACACGACAAATTACATTTCAAAACATATAATCTAAGTTGCAAAGATATTTTGTCATTTTAGACTCATATTAAATACATGCCCAAAAGTAAGCACATTGTAAGTACATGCTTACACATGCTTCATGTGTACATAAACTTTGAAACTCCTGCCACTTTCGCTGAAACCAGGGGGGCATTGGCAAAAGTGAACCAAGTTTTACTACATACTCGATCTTCTAACTTAATATTCAACTTTCTATGTGGGATAACGCGGCAAGAAGTTACACTGTATGTGTAGCTTAGTTGCGTTTTTTTTTTTTATGTGTAAACTTGAGCTCGAATCGTTCATACGAGGTAACAAATCAAAGCTAAAATGAACAAACTTAAGAAAATATGAAGTTTGTATCATTAATAAATTGTGAAAAAAGGATTACATTTTTTCCGAATCTAAGTTGCAAAGGTATTGGGGATTCACAAAATATGCATTCTCACAAGCACACATGTATAAGTTCGCGCTTGCACATGCCACATGTGAACCTACAATATTAAAACCCAAATCTCAAATAAACAAACACCCTACAACTCTGGCCGACCTTTTCTGAAACAGGAGTGATATTGGCAAAGTGAACCATTTTTTACAGCATGAGTGGTCAGCCGCATACCAACCTATAAGTTAAGGAGCATAAACACAATGATCTAAATCTAAGTTGCAAAGATATGTATCATTTGAGATTCACATTGAATGCATTCCCACAAGCAGACATGATTAATTGCACACTAACACATGCCACATGTGGACCTACAATATGAAAACCTAATCCGAAATAAACATAAGCCCCACAACTCTTGCCGACCTTCCCTGAAACAGGTGTGCCATTGGCAAAGTGAATCATTTTCTGCAGCATGGGTGGTCAGCCGCAAACCAACCTATAAGTCAAGGAACATACACAATAAATTATGTTTTTAAAATCAATAAACAATAATATATATGGACATCCAAAACAATGATCTACCATCAATTATCTTATTGATTTTACTTCTTCTAATATCAATTAATATGTATACGTACACTGTACATCAACGATTGCAACTAGCTTTATTTAAATAATCATTTAAAACCTATAAATGATAATTTTATTATTTTTGAGATGTGCACAGAAAACGTTTCCTTCTGCCCAATAGAATGACAGCATTCTTTTATTGGTATTAAGCAATGAAATTATGCTTGAAATACCAATTACAGTGTGAAAATGACAAAAGATATAAAGCTTTCATATACACCTCCTGAAATTTAAAAGGCTACAACATCTTTCATAACTGCAATCCATAGTAATTCAATATCTTTAAATGAGCCCAATTTCATTTTTACGCTCAATTGTTTTAAGTTATTGGGCGATGCCGTCTCACTATAATAGTTACAATGATCCCTTCAAAATAAGATTTCTTCGCTCATCTTTTCCATTTTCTGAAGAACAGCCATTCCCAAATTTACAAATCCACAAAACTATTGAATCTCATTTATAAAAATAAAGGCAGGATAAAATCTGCGGGGTCAGCTAGTAAAGGATATAAAACACGATAATGTGAGAGTTGTTTTAAATATTTCTAAAATCAATTTCCAGTTTTCATAAGACGCATTGGTACAGTACACATACAAAAATTGCTCATGTGAAATTACTTCTATGGAGATAAGATAAACAAGCACTAGGGGACTATTTGTTTAGTCGGAGAGTTATGATGTACTGGCTAGACCTCCTCTACTGTGTTGAAACATAAAAATGCTTTGGTATTGAAGAATTATATTTTGTACTCTTGAGCCTATTTTAAGCCATGCTTCTCACATGCTGAGTTAACGCTCTACCAATTGAGCTAAATACGATATCTATAATCTGCATAAGTAAGGTGAGAAGGACGCAAACCAACTACTGCAGGTGACAGACTGGAAACCCGCAGCGGTAGACAGGAGGAGTTGGGGGCGAAGGCTGATGGAGGCCAATACTCTATGTGAGCTGTAGGGACATCGAAGAAGATAATCTAAGTTGCAAATATATTAATATGTTGCACCAACTTAACTCTCGTAAGGACCTCGGTAAAATATTTCTTGGAATATGATGTACATCAGCTGATCTACGTATATGCAACCATTTTTTTTTTAATTTTTTGGGAGAAATCACACTTAATTTTTATTCATGTCTGATTGTAGTTTGGTGCAGCAGGCCCTTAGGATTTAAATTAAATGTTTGCCCTCAAGTAGACACGTTTAAGTTTTCTCCTATATATGCCGCATGTGTACTCAAAAATTAAAAACCCAACTCGCATATGAACATAAATCCTGCAACTCTCGCCGCGCTACCCTGACACAGGGGTGGCATGTGCAAAGTGAACATTTTTTTACAGTATGAGTAGTCAACCTCATGCTAAACTATTAGTCAAGGATCTGGATGTATTGAAATCGTAGAACGCAATCTCTGAACGGATATTAGCATATACGTACGCCATTCAATGAAATGGCGGCATTTCGTATAGCGTTGAGGCGCATCGTAATCTGACTAACTCTACGATCTGCCTGCAACGCGTTTATATTAAAAGCTAACGTAGATTTAAATTTCAACGAGTCTTTGTTGAATCGTGAAATATTCAGATGACTTTGAATCGCATTTCTAGATGTGTTGAAAGTAAAAATATAGTGGATTTTGATTGTGGCGTTATGAAGTCTTTATACAAAAGCATCGCCTGGAAAAACATTTTTTATTCATCTTCGCTCTTCTGGATACTCATTTTTTGTCTTTATGTATTCCTTGACTTATAGGTGGGTATGAGGCTGACCACCCATACTGTAAAAAATGGTTCACTTTGCCAATGTCACCCCTGTTTCAGGGAATGTCGGCAAGAGTTGCAGGGCTTATGTTCATTTGAGGTTTGGATTTTATTTGTAAGTACACAATCAGCATTTGTAAGCGCGAACTACACGTGTTTGTTTGTGGGCATACATCTGAGAGCTTTGAATGAATATATCCTTGCAACTTAGATTATAGATGTAGATTTAAAGATGTATTGCGCAATAGAAGACTGGTTATCTAAAAAGCACGATCTAAGTATTGTTATATAAAAGCATTGCCTGAAAGAAAATATTTCGAATTCATCTACGCTCTTCTGGATACTCAGTTTTTGTCTTTAGATATAGCGCAATAGAAGGCCGGCTACTCAAAAGGCACGATCTAAGTGTTCAACCGTGGTGCACCTTCAAAAAGTTAATTTTGTAGTAAAAACGCACAACCCCCCCTGGCATGACCACAATGCCAGAAAAATAATATTGAATAATATTGATACTGAAGGGTTGCTTTCTGGGATCTGTTGCCGTGGGCTAATGAAAATGGCGCTTCTGGGCGTTTCACCCACGTCTGCGATGGATATCTTCAGTGTGAAGGGGTGTGATGACGATGATGTTGATGAAAGAATTCATCGTTGAGCAATCTACTCACTGCTGTGGTGTTAAAAAATTAGAGTTTAATTTTGGACTTTCATAACATTATGTATGTAGTTTGTACGGTTGTTTGTCGTAGCAGAACGGATGTACACAACGCTCATGCACACAACACGCTATTACATCAAACGAAAAATGCTTTTAATTCACTTAAAACATACAAAGCATAATTAGAGCCGAGCATTTGTAATAAATTAACATTTCTTTATGTTAATTTTTCATTTTACATAGTTACGTACTTACCTGCGTATGAAGCAATAGTGTGCACATTTGAGTGGCTCAAAATGCCTGCATCCCAAGTATAAAAAAGTTTTTTTTTTTTTAAACTAAGCCACGGCGTTTTTAAAAAAAAAGGTAAGCAAACTAAAACCGCGATTCTATTGAGCGTTTTAGATTCTAAACATTTTCGGTAAAACATAATTGTTATAGTTTGAACAAAAAGTGTTTCATAGTTGAGGGGATGTACTTCGAGTATAAAACATTGCATAAATCGAAAATTTAAGGAATATACGACTGTACACCTAGTGAGTGATTTAGTTCCTTTTCATAATCTTTAAATCGTAATGATTGAGTTTGAACTTATAGTTGTATAGTTGAGGTACTGCAATCCGAGTATAAAACATTATGAAAGAAAATGTATGGAATAAACGACAGCACTTCTACTGATTGATTAACTTTGTGTATATTTTCTGTAGAACGCTATGATTGCGTATAGTTTTATAGTTGAGGTACTGAACTCTTGGTAGTATTTGAAAGTGTAAAATTGGCGCGTGAAAGTGAATGAGCCACACACTTTAATATGATTGTAATTAATTTGAAATATTACGCTGATTTCACACAAAAGCTAGCGGAGACATCGCCGCTGATGTGCGTTACTTAGTGCTCGCACTACGAGTATGTGCGACCAACACGGCCCGGCCATATAAACAACAACGGATCGTCTGGTTGTTGACCGACCATTGCACTTTTACACGCTCGCGTATTTCAAATTTGTCCTTTTACATCGGTGGCTCTCAAACTTGCTCAGCGTGTTTTTTTTTACAATGGTAGATAGATAGCACGTGCAGAGGACTCCAGGATCACCAGAACAGTCTTGGATGGTGCCCCCTCAGGTGTTAGACCACTCGGACGTCCTGGAGGGTTGTGGTGCGGGAGGCCCTGAGCCTTCAAGGCTTATGAGCCGAAGAAAGTTAAAGTAAAGTAGTAGATACTGAAAAAAAGTCTAAAGTCTTGTCAAATTCGAATGATTAATTCAATGAGAACTTGGACTCATTCCTGTGCCAAACTGACCGTTTATGGAACAAGTTACCGGTATCTGTGTTTCCACCCCAATTTAACCTTGCCTTATTCAAAACTAACATCAATAGCCACTTCCTTTCAGTGTCTCAAAACAAAGCCAACGCAACGCAACACGCACTACACCACTACGCAGCTAACAGCCCTACAATAAAGGGTCAGGATATCAACCGCCACATCACCAACATCTCTGCGTCACAACAACAAGTGTCATGGACCACTAAAGTCTCTGAAATCTAAGAAGTCTCCCGCATAGGATTAATTTTTTACAAATAAATATCTGCAGTTAATAATTAATTAATCTATTTTCTAATTGGCAAAGATTTATTCTTTCATATTGAATGCATGTCCACAAACAGACACGTGTAAATTCGCGCTTACAAATGCTGCATGTGCACTTACAAATCAAAATCCAAACAAAGTGTAATTATTGTTTACTTAAAGTTAATTATAATGTCTAAATACATATAATTTGTCCAATACTTTCACTTTAAAGACGCTAAACTACTTATTATTGTAACAATACGCCCTTACAGTATTAAAAGCCGTCATTAAAATCGGTGGTTCTGTAGAAACCTGCGTACGCATATAAAAATTGTCTCAGTCTTTATTAATTAAGAGTAATAGTTTGCAACTTCGTTTAAATACATCAGCAAGGTTGGGAGTCGCTATTTTAGATGCTATCAAAATGAATTAATATACATTCTCTATTCTTATCATCTGGACGATTTTTCAAACTAATCACTTGATTGTGTTTTGTTGCATATCTATGTATACCCATATTATACCGACTCCTAATTACATAGTTGGTACGTACATTATTTTCATAAGACTATCGATTTAATCATTTACTAGTCATTTCGTGTTTGGAAGATTTCTTACTAGTATTAAATACTAGTAATAATTTTGACGATTAGGTATTATAGTTTCGCTTCCCTTACTTTTCTTAATTAAGTTTTTAATGGTTTTTTTTGTTCTGACACAATAATAAATTAAAGATATGTGTGAATCGAGATATATAGTGCATTTCTCATAAACTACAACTTTTATACATTAGTTCTATGATTATTAGAGAATACCGAGAAAATTATAGCTTGATTAGAGTAGCGAAATCGTGATATAATAGGATAATATACAGAAGGCAGGCTACTTCATTGTAGCTTGTATTAGAATGGTATATACAGATTGAATGTAAAGAAGCAAAAGGTAATCTAATCTCTAATCTAATCTAAGTTGCAAGGATATATTCATTTAGAGCTCTCAAATGCATGCCCACAAACAAACACGTGTAGTTCGCGCTTACAAATGCTGAATGTTTACTTACAAATAAAATCCAAACCTCAAATGAACATAAGCCCTACAACTTTTGCCGACTTTCCCTGACACAGGGGTGACATTGGCAAAGTGAAAAAGTGGTGGACATAAATTAACTAAGAGGGATATACAAGGATAGGAACAAGTGGGCGCGTTTTGTAGAGGCTCTGGCCATCCCTAACGGAATGGCGACAAAGTTAAAGTTACAATAGCGGGTAATTTGGGTGTGTGGAGTCAATGCCTCGTAGTAGAGTCCCTGCGGACTTGGGTGTGAAGTTATTTTACCGCATTATGTAAACTCGAGGGTAAGTCGACTCGCTATTGGGCGCCACGTCATGGAAACTACGTTTGCGTTGCTTGCTCCAGACTTCACTAAACATACTTCTCTTTGCAAACCTTATTCCATCAACCCAAACCTTTTCTTTCAAACATACTTCAAATGTGAAAACAATGCTTCGACAAGTTTTTGCATTTTTTTCTGTTAGCTCCTACTTCACTTCTCATTTATGAATAAGCGAATGAATGGGATATCCAGACTCATAATAAAAGGAGAGCTTTTATGAAAAAGGTTATGACTCTGGGTGGAATGAAAGAAGTATGTAAGGATAGAAAAAAATGGCGGTTGATCTGTTATGTTGGCGGCTAAGACTTAAAAAAAAAAGTTAATTTCTATTGAAATATTTATTTGTAATTAGTGTGAGGGTTTTTCCTCTCTGTCCTGCTGATTGACACAATTAATAATTAACATACACACTTTAATATGTTTACTTTTATTTCTTTCACAATGTATACACAATAAACCACAGCACAATAATATTAATTATTCTTAATTACACAGGCTTGTGGCTATCCCGCCAGGCAAGCTTTTTCTCCTTTCTGCATTCCTTTGTTTTCCTTTTCATTCAAATTCAAATCTCATGTTCCATTTTACCTAACAAACAAATCCATCTCGTTACAATACACCTCCTTCCTCTCATAAAAAAAAAACATTCCCAATTTTTTTTTTTTCTTTTACAATGAGTAAATAATGTATCATAATGCTCAGCCGGCGCCACATATTTTGTTTTATTTTAAGGATAAATTTCAAAAATATGAAAATAAAAAAAAAACCTGTTTCTGATACATTATTCAGTCATTAATACCTTTTTTAACAATACCAATTATTTTCATACTAAAATTAATATATTTTTGTTTTTTTTTTAACACAAATTTCATATTCAATATTATAAACAAATATTTGTTTTTTTTAAATACTTAATTCAACAATTCAAAATAATCAATAACAATACATAATAAACATTCACCAGTTTATTAATCAATTCATTAAAATAACTTTTTTTTTTTTTTTAAACATGTATCACATCTTTCCCAATATTTAAATTTATTTCAAATTTATTTTTCATTAATAAATTTATCAGTCCATCAATTTTTTTAAAAACTTTACCTTCATATGTAATACTTTGTTTAATTTATGTTTCATACCTTCATTCATGCAATGTTTCATAATTCATTCTTTCACTGATCACTTTTATATCAACTTTCACCGTATCATGCATCACCTCAAATTTTTCATACACATGAAAATATGTTTTCTTTTTTTTGTTAATCTAATTTGATTATGTCCTTGATGTGATATTTATTTATAACATTTGTGTCTATATCTTTTAATACATAGACTATCTTGCTAACTTTCTTTTCTATTCTGGCTTTGACAAATTTTGGAGCCAACTTTGTACAGAAGTATTTCCCTGCATTTGATTGTATGAAATTTTTACGCCATACAATATCCCCTTGATCGTAGACACGATTTGATCTACCTTTATTATAATAATTTGCATTTTTATTATATGCATCCCATAAATTTTCTGTTACAATTTTGTATAATGTGTTTAATTCCTTCATTTTATCTTTATGCATATCTCTATTTTTATCTAAATCTTCCTTTGATTCTATTTCATCATTTACTATTTCACCATGAATTTCACCATTTAGTACAATCTCCCTACCTCTTGCTAATACATTAGGTGTGTATCCTGTTGCTAAATTGACTGTATTATTTATTATGCTTTGTACTGAATCTAAGAAAGTATCCCATTTTCTTTGTTCATTTTCAACAAAAATAGCTAATGTGTATCCTATTGTTCTATTATTTCATAAGAGATGTCCTTGAAATCATTTTCTATTGTTTTTAATTGCTGTAATTGGTTATCTGTTAATTTAGTTCTATTTGTAATTTTACCTAATTCACTAATATTTTTGCTATTTGAATATGTAATTTTACTTATTAAACTCGGTTCTAATTCAAATTTTATCCAAAAATCTATTCCAAAAATTAAGTCTTGTTGTAAACCTTGTAAAACATAAAAATCTACATGTTTTATTTGATTGTCACATTTTACCTCTAAATTTATTTTACCAAGTATTTTTATATTTTTACCATTTGCCAACGAGATACTTTCATGGGTTTTTATAATTTTGTAATTTCTTTGTAAAAAATAATCAAATGTTTTTTCATTGATTGCAGAAATAGATGCACCTGAATCTAGTAAACCTGTAAAATTTTTGTTCTCAATATTTACTGTTAAAAATGGTCTTTTATCAAATTGTTTAGCAAAAATGAGTGGTGCAATTTGATAATTTTTATTAAAAATTTGAATGAAATTAAGCCAGCTCTTCATTTCTGATTTTTGTGTTTGTACTGAAGGCCGACTATCTACAAGTTTTTTTGAATTACTATTGTATGTCGTATTTGTTCTGTTTTGTATATTTATATTTCTGTTCATTTTTGTTTTGTCTGTATAATCACTTTTTTTATTTTTAACAAAACAATATTTTTGTACATGTCCTGTACGCTTACATGAGTAACAGATTACTGTGTGTTTTTTAAAATTTCCATTTTTTATAAAACAATTTCTTTCCACATGTCCTCTTTTATTACAAAAGTAGCATACTATATTATTTGTGAAACTTCTACATTTATTCTGTATGTAATCTAATTTTCTATTTTTAGTCCAACAATCTATTTCATCATGTCCTAATTTATTACAAAAATTGCATTTTTGCATTACATTTTTCTCTTTTATGTCATTCATTACATTTAAATTCTTACATTCATTAAATTTTATAAATGATTCAAACTTGCTACATATTGTAGATAATTCCTCTGTATTTTTAATTTCAGATGTTGTCAGTAAAGTTGCATATTTTTCTGACAATCCATGAATTATTATGTCCATAAGTTCCTTATCGTGCATTCTTTTATTTAATAAATTATTTTTTGATTTTACCTTTAAAATATAAACAGATGCATTATCATGACCTTGTACCATATTTAAAATTTCTAACTTAAGATTCCTTTGAAAGTCATATTTTTCAAATTGTTGTAAGAATTTGGTTTTAAAAATTTTCCAATCAAATTCACAGTTAATTGCTCTGTACCAAGTCAACGGAAAATCTGTTAAAAATATAGGCATACACTCTACCAAATAATCTAATTTTAATTTGTAGACTTTGGCTAATTCTTCTAACCTTATTATAAATTCATTTGGTTCACTTTCACCATTAAAAGATATTTTTAATTTGAGAGGATCAAAATTTATGGACTCCATTGTGTTACTTTCTAAATCCTTTTTATTATTTATTTTTTTAGATTTCGTCATTTGCTGTATATTTTCAATTTATGCAATTAAAAAAATCAATTCATTGAAAAAAAATTTTTTATACAAATTAAATATAGCACCATCTATATATATTAATCTAAACTGATTTGAAACAAACTGGTTCATATCCATTCTTCATTCTCCCGCGACGATCGATTTTTTGAATTTCCATTCTTCTGAACGTAATGTAGGTAGTTTGAATTCTCTCACCTTCAATATTTTCAAACAGCGTTTCAAATCTTGTAATTTCTTGTTGTTAATTGTATAAGTCGATGTCTTCACTAGCTTTTAAACGTGTTGATGCTTTCACAACCATAAATCTGTCCAATTTTAATCATTTCATATATTGTATTGTTTTCAATGTCATTTGTTGAAATTGACTGTCATTTGTTTTTGTTTGTGAAAAATTTTCTTCATAGGAATTTCATGTACAGATTTTTTCTTTTACGTTGGGCGCCAAAATGTGAGGGTTTTTCTTCTGTCCTGCTGATTGACACAATTAATAATATAACATACACACTTTAATATGTTTACTTTTATTTCTTTCACAATGTATACACAATTAACTACAGCACAATAATATTCTTTATTCTTAATTACACAGGCTTGTGGCTATCCCGCCAGGCAAGCTTTTTCTCTCTTTCTGCCTTCCTTTGTTTTCCTTTTCATTCAAATTCAAATCTCATGTTCCATTTTACCTAACAAACAAATCCATCTCGTTACATTAGCTTATATCTTTTATAATTTGTTGTATTAGATTTTTTGTTTCTTGAGTAATAGGTCGGTATGATGCTGACCCCCAAGCTTCAAAAGCCTAGTTAACTTTTGCCAATGCCCTCCCGGTTTTAGAGAGAGCCGCTAGGATTTGCGAGGTTTTTATTTTATAAGTACACATGCGGCATGTGAAAGCGCGTAGGTACACATATCTTCATATGGGCAATAAAAGCCTTAAATGTCAATATATTTTTGCAATTTATATAATAGATTAAAGTTATAGAATAAAAGCTAAACCATTTTTTTAGTTTAAAAAGAAAATGCTTTAACATAATATTCTTTTTTTGTAAAATGTGTTTGCCTTTACCCAGTGCACGCTCTTAGTTTCTATGATCAATGTGTTTTGTATGTGACAAGGACTAACTGCAAGTCTGTATAACTTGTCGGAAGTCTATATAAGCCAGCGATGTTTATTTTTGCTTTTTGCGGAAGCAGTGTGCCTATGTCTGTAGCCGAGTGGTACGGTGCTTGGCTGAACTCGTATCTGACGACATCTGATATCCATAATCTAAGTTGCAAATATACATTAACGTTTAGGTTTCGCATTAAATGCACGTGTACATGTAAGCACGTGTAATGCATGTGTACTGACGTGAACAGAAATTCTGCGACTATTCTCTAAAAAAGGGGTGATATTGGTAAAAGTAAACTGTTTTCTGGGACTTCAGCTTCATTCGGCATTCATAAGCCGTTGATAAATTGAACTATAGTCTCAGTCATTGGTAGAATGCTTGCGTTTAATGTCAGAAGTCTATGGTTCAATCCCCACGAAGGGTATCAGAAATGATTTGCCGTTTTGGTGTGTTTTCATACCCAAAATCAAAATGCCAGCTTACCTGTAAAAATAACGCGGGAAGAAGTTATACTAAATGTGTAGCTTAGTTGCGTTTTTTTGCATTTCGTCTTGGTATATAATTCGCTGGAGGTCTTAGAAAGGACCTCCAGTCCTTACATAAAATATTTGTAGCTTCTTATTCAAGTACCCATCAAATGTGAGCATTGTACTTTCGACTCCGCTTTTAGTCATACCATACTACGTATTTGAATTCTCTACATAATTGGACAATCGAAAAAGATAAAAAAGATAACGCGTTTTATCTGAGAAAAATACATATTTAAGTGCGATACCTGTGTACATAAAATATCGAAGTGAAGTATAACGCAAGACAACATTATCGAACCAAAAAAGGCATGAAAATTATTCGCGACAGGCGTATCTTTATTGCAATTTACTAAATCAGCGTGTATGATTGTGTTTAAATCAATAATATCAATAAATAGTCATCAATCATGTATCTATATTCTATGTTGCAAAGATGTATAGACATTTAAAAGGCTCATATTTGATGCGCCCCCACACCCAGGCACATGTTAGTTCGCGCTTACACGTGCTGCATGTGTACATACAAAATAAACCAAACGTAACATGAACATAATCTTTGAATTTCCTGCCGGCTTTCCCTGAAACTGTGATCTAATATGTAGATTAAATGTTAATAATTTTTAAACTTTGTTAAAAAATTGACAATCTTTGAGGGTTCTCGAGGTGTAATTCACACAAAAACAGCGCTCACCAAATAAATCATCCTAATGTTAATATTATTATTATTCTGTTTTTAATTGTGGCAATGCAGGGACTTCACATTTTGTACTTGTTTAATTACAATTATATTAGTAAAACCTGCAACATTTTTAAACACGTAGTTATTTTGCAAAACTATTAGAAAGGCGCGGTCGCCGCAACACACATTGTTACATACGTTTCAAATTCATTCATTCTTTTATCGCTGGATCTTTCATGCTCTATCCATCTGCAGAGAATAATAATTAACAGAGCCGCGACTACGTGTAATGAAAGCGCCTTAATTATTTAAAGTAAATTAGCATTTAGCGTAGGAAGCGTCCGTGCTCAGAGTCGCTATCACCTGAATGTGTTTAATCTTGAAAGTGCTAAATTTTCAATCAGCGATTCAACATTAAAGGCTTCGTAAAACAGCAAGCGTTTGAACGCGCGTCAAGGCGTTAAAACGTCGCCGTATTGTGTTGCGTTGTAGCGCGTCTCGGTGTTGTACTGAACATTATCTACACGTCCTATCAACTGCGAACGGACCTCACTAGGAAGCGGCGCATTAACGTGGCGTCCGGACGTCGCGTTGTATTTTATTACAAAATTTTCGTTATTTTATGTCAAAAGTGAAAATGTTTACGGCGAAATAAATTGAATGTTTTCGAAAATACCAGTGCTTGTATACAACGAACAGTGTTTAAAAATATGTATCCAAAAAGACAGGATTTCGCTAGATAATGCGTAAAGCAGCAAGAACTCATCTTAATCTGAGTCGTTGGACATTGTGCCCAGTGACGACGACTGAATAGCGCCAAAGACGTTCAAATTTAACCTACAGCTACGTGACGTTTGGCACTTTAGCGCCTTGACGTGCGTTAAAAACGCTTCCTGTTTGACGAAGTTTTGATTATGTTCTGGATTCTTCACGGTCTGAGCGAGGTAAGTTTCGCATTATTTAGCGGGATACTGTCGGAAAAGCTGCATTAAATTTTGTGTAAAATATTTTACAAAGAATCCCCGATATTGCGATGCCGAATTTTTGACGAGTATCTTCCATCTTTGACTTTGAACAGTCTGTTTTTCGTCTTTGATTGAATTTTGGAATTAAAGTTTTTTGTAATGTTGATAATTAAAAAGTGTCATTTAACCGTTGACTGCAGAACTTTCTTATTATCGACGTTACGTTTTTTCCATAATCTTCCTCAGGAGACACCCTTATTCTAAGGTGAGCAAGGTAGACTGAGTAAACTAAGGAGACTGTAACTGTACATCAGTGATCATTACGCGAGGGGTGGTCAGAGCCTCTACAGAATTTCCTCTGTCGTCGAAAACAATTACGTTTTCCAGTAAACGATTTGTCAGTTAATTAATATCTGTTTCAAGTATTTTTACTCGTACTCGTATTTGACTATAATTAATGTTTTTTTTTTCACTTCGTTTCTAGAAAGTTAAACATAGATTGTAAATAAATCATCTTAAGTATTATTTTTATCACGTCTGATGCGCCAAAAATCGTGACCAATCTAAAAACAGTACATTTTATTATAAATTTGATATCATAGTTTTAAGCGACATTTCATTGAGTTTGTATTTTAATCCTTCTTCTTATTTGCATCATGAACCGGTTTAATGCATTGTGAGATGATAAATTGTTATGAATCTTACGTGGGCAGACTTGTCATAGCTGTTTATAGTCAAATTAGTCATAGAAAAGTCTCCGTGAATATTTTATAATTATTTTTGGCAACACAACATCACTCACACACAATTACATTGCCAAAATTGTTTTTTTACTTTCTTACGTCTTTTTTGTACTTATGCACAATTTTGGTAGCATGATTTTAAAGGAATTTAATAGTGTAGAAACATTGTAATGGTGTTTAGGTAGCCTCTTATTTTATGTTTAAAGAAATACAATTCCCTTCTATTGGTAGGTTGTTTTTATCTCTTTTCTACCCTACTTAATTCTTAGCTCATGGAAGTATTTTCCGATCAAACTGGTTGTTGAATACATAATGTACACCTGTAAATAAATTGAATGTCATTCGAACAGGGAAAGGCGACAAAAAGTTCAATTTTCTTCAATTGCTCTGGCATTGCTATAATATAATATACGGGTGATAAATCACTCGACTCTAGCAAAAGGTATCGATTTCTTTTGAAGAGTAGGGAATCCAGTCCAACTGGAAAAGTCTACCGTTGCTTTCCATTTTTATGAGATTTTTTTTAATTTTCTAACAAACTTAACTCGTTCGATTACTTGTATTGAATTTATGATATAGGTTAGTAGGTTATTAATAAAAATTGTTCAGTAGTTATTAAATTAATATCATATAAAGTATTGGGATTTTTAAAATGCAACTTAAAACACTGATGCATTACAAACTATTAAAAGACCTAGTAAAACTTCATCTGGTCTCAAAATACTCGTAGTACGTGTATGAATCTGATTTCAGTTAACGTCACATACTTGCCTGACGCTTAATTTCAGGCTATCATCAAAAAAATCTTTGTTATACAAAAGTTATTGGTTTTAATCAAGAAAATTGATTTCATAAAATAAATTTAGAGATCGTTCACTTAGTATTCACGTATCACTAGCAAGTATTTTTAATATAAAATGCCCATATTTTTGTTTATTGTGATATCATGATATCGTGTATAATTATTGTCTATTAAATTATTATTCTTATTTTTTAAATAATTTATAATGCAGCCAATGGCATACACCATTAGGATATTAAGAAACCTTTTCTGAAATCTGAACGATATTTTGAAGTCGTCCAGAGATCAAGCCTTTTATAAAATCACATCTTATTGAAGATAATATGTGAGAATAGTTGTGATTGTGAAATGCAAAAAGATACTTACAGAGTATTGAATCTGTCATGTAGAGAAGCGACGACTGTTCATACACGACTTTCGTTTTACCTTTAAAGGCGTGTCAACACTCAGGTATCATTTTCTCTTATTTTATTGAACGGCTGCACCGATTGTGAGTCTCTTATTATATTTTTTTTATTTAGTCATTGCTGTTAATAGTACAAGATTTTCCAAGTTTTTTTCTGATGATAATGAAATTTTTGCTTTTAATTTATGTAACCAAAAGACGGAAAATCATTGTAATATTTGGTGTATTAGACTCGTGGACTGTACTCCTTGCAAAAAGTACGTAATAAAAGTAAAAAAAATTGTGACTAATACGCTGTTTAACATACATATATCAATCACACTCCGAAAAATGATACACCTATGCAAAAAAGCGAAAAATTATCCAAATATATATATAACGTCATCCCTGTTTCAGCGAAAGGCGAAAGGTAAAATTCCATAGTTTATGTTCTTTTGTAGTTCATGTTTCCTAAGTACACCTGCAACGTATCTAAGAACGCACATACAAGCGCTTGAAAGTATGTACATACATGTCATCTACTTAGAAAATACTTACGTAGCTAGTTTTCCATAGTAAAAATCAAATTAAGACCAGAACGATGAAAGTACTTTTGTATTTTTTCATTTCTATTCGAGAACTGCATTGCGTTTCATTGCTCTACCACGCTTGCAGACGATTGTACAGTATAGAATACCTCGTGAACGTGTCACATCCATCAAACGTGTCTCGGAACCGCCATTGATCGGTCAAGGTCAGCCTCGTATAATATGAGTCGTCGCTATGACAACACGTTTGTTTACACGTCACACTTTCATGTCGGGGAAAAATCCATCGACAACTTTTCCACAATTCTTCATTTTCTCCATTAACTTGAAATGTTTGTGCCTCTATTCCTGTTTATGATGACATGGAAAGGCACTTAATACTTTTAGAGTTGATTGAGATTATGGTCGTATGACCATATCGCCACCTCAAAGGTAAAAACGGAATAAGTGCTGGCTGACTGATTTGAGAAATCGTGGATAAAACTTTTTATTGGGAGTAACTTCTCGTAGTAAGTGAACTAATTATAAATAATGATAAAAGAAAAACAGCTTTGTTTTCGATTACGTGAGTATTTATTTTTATATACCACAACCGGTTTCGCAAACATCCGTTTGCATCGTCAGGTGGATCAATTACAAATGGAATATCTTTGTTTCGCGCCTCCAATTGATCCACCTGACGATGCAAACGGATGTTTGCGAAACCGGTTGTGGTATATAAAAATAAATATTCACATAATCGAAAACAAAGCTGTTTTTCTTTTATCATTAATGATGAACGATTACAAAGTTAATGCCTCTACAATCAATAATAATTATAAATAATTTCTCATGAAAAAGTTCAAAGCTACAGGATTTCGTTATATTTTTAAGGGTATTTCTGGTAACACAGTGAAAGTCCATTGTATTTTTTATTATAAATTAAATAGGAAAATCTAAGTTTCAAAAAGGTGACAATTATGGTCCTGAACATGCCTAATTAGGCGAAAACGTTCGAGCAAAAAATAAATAAAAGTAAATTAAAACTTTGTTTTCCCATTGAATTTATAATTCACACTGTTTTAGTGTTTTCTCTCTTAGAAAATAAGAACAAGTGTACATTTATGTAAGAAACTCGTGCTAGTTTCATGTGTCACTTATTCAGTTTTTCCTTTAAATTGTCGATAAGCTGCTCTAGTATATGAAGTGTCTTGATCCCATTTGCGATAAGTCTACATCAACAAAATGTTTGTTCACCGAAGATTCTCATTTAATATCTATTTCATTCAATACCATGAGGCGATAAGGGGCGATAGTTCCATGAAACGCATAAGCAGGGCTTATCTGTTGACACTAAGGATGGGTCGAAATTCGTTTCACATTCGGTTTAGCCGGATTTCGGCAGCTTTAACCGAACTTCGGAATTCGACAGAATTTCGGTTCAAATGCCGAAAATTCGGTGTAAGATAAACTAAAATAAAATACCTACCTGCACCATTTTGACTGTTATAATTGGATGTCATAGTATCTTTAATAACTGTAAAAAAATTAGGCCTCATATCATCTCATTCGTGGTCTTTTATTTTAGTAGGAACAAGTGAACATTTACCTTGCAATTTGATAAAAATTAACTATTCTTCTACTCTGTTACATATATATGAAATTGAAACAAAACTGAAATAAAGTTAGTATTATTCTAACAAATAACAGTAACTAGAAACCATAATGCGTAACTTTTTTTACATTTTATTACCGAACCGAATCCGTATTCGGTTCAATCCAAATTTGGCCCATCCTTAATTTACACATAAAAGGGCAATGAGCGAAAAAAGGTTGGGATACACTGTTTTAGAATGTTACCATTAAAATAAAATCAACCATTTTCTCTTCGAGAGTACGAATAAAGTTATTTTATATACATTACAGTTTTCTCACATTCGCTGGATATACTATGTACATATGTTGCTGCTACTAAAATAAAAGTTATGACTTATCATTCTCGTCTTGCTTTAGTTTTTGATTTATCTGATAGAAAACACCTTTATTGTTAATAACATCTCTGCTCATATTCTTTATGATGCCATAAACTTTTTTGATGTTAGAAAATTTTAATGCCCAGCAGTCACGGTGTTTTCCTAGACGATGGAATATAATCTATCATCTGAGCTGCAGAGATGTGTTAACATTTTAGACTTACACTCTATGCATGCACACAAGTAAGCATGTGTATATTTACGGATACACATTCAGCATATTTACACAAGAAAACCGTAAATCAACATAAACCTTCAATCCTTGCAAGTCTCTTGGAATACGGATGAAATTGTAAAAATGCACCATTTTATACTGCATTGATGGTCAGCTTCATGAAAAAAATGCAACTATTCTACAAATACAAACAGTGTAACTTCTTGCCACGTAACCCCGAATAAGTCACATCTTGCAAGTGGAATCTATTTAGTTAAAGGTAAGGGGGCCGGCCTTACGCCAACCACTTCAGTGTAAATGGGGGCTTTCCAGCACTCGAAGGGGCTGGTACTCATTTCATGTGATGGCTGAGTAAACCTTGTACCGGTTTTTTATTTTGTGTTTAAAATAAACACCTAAACGATAAATCATTTCTGACACCTTCGATGGGATTCGAATCCAAGTTGTCGGCGTGGAATGCAAGCACTCTACCAACTGAGCTATCGATCGGACTATTATGTAAGGAGCAGCATTACAGCCATTGTGGACCTAGGTATTATAGGGCAATCATTTGTATAGGTATCCGGTCGATAGGTTGATGATGATTGGTTGCTCGACCCCGCGTCAGAAATTGATATAAAGTACCCCAAGTGAAAAAAACTATATGCTCTACCTCAACCGTAGCGTTACTAAAAATGAGCGGAAACTGAAACGCTCATCTGAAGCGCTGTTTTGGTTACAATATATTTTTTTATAAACAATGTAGTTGATTGTAAACTTTGATGCTTGGGGCACAGAATGCTCTGGGCGTGGCGCATCGCCCGGCGGTAGGTAAGCTGGTTTGGGAGTGCGGATCTCCGTGTTGCGTTGACTGCCCGTCTATTTATATTTTTCACACTAATTGCGCTAGTATTCTGTTTCTGTTGACGTCATGGCTTAGATGAGCAAAAGCGAAACTTTTTTGATTAGTCCGACCGTTGTGTTTGTGTTTGTGGCTGCTTTTTCCTGACGCGTCCCTTTTCACTTAGCCACAGTCCGGTCGATAGCTCAGTTGGTAGAGTGCTTGTATTCTATGCCGAGAGCCCGGGTTCGAATCCCACCCAGGGTGTCAGAAATGATTTCCCGTTTCGGTGTTTATTTCAAACCCCAAAATAAAATACCGGCAGTGCTCACTCAGCCTTCACAAAAAATGAGTACCAGCCTTCTAGGAGCTGGGAAAATCCCCACTTCAATTGAAGTTGTTGGCTTAAGGCCGGCCCCTTTACTTGCCACATACGAAACCGTTCGGGGATAACGCGGCAAGAAGTTACACTATATATGTAGCTTAGTTGCGTTTTTTTTTTGCATTGCGTTGCATGCACACTTTTTCACGTATTTTTTTCAAATAAACATGTTTATGATATAACTTACGACTAAGCTTTGAGTTTTCATTTAAAATCTTTAAAAAATAATTGTCACATCATTTTCTAATAGTTATTCAAAATTCTGAAACATACGGATAACAAAACTATCTTAATAAATAAAACATATTGTTAGATTATATATATTTTTTTTACCTTGACAGATAAACGGGTGGTACCTATCTGTTTTCATTAGCGTTGATGATAATTGCCCTTAAATATGCATAAGTAGCTAGAGACCATACTAAATTGTACGGTGAATGCTGAAATATTTTCAATACCATTCGTCTAATTTTGTAATTTAGGTAGGTACTAAACGAAACGCCAGACACGCGATCTCTGAATTTTTTCATCGCAAAGAAAACAAAAATAATGATGGAGACTAGTTCTATGTATTATATTAGGATACACGTTGTCTACGCGTTCTATAATCAATCCATAGTTTTAGCCAAAGCTGTGGATAGGAAAGTAATAACGCTTACGCAACTAAGCTACACAAATAGCGTAACTTCTTTCCGTTATCGCCAAAGGGATCGCATGTTGCGATTGGGTCCTATTTATTTTTACAGGTCAGCGTGCCGGCTTTACGCCAACCATTTCAATAAGTCGGGGCTCCCATTTCTTGTGAAAGCTGAGTATACCTTGCGGGCACTTTATTTTGGGTTTGAAATAAACACTGAAAGGGGAAATCATTTCTGACACCCCCGGTAGGGATTGAACCCTTGCTCTCGGCATGGAATGCAAGTATTCTACCAACTGAGATATCAACTTTTTACGAGCTTGGTCGTCGCCATAAAGCGCCAATTCTCAAGAAAGACTCAATTGTTGTAAGGGTGGACCTTTTGTGACCGGTCTTTAGTAAAGGCAATGAACTTTTTAACCCAGCAAGGAGCATTTTTGAAAATAAAAAAAATATTTAAAAATTGTGCTCTGTCGGGAATGGAACCCACAGCCTTCCGACTAGGAGCCCAAAGCGTTACCACTAAACTGCGGACTAGTCTTAAGTCTGTAAATCAATATTTTCTGTAAAAACAATCGAAATCTTATTCGTGTATTGCACTATGTAAGTCACGGAACATGAGTTGCTATAATTACGTATGGCGAATTCAGTTTTCATATTTTTTACATAACAATTAAATAACGTAACCCGTTATTTACAAAATTGTTTGTTATTTCAAAGCGTTACTTCATTTAGGAAAATATTTCTGATGTACTGGTCTGCAGTAATTGTTATTAGGTAATTATGTTTTTCGATTTCTTGCAATAAAAGTGCATTAAAGGAAAACACGCATTTTACTCTCAAGTATCTATATGTATAATCTAAGTTGCAAAGATATATTACACTTGAGATTTATATTAACTGCATTCCAACAAGCAGACACGTATATGTTCTAATCTAATCTAATCTAAGCTGCAAAGATATATACCATTTAAGATTTATATTAAATGCATTCCCACAAGCAGATATGTATAATTTCGCGCTAACACATGCCGCATGTGGACCTACAATATAAAAACCCAATCTCAAATGAACATAAGCCTTGCAACTCTTGCCGTCCTTCCCTGAAACAGGGGTGACATTGGCAAAGTGAACCAATTTTTTTTACAGTATGGGTGGTCAGCCGCATAACAACCTATATGTTCGCGGTTAAATATGCCGCATGTGGACTTACAACATAAAAACCCAATCTCAAATGAGCATAAGCCCGTCAACCTTACCAGACAAACAGGGGTGACATTGGCAAAGTGAGCCTTTTTTTTTTACAGAATTGGTGGTCAGCCATGAGGCTTGACTTGACAGCCTTGGAAGGAACTTAACAACCTATAAGATCATTTTTGAAAAAGCACTAAATTTCATGAATATTGTAAGATATTTTAATTTAACTTTTTCATTTACTCGTATAATGCAACTCAATTATTTTTTAAATACATGTTTTTCTTATCATGAAAAACATCCTTAATTTTTTTCTGGTTCAAGAAGCTGATTTTCTTCTCTTTTTAATAAAATATTGTTCTAGATTTTGTAGGGTTTGTGTATTCACACAGTGAAAATTCATTATATTTTTTTTATTTTTTCTTAAACGTAGTTTAATTTTCACAATAATATTTTATTTTATATCTCGAGCACTTTCGACCTTCAATACTCAGGTCATTTATAGGTCAGGTCAGGTCAATCACTCTTGATAATGATCTGAGTATTGAAGGTCGAAAGTGCTCGAGATATGAAATAAAATATTATTGTGAAAATTAAACTACGTTTAAGAAAAAAAAATTTTTATTTTAAATATTGTTCTATTTATTCATCTCCATCATCATGGCGATTTCTCGATGAGCGGGGATGCTAAAATATTATTTAACTAATTCCACACCTTACGTTTTCCTGCCGATAGTTTAATTGGTAGAATGCTTGCGTTATACGCCAGAGGGCTTGGGTTCGCTCCCCATATGGGGTGTCAGAAATGATTTCCTGTTTCGGTGTTTATTTAAAACCTAGAATTAAATTACCGGCAACTTACTCAGCTTTCACAAGAAATTAGAATTAGTCCCCTCGAGAGCTGGGAAAATGCCATTACAAGTGAAGTGGCGCGCGTAAAGCCGGCCCCTTTCATGTGAAAATAAATAGGTTCCACACGGCACATGTGAGAAATTGCAGCTTAGTGGCGTTTATGTTTCAGCTGCGTTGTTCCAAACCACTTAATAAAAGTATTTACCTTGTACCCATTAAATATGTATTTTATTTTTATCAATCACTGATAATATTCATTTTCATCAATACGTCAATAATGTTGTCACTTTATTGGTTATCTACATATTTAGTATCGTGCATTGTTAGAGATTTTTAAATCCGTAAGGAGTTATTTCTGATAAAAATGTATCTTGACATCTACTTTTTTCTCGAAAAAAAGTTTAATCTTGCTGTCGAAGGAATACCATACAGAAGAATTTTAACAGTATCATTCATATAAATAAATCCTAGGCTCAACCGCCATCTGCCGTGAATTGTACTAACAAAAAAACGATGATCCACGGATCAGATGTTTTGTGAATAACACTGTAAGATTATCTTTTCTTTGTTCATATTTTATACGTAAAGGGGAAGTAAAAATTGCAATGATTCCGAATAATAAAAGCATTTTTGTTTATCCAAGCATCCGATCCAAGTAAAACAAACCTTAGAAGCTTGGCAATGCGTCAGAAATGAGAATTGAGTAAACACGCTCCGTATTTTTATTTGTTTTCTGCAGCGTATACTCGTATCATGGATTTAAGTGGTTGTTAATTTTTAAGTACATTAAAAATATTCGTCCCGCGTTGTCTTCTGTTTTTCGTCAACTCAATTATGCGGACAAAGTTTGATTTTCTTGATTTCCACAATTCTTTCTTTAATAAAGAACCAAAAATCATTATGAAAGACGATCGAAGATTTATACATATCAACTTGTGCTCAGTATTTTCAACGTTAGATTATGCGACGAAAAACTGCCCACACGATTAATTGACACAATGCCACCAATGCCACCCCGGTTTAAGGGAAAAGCGACAGGAGTTGGAAAGTTTATGTTCATGTGCGTTTTGGTTTATTTTTTGTACAAATGCAGCATGTGTAAGTACGATCTTATATGTGCCTTATTGTGGGCAATTTTTATTTTCGAAGAAAGAACATGTTACGAGTATATGCATATAAGTAATTGAAAAGTATAAATGTTTCATTGATGTATTTTTTTTTCACATTTTTTTTCTTTTTAGTTTTTATTTGTAGAAAATATTTGTTTCCCGAGAAACGTCAGCCTTACTTGATCAATTTAGCTGTGAGTTATATCTTTTCTCCAAAATTTCCCCTTTTTGTTGTTAAAATCGAGTAAATGGAAAGAAAGAAAAGTAAACTACTTTTATAAAGTTCTTTTAACATGCATAGCAGTTGCTCTTTCCGTTGAACTATTGAACGCAGTTAATATTTTTACAATTATTTTATCAAAATAAAGTGTTTTATACATCACATTTATTTCTATGCTATCAATATTATAATCATAAATCCTGTTTGATAAGCTACAACTCTAGATAATAAAAAATATTTTATAATATTTATATTCCCACAAAAAATATTGCACATTTCCATTCGGAGAATCGGCCAAGGTATGATTCGATTTTAGTATGTAAGCTAATTTTTTCATCTACATACTTACGCACATTGTAATCTCCTGCATTACATTTTTTCAAGATTTACTTATTCTTGTAGAACTATACGTGGTATGCGTCCAATGTAATCTTACGGGTTAAATAAGTTATCTCATTGTACCTATTAAAATGACGTGTAATTAGTTTTGATTAGGTCGTTAATATATTAACTTTTGTACCTATTACGAGATGTTGTATTGATGAAGTCACTATATAGAAAAATAAATAAGCAATATCGACGATATATTGTTGTGTAGACTGTAAGCTAACATGAACTTTATTTAACTTGTAAAAAAATATATCACTTCCAGACTTATTTTCCTTTGTTCCTACGTATCACTGTTCCCTGATGTTTTTGAACAATCTTTCATTTTCTTTTATAAAGTTTCGGGAGTCTTAAATATTAAGTCCGTATTTCATAATGTAACCACGTACATTACAAGTGATTTACAGGAGTTGAGAAAATTATTGCCGTAAATAAAATGAATCTGCAATTCTTGTTGCATTTCTTCTGAAATAGGATATCATAACTGAAGAGCTATTTTATTTCAAGGAATGAGTAATACCTTCTCTTACAAAAGAAGAAAATAGTATTTCAAAATTTAACTGAAAAGGAGTTCAATATTGCTGATTCATTTCGAAACAAAAGAAAAAAATGTTTATTTTTACTTGAGATTTTTTATTTCTTTTCGTTAAAGAAAAATGTAAGTGATCTCGAAGCAGGGTCATTTTCTTCCAAAACAACATTAAATTGCTTGTTGAGGCGAGAGATTCATGTTGTTGCATTCTTTTACAAATTATTCAATTGTCCACATCGTATAATCAAGTTATTAGAATAAAGACAGTGAGTGTCGTTGTTTATTATCCTATAGTCGTATTTAGCTGACCTTGCAGATACTTCTTATTATGTACATGTAATGATGTGTGTAGATATTTTTATGGTTGACTCTATGTAAGGTATACGGATTGTGCAGCTGGTTCCTGTTTGCAGTGTCATATGATTCTTTTAAATTTATTTATTAATTTGGTGTCCACAGATCTAAATGCTTGATCGTAAGATGCTTTTCTGTTTACTTTGATAGTAAAATGAGAATACATCTGTAGGACTCAGGAACAAGCATACAAAAATAGTGTTGGTTCAAATGCAGAATATGATTTATTAAAATCTGTTTTGTCATTAGAAAATACTCGTATATTATAATGTAGTACGATTATACTCGGTTTATAAATTAAGTTTTAGAATGATTTTAAATACGTAAAATGGTAATATAAAATAAATGTAATTTAAAATAATAGCACATGTACCTGATCGTGTAGTTTTGGGAAATAAATGTATTGCTTGATTGTATTTTTATAATAGTTCACAAATCCAATGTAAGTTTATGGTTTTATCTGTTTAAAATTACGCACCTTTCGTAGATAAGCCATTGTTACGTATTTATCGTAAGACGTATTATAATCATCAGCTGCAGAGTGAGTCAGTTCTTATACACCACAATACTGCCGTTTGACGTGTAATTCGCCGCACTCACAAAAATGTGGTGTTAAAAATTAAAGTAAAACTATAGAAAGAAGTGAAAAACGATGATTTGTCCTGAAATGGTAGATTCTCAAATTATTATTATTATTATTATCACAATGAATATTATTATTTTATAATTATCTCACAAAATAATCTATTCACAGGCATTATGGAATATTTCACAAAAACTGCTTTAAAATAAATACGGGCATAACTATTATTAAATATAAATAATTGAAGATTGCACAAAAGCACACAGTGGAAAAATAAAATAATTTAATAGCATGTTTAAAGGTATTTTGAATTTCAGCAAAAGCAGGACTTTGCTTTGCTGTTTTCCGTCATCGTAGCAAAAAAAAGTATGTACTCGTATTATGTACTAACTTATGTTTTTTGTGCTGTTGATATATTGTCTTCATTACTAGAAACATCAAAAACACATTACGGCGCTTTACAGATTTAACAGCTGAATAGACTGGATTATTACTTTATTTTAAACCGAAATTCTTCTACATCTTGTCTGGAGCAAATAAAAGAAAGTACGAATTGCATGTTTTGAAATAGATGGAAATATATAATAAGTGCTCATGATTTTTCTCAGGACAATAGTAATATTATAAATTTTCAAGGTAAAAATAATCCATTTCCTCTTCCTAGTACATTGAATAATAAATTTAGTTTTGTATACTAGTACATTGAATAATAAATTTAGTTTTGTATACATTGGTCGCGCTGTTCCAGCTATCCTCTCTTTTTGTACGGTGAACTCGACAGATGGGGGTTTATTTCCAACTCATGAATATTTTTGTTCGAATGATTCTATGTTTTCAGAATAATGTATAAATAACACCCGTGCACCGATATTTTCATTTAAACAGAGCGTCGACATCTTCTTATTCATCAACACAGCTTACTTTTAAAAATAGGATTGTTTGTAATCATACCTATTTTATGAAGATTATTTTGAGCAGTATTTTAAATAAAAAGTTAAAAAATGTCCTTAACCTTGCCCTATGCCTCCTTCAGTCGAACTTTTAAAAGACGACATTCATGCGTCATATTTTTTATGTCGTATTTGATTGATAGATTTTGAACCCTCACATGTTGTGGGCGTTTAGCTGTTTTTTATTGCCTTGTAAGTACACAATTTGTAAGTACTCATTCAGCATTTGTAAGCGCGAACTTACACGTGTTTGTTTGTGGGCATGCATTTGATGTGAGCTTTGAATGTTTATATATCTTTGCAACTTAGATTATAGATAGATAGATTATAGGACAATGGGTCTCCGGTAGGGCAGATTTTAACAGACATATTTTTGATCTCTAACAGTGGATCATATAAATTTTTACTTAAATTATGATGCAGAACTCAGTAATAGCGTATGCTAAATACTTTCGTTGAACGTACGTTTTGTTTGCATAAATATTCCTTTTTGCGATAACCTTCAACCTTCGACTGTAGAATTCTATTGACATTTTATTTTTCTATTGATTAATATAAAGGAGACTGTCAAAATGCAAGCTTACAGATCAACAGGATGACAAAAAATAGACTACTCGAATTTCACGCTCAATTAAGGACACAGATGGTTTGTATTAAAATTAAATCAAGTTATATGTTGCCCACCATTGACATCAAAATAGATTGACATATGTTAAATTATCATTCGGTTTTATTTAAGTGAAACGAAACTGAAAATATAAAAAATGTATGAAATCAATTTTCCATGCGAAAATAAAGAATACTCAAAACTGGAAAGACAGCAGTTTTCATTTTATAATTACGGGTACCAAGAATAAAAATAAAACGCAATGTACAGTCTAATCCTCAAAAACGTTAGTGGTATGTTTTCTGTTAACTTTACTTGAGTAATGTGTTGACATAAATTTAATGTAACAAAAATACTTTCATAGTATTACACGATGAACATTCTTTTATGTTTTCAAACCACTTTGGGTCCATTATTGAAGAAAAATACTCTCGTCCTACGTTCACAACGTTCACTTTATTCCCGCTGTTTTTTTTTGTGATGAACGTAACGAGATGTAAGTCTGTGGGGAATCAGATGTAATATTATGTTATAATCTAATAGTGTTATTAACAGAATGTATAATCCATAGATTACTGTTGTTTGTTTGTTTGGAGAATTCACTGCAGGCAGCTGATGAGCCATGGATTTGCTGTGTGTGATTATCACCATTAGAATGTGCGAGTATAGTAAATACTTTTAAGAGTATAATTGTAGAGAACTGTCGACGGATTTGACAATATTTTTCTTGATAATTGTACGGGCAGCGAGCACTCTCTTTTCTATCGCGATCGAAAGTTGAATGTAAAAGTGTTCCACATTAGAGATTTTGATCTGCGGTTTTTGGATTCGACGGACCGTACACATCAACGTCATAATAATATTTATTATTATTTTATTGTATGGAATCTTGGATTGTAAATTCTGGAAAGAGTTCAGCGCTAATATCGATGCCTCAAAGGTAAAAATGAATAAGTGACATATTACGCCAACACGCGGTTCTCAGATAAATGCACGTTTATTTCATATTTTCTACAAGAGAAAACACTAAAAAAATGTGAAAACTCTGTAGTTTAGAAGTTTTCATGAGCACTTCCTTATAATTAGTACATACTCTTATTGTGAGAAATTACTCCCGATTCAAGGACAGGAAGAAGTGGCGGCTAATCTGCAATGTTGATTTGTAATGTTGGTTTATTAATTTGTTACATTTTTTCTATAGAAAATTATTAACTTGTTTGTATAGATTTATTTTTAGGGTTTTGTTCTTATTTATACTTAAATGTTTTTATTATTTGTATTCCTTGACTTATAGGTTGGTATGAGGCTGACCACCCATACTGTAAAAAATGGTTCACTTTGCTAATGTCACCCCTGTGTCAGGGAAGGTCGGCAAAAGTTGTAGGGCTTATGTTCATTTGAGGTTTGGATTTTATTTGCAAGTACACATTCAGCATTTGTTAGCGCGAACTACACTTGTTTGTTTGTGGGCATGCATTTGAGAACTGTAAATGAATATATTCTTGCAACTTAGATTATAAATTATAGATTATAGACTCCCAGTTAAATGTTGTATCCACGATTTCTCAAATCGGTGAGTAAGCACTTATTCAGTTTTACCATGAAAGTACGATATGGAATCTTGGATTGTAAATTTTTGGAAAAAGTTCAGCGAGAATATTTAATGTATGCTTTTTCATGTACGGATCTGTGTGCTTTTTACTTACGTTCATTGCTTCTCAGAAGGCTTATTGAATAAATAAAATGTCTTCTTCTTGTTTATATATTTTCCTTTTTTATTTCGACTTTACCGCTAGAGTTTTCAATCTTCCTCTAACCTTTTCTGCTTTGACAAGAAAGGCGTAGGTTCGAAAGATATCCTTAAACATGTTCGACATAATATTTACTCTCCCTTTTCTACGAACATGTTTTCCCCATTTCCATTTCAGTATGTGAACTTGTTTAATGACGTCATATTTTGTATTTATTTGTGCAATACAAACTTCAGTAGTATTTGAAGGTTAAAAATATCAGCTTATTACTCACAAATAGCATTGCTGGAATAAGTAGAAAAAATACATAGAAATAATAAAATTAATATGTTTAACAACTAGTTATTTTTTTAACTTTCTCTTACACCTATTAGATTGTTCAATTATTCACTCTGCAATCGACTTTTAAGTGAAAACATAATCTTACATTATAGATTATATAAAAAGCCATGTTGGGAAAAGTAAAAATAATTTGGTTTTTCAATGTTGATTATTCATGTATAATTAAAACGCAAAAATGTTTATTTATTACGGGTGTTGTAAGCATACATACTGACATAAAATGATTATTTATACCTAGAAATTATAATCGTTCGTATTGTGGTAATTATAATACATATCAAACTGTGATATTTTATGGGTACATTTGCCTTAAAGATGTTAGTTAAAGTTAATGAACAATTATATACATAAAGTGATTCGGTAATCGATGCTTTTGTCTGAAACATTGAAACCTGAAAAACAATTATGAATAAGTTTATATTAACTATTTGGAATATCAAAATTTAATTATTGTGCAACATTTTTTTTATTTTTAATTTATATGTAACCTAAGTTGCAAAAATATATTATCATTTTAAAGTTTCATAATTTATGCAGGCCAACAAGTAGACCCGTGTAAGTTTACGCTTACACATGTGGCATGTGCACATACAAAATTAACATAAACTTGGCAACTCCTGCCGCCTTTCCTTGACCCCCGGGTGGCATTGGCAAAAATAAACCTAGTTTTTACAGCATGGGGATTGAGCCTCATACCAACCTATTAGTAAGGGACCCCCAAGGGAATATTTTAATCATTTTATTGTTTTCTTAAGTAAAGTATTGGTAGCATTCAAAATCTCCTCATTATATCCATTATTCAAGGACTAATAACATCTTGAAAAAGTACACTTTCTTCTTGCCTTGGCACTGTACTTCTCATTTCCTTCTACTTGGCACTTCTGCCAACTTTCAAATACTAATTACTGTTTAAACAGTACTTACTTAATTATAGCTAACGCAGGAAACAACCAGAATGAGGAAATCGGTTTATTTATACCTAATTAACCATAGTTTTGCGTAAAACTACACATGCTGCATGGAGAATAGGAAAATCTGAACCACAAATGAACATAAACTAGTAATCGTTAGGTTTAAGCTGGATTTACGGTCGTTTGACGTATTTACAATTATAATAACTACACTGTTAGATAATTAAACTTTTCGGAGATTTCACGAACACCCTTATGGGAGAGAACTTACATCATTCTCGACGTTTCGTTGGCGACGTAGCCAACGTCTTCAAGAGACACACTCTGCATGACGACTGAGGATGAACTGATTTTTTAATAACAATAATTTACAGAAATCTCTGTGTACCCTGGGCCGGATATAAAAACTGGTGTTCTCTCATATGAAGTGGTCACTTTGGCTACAAAGTACTTTTTAGTTCAATTAATCTACCTCATACCGACATTATTGTCAGTTCTCTTTCATTCCAATCACAGTTTTGATCTTTCTCGTACATATTCTTCTTTTATTTTTACTCATTTTTCATTATTTTGTAAATCCTCGTACATTTTTAAAACTTTAAAATATTTAATGGATGTCAGATAACAAACTTTTAGACAAGACGTCGCCGACAACAAAGACCGAGTATATTTTGCTCGTTTCAATTAGTGCCAATATTGTGTTCATATTTTTTTGTAAGAGAAGTGCTGACTAAAGAGCGTAGGTGGACAAGACTCTGGGATCTACGTACTGTACTCTAAAAAAAAAGTGTAAAACTGCGTCTAAACTTAAACACAGCGTTTGTACTAAGAATTTATAGAAACTTAAACAGCGCGTCTATTTAGCGTTTTAGCTTCGATACATTTTTGATAAAACGCTACGGTTGAGTCTAAAGAATTTTTTTTGCTAGGGGTAACTGGTAATTTCTGTGGTATTCATCAAACTATTTATGCGGCTCAATGGGATAACAAGACTGAAAGAAAAATGAAACATTAAAAAGGTGAGTTGCCGAGTTGCACATTTTGTAGACGAGCTTTATGTTCGAAGGGAATCCAAGGATTGTAGAAACAATTTACTTTACAGGGAATTTAGCTACTTCATTGGTAAATGTTCGCAATAATTTTCCCTGTTCAAGCAGCGTCAGATTTTCAGGTCGTAGTAATAAGAAAGCACTGAAAGATGAAATCATCTTTCAAATTCTACGATCATTTTACGAGATTATCAAATCTAATGTAAGTTGCAAAGATATGTTACATTAGAGATTCACATTACATGCATTTTCACAACCAGACACGTACAAGTTCGCGCATGCACATGCCGCATGTGAACCTACAACACAAAAACCAAATCTCAAATGGACATACTCCCTGCAACTCTTGCCGTCCTTCCCTTAGACAGGGGTGACATTGGCATAGTGAACCATTTTTACAGCATGGGTGGTCAGCCGCGTACCAACCTATAAGTCAAGGAATAATAAAATGAAACAGGCGATTGATGCTTATGCATATCACACTATATTTCGGCATGCTAAAATCTATCTATAATGTAAGTTGTAAAGATCTATTAACATATTAATAAATGTATGCCCACAAGCAGATACGTATAAATTCGCACCTACACATACTGCATGTGCAGTTAATAAATGAAGACCCAAATATGTAATGAAGATAGCCCCTGAAACGATAACTGCAAGTGAAAACGCTAGAGTAAGAACTGAAATCCGTTAAATCAGAGCATGTAAGTAATTAAGTCATGCACTGGAATTTCTAGACATTGGATTATGTGTAATTATTATTATTTATTTGCCCAGCACGCATCAAGAACCCTCCGTCAAGACAAGACAAGTAGAAGTGCGTCTTCAGTACATCGACGGCGGCAATCAGTCAGTCAAATAACTTGATTTAATACTTTACCACGCATGTCTTTAGCACATAAGTGAGTGACTCGACTGCATGTTTTTTACGCTCAGTTGATACGTCGGGACTAGATTAGTGAGTGCCGCATACGCAGCGGGCGCCAAATCAAATTAACTGTTCTTCTAGTGAAGTCTTGTGTAGAAGCAATCTGTGAAAATAGAACAGCCAGCTTGCTGGCCAGGGGCATGATACATAAAATAACCAATATACAAAGGTAATTTCAATATAAAAGAGTTTCTTCTCTAACTAGGTTATAATTACTGTTTTGTTTCCTTGAATTCGGGTTATGTAATATGCACATACAGCCACTGTCATGTTTTGTAATTTCATGTGATGTAATGTCATGTGATGTTATGCCATGTGTTGTTTTGTCACTGTGCTGTTCTGTCATGGAACCCTCTGAAACAGGGGTGACATTATCAAAGTGCACCATTTATACAGCAAGTGAAAACGCTAGAGTACGAACTGAATTTGTCCTACATGAAATTCCTTGATTTATAGGTTGGACTGAGGCTAGCCGCCTATAATGTAAAAAAAAAGGTTCACTTCGTCCATATCACCTATGTGTGAAAAAAATGCAGGTATTTTTTTTATCGCGAAATAAATATGTATGTTAAAAGACTGCGTACTTTATTGTTGAATAGATTGAATGTCTTAAATTGAAAACTTCCAGAAGTGATAATAATAATGGCAATATTTGGATGGTTTATTTCATTGTTTATTTGGTGAACGCTGTTTTTGTGTGAATCACACCCCAAAAGCTCTCTGCGAGCTTGGTCGTCGCTGTAGAAAACGTCAATGCTCAAACAAGACCTAATTGGTGTAAGGCTGAATGGACCTATGGTAACCGATCCGTAAAGGCAGATTAAGTTTTCAACCCAGCAAAAAGCATATTTGAAAAATTAAATATTTTTTCGTGCTCTGCCGAGATTCGAACCCACTACCTACCAATCCGCATCCGAAGTGTTAACCACTAAACTGCGGACCGGTGATATTTTCTTCTACTGAATTGAGAAGGTTACTTTGACAGCATGATACTGTACTGAACAAAATAACTTGATAATACATGTCATGTATTGAAACCGTGTTTGTACTTTTTCTTAGAAACCTTTCTCATTTTGTCTC
This sequence comes from Agapetus fuscipes, assembly GCA_951799405.1. NCBI lineage: Eukaryota > Metazoa > Arthropoda > Insecta > Trichoptera > Glossosomatidae > Agapetus > Agapetus fuscipes. The sequence goes on from OX637332.1 coordinate 9,735,181, forward strand.
TGGTGTTGTCTCTTTCTTTTTGCGTCGGTAATGCGTTCTTGATCCCTTATAAAGCTCCAATTGTTTTGTTGACGCGTTATATTGTGTTCACCAGTCGACAGTTTACGACCTCTGTATTTACGAGTACATCAGACAAGTTTTTTTTTTGTCTCCATACTAGTGATGTTTTGTAAAACATTTTTTTTTGTTTTTCTCGAATTATCGATTTATATCGTGGTGGACGGTGGCGTATATATTTTTAATAATATTGTTAATTTCCGTCCTGTACGTTATGGAATTACTTACGGCCTCATTATTAGTTGCGTTTACTTGATATACAACTGATGTCTATCGTAACTGAACGATTTCTTCATGATTTTCATCTTAGCTTTCACATCCTATTCCAGAGGACCTTCTTTATTTCGTCAATAGATATTTCATTAAGCTGTATTCAATTAAATTCTTATTATGGACTCAGAACACATTTTAATTTAGATCTCTTTTCTCAGCGGGCAAATGCCACACTTATATGAGACAACAGTCCTTAACATCCAATAACAATATATTTGTTTTCCTTTTTAGTGTGATGACACAATTTTGTCTTTGTTAATTCATGTGCTGAGTCCATTATATCAGTTGTTATGTTATCTATGAATTATGAAGAAACGTTTTTTTTTGTGAAAAATAAACCTGAAAATGACAGCCTTTTTCTTTTCTACTTTTCAGCAACGTGGGCTTGTATTATGTACCACTTTATATTCATTTACATTTACATATTCAATTGCAGCATACGCGTATATACATGGTTGGGGTAGGTATGGTAAGTATTTTTGGATTGAAGTTTTATTTTTTACTGGAAAATCAATTTGTTACTCTAATAATTGAAGATTTATTTCAATATTCCCATATTAGACGAGCGGTTACTGGAAAATTTATTCTATAATGACGTTAATCAACTTCCTACACTCTTGTGCGGTGTGCAAGGATGAATGTCTCTAAAATGGTTTAATATCCGATTTTTTTAGTTATTGTTGTTTAAGTAAATAATTTTAAATTGTTAGCATATAAAACTACCTTAATTATACTTTCAATTCAAGCTTTCTCCTTGTAATAATAATATTAGGATGATTTATTTGGTGAGCGAGCGCTGCTTTTGTTGAATCACACCTCAAAAGCCCTCTAGGAGCTTGGTCGTCGCTAAATACTCAAGCAAGACCCAGTTGCTGTCAGGCTGGATGGACCTTTGGTGACCGGTCTTTGGTAAAGGTATATGAATTTTTCAACCCAGCTAAGAGTATATTTGAAAATATAAATGGTATTTTTTTGTGCTCCACCGGGGTTCGAACCCACGATCTTTCATTCACGAGTCCGAAGCGTTACCACTAAACTACAGACCGGTCGGACTTTGTTGTTCGGACACTTACAGAAGAATGCTTTTATTAATAATTGCTTTGTTCTCTTTGTTACAGTATTGACTTTGTCACACATCCAAGCCGCAGACTTCCATAGAAAACATCGCGAATCGAGACAAAACATGATGAACCACAAGATTACCTCTCGCGAACATATTTTGATACTAAAATTTGCTTAAAAACAAACACTGCCAACTGACTTAGGTAATAAATTGAGAATTTTATAATTTTGCCTTCCTCTCATCAAGACATTTTAATTTTGATATCAACCTCTGGTTTATTTTTATGGAAATATGGCTGAGTATGTCAATACTATTGTTTGCCTTTCAAATTCCCTTTTTTGTACAAGAAAATAAAAAGCTTAGGAAATGATAATTTCAATTTCTAATCAGCGTAAATAAACAAAAAATGTTGTTTTTTTTTTTCAAAAAAATTTCAACAAATTTCTATACTTAAAGATATGTTCACATTTAAGATTCATATTAGTACATGCCCACAGACACATATTAGTTCGCGCTTACAAATGTAGCATGTATACTTACCAGTGGCGAAGGGTGCCATACAAGCCGGTTTCCATCGGCTTCCCTTTTAAAATGATATAACAAAGTAGTTGTGACAAACAAATTTAAAAAATACATTTAAAACCAAAGAAACAATACGTATTTTTTCCCCATTGAAACCATGCAGTCTACTTTATCATCATTTTCGCCTCATTTTAAACGGGAAACCGATGAGAATCGGCTTGTATGGCACCCTTCGCCACTGATACTTACAAATTAAAATCCAAACCTCAAATGAACATAAACCCTGCAACTTTTGCCGACCTTCCCTGAAACAGGGGTGACATTGGCAGAGTGAACCATTTTTTACAGTATGGGTGGTCAGCCTACCAACCTAATCAACCTAACCAACCTAATAATATTTAACAATATTCATTTAAAGTTTTTTTTTTATTGTACTCTTGGTATTTATTTCTTGATAAATAAACCCCTTTCTGATTTTTCCTTAATTTTTTTTTTTGTTTTACCAAAATTAGTAAATGTACACTCATAATTCATATTTCAAAATGTATTGATATCAAGTTTACAAACTTTTTTTTTACGTCTCTTGAATATTTCAGCATCTGCCAAGATGGACATTGTAAACATGCCGACCTCGTGCCAGGAGGCCATTGCGGCCGAGGTCTTTGAGAGGTTCAGCGCTGCCGGCACCATGAAGCAGATCCTCTCCCACTTCAGGGAAATCTGCGATGTCACCAAGCTCAAGTCCAACCACATTGGCAACTTCTATCCTCTCTTGAAGGTACAAGCAATGCTCAGTTGATTTTACATGGCTTAAACTGAATGCATATGACTGCTAAAGTAGAGCACTGTTATGACTTAACGGCTCTCAAACTGCTACTGGCATTCTTTTTTCCCTTCAACAAAATACTTATTAAACATGAACAATTCGGCTAACTTCACGTTGAACTATCAAAAGTGTCATTTTACTAGATCGCAGTGTTGCAGATATAAATAGTAATATTTCATTTCAGAAAATGGCTTACCGAAAGCTGAATGTGCTTGAGCAACTACTAAAACAAAAACTGTTTTTAAATAATAATTATTTTTGTGTATATCTGATGGAATGCTGAACAATGTCTTTTTTTTTTTTTTTCAAAAAATATGTATTCTCATTGCCCATCAATAGTGAATTGAGACAAATAATTTCATCATACAATATAATCTGTTCCAGGCAAAACTGCACAAATCATGGAGAGCCCAGGCAATCTTCAGGAAGTTGGACAGCCGGTATTTTGCCAAGATCTACTACCAAGGCAAAGTCTGTCCAAACACCAGGGTTCTCATTATTGGTGCTGGGCCATGTGGTCTCAGGTCAGCCATCGATGCACAGCTTCTGGGAGCCAAAGTTGTAAGTTATGTTTTTGTAATAAGTTTTGTAATAAGTAACGCTTGATTTAAATTAAAATGCCACCTGGAGGACATCTTCCTCAAAGCCAAAAAATGGGGAGAGTCAACATCACAGAAGAGAAGCAACTCTTTTGGTCTGAACCAAGAAGAGAAATTTTCAGTTGATGTTGAACTGAAATTTAATTGACTTAAACCAAAATGAATTGATTGTAAATTTTGTATTGTATTTTAATAATTATTGACTTCATTATGAGTACCTACCTACATATTCTATATATTATTTTTTGTTTTCTTCAGGTTGTGATTGAAAAACGTGACAGAATGACCAGGAACAATGTGCTTCACCTGTGGCCCTTTGTCATCGAGGACCTGAGGGGGTTGGGAGCTAAGAAGTTCTTGGGGAAGTTCTGTGCCGGAGCCATTGACCACATTAGCATCAGACAACTGCAGCACATCCTCCTGAAAGTCGCCTTGTTGCTAGGAGTCGAGTTCCACGAGGGAGTTGGCTTTGAAGGCTTGGTTGAGCCTGAGGAAGGAGAAAGTATGCCTGATTCTATTTCTATACTCGTACATAAGAGCCTTTTAAAAATATGCAAGTATATCACCCAAGTAGTATTTCAATAATGACAAAATTTAAATTTACTAGTGTATATGCTGGAAAACTTTACTGAGAAAAAATTTAAATGAGAAAAAAAATGTGAATCCAATTCTTGATTAATTTTTGACTTCTAAAAATGTAAACTTTTTGTAGTCTGTTGTTATCTAAGAGAATTGATCAGAACGTATGTGAAATAAAAATCTAGCTTATCCTGACGTTGAAAATAACAAAAAAATCTCTGACAGAGGTAATATTTCTGTATCCATTTTAAAACTGATTACAAAAAATTACCCAGCCTTTTAAAAACTATTATTTATTTAGAGCACTCTGCAGTTTCAAATGATACAAAATTAATAAATCATTTGAATAAGCATGTACACAAGTTAGCTGCATAAATAATGAAAATCTTTACAGCGTTCTCTCTGAAGGGGAATACTTGAATGTATCTTTGAAAATAAGTGTATTATCAGATAATTTGTTGACTGAGCCCACAAATATTTCAGAATGCGGATGGAGAGCGTCAGTGTCTCCTAGTGACCATCCTGTCAGCCAGTATGAGTTTGATGTGCTGATTGGTGCGGATGGCAAAAGAAATACCCTGTCTGGATTCAAGAGAAAGGAGTTTAGGGGGAAGTTGGCCATCGCTATCACGGCCAATTTTGTCAACAGGCACTCCAAAGAAGAAGCCTCCGTAAGTATAAAAACCATACTATGATTTTTGTGTGAGTATTGTTGGATGTTCGAAATTTCACAAGGGCTACACGGTTGATAATTTAAAGAAGAAAATTCAATACCTTCAATAATTCATGTATAATATATGTATAATAACTTAAACTTTGATTTGGTTAAATATAAAAAATCTTGTCTGCTGTCTATCCGTAGAAATACTTTTAAATCTATATCTTAATTGAAGCACAACTAGTTAAAAATAGGATTTACAGCAATGAATTTGTGTTTTTTACTGAAAGTCAGTCCATTCATAAAATTATTGTTAGAGCATTCAATTCAAATGGATTGTCAAAGTTTTGAATGGGAATGTACTTTTCACTTTATTTCAAAGATGAAATAGTTGCAAATCTGTAGGGAACAAACAGTGGCTATGTTAGTCGAAGAACTAGAGTTTTCTGAGACACATAGTGTAAGCTTCAGAAAGTATCTTATATTCTCTCTCTCATTCTCTCTCTCAGCAATTATGTCAACAGTTCTATGTTTGCTTAATTAATAATTTGTTTCAGGTTGAAGAAATAAGTGGTACAGCCTTCATTTACAATCAAGAGTTTTTCTTAAATTTGCGAAGCAGCTACAAAATTGACTTGGAGAATATTGTTTACTACAAAGATGACACCCACTACTTTGTGATGACAGCCAAAAAGCAAAGCTTACTGGAACGGAATGTCCTCTTGAAGGTATGAAATTTAACAATAATTACTTGAAACATATTTGATTAAAGTCTAATGAAGATTCTCATGTAGTAGAAGATCATTCCTATTTTTATTACCATACGTTATTACTTGGTATCATCATTATCACTTATTAGTCACACTTTAATCAATTTTCACGTACAGCAAGTCTAAACTCATTTAATTATAATGAAATACATCATCATTGTTTCCTCTGAACTTTTACTATACTTTTGTTTAATAATATTGCTAATTGCTTATATAGTTCATAATTTAGAATAGTCACAGCTGCGAGCTTAGAAAAACTATATTTGAACTATAAACTTTATAATAAAAAGTTGTAACTATATTTTTTATTGATGTGTCACTTGATCTTTAAAAGCTTATACTTAATTGCTCTATCTTAAATATTCTTCTTGGATTTCTGGCTTCAAATGAGGCTCTAGTTTTATTGCGTAATTTAAAAAAATATTGCTTTAATGGTTAATTCAGTTAATCTTGTATTGTACGGCATCAAGCTTTTTTAGCTTGATGCAGTACAAGCTGCAAGAAGACTTATTTAGAGCTGCGATAGGGAGACATTCTGGCAAGTGATTTTAAAACATTGAAAACATAATACTAGACACTGATTGCTTTCAACACATGCGTAAATATACATCTGAAAAAAATACTTTGCCTTTTTTCAAAACCGATTTGAATTATATTTTCAAAAGATAGGATATTGGCTGCTTTTTTTATGTTGTCTGTATATGATAATTACATTTAAATTTATTTATCTGTTTTAAAATTTAAAAATGTTTCAAATTTATGATTACAAATTACATCAAGAATGATGTTACCCAGTTCATTTTCTTTTTAATTTCCTGCCAGGCCGTGGTTTTTTAGCTGTTGTAAAATTGTGTTTGTTTTTTCCATAATAATTAATTGTATTTTTTAAAAATTGTCAGTATAAATTGCTCTGCAAGTGAATGTTTACATAAAATCTAAGGAATGATTTTTCGCCTTACAGTTTTTTACACTTGTTTTCTCTTTACAATTGCATTGCAGGCGGATTCTTCCAATCAAAATTATGCAGCTTATTTTTCCAAACAAATATTACATTGCAGGCGAGTTTATTTTTTGCGAGTTTTAAGTTTTGTTTATTTTTAAATTGCATTTATAAAAAACTCAGAGGAAACATTGATGTTTGTATTTTTAAAATTATTGTAGGTTTTTACAAAAAGTTTCCTGTGAAATATGTATATACTTGAGTAAGTTTCTTTAATAAATTTTAATGAGCAGGAGCTTATTTACTCTACCTTTAGTCTACCGAGACTGCAATAGTTAATTTCATATATCATAAAATTTAACCCATTGGCTATACTACTAACTTATCAGCAATATTAAATTTAGTTTTGATGAAGATTTTCTCATAATTTGATGTGCTTTTGTTTTATTGAAATTCTGCAACATGTTTTGTTATTATATCTTCAGGACTATCCCGAGACTGTCAAACTGCTTTCTAGAGAAAACATCAACTATGCAGCATTGAGGAAATATGCTCTAGACGCAGCCAATTACGCCACAGACTGCAAGCTCCCCAACTTGGAATTCGCCGTCAATCATTATGGCCAGCCAGATGTGGCAGTGTTTGACTTTACCTCAATGTTTGCTGCTGAGAATGCCAGCAAAGTTTTGGAAAAGAAAGGTCACAAGCTGTTGGTGTGTCTGGTGGGAGACAGTCTTCTGGAGCCATTTTGGCCGACTGGCTCCGGCTGTGCCAGAGGTTTTCTTTCCTCATTGGACGCTTGCTGGGCCATTAAATCATGGAGTATGGGACTGCACCCGTTAGCAGTCTTGGCCGAAAGAGAATCCATTTACCGAATACTAGGTTTGTACCATTTTTGTGATGCCGCTTGTCTTAGAGATTGGTATGACACTGAAATTGGTATGAGGCTGCAGTTAACTAAGTCTTAAATTTCTACCAATTTCATTTTGTATGTTGTTAATTTTAGCTCAAACGACTCCACAAAATTTGAATCTAGACCTGGTGCACTACACAGTAGATCCCAGCACCCGGTACGTGGCGCTCAACAAGTACGCAGTGAGCCCCCACCAGGTGGTCAACTTCTATACGACCGACAACCCCAAAGCCAAAGAAAATATCAACAGTATAGAACTAGGACCGCAGCCTGGTATCAAGAAGAGAAAACGAGGTGAGAAAATTATTAATACTAATTATGCTTATGCATCGCAGCATTAGCCAAACGGCTAATGGGTCTTGCTTGTAAAATTGGCGCTTTTTATAGCAACAAACAAGCTTGCAGAGGGTTTTGAAGCGTAATTCACACAAAAAAGGGTTTACCAAGCATGCAAGCATATTTTAATGATTTATTTTATGGAGTGACTATGAATTCGATTGTGAAGTGTTATGATAATGTTTGTGAATACCGATGTAAGAGATGAGTTATTATATTTTTATATGTAATACCTATCAGGGAAATTATACCTACAAATAATATGCCTTTTTTTATTTCAGACACCTTGGTTACCCAAGATATTTTGTTGAGCTGGTTCAAACGACAAGTGACTCAGTTCCCATCATTACGAGTGGATAATCTCACCACATCTTTTAAAGACGGCGTGGTGCTGTGTTCAGTCCTCTATAGATATAGACCAGATCTTATTAATTTTGGTGCAATTGATCCAAACAACAAACTCGAAAATAACGAAGCTGCCTTTCAGTTACTCAATAGGCTAGGTAAGATATTATTTAGTCCCAAAACTGACTTTCACACAACATTTTGACTTATAAATTTCTAAAAATATGAAATATCAAGAGAAGAGCATGCATGAGGAGAGTGATAAATTCTAGGAGATGAAAACAGTGTGCAAGGACAGAGAAAAGTAGAGACATATCTACAGAGGTACTGGCCTCTCCTAGTGGAATGGCGGCTGGACACAAGTACCGTCGACTAACTGATCACAAAAATCAAGCATTTTAGTCAATTCTCCATGATTTTCTCCTTGATTACCTTCTTCAACATCTTCACCTTCACTGTTTAAGTTTCATCATTAGAGTCTTATCAAGATTTCCTTCCTTCCTTTGAGCCTTCTTAAATGAATTCATGATCCGTTTTGAGATGGAAAAGATCATTTCATTTTACAGTTGTGGTCCGTAGTCCAGTGGCAACACTTTAAACTCGTAAATGGAAGGTTGTGGGTTTGAATCCCGGCAAAGAACAAAAAAATACCATTTATGTTTTTAAATATGCTCTTCGCTGGGTTGAAAAATTGATAAAACCTTTACCTAAAGACCGGTCACTAAAGGCCCAACCAGCCTCACAGCAACTGGGTCTTGTTTGGGTATCAGCGCTTTGTAGCGACGACCAAGCTTGTAAACACCTCTGGGGCATAGACCATAGTGTCATAGACATCTAGAGTCTCTCGCACAGGATTTCTTAAAAAAAAAGTTGTCTGTCTATGGTTTTTAAATTTTCAATATCAAAACAAATATATACTTGACCGCCAATGAAATCATTCAATTGCCTTTATAATAATATGGTTTGTATTTAATTACAGGTATAATGCCTATCATGACTGCCCAGGAAATGATGGACAGCGAAACGCCAGATCCCCAAGCAATGGTCATGTACTTATCTCAAGTTTACAATTTGTTCCGAGGGGAAATTCCTGCCACCAAACATATTTACTTGGTAAGATTGAAGGTTTATCCACAGTTTTATTTTGATAGATAAAGTCCATACAGTGGAAATGGACTACTTAAGAAGTATGATTGGAAAAAGATGGAGTGATAGGGTGAGGAATGATTTTGTTAGAGAGGAATGTGGTGTAAGAGAAAGTGTGAAAGTAAAGATTAAAAGAAGTATACTTAGATGGTTTGGACATTTGGAGAGAATGAATGAGGAAAGACTGACGAAGAAAGTGTATGCTGCAAGAATTGATGGATGTCGTGGAAGAGGAAGACTGAGAAAGGTATGGATGGACCAAATTTTCGAAATAGCGAGTGAATGGGATATCCAGAGTCATAATAAAAGAAGAGCTTGTATGAAAAAGGTTATGACTCTGGATGAAATGAAAGAAGTATACAAGGACAGGAAGAAGTGGCGGCTAATCTGCAATGCTGATTTGTAATGTTGGTTTATTAGTTTGCTACATTTTTTGCATAAGAAATTTTTGACTTGTTTTGTAGATTTATTTTTAAGGTTTTGTTGTTGTATACTTAAATGTTATTATGTGTTCTGAGAGATGTCTGGAGTCCATATTATGAGAGAAACAATCACTTTTCCCCTTTTATGTGTTTTTTTAGTCTATTCCTGGGTCTTTGATTTGCACTTTTTTACACTTTAGGCACTTTCTACTCTATGGTCGCTTTTTCCCCATTTCCTGTTCCCTATTTCCAGTTTCCCCATAACCCGGTCGCAATTTGTCATAAAGCGTCATTTTCCCCTTGTGGTCACATGTCAGTTGATTTTACCTTCGAAAATTTGAGTGAATTGACAATATTCCTGGGCAAAAACATTTAAAAGAGTGTTATTTTACCATCTTGTGTCCTTGTGAACAATTAAAAACTAAAACAGGTGATATTGTGGTGGTTAAAAGTTCGCATACGTATTTTTGTTGGTTATGCCACGCTGTCATATTTACGAAAAACGTTTTTCGTTATATTAACGGAGTTTTTACTTTATATAACATCAAAATCAATGTTATGAGTTGTGATAACAATGAAGGGCAACCTCTTGCCGAAATCTCACAGGATTCAGGTGATGCGTCACTAAAACGCGGATATGACACTTCGGAATCAGGTTCACCGCCGCGGCGTCAGAAACGGCTGAGGGTTGTCTTGGACCCAAGGATAGATTATCTGGTTTCCCACATCGTGATGCTGACGAACGCAGTTTTCGGTGACTGGCCCGCCAGTTCTATGGGAAATCTCGTTGAATCGGCGGCAGGAAACTCTTCCAGCAACTTCCTCTAACAACCTTCGGGACTGGAAGAGAATGAGGAGGCCTAGGAAGAGCTACTGCTGAGCTTCCAGGAAGCCGCCACAACGGTGGAAGAACCAGCTCACCCCAAGGCCAAGAGCAACAGGGTCGAAGCGCTCCAAAGGCTCCAGCACTTCGACAGTGAAAACTGGGCCGGAGTAAGGTACGCCGAGGTACAGAAAAAGTACCTGGCAGAACCGGCGTTCGTCGACCTGGCAGTGAACGATGAACTTCGCCAGTGCGACGTAAGCTCCCCTATTCAGGCGAGCGGTCGTTTGCAGCCATGTCCCACGCCCTCCTCATCCAGAAAGAGGAGTTCCAGTCTGGGCTTCAGACCTTGGTCAACTGGGGAGCCCGGAGCGACACGACCTTGGCGAGGAAAGCCCTTTTCGAAAAGGTCAAAACGCTGTTCGCTCTGGACTCGCCATACCAGAAAGTCTCGGAAGAGATCCTCCAGATGGTATGGGGGAGGCGGACAGAGGCCCTCCAGTTCCGCAGGAAAACTGTGCTAGGGCATGTTAAGGAAGAGCATGTGAGAGGGGTTAAACAAATTCCCGCCGAGTACCGAACACTTGTTTGGCAAAGACAGTCTCACGTCTTTTTTCTCTAGAGTGGGGACCACCGACAAATTGTCAGTGAAGACCCAGTGCCCTCAACCCAGCACCTTATCGAAACCGCACGTTCCAGTACAGAAAAGGAATCAGTTTTTTAGAGGGCAGCAACGACCCATTGCGGAAAGCAATCGAGGCCTTAGAGACGCTCCAAATTTCTCTTCAAGAGAAAAAAGGGCAGGGAATAACACACGGTCAGGAAATCTCAAAGGAGACAGAAGGAGGCATCCACGAAAATGACAATAAACCATTTCGCGGAGGATGCTTGAAGTCCTCCCTACAGGTTTGGACGTCACTCGGAGCACCAAACCACATCCTGAAGATGATAATCGGAGTAAGAATACCTTTCATCTCAATTCCCCCTCTGATATTACCACACAAAAAGACCTTAATGCTATACCAGACGAGTCCTTCACCCGAAATGGACTCTCAAATAAAGGAAATGACCGAATTCGGCGTTATAGAGGCCGCGGAGTCATCTCCCAGCTTCTTATCAAAAATGTTCCTAACACCCAAATCGGACCGTTCCTCGAGAATGATTTTCAACCTGAAATCGTTAAACTTCTTCCTGGACCCGGTTCCGTTCAAACTCATAGCCACTACAAAGTGCCAGAGTTTCTGCAGCCAAACAATTGGTTGTCGAAAATAGACCTATCGCAAGCCTTCTTTCATCTCCCAAGTGCACAGAAACATTGGAGATTTTTGCGACTGGTCTATCGAGGAGAATTACTTCAGATGACAAGTCTGCCCTTTGGCCTTTCATCTGCCCCCAGAATGTTTGTAACCCTTACAAATTGGGTAGCCCAACTACTGCGGCGACGAGGTATTCGGACAATCGTTTATCTCGACGACTTCCTCCTTGCGAACCAATCCAAGGACGATCTTTGTCGGCAATCGCATCTAGCAGTAGATATCCTACAATCTCTGGGGTGGTATGTAAATCTCCAGAAGTCAGTGCTCTTCCCCACTCAACAATTAGAGTACTTGGGAATCGTTTGGGACACGCACAACAATTGCAAATTCCTTTCTTACCGGAAGCAAGAGGCATTGTGCCACTCACTTCGAGCAATACTGACTTCTCGAAAATGGTCCTTAAAACTGGCGGAAAGTCTCCTAGGAAGACTAAACTTTGCCAGCTTCATGGTCGCCTCCACTGCAGACAATTGCAGATAGCGAGCAGGCCACTGAAGCACCTGTCACCAAGTAGGTCTTTCTTACCGGAAGCAAGAGGCATTGTGCCACTCACTTTGAGCAATACTGACTTCTCGAAAATGGTCCTTAAAACTGGCGGAAAGTCTCCTAAGAAGACTAAACTTTGCCAGCTTCATGGTCGCCTCCACTGCAGACAATTGCAGATAGCGAGCAAGCCACTGAAGCACCTGTCACCAAGAGGGTCCATACAAATGACCGAGGACAGCTTTCAAGAAATAGAGTGGTGGATAGGGAATGCGAACGAATCAAGTTCCATCCACAGTGAAACCTTCGGACATTTCTTGACAACAGATGCGTCAGACTTAGCTTGGGGAGCAACTCTGGACGACTTGATGCTGTCAGGACAGTGGACCGTTCAACAAAAGAAGTAGCACTCCAACCGAAAAGAGTTGTTCGCTGTTTTTGCAACCCTGCAACGCACAGCGCACGACCTTTCCGGCTCCGAAATTCTGGTACAATCAGACAACAAGACAGTAGTCGCCTACATCCGCAAGGAAGGGGGCACCAGATCCAAAACACTCCTAAATCTTACCCGAGATCTGTTGACTCTGGCAGACCAATGGGAAATCTCGCTAACAGCGCAGTACCTACCGGGAAGATACGGAGACGCGGATCACCTATCAAGAGGAAGATCCCCTCCAGAGTGGCATCTCTTACCAACAGCAACAAAGGCCATTTTCAATCATTTCGGAGACCAGATATAGACCTGTTCGCATCTACCACGGCACACATGAGTTCAACTTACGTGTCCAGAGACTCCACAGACTCATGCGCAATCTTTCAAAACGCCTTCAGTCGGCACTGGCTCAACAATGCGGGTCGGATATTTCCTCCGCCAAACCTTATACCGAGGATCCTGAGGCACCTAAACGGGGCGACCGGAACTTACCTACTCGTGGTCCCGAGGTGGCAGAGGGTCTTCTGGCGACCAGACTTAATTCGTCGATCACTCGTACCTCCGATGCAATTACCGAACCTGGTGTCAGTACTAATCAACACATCAACAGGCAATCCACCACCCAGGATTCAGGATCTAGAAATGGAAGTGGGGAAAATTGGGACTGGGGACAGTATCTTAAATTCCTGGAACGCGGAAGAGAAAAGACTGTTCCTGTCAGGATGGCGAGCTTCCCCACTCAACACATATAAACCTGCTTGGCAAAGATGGTGCCGCTGGATACTGGCGAATAATACCCATCCCAACACACCATCTCCTAATCAATTGTCAAGGTATCTAGCGCAACTGTTCATTAACGAAAAACTATCATACAGGACTATGCTGGTACACAAGTCAGCCATCGTAACCTTCTGCAACGCAATGATGGAAAAGAATCTCAGCTCAGATTTCCTAGTGAAATTAAATTTAAAAACATTAAAAGCACTAGCAATGGTAAAGATCAACCCTCCTAAGTCCCCTGTGTGGAATCGGCAGATAGTAAGAGACTGGCTAGTCAGGAACACTCCTCGATCAGATTCTCTCTATGAAGTTGCGTGTAGAACGGCAATCTTACTTCTGTTATCTTCAGGAAGAAGAGTACACGATCTGACCTTGCTAAATATCACAGAAGGAAACATTCTCGACGAAGGCACATCAATTGTGTTAATTCCATTCTTTGGATCAAAAACAGATACCCTCAAACACCTACAATCTAATTGGAGACTTCTGGAATCCAAGGAACACAACGTCAACCCAGTCTTCTGGATAAGGAAGCTGATTGAACTATCACGCGAAAGGAGATCAGGACAAAATCTTTATAACCTGTTCATCAGCACCCGAGTACAAGTGAAGGCAGCTGCAAGAACAATCATAGGAGGATGGGTAAAGAACACACTAAAATCAGCAGGAGTAGAGGCCACTCCCGGCAGCACACGTTCAGCGGTCGCATCACTTAATCCAATAGATAACATACTGGAAAGAGGCAACTGGAAAAAGGAAAACACTTTCAGAAAATACTATCAGAAAGAGATGTTGAAAAATACAGCTCCAGAAGATCTTTCCCTATTTCAACCAGTTAATATCAAATAAAGACGTCCCCGGTCACCAGGAGATAATAGACAGATCTCTCATAATATGGACTCCAGACATCTCTCAGAACACATAATGGGGGAGTTTTACCTACCATTAAAACTCTTATTATGTTTCTATAGATGTCTGGAGTCCAGGTAACCCCTACCTGGTGTATTATGAGCTTTATGACAAATTGCGACCGGGTTATGGGGAAACTGGAAATAGGGAACAGGAAATGGGAAAAAAGCGACCATAGAGTAGAAAGTGCCTAAAGTGTAAAAAAGTGCAAATCAAAGACCCAGGAATAGACTAAAAAAACACATAAAAGGGGAAAAGTGATTGTTTCTCTCATAATATGGACTCCAGACATCTATAGAAACATAATAAGAGTTTTAATGGTAGGTAAAACTCCCCCATTTATTACTCGTATTCCTTATAGGTTGGTATGAGGCTGACCACCCATACTGTAAAAAATGGTTCACTTTGTCAATGTCACCCCTGTTTCAGGGAATGTCGGCAAGAGTTGCAGGGCTTATGTTCATTTGAGGTTTGGATTTTATTTGTAAGTACACAATCAGCATTTGTAAGCGCGAACTACACATGTTTGTTTGTGGGCATACATCTGAGAGCTTTGAATGAATATATCCTTGCAACTTAGATTATAGATTATAGATTATTGACATGTTGATGATTAAAAGGATATAGGGCATAAGGGACAAAAACTAAATTATTCAAGACAGCAGTTTAAATGTTTTTAGGCTTTCACGGCCGGATCTAGATACTTGATTTTCTGGTACTGGGTTTTGACCGTGGTCTATGTTTTTGCTTGTCTTCTTCTTTTTTCTTTTTATCTTTCTTGAAGACTTTCAGCTTACGTTTCGTCCTCTCTGTGGGCGACTTCTTCGGAGTTCTGCTCGCTATAGCGAGGAGACGAAACGTAAGCTGAGAGTCTTCAATAAAGAATAAAAAGAAAAAAGAAGAAGACAAGCAAAAACATGGACCACGGTCAAAACCCGGTACCAGAAAAACAACAGTTTAAAGTTTGAGATAAAAATGGACATAACTTTTTTATTTTTTATCCTATTGTTAAAATAAAAAAAGCTCTAGATTTATAAAAATATGGCATTTATTGGCATTTCTATTCATGTGATTTTATGTTTTACGTGGTTTTATGTCACAAGCGCCTTTAGGACAAAAAAGACCAAAAACTTTATCAGTTACAACAAAATCGTAGAGCCATGGGAGAGAGGGCATTAGAAAGAGCGGAAAATTTAAATAGGATAACATTCATAACTCATTTTCGACCAAAATGATGAGTATGCCCTATTTCCTTTAAACCGTCGATATACCATTTCATATAGATTTTTGATTAAAATTCAGGGGTTTGCATTATCGATACATTTTAGTATGACTGGCTATTTTCAAATATATATCTTTTAAGATGAAAGAATACAAAGTTAATGCCTCCTAAAATCAATAAAATATATTTTTTTCTTCAAGGATTCACCTGAGCCTGAGAAAAATGGAAACTCCACGAAGAGCCCATTGGTAATGGACGCTAGCTTTGCAAGTAAAATAGGTAAGTCAACTTATGTTTTACTTTATAATGCATTTAAAATTCTACTTTCAAAACTATCCCTTCATTTATTATTCACAAAGAATACAGCATTTGCAAATTTGCTGTCATTTAAATGCACTCTTTACTTATATATTGAAAATAGTTAAGTAGTTAGTGTGCTAAGATTGTTGTGAGGCTGTCTACGTCTTAACATTGACTGTTGAACTTTACATTGACTGTTATTGTTTCCAGTGAGTAGCGGAGGAGTCATTAGGAGTAATATGGAATCAGAAAGTCGAAAGAAACCTCGACGACGAAGTGGCAATTCTTCCAAGTATCAATCTGCCTCAGTTGTAAGTATTCTTCTTGCACCCTGGAATTAATTGAGTGTGTACCAGTGTTTTCAATAATGGGGAAATTGGACGGTTTGTGGAGACTTTTTAAGTATACTTTCAAAATAATTCACAAAATTTTAGACAGCAGATGATTACAGATAGGAAATAAATTTCAAAATTTTAAAGGTGGATTAGATTGAACTCGTCACATTTAAAGTAGGATGAAAAAATGTCAGTTGGCTGGTAAAAAAAACCATTTGAAACTGACGGCTTAAATAATAATCCTATCAGTTCATTATTAAGTTCAGGATTATTAATTATATTTTAAATGAAATGAACACTTCTTCATGCGTAACTCCACACAGTTGGGTTTTTCTCCTAACACTCGCCTCCCTTAGCCGGAGGCTCCACTCCATCACCACAGAGGGGCATGGTGTGATCCTGGAAACAGGTGCGTCTTGAGGCTTCTCCTGAAGCCCGCCTCTGACGGAGACTCCCTCAGATATGCGGGCAGCGCGTTCCAGGCCACCGGTGCCGCTGTGAAAAAAGCACGGTTTCCAAAGACTGTTCTCATTGATCTTTTTGGGATCTGAAGGAGAATCTTGTTTTGTAATTTGGAATAACCAATCTTAAGTATTTTAAATTAGGTAGGTACTGTAGTGTTATTTTTATTTTTGTTTATCTGAAATGTGGTTCCTGATTGAATGAAATAGGAGCAGCGCAAACAGAAGATGGAAAATATGATTTATAACAATGCTAACAATAAGAAAAGCAAGAAGCTGTTGAAGAAGTTGTCTCAGAATAGTCACTTGATAAAGAGCATTCACATGCTTCAAACCAATAGCCGGGAAGATCCGCAGCAACTGGAGAGAGCCAAGTTGCATGAAGAAATCGAAGCTTATAGAGAAAGCACCTTAGATATTCAAGACAGGATACAACAGCTGGAAAATCTTTTGAAGAATCCAGTAAGACATGAGTTGTTGTGTGACTGCATCCAGTGTTTGTGTGTCAATATTAACATAGATGTTTTACTGTTGTGATGAATTAATTCACAAAATTGAATAAATTTCCAGCTTTTAGAATAACTATTAAAACTGGATGGATTTCCCTGAATTGATTTTGAATAAAATTAAAAAATATAATTGACTGTAACTTAATGTGTTTTTGTTATTGTTGTAAATGTGAATATTAAACATGTATTGAAAATAAAGCTCAACTAAATTCAATAATTAAACATGCAAAGGAATGAATAATTATTTGCAAATAAATGCTTGTAACAATTTTAACAGCAATGCTTTTAAAATCTTCATGAAAAGATCAATTCTCAAACAACAATTTGACACAAGGATAATTTTTACTCAAAATACCAAATTTATGATAACATTGTGATGTTTTTCTTTTAATGAAAAATGACAGAGAATGATGGCTTGAGTTTACTTTTTGTTAAATTAATCCCAGTTCTGATGTTTTTTTAATCTTTTAGGATTACAAAAAGTTAACCTTAAATGTTACATGCCATGTTTCCAGGATATGAGAGAGAAATCAGCAGGTCATGGAATGATATTACCACTGAATGAAAATTTCAACAAGGACTTGCTCTCTGATGACCAGTCGAGGCCAAATGCTGTGGCGGCCAATAAGAAGCCCAAAGACCTGCTCCGGTCAATCGGTAAAATAGAAAAGTCTGACTGGAACTTCCATGCTATTGAAAAGAAGATACTGGAGAACCGTAAAACTAAATTACTGCCTCATGACAAGGAAAAAGTGCCGCGATGGAATCGAGAACAGGTATATACTACTTTGGATTATTTGATAAATATACTTTAGATTGCAAAAATATATGATTTGTTTCTTATGTATAATTAATTTTTCCATGTTTTGTTGCAGTTTTTGGTGAGGCAGCGTAGAATCCTAGAGCACAGCGGAGAGCAGGGTGAAAGGCCTCCCGATGCTAAATTCATGGACATTGACAACTCCTTGCGTCAGCTAGATCAGCAGCTGAAAGAAGGCAATGTGCTAGAAGTAGGACAAAGAGGCAGAAACAAGGTGGCCAGTTTAGCTGGACAATTTGCTGACAAAAACGATAAGCAAGAGGCAGCAGCGAGCGAAGTAATAACCTCATTGTTTAATATTAACAGAAACTAATAAAACTTATTATAGAGACTGTTCTGGAGGGGTACCATGTAGACTGCATGAGTGAAAGTATACTAAATCGAATTGTTGCACACAAAATACCAGACGACTAGCCTCTAATAGGCTGCCCTGTCAAAAGATGGAAGAACAGCTGATCTTCTGCATTGTATGAGGGAGTTCCAAAATAAACAGATCTTAGATGTCATATAAAAAAGCGATGAAACTTATTGACCAAAGAGATATTTTTGGAAAGACTCATATTTGCGTTTTATTATTTTGTGTTATTGTTTTTCAGAAACCAAAGCCGGCACCTAAATTCAACATAGGTGTCAAAACAGAACTGTGCAGGGTGTGCAAGAAGAATGTTTATCTGATGGAGAAGATCAGCCCAGAAGAAAGCCTCATACTTCACAAGAGCTGCTTCAAATGCTACTTCTGCTCGACTACTCTGAAAATAGGGTACTAAAATTTCTAGATATGTATTCTTAAAGTAATGCAGAGTATAAATATGATACATTATATAAGTAGGCAGCATATAGTAATTGTAACTAATCGCCTGAAAATCTCTGTTATTTGTAAGAAATGAAGACTGTTTCGGAAGATTGTAGTTATTGAATCATAAACATTTTAAATGTGTACTTTTACTTGAGAAAAAATACTCAATATCATATTGGCTACACAATACCTTAATTATCATCCCATGTTAGATGTCAATTGTCTCTGATTAACAATTTTTTAATTATACTGAAGTAAGTTAAGTAGTGATTATTGATTTTTGTGTTCTCATTTTTGTTTTCCTTTTAGGTCTTATACATTTGATAGGGAAGGAAAATACGGAAACAACATATTCTGCCCGCAGCATTTCGGTGTGATGGGTAAAATTGTCAAGCAATCAAAGTCATCGAGGAACAAATCTGAAAGAGATGGTGCGGCTGCTCCTCATCCAGTACCAGCTCCTGGAACCATTGTTCCAAGTGTACCAGATGCACCTTCACAATTCCAACTCTTGGACAGAGGTAATTGAGCTGAACAATAAGCATTCCATCCTTACTATTTCATGGCAGATATGTACCTTTATACACAAGGATAATTTATTTAGAAGATACACATAATTAGAGAGCAATGTTTTTGTGTGTGTCATGCCTCAAAGGCCCTCTGAAATCACGGATAAAATATTTTTTAAAGATACTTCTTTAGTGCTCCTTTGAAGACCGTTTTTGCCTTCCTGTACCTTTTATGTGGTAGTCCTTCTACATGTAACTCAAAAGGATTACTTTGAATGGAGAGAAATGAAAAATAATATGGATGAACATTGCTGCAAGCCAATCGTAGGGCTGAAACAGAAGAAGGGAGATTAGCAATATATTAATTGAATTGGATAATTCTTCTTCTCAGTCAATTTCTTGTGTCTTACGATGCTATTCTTAGACATTTTAGTCGTTGATTGAGCCCACGCTTTGACAAACTAATGATGCATTTGTATGAAGACCTGTCAATCCAAGATAGCCGCAATTGAACAGCTGATTAGTCTTCATACAAATATTACCAAAATTCGGTAGGTAAGAATGACCGTGGTGATGAGACTTCCAGCCCAGGCATCATTAGTTTGTCAAAGCGTGGGCTCAACGGACGACCAAAATGTCTAAGAATAGCACTGTAAGGGTTTCTTCCATGGTGTCTTTGTCGTAGAGTGCATTCTTTATCAGCAAAATAAAAATCATATCAGTATTCAGTACTTCCAGTGTCTCCTTCACTTCGTTGATCCATTGTGTCAAGAATATTCCTTGTTTTTTCAAAGAAGCTTTTATTTTATCCTCTTAGCTTTTGTCTGTTAGCTGTAAGCAACTGTGTAATTGATTCTTCTTTTGTTCTTGCTGTCATGAAAATTATCAGTATGAACTTCGAGCTTGAAAATTATACAAATATATTTTGTATTTTCTAGATCAAACTCCAGAAAGAATTGAAATTGAAAGCCAAACTGATCCCCTGGAGGAGTTTAATGAGATGGATGAAGATGAATGGACAGACAGGAACTTTGGTAATTCGTTGGTGTTGGATGACGGTGCTAGGTGAGCAAAAATTAATCTTTTCAAGAATTTATTCCTTATTAAAACTCAATGTTTCCAGTACATTGTTATTTCATGGAATAATTCCTGTTTTTTTTGTAGTGGCGATGATGAGAGTTCGTCTAGTGAAGATGAAGCAATGAATGATGCTATTGATGATGACAAAGACGACTCTGAATCAGGATCTGGTAATTGCATCACACTTAATTTAACTGATTACTTTATGGTACAATTTCTGATTGAATTTCATTTTTATTTTAGATTCTGAAGGTTCTGAAATGGATAGTGCGGATTATGAAAGTGACAGTGGCGACCAGTTCAGTTGTCATGAATACTCTAGTGGAGGTATGAACTGTTATTTATAAGTTTTTTTCTAACTTGACAATGTTTTATTACATTAGGCAAAACTACAAGTAAAAAAACTGAATTATAAGATAAACAAAATGAAACAAATAAAATCTTTTTTAGCTCTCCGCAATTGAATAAAAAGTATGTAGAGATAGTTTTATTTACCAATTACTATTAAGCTATTGGGAGGTTCAGTGTTAATCAATTATTTTGATAAGATTGCACAGATATCCCAGAAAGTCTCAGGTTTTCATTGCCACATAACTATAACATCGACAGTTTTGTAAGCTGTGATCTTTTTCAATATTTCAGATGAGGAAGGTGGTTCTTGTACTTGGGGCTCAGAGCAACAGATTGCGCTTGAAAGAAGACGGCAAGAAGTGGCTCTCCAGGCTCCACCCCCTAGCACCACTCCCACAGACACCGAGGTTAACAGTCAACCATTAATAGTTTCCCCTTACAGCAACGGACTGTCTAACAATACACCATTACAGCCAACTCCAACAGAAAATTGTAAACTTCAAGACAATGTCTCAATCAAAGAACTGAGTCCTGTTGAAGATATAATTTCTCCAAGCGTCGATGTGCAGTTTCTGGAATTTTTCAATAGTCTAATCGATACACCTGATGATTTGTCTCTTGAGTTAGAAATCGATACCAAAGCATCACAGGGAGATAGTGCTACTACTGAGCAATCTGTGGAGGTGAATTCAGAAAATGGAGATTTGATGGTTGAGAAAAACGGCAAACTAGAAATATCTGATCCAAACCTTGAAACTGATGTACCATCTGAGAATAATTTGTTACTTGTGAATGAATGTGTTCCTGAGATAGAATTAACTTTGAATGACAATCAAAAAGATCCAATTGCTGTACAAGTAACTGAAGTGTTAAATAATAATTTAGATAATTCTTTAACATGTTCTGGTATAGTTATTGAGGAAAATAATATAGCTTCACCCATAAATGTTGAGTTGCCCATAGCCCCGGACATTATTCAGCCTGCTCCTCTTATCAATGGAAGCAATGCTTTGGATAAAGAGATCGATTCCATTGCTTATGAGCCTGAAATTTTGCCATCATTGGAAAATATTGTGAGTGTATTAGACAACAAAGAAAATGATTCTGACACATCAAATGTTGATGCAAAACATGATGGGTCAATTTTGGAGAATTCTGAAAGTAATTTAATGTTACTTGAAAATAATTTAGATAATATTGAAGTGACATCAACAGTTTCTATGGAGCCAGTAGAAAGCATTTCTTGTTCAAAAGATACAGACATTCCTGAGAGTGTGAATTTAGATAAAACAATTCCAGTTGTCAGTTTTCCGATTGAGAAAATAACTGAAGAAACCAATACTTCAGATTCTGAAAATATATTAGAATGTGATTTCAATAACTCTCTGCAATCTAACCACAGTGTTACAATGGGTCAAAACTCAAATGATTCTAATGAAAGTAATCCTGTTATTACATTTAATCCAGAAGCATCAGAAGAAATACTTACGAACAACACTTTGCAATCTGATAATATTGTTCTCGAGAGTTCTAAAGAAACTCTCCCAACTGTGTTGATGAATTCAGCTGAGTGTGAACCTTTAGTGAATCATAATGTGGGTGGACAAACAAATGTAACTGATACTGGAGAATGCGTTAATATCAATTCAATGCAACTAGAGCAACAAATTCCAGTTGAGCTACCAAAGCATGACTTAACCCTAAATAATGTTATAGATCATGAACCAGTGATTCCAATGATTGAAACTCCTTTGGCATTGGAAAATGGTACAGAGGGTATAAAAGTAATTGATTTAACAAATAATAATAAAGAGAATTCATCAGAAAGTTTTGGAATGGTTAATGAGTTCAATATTATAACTCCACCCATGAATATTTCAAATGAAAGCTATGCTGAATTGGTATTAAATCCTATACAACTCAATGATGTTAGTGTAGAGGTAGTTACACACTCAGTACAGGAAAGTGAAGGTTCAAATTTAACTGAAGGCATTGCTAACTCTGTGCAACCAGATGTACAAATGATGTTGCTTGAAAATGATACAAAACCAGAAAATGTCAGTACAGAGAAAACTGTCTCTGAATCTGATGCAAAAAGTTTGAACTTAGATCACTGTGAAAAAATAAATGGTATAGAATCTGAGATCAATATTAAGACATGCGACTCATTAGCTTATCCAGAACTTGTAAAAAATGATTCAGATGTAACAGATGCTGACATTGACAGTATGTTCAATGAACTCTCAGCTGGTGATGAATTAAAAACTAAACAAGTATCAAGTGCTGTACCAAGCAGCATTAATAATAATAACTTTGGTCAATTTTTCAATGGTTCACCTCAGGTGGTTATACCAGATGTTCCTGTTACCACAGAAGCTGTGACTCCAGTGAAGAAATCAAATGCCGACGGATTACCTCCTAAACCCAAAAAGTCTTCTGCTAAACCAAAAACAGGAACTAAGAAAGCAACTAATTCAAATAAAACTGGAAATGATACGAAGAAAGAAGGCCCAGTTGATGTCACTAAAATACCTAGTATTATGAAATACTTTCCTCCAGACCGAACAAAGCAAACTAAATCCATAGACGACAAAAAAAGCACTCAGAATAAAAATAATGTACAACAGTCTTCACTGGCGAAATATTTTCCATCTACCAATGTACCGTCTACAAATCAATCCCAAACAAAGCCAAAAAGTGAATTTTTCAAATACCAACCTCGAGACAGTGAAAAAGATGTGGTATCCTATGATTTAAAAACAATACCCAACAAAGACAGTATAGAATCAAACATGGGGCCACTTTATGGGCTAAGTACTACTATAAGTAGAACATCACTTCCGTCTAAGTATTTCTCTAGCCAGACTCCTCAAACGCCTTCATTTAAGAGTGTTGAAAAGGTAACGTCTGCCCCTATGAAAAGTGAGAGAATTAAATCTGTCCCAAAACCCACCAAAAAAGTAAATAAATATTTATCAAACAGAAATTCACCGAAACCAGAATTACAACCTGATTTAAAAAGCTTGGAGGATGAAATTGACCTACTGTATAATTCTATACTTGGTACCACTCCTAAATCAGTCTCAAACGATAATTCCAACCTTTTAGATGTGGAAAGTAACTCTCAAAAGAACATCATATTAGTGGATCAGAAAATAAATCCTTTAGAAAATAAACCAAACCATCAGGATGCTGTTTCACCTCCTTTATCAGTTGCAGTAGCACCAGTTGCTCCGACAAGAAAAAAGAAGAATATTATTCAGCCCAGTAAAGGGTTTTTCGATGACTTGTCATCTCAAGATACATCTGATTATTCACCCAAAAGTGATAGAAGCAGTTTTGAAAAGAAAGAACACCAAAAAAAAGAAGACCAAACTTATTTAAAAAACAATTGTACTTTTATTGAATCAAACATACAAAATATTGAAGTTCCATTGAATACTGAAGAGGCAGTGGTGATGCCTGCTCAGAAACCTGTAGATTCTGAGTTTAGAACTTCCAATCCCAATACCGAGAAGAAATGTGATAAGAATAGTAAAAATAATGATTGCGTCCTTTCCTAAATTATTATTAACTATGGTATTAATTATTTTTTAAGTTCAATATAGTGCTTCGAAACAAAGTAAAAATTAAAAAAAAACTATCAATAACTCTGAGGATTATGCTTGCTGTAGCAACGGACATGTAAGGTAACCAAATTTTATTAAAGAATTAGCGTGTATGCGTAAAATAACTGGATGCAGTGTTTGCTAACTGAACATGTCCGTTGCTAACATCGTTTTGAATAATACAGTCCTCCCCCGTTTTAAACTTATCAGTGTTTTCAAAATGTGAAACTTTTCACTGTTCTATGAAACTCTTTACTGAAAATCCCAACAACCTTCAGCCTTAAGTATTTAATATTGACAGCATTGTTCAAAAGTTGCATTTACCAACTCTATGACAATAGCTACCCCTTCTAGCCTTAATAATTTAACTAAAAAGTATGAAAATATCTCCTACTGAAAATAGTTTCTAGTTTTTGTACAGTGATTTGGCTTTTTGTGTTTTAGAGAATGTGTTGAAATAATAATAATATTTTTGTATGAAAACTCGAAGTAATTTGTAATTATACAGATATATTGCTTACCAATTTGTTAATGAGTATATAATGTCATCTTTCAATGGATGTTTCTATCTTAATTATTATTTATAAACAACATCACAACATTTGTGATGAATTGAAAGTTCTTCGAGTTCTCATTTTTTGACTTTTAATAATGAATGTTTTGTTTTGTTTTCACAAAGGTAACCACAGTTATGCAACAGAGACTAATTAGTGTATTTATTATAGTAACGAATAACCCTGAAGCTATTATTTCAATATTTAGTTCCTTGTTAATTACTGTGATTTCATATTTGTTTTATTTTCCTCTAGGTTGCTTCAGAATCAAGTTCTAAAAACTCGGAGGCTGCCAATTCTGCCACTGAAGTGTCAACAGACAGTGAGTTTGCTCATGATGACCCAACACCAACTTGTGAAGTGCCCTTTATACTTTTCAATGATCATGAAGAAACTCCAAATTACGAAGAATATTCTCGCCTAGTAGAAAAACACAAACCTCCTTCTAATATCAAAAAAGCTACCAATGATCTGGCAAAAGTCCAAGTCACCTCAAAGTTCATCATCAATGGAAATGTCACCAAAAAGCCAGAAGCTGATGGAAACATTAAATTAGAGTTTAATTCTATTCTACCAACTCCAAAGCTGCCTCTCTTGACACCTCGGCCGGGGGATTATTTATTAAACAGAACACATAGCACCAGTGCGATAACAAAAAGGGCTTTAGAGTTAAAAAAGAAATATTTGCTGGGTCCTCAAGCAATGACTGGCTTACAAAAATCTGATTCTGCATCTCAACTTGACTCCAAATTCAGAGCTTTTCATAGCAATATATCAGAGTGCCAGAAATTATTAAATCCAGCTCCCGATATCAGTCCCTCTATGCAAGCATTTTTGGAGAACTCATCTCGACGTAATGTAGGAGGGCTCCTATCTCCTACAAACACAACACCTGCCACAAAACTTCCACAAGTGCCGACCCAACCCTTTGTTTCTGCCATAATCAATAGTGATGAATCCAATAAGATTAAAACTGAATCTTCTGAGAACAAATTAGAAAAAAATCAAACTTCCAATGCTCCAATGCCTGACATTGTGCAGACGACATCTATCAAATCTAATATCATATTGAGTCCCAATAATATATTTGACAGTAATCCGAAAGCAGTTGAAGCTAATCCTCCAATAAGTGAAGAAAACATTGACACTCAAGTTTCACCAAAGCCAGTATTTGAAACATCTATTGTTGTTCCTAAATTACCTTGGAAGAATGTGAAGAAGAACTATGATCCCTCTGGTACAGAAATTGATTCTGATTCCTTGGTGAGTTTGGAGTCTTCAAGCGAAGATATTTCTGGCAAGAACAACACCCAAAGTAATATATCTGTACCTCGTGTTGAAATTATGAAACCATGTGGTGAAGTCATGCAACTTGACAGCCTGATGATAGTGAATGGAGAATATATTGGGCCACAAGAATCTGATGATGATATTGTTGTTAATCCAAAATCTCCAACACAATCGTCATTTTCTCCAAATAGTGATCTGCAAACCATCACCAGTGAAAAATCTAACAACTTGCTGAACGAATCTAAGTTTACACCGGCTCAAACTATTTCAAGTTCTGATTCTGGAAATGACATTACAGCATTTTTCACTGATAATGAGCCGTTAGATTGGGCTGTAGAAGGCGCTGTCTCTGACAATCTTGGTATGAAGAGTAGAGCACTTAATTCCAAGCATCCTGATAATTCATGGAAACAAATCACATTAGATAGTTTTGCTGAAAGTGAACATGTTTGTGGAAAAGAATCATTTAAAGATCCAAAAAGAATATCTAACATATTACTATGCGATCATTCTGACATTGACTTCATGGATACTGGTTCAGAAGATAGTTTTATAGATAATAATGATGATGGAGATAAAGATCCACTTAACACTGGTTTCATTGAATTTGTTGATGTGAACACCAGTGCCAACCAAAAGACAGCCACTCCCAAATCTGTTGTTATTGAAGCAGTCAATCATCACTGTGAAGAGAGATCACCTGTGAATGATAGATCCATTAATTTTATTGAACAGGGAGCTTGTATTTTAGAAAATCGGTATTACAATGACTACTCAGACATTTGTGATGATAAACCATTGACTAAAATAGATAGTACAAGTAATCCCAAACTTTGTACATCAATAAGTTATTCTGAAGAAGATGATGAACTGTTTAATGTTAAAGTTGCACCAAAAGACACAAATGAATCAGATGTTTTGAAAAATTCAGTGGAAAATATAAAACTGAGCACACCTACAAATTCCTCATTTGAAATATCAGATTCCAAAGAAACACCCAAGAAGCCTTGTAACTCACCTGCCACATCTAGAAAGCTCCAAGAAATTTCAGATGAAAAAAAGAAGCAAAAAGATTTGATTCATCAATTGGTTATGGATAAAATGTCTAAGATTGGCGATAGACGTACTGAAAAAAGATCTAAGAGCCCAATCAGTCCAATTATGAAGGAAGTATGTGAGCCCAAGAGCCCACAGAATACAGTGCCATCGCATAAGCAATATGTTGATAGAAACAATTCTGTACCACAAGAGACTGCGAAGAAAATGAGTGCAGAGATCAATCAGAATGAGCAGATTGAAATTAAAACTAAAGTGAATTTGATTGAAAGCAAGTCCAGCAACAAGAGCAAGTACCCTAATTATTCTGAAACATTTTCACTTCCTGATATTCCTCAATCAGTTATAAAAGAAAACATAGAGAATATTAGAAATTTTGAAATAACAAATTTTTCAAACAATCAAAACACAAAAGTTAAAAAGCCATCGGACGATGGGGGTTTTGATTTTCCTCGATCTAGTTATCCTAGTGGCATTGTTCCCGGCTTTAGACAGTTGTCCTTGAATGATTTCTCTGGCAAGCTGGTTCATCATGTGGAATCATTGAGGAATTGCTCTCCCAACAACGACTCTCCTAGAAGTGCCAGCAACATCACACCCAGGAGCCTCTGTACATCTGACCCCAACTTGATGACTCCAGATCACAGTGCTAAGAAAAATAAGGGGAAAGAATGTGACAGAAGGAAAAGCATCATCAAGAAGGTCTCCGATTTATTCAGCAGGCGCCGTGATTCTCCCAACATGTCCTCCAGTATATCTCCCTCTGAGGAATCCAAACATAAACTGTTTCACCATGGGAGAAAAATGACAAATAAATCAGTCGTAAGTTACTATCTATGTTTACTAATAATTTAGGCTTATTTACACAATTATGTCCAGTTGAAAGCTCGTTGGTAGAACACCTGCGTTCAATCCCAGTGGGCTAGGGTTCGATCCCCACCAAGGGTGTCAGAAATGATTTCCTGTTTTGGTGTTTATTTCAAACTCAAATTATAATCTGCCCCCTTTGGAGCAAGGAAACCTGATGAAGTGGTTGTCAGAAGTCTAGCCCCCGTGAAAATAAATAGGCTCCACTCACCACATGCTCTTTTTTAAGAGACATTGTGGTAAGAAGGTGCACTATACTCGCCATTTACTTGAATTTTTGTTCATCAACAATAACAAAAATTAAATTGATTTAATTAGATTCAAGATCCATTTTTATCCCATTATATTATGTTAATGGGCCTTAATTTTTTTTACACTTACGAAAGCTTTATCATACTTAAAGTTATATTTCAATTAGGGTAATTGAAACTCATTCTACTGTATATAAAATACGCAATACACAATTCTTTATAAATTACACTTATTTCAATTTATAATTTTTGGATGAAATTTTTCAAGCAAAACACTGTTTATTTTCACTATAGACTTTATTTAAAAGATTAAAATCTTTAAAACAAAATTACGAACGTTTTCGACCTAGAAGGTCATCATCAGGTATGATTTGAAGATTTTGTTTTAAAGATTTTAATCTTTTAAATAAAGTCTATAGTGAAAATAAACAGTGTTTTGCTTGAAAAATTTCATCCAAAAATTATAAATTGAAACAAAATGAATTTTCACAGTGTTAATACACAAACAATACAAAATATAATTACACTTATGTATTTCAAATAAATGTTTCTTTTTCAGTCCTGCTTTAATTTGGAGCAAACTGATTTACTAGTAAGACGTTGTTATCATTAAAAAGCATGTTTTTTTGTTCTTTGTATATTGTAATAAATCCAAAGCACATCAATGTTTTGTTATAAAAGAATTGCCATCAATCATAAATGAACCCAAATGGTTATTCCTAAAAAAACTTTGGTTTTATGTGATGTAAACATTTGTAGTTTGTGTATTTTTGCTTTAATCATGGAATAAAATGCTTTTTCAGAGACAAGTAAATTCATTGTCATGAGCTAGCAATACTTTTGCTTGTTTTATCAGTGTGTCAATATAAATATTATCAGCTAAATTTTTGACCATTTTTATTTTGTTTTTAATTTTCCATGCTTACATTAATCTACATACTTTCTCTAGCCTTCAAAAAAAATCCTACACACTTAGGTTCTTTTTTAATAAGATTATAGCAAAAAGCATTCTACGCACATACTGTCCACTTCAACTTCTTTTTTGATTTACCAATGTGTGGGTTTGCGATGCACTTATGTTAATCAGTGGTTTTTGGTAAATTGTTTTTATATGTTGGTTTACTGAAGTCTAATTGATATTTGATATTAGCTAATGCTTCCTGTTGAATTGCAATATATATTTTAAAAATTCAAATTGAGCACGTCAAGACTTGTTGTAGTCTAATGCTCATTACCTTAGACGGCTGTTTAGAAGGTATGCGGTTCTATCACGGGCATAGCTAAAAAGATAGTATTGATTGACTAATAATAATAATAATAATATTCTACACTTTTTTATAGCGCCATTTCGTAACTGATGTCACTTCAAAGGCGCTTTGTAGGAGTGTCCAAACAAAAATGTTTTTAATTGCTTTCTAAACCGCTCCTCAACGTGTTGTTCTCTGAGGGTCACTGGGAGTGCATTCCAAGCCATCGGAGCTGCGACACAAAAAGCTCGGTCACCGAACAACGTCCTTGTGGATCTGCCTGGGACCTGGAGCAGACTCGCGTTAGCGTCTCGGGACCTAAGTGTGCGTCCGCGAGTTGAAATCAAAACTGAATATTAATTAAAAATAACTTTTTGTGAAAGACATAGTTTTATTTTCACATGTTTTGAGTCAAATTGCCTAAGCGCTATCGGACTTTATCCGTCCATCTTCACAGGCTAACTGAGGTAAAAAACAAAAGGATCAAAATTCAAGGCAGGGAAGAGAAAGTGGGTGGGTTTTTTCGGGCAGGTACTATTAGAATAAACTCCGATAGCGCTCAGGCAATTTAACTCAAAAAATGTGAAAATAAAACTATGTGTTTCACAAAAAGTTATTTTTAATTAATATTAAAAAGAATTTTCACTCTGTAAATGCAAAAACTTTAGAAAATGTAATTAACTGAGTTGATAAAAACTTAAAAAAAAGTTTATTCAATAATGAGTTGATTATTGTGACTCTAAAATGAATTCAACAAGTAACCAAGTAATTCAAGGTAACCACTCTGCTCCTGAAGATGCCTCATTAGGCGAAAATGTTGGAGCACAAAAAAAGAAATAAATAAGTGAATTAAAACTATGTTTTACCCATTTGAATTTTTAAATAATTAAAAATGGACTTTCACTGTCTTAATAAATCCACCCTAAAAAATATAATTCAACAAGTATTTATGTAGGTCTAGAAAAGATTTTTTATTCAAATTCATGCCAATCCAAATAGTTTTGTGTGTGTGTACTGTGTAGATATATATATTTTTAATTGTAATGGCAAAAAGTTCTTAGTCATATACACATTGTGACTTTAGCTGTATGTTAAATGCCTCCAATTTAACAGATGTTTAATCTTCATTGAACTTTTAAAAATATTTTTATTCTCATTGATAGTACTCTGTATTAAATTTTATTGATTGGAATTGAAATTGAGATTCTGACTAATTGTTTTATGCCAATACAACTAACCTTTGTAACTTATTATTTTGAAAGTGTTTTTGTGTAGGTAGGTGGCATGTACCTATGTTTTGAGTGAAACAAACGTGTGAGTTGTATAGAATCAGAGACGCAATGTAGGTTTTTTTTTAAATGGGATGAATACATGGAAAATTTGATGTTTCCGTTTAAGTACATATTACATATCTCATTTTAAGAACAAATCCTTGCTCTATTTTATTCCATATGACACACATTAGAAAAAAAACCATAAAGATAAATGTCATAATACTCTTTTCTGATATTTTTTCTCTATGGAATGCACACACCTATTTGTGTGTTTTATGAACAATAACATATGTTTTTCTAATCTAAGAATTGTTTTCAGGATCCCCCTGTTTATGAACATGATTCTGGAGAAGAAATTCCTCCCCCCATTCCTCCATTGCCAGCTGCATATCTTCCTGGGCCAAGTACTTCAGGTGAGTCTCTATCGATATACAAACTTTCCCTTCAATATATAGTGGATATTCTTCTTTTGTTCCTTATGTCTTGTAGTGGCGCGTCATGAAGGGACATGGCTTGGATATTTGGCGTGAATAGATTTGTGTTTGAATGTTTTAAGAATTCAATGTCTTCGCTTTGAAAAAGCTACTCACTGTTTAAACGTAAACCCTATGGAGCAACTATGAACCACGGCCAAAAAGACGTGAAAGAAAAATATCCGTCATCTGAAGTTCCCCGTGATAGCTAAAAATAATGAATACTCAATGGTATATTTTATGTTAACAGGAAATCTCAATGGTAATATGCTGTCTATGATGCCAATGCCCACATCTTCCAAACTACAGAAAGCGTACATGAGAAGAAGGTATGAAAATTATGCCATTCCGTAAAATAAATTCTTTACTTTCACAGCTATTAATTTTTAACTTAATTGAATTGAAAGTGGAATTTTGGTTGTTTGACGTGTTTACAAAAGAAATTATACATGGATATTTTACGAACCGTTACCTGGAGAATGTTCTTATTTTAACATCCTCAAGAGTCGTCATCGTTAAACCATGAGCGAGGTGTCCTATTAAATATCCAAATTTTATTTTGTTTTGTAAATCACAGTTAACCTGATTTCAACTTTGTGTTTGTTTCGCAGTCAGAAGTATCATTTTATATTTTCTATTTTACTTTTCAGGTGCAATTCTCTGAATGAGCTTCAAAACAAAATCAACGAAACAGAAAAGTGCATAGACGAAGTAAAGAAGATGCAAGCTAGGAATTGGCGGAAAGTGGCGGCTACTGCGGAAGATGAAGAAGTCTTGTCAAACAATTATAATATACTGGAGAAGTATCTTGATAACCTTCGGAAGCAGCACACAATGACAGTGTTACAGGATAGAGAACTGAAGCTGGACCTGCAGTATAATTTGTTGAGAAATAGGCTGCGAGACATTATACACTCTGGAAAAGGTGAGCTTATCTATAATCTTAGTTTCAAAGATGTATTCACATTTAGGATTCACATTTAATTCACACCCAGAAGCATACATTAACTGCATGTGGCCTTACAAAAGGAAACCTTAACCTCAAATGGGCATAAAATATGCAGCTCTCAAAGTCGTTTCTTGAAACACGAGTGGTATTGACAAAAGCGAAAAAAAATAAAAAAATATTACAGTTATGTAAATTAAATTATTATCAGTGGTCAAAAGTCAGGTGTACAAATCACACTTTCTGTCACTAAATTGATTGCAATTTTGCATTTGCAGCATTGCAACTGTTTAAGAAAACTAAAATAAATCTGTTTTGCTTTTAACAAGAATATCAACTAAAAAGTGTAGTCAGAAAATTGAACTTTTGTTTATTTCTTAACTGACATGCTGTAACTGTAACTCTGTTGCCATTCTGTTAGTGGTGGCCAGAGCCTCTGCAGAGTTGCCTCCATTTTTTCTTATCCTGACATACCTCTTTAAATTCATTCATATCCATAACCTTTTTCATGCATTTTCTTCTTTACGCTCACTTTGTATATCTCATTCTTTCACAATCTCCTCAATCTGATCACTCCATACTTTCTCGGTCGTCCCTTCCCTCTTTTTCCTTTCACACTTTCTTTGTATTTAAACTTTGTCAGTCTATCATCATTCATTCTTTCCACATGCCCAAACCATCTCATCACATTCTTTTGTACCTTAACTTTCACATCCTCTTTCAAATTACATTCTTTTTTTTACCCATTCATTCCTAACTCTATCCCTCAAAGTTTTTCCTGTCATACTTCTCAAATGCTTCATTTCCACCGTACATACTTTACTCATTTCACTATCATTCACTGTCCATGCTTCACTGTCATACATCAAAGTCGGTAACAATATGCCATTGCGTATCGCCATTCTCAGATCCATCGTCGATCGCTTGTTCATTGACATCTGGGTCACTTTTGTTTAAAACCTTTTGGATTATTTGTATGAAAATTTTAGCTTAGTTAATATCGATCTTTAACTTTTAAAATGTTTGTTTTCAGGCTCACCACTTTGTGATATAGAGGAGAAATCAATAATAGACGAAATGCTTCAAATAATCACCGAACGACAAGTAATAAATACACAATTACAAAATTCTCCTGCATATTAAGCATACACTGAAATAGTGGTGAGTGAGCATGTTTTTGTATTTTTTTTCATACATACTAGATTTCTAATCCAGCGCAGAGTAAAAAAAACAAACAGACAAACTGGATAGATTTTTTTCTGTGTGAAAATGGTGCTAGTGTATCTGCTTAATAAAGTAATTAAGTCCGTAATATCCAGAGTAGGCTTGGTCTACAATTGCTTCTACTATACTATGAACTTAACAATTCAACTAATTTTTTCTTTATTTAAATCAACTGAATGTAAAAATATAATCTTTTCTTTAATATTTTATCTCATATCCTTTAATGGATTCTTAATTATTACTGAAATCCCACTTAGTTATTTCACTGGTAGTTCATATTTCATATTATGTGTTCTGAGAGATGTCTGGAGTCCATATTATGAGAGAAACAATCACTTTTTCCCTTTTATGTGGTTTTTTAGTCTATTCCTGGGTCTTTGATTTGCACTTTTTTACACTTTAGGCACTTTTCTACTCTATGGTCGCTTTTTCCCCATTTCCTGTTTCCCTATTTCCAGTTCCCCCATATACCGGTGGCCATTTGTCATAAAGCGTCATTTTTCCCTTGTGGTCACATGTCAGTTGAATTCACCTTCGAAAATTTGAGTGAATTGACAATATTCCTGGGCAAAAACATTTAAAAAAGAGGACTAAAGTTACATTTCATTTTCATCTGACATTCATTTTTAATAGTATTACTGTAGGGGAATTTTATATCAGAGAATTATGACATCCAGCCCTTTTTGTCGTGTTTGAAGTCTGCCATGTGTTTGCTAAAATTATTGCTATCTCGTTTTAACCTGAGAGTACAGTGCGCGTTATTCGATGCAGAAGCTGGATAAAAACTGATTGTCTCCTTGCATCTGCATTAAAACGTTTCCAACGGACTTCGGCTTGACATTTTTTTCCTGATTGTATGATGGTTGCGACTCTATAGTATATATCTCAATGTGTGGATGTAAAAATGCGGATATGACACTTCGGAATCAGGTTCACCGCCGCGGCGTCAGAAACGGCTTAGAGTTGTCTTGGACCCAAGGATAGATTATCTGGTTTCCCAGAGGGAGCCACTTAATGCTATACCAGACGAGTCCTTCACCCGAAATGGACTCTCAAATAAAGGAAATGACCGAATCCGGAGTTATAGAGGCAGCGGAGTCATCTCCCAGCTTCTTATCAAAAATGTTCCTAACATTCAAATCGGACGATTCCCCGAGAATGATTTTCAACCAAAATCGTTAAAACTTCTTCCTAGACCCGGCTCCGTTCAAACTCATAAGCCACTACAAAGTGTCAGAGTTTCTTATCAAAAATGTTCCTAACACTCAAATCGGACGATTCCCCGAGAATGATTTTCAACCTGAAATCGTTAAAACTTCTTCCTAGACCCGGCTCCGTTCAAACTCATAAGCCACTACAAAGTGTCAGAGTTTCTGCAGCCAAACGATTGGTTGTCGAAAATAGACCTATCGCAAGCTTACTTTCATCTCCCAATAGCACATCGGAGATTTTTGCGACTGGTCTATCGAGGAGAATTACTTCAGATGACAAGTCTGCCCTTTGGCCTTTCATCTGCCCCAGAATGTTTGCAACCCTCACAAATTGGGTAGCCAAAATACTTTCTGCTGCGACGAGATATCCGGACAATCGTTTATCTCGGCGACTTCCTCCTTGCGAACCAATCCAAGGACGATCTTTGTCGACAATCGCATCTTTGGCCTTTCATCTGCCCCCAGAATGTTTTCAACCCTCACAAATTGGGTAGCCCAACTACTTACTGCTGCGACGAGATATCCGGACAATCGTTTATTATCTCGACGACTTCCTCCTTGCGAACCAATCCAAGGACGATCTTTGTCGGCAATCGCATCTTTGGCCTTTCATCTGCCCCCAGAGTGTTTTCAACCCTCACAAATTGGGTAGCCCAACTACTTACTGCGGCGACGAGATATCCGGACAATCGTTTATCTCGACGACTTCCTCCTTGCGAACCAATCCAAGGACGATCTTTGTCGGCAATCGCATCTTTGGCCTTTCATCTGCCCCCAGAATGTTTGCAACCCTCACAAATTGGGTAGCCCAACTACTTACTGCTGCGACGAGATATCCGGACAATCGTTTATCTCGACGACTTCCTCCTTGCGAACCAATCCAAGGACGATCTTCGTCGGCAATCGCATCTAGCAGTAGATATCGTACAATCTCTGGGGTGGTATGTAAATCTCCAGAAGTCAGTGCTCTTCCCCACTCAACAATTAGAGTACTTGGGAATCGTTTGGGACACGCATAACAATTGCAAATTCCTTTCTTACCGGAAGCAAGAGGCATTGTGCCACTCACTTCGAGCAATACTGACTTCTCAAAAATGGTCCTTAAAACTGGCGGAAAGTCTCCTAGGAAGACTAAACTTTGCCAGCTTCATGGTCGCCTCCACTGCAGACAATTGCAGATAGCGAGCAGGCCACTGAAGCACCTGTCACCAAGAAGGTCTTTCTTACCGGAAGCAAGAGGCATTGTGCCACTCACTTCGAGCAATACTGACTTCTCGAAAATGGTCCTTAAAACTGGCGGAAAGTCTCCTAGGAAGACTAAACTTTGCCAGCTTCATGGTCGCCTCCACTGCAGACAATTGCAGATAGCGAGCAGGCCACTGAAGCACCTGTCACCAAGAAGGTCTTTCTTGCCGGAAGCAAGAGGCATTGTGCCACTCACTTCGAGCAATACTGACTTCTCGAAAATGGTCCTTAAAACTGGCGGAAAGTCTCCTAGGAAGACTAAACTTTGCCAGCTTCATGGTCGCCTCCACTGCAGACAATTGCAGATAGCGAGCAGGCCACTGAAGCACCTGTCACCAAGAAGGTCATGACAAATGACCGAGGACAGCTTACAAGTAATAGAGTGGGGGATAGGGAATGCGAACGAATCAAGTTCCATCCACAGGGAAACCTGCGAACGTTTCTTGACAACAGATGCGTCAGACTAAGCTTGGGGAGCAACTCTGGACGACTTGATGCTGTCAGGACAGTGGACCGTTCAAACAAAAGAAGCGGCACTCCAAACGAAAAGAGTTGTTCGCTGTTTTCACAACCCTGCAACGCACAGCGCACAACCTTTCTGGCTCCGAAATTCTGATACAATCAGACAACAAGACAGTAGTCGCCTACATCCGCAAGGAAGGGGGCACCAGATCCAAAACACTCCTAAATCTTACCCGAGATCTGTTGACTCTGGCAGGCCAATGGGAAATCTCGCTAACAGCGCAGTACCTACCGGGAAGATACAACGGAGACGCGGATCACCTATCAAGAGGAAGATCCCCTCCAGAGTGGCATCTTTTATCAACAGCAACGAAGGCCATTTTCAATCATTTCGGAGTACCAGATATAGACCTGTTCGCATCCACGACGGCACACATGAGTTCAACTTACGTATCCAGAGACTCCACAGACTCATGCGCAATCTTTCAAAACGCGGAAGAGAAAAGACTGCTCCTGTCAGGATGGAGAGCTTCCACACTCAACACATATAAACCTGCTTGGCAAAGATGGTGCTGCTGGATACTGGCGGAAAATACCCATCCCAACACATCATCTCCTAATCAATTGGCAAGGTATCTAGCGCAACTGTTCATAAACAAAAAACTGTCATACAGGACTATACTGGTACACAAGTCAGCCATCGTAACCTTCTGCAACCCAATGATGGAAAAGAATCTCAGCTCAGATTTCCTAGTGAAACATACATTAAAAGCCATAGCAATGGTAAGGATTAACCCTCCTAAGTCCCCTGTGTGGAATCCGCAGATAGTGAAAGACTGGCTAGTCAGGAACACTCCTCGTTCAGATTCTCTCTATGAAGTTGAGTGTAGAACAGCAATCTTACTTCTGTTATCCTCAGGAAGAAGAGTACACGATCTGACCTTGCTAAATATCACAGAAGGAAACATTCTAGACGAAGGCACATCAATTGTGTTAATTCCATTTGTTGGATCAAAAACAGATACACTTCTGGAATCCAAGGAACACAACGTCAACCCAGTCTTCTGGATAAGGAAGCTGATTGAACTATCACGCGAAAGGAGATCAGGACAAAATATTTATAACCTGTTCATCAGCACCCGAGGACAAGTGAAGGCAGCTACAAGAACAATCATAGGAGGATGGGTAAAGAACACGCTAAAATCAGCAGGAGTAGAGGCCACTCCCGGCAGCACACGTTCAGCGGTCGCATCACTTAATTGGCTGGAGAACTACCCAATAGAAAACACTTTCAGAAAATACTATCAGAAAGAGATGTTGAAACATACAGCTCCAGAAGATCCCTCCCTATTTCAACCAGTTAGTATCAAATAAAGACGTCCCCGGTCACCAGGAGATAATAGACAGATCTCTCATAATATGGACTCCAGACATCTCTCAGAACACATAATGGG
This sequence comes from Agapetus fuscipes, assembly GCA_951799405.1. Classification (NCBI taxonomy): domain Eukaryota; kingdom Metazoa; phylum Arthropoda; class Insecta; order Trichoptera; family Glossosomatidae; genus Agapetus; species Agapetus fuscipes. The sequence continues at coordinate 9,772,919 of OX637332.1, forward strand.
GGAGTTTTACCTACCATTAAAACTCTTATTATGTTTCTATAGATGTCTGGAGTCCAGGTAACCCCTACCTGGTGTATTATGAGCTTTATGACAAATGGCCACCGGTATATGGGGGAACTGGAAATAGGGAAACAGGAAATGGGGAAAAAGCGACCATAGAGTAGAAAAGTGCCTAAAGTGTAAAAAAGTGCAAATCAAAGACCCAGGAATAGACTAAAAAACCACATAAAAGGGAAAAAGTGATTGTTTCTCTCATAATATGGACTCCAGACATCTATAGAAACATAATAAGAGTTTTAATGGTAGGTAAAACTCCCCCATTTTGGTTAAAAAAAAAACAAAGGACACCCCTTAAAATATATGAGGGGGTACCAGGGAGGTTGTGTGCATTTTATCAGTCGGTAACCCCGAACATCACAACTATCACTTATGCCGTAGAGAGTGCGCTTAGGCTGGGATTGATGACAATTATTATTACTATTTCATTATGATCTGTGTACAGCAAGAGTTATGATACCATTTTTCCTTTGTTTCAGATGACTTTTTTAGTTTGAGGCTATTCTACAACACAATGCTATTGTCATTTTTACAATTTTGGATGTGGGCGTATGGCTGAATGTTGTATTTAATACAGCAGCTTGAAATGCTGGATCCATTTTGTGTATATATGAGTATTATAATTAACAAGTATCCAAAACCTATGTTTACATTTCTTCATTTCCGTTTTCATGTTTTGTTTTTCAACTCGATATACAAGGAAAAATAATTCTTACTCACTTTCCTGTGAACACTTAAATTTAAGAACTTCAATTAAAATACTACAGTGCTGTTCACAAAACATCTAAGCTACAGATGATCCACAGTTTATTTTTATTTTTTTTAAGGAATTAACTTAAGGCCGTGGAGGAGCCATCGATTTGCTGCGTGTAACCACCATTAAAGTACAGTCAATCCTCAATTTATATGAGAAAAAATGTGTTTTTCGCCCAATTTAAATGTGCGGACTCCATTATTTCTTCTAAAAAACATGTTCACTGGCCAAAGCATTGATTGGTTGAGGTTAGACTCTGTGACTGTTATTATTATATATTTATTATTATTATTTAGTTACAAGAAAGGGGCTGTATTAGAAACTATATTTATTCAATTTAAACACAACATGAAATTATAATGCAATAATAATAATAATAATAATAATTTTGTTTACAACATAACAATTTCATAATATATTTGTGCTTTAAAAAATATTTTTTCTTATGTAGAAAAATATGATTTTACAATACTTTATTGTAGACAAATTATTTTAGTTTTAAATTTACTATAGTTTGACTGGCTTAAAAAACTATGGCTCAAATGTCTATTGCAATTATTTTTACTGTTTATAAATGTACAATAATAGTTATTATTTACTACATAAGTAATCTTTAGTACACATAGGTGTTAAACCTATAATCTAATAATATTTCTTTTTTATTGTTTATTACATGAAATGTGCAAGACACTGCTATTTTGTAAATTTTTCAAGAAGCTTTTCTATCTTCCCAATTGGTGTTGATATTTACAATAGCATTATTACTTTTATTTCTACAAAAACTCTTTGTGTTACCCTATTATCTTTATCTTTTGAAATGTAATAGATAAAAGATTTCAAATATATTCAAATGTGTCACAAATTGATATATGAATGATAAATATTTAAAAGTACTCGATGGTTTTTTAATGAGGTACCCTATAATTCTAACTATTTCCTTATTTAAAAGCCAAACCTTTTAGTTATTTGTAAAGAGAGAATTTTAAATAGATATTAGCACTAACTGCTGGTAATGCACTCTTCAATAGTTCAGAAACATCATATTTTGAAGAAAAAAATATTGAAAAAATATATATGAATTTTTAAAATCTTCAGTATGTTGTATAACTTGATTATTCACAAATCTTTTTCAAATATATGTATTGGTTGGTGGATACTAAATATAATATGTTTTATTTGTATTTCATTTGTGTATAATCATCCATGTATTAATATTATAGGAATAAGTTTAAGTAATATCTATTTATTTGTGAATATTGTTTTGTACTTTTTTTTACAAGTCATTAAGTTTCAATTTTACATTAGTAAAAACCTTTTTTCGGGGGATGGAAATTATTGTATTTCACCCTTACAGAATATGTGTATTTTAGTTTTTTTTATTTCACATGAAAGTCTGTTATTTGTTTAATAAAGGAATAGTTAATGAATTGGCATAATATTTATTTTAAACAAAGTACTTTCTTCATATAATGATTTCAGGTAAAAAAATATCCTTGTTTTTGATTTCATAGACATTTTAACTTCAATGATTTGACTCAATTACAAAATACTCCTTAAATATTGAATAGCCTTGAAGATTTTTGATTGTCTTCATAAATTAATAATGAGAACAAATTTACCAAATAAGAATATAAATAATATATTTTTCAACTAAATATTGTAGAACTTTAATGAAGAAGTACAGTTATTCATACTTTTAATTTCACAGGCCTTTAACGGATGATATTAATATGTCAGTCTTACCAGATAATATTCATGAAAAGTATATATTTTTGATAGTTAATGGAAGGAAAGTCTTGGTTAAGTCACAAACTTGCTACTGTGTAGCACTTACAAATACATGGGAAGATGTTAAATGTATTCCTGCCGTTTAAACTCACATAAGATATAACTGTAAACAGAGCACATAATATTTGTAATTCTTAGATATCATGCTTAAGTCACTGGTAATAAAAATACAAACACAAAGTAACTATGTATTTTGGTACACAAAGCCAATTATTATAAGAAAAATAGGAAATGATTAGTTTCTGTTTTGTGCTGATTTTTTGGGAAGCTAAAATAATAACCTTAAAATAATTCAGTAAGCTAATGTGTATACAACCATGTCCTTAATGCTAAATATTATGAATGTAAGTGAATAATTTATTTTGTGGCAAGTATTTTATACTTTTGATTGAAGAATACCTGACAAAAAATATTTAGAATTTCATTATGTCTTGATTCTTAATAGTCAAGTTTTTTTTTTTTGTAAACGTTCATGGTATTTTTCAGGTTATCAGTGGAATCTTGTGAATTTTCTTAAATTTTCATGTACCTATGACTAATAATGCAATGCTTTTATTAAGGATTAATAGTTTCGATTACTTAAGTGACTATTCTAAATTACTCGTTTTTTAAAATAGTCAGAACGATATTTGTCAAATGGCAAAACTAAAGATTTACACATTGTTACATGACATATTTTATGTGTTTTACAGTCTGCTAAATGTCATTTGTCTATTTCAATAAATATGGGATTTTAGCTCAAAGTTGTTGAATAAGTTATATGCAATTGGATCTAAGTAAATATAAAGTACCTATGAGTAATTTGGCCAAATACAAGATACATTTTTTCATTAAAAAATGACACTGCTTGCTAAATTGCCCTCATATTACTGCTAGTTCTTCGTGGACTTATCACTCTTACAAATTGTATACAGGTATTGTGTACTGGATGGGAAGGATATTTTTTTCAAAATCTGTCCAAAAATAATAAAATAATTTATTTTCAATTTAAAAAAAAAAAGTAGTAGTATTATATTGAAGCAAGTAAAACCACATCTTGACAACCAAAAAATAATTTCAATGTTTATTTATTATCTGGCTTCTTATCAGCAAAGTTTTTACTTCCATGGTGGAATATATTTAAGAAGAAGTTTGATGCTGTCTAAATTCTAGCTTCATGTGCCAATGGCCTCTAATGTTTTTGTTATTCCTATAAATTATACTTTATTATATCAAAAATATTAATAAAAATAAAATACACAAATAAAAACACTCGTTTTTGTAAATTTTACAACATATATATAAACGTACAACATAAAAGTGAATAAGATGGACATTCTATTTAAAGTTTATCCTTATTCTCATGTTTGAGTCCGGTCGATAGCTCAGTTGCTAGAGTGCTTGCATTCTACCCCGTGAGCTCGGGTTCGAATCCCACCGAGTAGGGTGTCAGAAATGATTTCCTATGATACATATCCTTGCAGCTTAGATTTAGAATACCATAAGTTAACAACGCAATATTCATTGTTACTAATGTCCCAAATCTTAAATGAACATTAACCCTTCAACTCTTAGCCGCCCTTCCATGAAACTGAGGTGACATCAGCAAAGTGAACCAATCTTACAGTATAGGTGGTCAGCCTCATACCAACCTATAAAATAAGCAAATGATCTCTCAGAACTTACTTGTCTACCATTTCTTCCATTCTAATCTAATCTAAGTTGCAAAGTTATGTAACATTGGGGATTCACATTACATGCATTCTCACAAGCAGACACTTACAAGTTCGCGCTTGCGCATGCCGCATGTGAACCTACAGTATGGACATACACCCTGCAACTCCTGCCGACATTCCCTGAAACAGGGGTGACATTGGCAAAGTGAACCATTTTTTACAGTATGGGTGGTCAGCCTTATACCAACCTATAAGTCAAGGAATACGAGTAATAAATGACATTTAAGTTTACAAAAAAAAACAACAAAACCTTAAAAATAAATCTATACAAAAAAAGTCAAAAATTTCTTATGCAAAAAATGTAGCAAACTAATAAACCAACATTACAAAATCCTTTTAAGCAATAAGTTATTTTGAAGTGTTATTATTAAATTAAAATCTTTTTAATAAACAATCATCCAAAGCAGCTTACATTAACTTTTAATAAGATCAACATCTTATGGATACCCAGTTACACCAAAGAGTCCAATCTCCCCCAATAAAAGACTTTAAGGTACCTTTTTACGATTATATTCCCACCGGCAAGTTTTACTCAGCCCTTACAATAAATGGAAACCAGCAGACCCCTCAGCAGCTGGGAAACCCCGACTTCAAGTGGATTTTTTGGCCAGCCCTTTTAACTGTGAAAATAAATAGATTCCGCACGCCACATAATGATATCTACAAAGTGGCAAAATATTGACTGTATGTTCAGCTTTCTTGCGTAGGTATTTATCAAAGAATTTTGAAAATAAAAGGTTATATGTTTCAGATAAAAATAAAATTTGAACGCTTCCCTGGTATTTACCTACTTTATTTAAATTGCAATAAAAATAATAATGTTAAGGTATTCGCATTGTGTACATTTTGATAAAACTCTATTTGTCTCTCAAAAATTTGTAAAAGATCCCACATTACACGTATCTTGACCTTGTCATTTTAACTATATAAAGATAAATGTAGATATATTATGTAAATGAGTATTAATTACATTTATCTAGTAAATGGTGAATAATTTTTTATTGGTTATTTAAAAATTAAATTAGATAAAAACAGAGTTTTAATTCACTTATTTATTTCTTTTTTTGTTTGCTCAAACATTTTGAAGATTCCTCATTATGCGAAAATGTATGAGAAAACAAAAAAATATATAAAATAAGTGAATTAAAACTCGGTTTTTATCCAATTTAATTTTTAAATAATAAAAAATGGACTTACACTGTGTAAATGGATTTACTCTTAAAAATATGTTTTATTGGTATTATAAAATCGACACCTTAAAGGTAAAAGTAAATAATTGAAATATTGGGCTAAAATTAGTTTTTTTGATAAATGTACTTGTTTTTATATTCTCTTTCGAAAATACTATAATGAAGAAATACTAGAAAAATGTGAAAATCCAATAATTCCTGAGTTTTTTTCATTAATTGGATAAGTACGCGATTGTGATACATTATCCTAAAATAACATGGTGGCTCGTCTCCCAGTACCAGCGTGTGATGAATAATATTATGATTGTGAATAAGTTTTCTTATGTATTTTTTTTTTTTGCATTTGATTCGTGAAAATTCTAATTCAATAAAAAGTTTTGTTTTAAGTATGAGATATTTAAATATGAAATATATTTGTTGACTTAATTATATAATTATAAAAATTATTATATAATTAAATATTTTTTAAATACAAATTAGCTTTTTTTGTAAATTAAGTAGGTAGGTAGGTACTTAAAATGTTTTGCTTTTATATTTTAAGTTTATTTATATATTTTTTTGAAAATTCATTACGCCATAGGTACATAAATAAGTAAGTAACACAAATACCACACTTATCTGAGAAGTAAAAGTGAATAAGTACATTTTTTTTTTACCCCTGAAATAATTTGATAGATACTCGTATGTGTGAGTTAATTAAATGAAATTGAAAGATTACAATCATCGTTAAATTGAAAAATAAACAATAAAACAGTTCATTCTGATGATTGGTTCACGAACTAGGAGAAGAAAAACACATTATAATATTTTTTCTGCGATGTCTCAAAACAAGGAATTTGTACTTATTCAGTTTTACCTTTTAGGTGGCGAAATACAGTATTGCCGCTATAATTTGTGCAATCGTCCAAAAACCCAAGACACAATCTGACTAGAAATTAGTATTACACAGGAAAGGATGCAATTATTTCATGATTTTGTTATTCACACAATAAAAAAATATTATTCCAAGAAGTGATAAAAATTGCTTAACAATTTCCTTCGTGAGAAGTTCTGAGTATTTGCGACTGTGCTGACATCCCATTGACACATTCACAGATAAAATTGCGTATCTGAACTCACCGATGTACATATATTATGAGACACGTTACCAGATATATTAAGTACGTACCTACGTAAGAATGTAGATAAGAAGAAATCAGAAAATCATTAGCAACTCGTGTTCAGCATCGTAAAGATTATATATTCTTTGTTTTCACCCGTTGAAATTGCCATTTATGTCCAAAAATAAGGTGTCCTGTGATTTTTTATCTATGGAGTTCTTTTGCAAGCGCTAGCCCCGACTTGGATTGATATCCATAGTATAAGGAATTTAGCAGAATAACGCTGTAGGAATCAAATTTAAGCGTCAGCACAAAACGGCGCTGTCACAAAAAAAAGAACAGTCAGCTGAGTGGAGACCTCTGATAATAATTGTATGAAATTAATACTTGACTCTATCGAATGTCTACTCGACAAAATCTTCAATTTTTCGGACACATTGCTCGTGGCATTGCGGATAGCCTGGAACTGTGGATGGACATGGACTGATTGTGATCGCTAGCGTGGAGGAGAAAGAGAGAAAGGAAAATCCCCCACACAATGGGCTCATAAAGTGAAGACAGCAGTAGGTACCTTGGCGGTTGGAGCGCTGCGTGCAGCGCAGCCATGAGAAAACTGGAGATGAGTGATTGTTTTCACCATTGCTACAACTTTCAGGAATGAGGATTAGGACAAAGATAACAGTGGCCCAAAATAAAATACCAGCAAGGTTTACTCAGCGTTCACAAGAAATGAGTGTCAGCCCACTTGGTAGCTGGGAAACCTCTTACTTCTACTGAAGTGGTTGGCGTAAGGCCGGTCCCTTCCCTGTAAAAATAAATAGGTTCCATTCGCCACATGTGACCCCTCGAGGAAAACGCTGCAATAAGTTACACTATATCTGTTGCTCAGTAGCGTTATAATAGTAAAACAAACAGCTATCGATATCACTGTGAAGAATAAGTGTGACTTACTGAACCCAAGAAGGAGGCTCTGTCTGTTTCCTGTCACCTTTTCAGGGAACAGCACTTTTTTTTTAAACTTTCTAGTAAAGGAGATGTTTTAAGGAGATTTTTAATTACTGTTATTTTATCCCAAGCATTATGTTTTCTTACATATTATGTAGAATCATAATTGTTGAGATGCTTTCGTTACATTCTTGAAGCCACAATCTCACTAATAGACCAATATAAGTTTATTTTGAAAAAAATATAATTTTTAAAATTGAAGTCTAGTCAGCAAATGTTTATTGCGAAAATAAATTGCTGCCAGTACTCCGAGTAATTGCTTTAATTGCGTACGTCAATTTTTGTATCTGCAGACCAGACTTCAATTAAGTGAGTAAAGGATCAAATTTGTAGTTAGGATAACTATGTATGTGAGAATTCGTACATAGATGTATTTCCTTGACTGATAGGTTGGTATGCGGCTGACCACCCATACTGTAAAAAATGGTTCACTTTGCCAATGTCACCCCTGCTTCAGGGAAGATCGGCAAGAGTTGCAGGTCTTATGTTCATTTGAAATTGGGTTTTTTTATATTGTAGGTCCACATGCAGCATGTGTAAGCGCGAAATTATGCATGTCTGCTTGTGGGAATGCATGTAATATGAATCTCAAATGATACATATATTTGCAGTTTAGATTTAGATTTATTAAATAATCAATAAGTATTTTCGCTGTACTCCAACAGTGAGAGTGCATAGTATTTTATTGAAAATAATAATTAATACATGCTATCAAAAAAGTAAATAAATACCACAGGTTTTATTCAAAAGTAAACTTCGTTTCATTGAAAAAAAAATTCACAACCATACAATTTTGACTTGTTGACCTATGTCTTCTAGCAATTGGTGATTGATTAAAGTAAAAAATTAACGTATTTTGAATTGAGTAAGTTCTCACATAGATATTTTTTAATTCAATACAAAATTCAAGTAATGAATGATTTAAAAAAAAGATTTATAGGTAGTTCCACTATTTATTTCACTTATCACTGTTAACCTCATATTGTACTCAAAATTAAACTAAAGTCGAAGAAATCGGAAACAACAACTACTCTGCTACTCACAAACAAAAGAGAAACACATTGTAGGACTTGTGACTTAATGAACTAACTCACTATGTATAGCTTCATGGTTCTTTCTTAGTTCAATGAAATAATTTGGGAATATTAGTATAGTTTATTACTAACTCGGACATGTAGTCTCAATAATAGCTAATCTGTTTTAAACTAAACAAGAAAAGTATTCACAAGCTTTTTCTTTTTATTTATTTCACAATGACAAAACTATAACTAAAACACCCTTGATAGCGCTATTAGTAATACGTAAATTACAGAAAATAAATATGTTTTTTATTACATATTCCATTGCGTCTATCGAAGAGATCCATTTTAAAATTACACTGGTTCATGCGAAAATGCCAGCGGTAACAGTTCAGATAACTTCATATGCAGGACATTCTTCATGTCTGGCTTGGCCATGTAGACATCCAGGTTAGCGCCTCCGAACTCTGAGAGGACTTCTCTGCAGACACCACATGGCGTGGTGAAGCAGTGCTCTTGATAGGCAACCACGGCCACTTTTACGTACTTCTGCTGTCCCTCGCTCACCGCCTTGCACAATGCTGTCCTCTCTGCGCATATAGTGGGAGAGTACACTTTGCTCTCCACGTTGCAGCCAACATACGTGATGTTCGTATCTGTTTTCAGGGCGGCCCCTACTGAAAACTTGGAGTAGGGACAGTAAGCGAACTCTCTCGCTTTAGCGGCTTCTGCGATCAAATCTTGAACTTCTTTTTCTGAAATAAAAAAAAAGTAATAAATATTAAAGGCCTTGAAATGTAGAGATGAATGCGACTCAGCTTTTACAAGTTGAAACTGTACCCTTAGTACGAGTTGCAAAACTTGATTAAGTAAAGTTTAGGGAAAATATTAAAGCGTGATTTCTCCCAAAATCTGCCGTTTTTGTTTCTTACACTTTATGGTCTTAGCAAAAGAGTTCAAGTTCAAACAAACAAAAACGGCCGATTTTGAGGGAAATAACTCTTTAATAATTGCCGTAAACTTTACATTACTCAAGTTTTGCAACTCGTACCAAGGGTACTGGACAACGTCGTCGGAGGACAAGCGGATTTCGAGGCAGACATTGAAGAATGCCCAATGCTCGTATTTCCATTGAAGAAGAAATTAAGAAATACTTCACGTTGTATTGGGAGTAGTAATTTAGTGAATATAACAAGTATAGGTACTTTTACGGGTGTGTTGTTTTAACAATGGCTTAGATGGCTTTCAACTTAACAAAGAACTAAATACTTGAAAGTTTCGGAACAAGAAACAAGACATAAGATCCTATTTTTATTTGTTTTTGTAGTATTTATCACGGTAGTTTTTTTTCAGTGAAAATCATTGTACACCATCCCATCGAGGATTTTCATCTGACATTTTTTTCAGTATACCACATTGTAGTTAATGTATATTTTATTTCAGGAAAAACTATGGGTCTACATAGGGAGGTATTAAAAAAACAATGGCTAGATTATTTTCCACTGAACGCCACTTCAAATAAATCCCATATTTATTATTACTATTTTTACCCCTTTGATTTGTTTATTAATTGTTATTATTTTTTGATTCAATAAAATTGTTGAGAGACGTACATTTATTATTTTCTGATACAAAAAATAAAAGTTAACACGGGATCAACAGCTGTTTTCAATAGATGAAAATTAGGTATCCTGAAACAAGTAACATAGTAATTTATTTTAAAAACGAAAAAGTCACTCACCCAAACTGTCAAATTCAAAGGTTTGAACCATTTTCAATGAATTTTAATTTGTAATACGTAATGTTTCTTTATATTTTGATTAAAGAACACTTGATAACAGTTTTAATGTTCGTCTCGGTGTAGTCTGAATGTAACTGGCTGGTTTTAATTTCCTGCTTCACATTTCAAGACCAATTAATGTACGAGGTCTGTTAAAAAATGTTGACTTCAAAAAATTCACGGGCTACTTAAATTAGAACGTTTTTATCGTTAAAACGTCGAAAATGTATTAGAAATATAACCTTGAGGCAGCTATGCGCCCTTTGCGTGATAATCTTAGTTGCAAAGATATATTCACATTTAAGAACCACATTTAATGCATTCTCACAAGCAGTCATATATAAGTTCGCATTTAAACATGTGTACTTACAAAATAAACTAAACCTCAAATGAACATGAACCTTGTAACTCAGTCTTTACCTGAAACAGAGGTAGCGTTGGCAAAAGTGAACAATTTTTTGTACAGTGGGTGAAACCAGCCGCATATCAACCTATGTATCCAACACCACGATAATGCGCCAACGCTTACGTTATTACTCCGTTCGATATTTTTGGGCAACAATACAACAATACAACACAACAATACAACACTACAACACAACAATACAACACTACAATACAATACAACACGCAATACATCTCGCCTCACTCACCGTGTTCTCCGGACTTGCCCACCTGCAACTTTTGCCTGTCCATGAAACTGAAAAAAAGAAAGTATGATGTTTTGAGACGATTTAAGAGACAGACTCATCGCCGAAAGAATACAAATCACAAATGTTTAATAAATTTAAAAAAACAAGTTTTACATTTTACAAACAAAAAAACAGTGTATACCTACTAGAAAGATTATTTTGAGAGGACAAAATATTTTTAAATATTTAATTAAATATTTTTTAAATGTGACTTTTTTCAACGAGCCTCATACGTCACTAAACAAATCTATATTATACTTGACTACTTATACCTAATGACTACTATGTAAGTGTTTCGTACTATGACTCGGGCTTGGGTGAATGTCCTTATATGGAAAAAATCTATGTAAAATATTTGAGCATTTTCATTTTGTCATGGTAGACAATTTTTTCAAACCGCAAGATAATAAAAACATCAAACTTACGTAATTTTAAACGAACACGTGTCTTACCAAAAAATAAGCATCTGACGTAAATGTATGATAATACTCAATTTATATTAAAATGTTAAAATCCGTGACGTCATTGTTTATATGAATTTTCATTCATATTATCAGTACCAGGCTGTGATTAAGTCTACCGGGGGCCCTGGTGCGAGGAAAGACATGGAACTCCCAAAGCTATGTCTGTTTAAATGTTTTTGTTGCTACTTTTAAAATATTTTAAATAATGTTGAAATTCTTTTTTGTACTTTTTTTTTTAACTTATAAGACTTTGGTGGGCCTTGGTGCAGTCACCCCCGCTCATAGTACCCTTGATCCATATCCAGGGCTGGAAGTATCATTACCACGGTAATTCTTACCTACCGAATGTCGGTAATATTTGTATAAAGACCTGTCAATCCAAGATGGCCGAAAGTGAACAGCTGATTAGTCTTCATACAATTATTACCGATATTCGGTAGGTAAGAATTACCGTGGTGATGAGACTTCCAGCCCAGACCTGATCAGTACTTATCTATATCCATAACGTTAGTTGCAAATTAAATTGACATTTATTCAGCGCCGTTGGGGTGCCACTAAAAGGCGCTATATAAATTGGCCAATTATTACTAGATATTATTTAAGACGTATATTGAAAGTGCGCCAACAAACAGACACGTGAAAGTTCGCGCTTACACTTGCCGCATGTGTACTGACAAATTAAACCAAACCTCACATGAACATAAGCCTTGCAATTCCTGCCGCCTTTCCCTGAAACCGGGGGGGGGATTTAGCAAAGTGAATCGAGTTTTTATACTATGGGGTCTGCCTCACACCAAAAACCAATCATAATATTTTTTTAGGATAACTTACTACTTACTCAATAATACTGACTAGAAATGGTCTCCTTTATCCGAAATAATGAGCATTAAGGATTTTATTTCAACTTTTTTTCTTCATTATCCATTGGCGTCTTTCAGCTTCAACCTTCTTCAGTTTCTTCTATCTCCAGGCATTCTTTGTCATGACTGTCGATGATATGAGACATGAGTCGCAGGTATGGTTGAGCGGATAAAGCGTTGGCACTCGAATTTACGTAAGTTCTAACCCCGCTTGCGCCGTGTCCCATAGGCAATAGCTTTGAACCTGGTTCAACATATGTCTTTGTTTAATAATTCATAATAACACATTAAAAACTAATTATCAATTGATAATGTTAACCTGTTTAGGTGAATTGCATTCGTCTTCACAAATCTATTTAAGAAAAAATATTAATATCAGGTTTTTATGGAAGACTATGTGTATTACCAGCACTTGTGTTTTTGACTTTATTTATTTTTTGTAGTCAGTTCAATGTGGAACATTTGAATGCTTGAATGATGAAAAAAGCACAAAATGCCGTTGTGCTCAAACTGTGAGAAAGAGGAAAACGTACATGTAAAGGTTATAAATACAAAATATTCATCAGTTTTTCATCCAAGAAACACAGTAGTTACCTGCTCTGTATTTGGTACTTACTCTCATGAATATTTTTTTAAACCTTTATATAGACGTTTTCCTTTTTTTTCTCAGTTTTATCATAGCGGCATTTAATGCCCTTTTTTTAATCAACTATTCATTTGATGATTGGAAAACATTATTACGATTCTCAAAAAGCAAATGTATAAAAAAATATTCACATAAGGAAGCCGTAAAAAGAAAAAAATAGAAGGAAGAAAAGGGGGGGAAAAGAGGATGATTCTAACCACATAAGGCAGACGCTCTCAAAACGGCACAGCACACTGCGAATATCATACTCCTAAAAATCTACGCCTAGAACTTATGCAATTTTTGTCAGAAAATCTATGAAAGGTTTAATTAATTTTATGTTTTTATGATAATTTAGTATACATGCTTCGCCTTTGGAATTTCAAGCAAGTCGTTATTTTTTTAAACATCTTACTTGATCAGTGTAAAAAAAACACAACATGTTTAAAAAATTACATATAAATGATTTATTTTTATTTTTTTGTAAAGTAAAAAAAAATAAACTTTGTTTCATTCGACTTTTATGGTTTGAGTCGTTACAAACTTTTGAGAAGGAGGAGAACCACCATCTTCAGCTAACAAATTAAATGAACTTCTAGCGTTGCTGTCCAACGGATTGCATTAATGCATTAAGCGAGTCAATCCTGTTTATTTTCACAGGTAAGGAGGGCAGTCTTTAAGCAACTACTTTACTTTAAAAGAAGTGCCTACATAGAGTAGTCTCTCATTTATTTTGAATGCTACGCCAACCTTGTCATCACTATTATTTCAGCTAGAAGAAATGCTTTGAAGAATTGTCGAGCGGAGAAGACAGTGGCATCCGAATCGTTTTATGTATTGAATAAGCACCGGTTCAAGTCCCGTCATGCCTGTTTGAAGATAGCATTGACCCTGAGTTAACAAATGTCATTAGGTAATTAATACTTTATAATTCATTGATATGAAACAGATTATTCATTGACTGCTGATGTAATAAACCTGCTTCTGACCAGGCCAAGAAATGGTTGGTGGATTATTACATTTCTATTCACAAATTTATTTAAAAAACATACCATAAATATATAAATAAATACCAGAAATAATACCTGTCATTCATTGACGTGTGGTTGGTATGCGGCTGACCACCCATACTACAAAAATTGGTTCACTTTGCCAATGTCACCCCTGTTTCAGGGAAGCAGCGCTTAAGTTCATTTGAGGTTTGGATTTAATTTTTAAGTACACATGCAGCATTTGTAAGCGCGAACTTACACGAGTCTGTATATGGGCATGCATTTAGTATGGATCTTAAATGTTAATTTATCTTTGCAATATAGATTATATGTAGATCTTCGGTATGAATCGTACCCTAGCCCCGTTGGTCTTTTATGCAGGCTTTCTATAAACTCAGCTATCTCGTTGCCTTATTTATTTTGCTTGATTCGGACCTCTATGCAAAACAAACTTTTGAGAGCTCTGCCATGATTATAAAGTGAATATGGATTATTAGTAGAAGGACAATATTTTTGGATGAAACAGATTTACCAGCAATAGATATGATGGATTGTGTCTAAATGTAGATGCAAATAATAATAATAATATTTCTCGAACAAATATCGTATATTGTATTTATTTTCAACACTTATTTTCAGAATAATAATATTTAGTATGTCACTAACATTGATATGTTTCGTTTATGCATTTGCAAATGCATTTTTGTGCTCGCTTAATATAGATGATTTAATATAATAAATAAATATTATACTACACAATACATTTACGTGGATAATATACATAAATATAAGGTAAATATATTTCATTTGATACAGTAAAATTATCATTTTGTTATAGAAGTATTTTATTTTGAGCCTATTTGGTACATTTTTATATATGGTAGGTACCTACCTACTTACAATACCTCTTGAACATGCACATTTAAATACAATAACCATTATATAGATCAAAAATAAGTTCATTTTATGATATTTCGAGCACACCAACGTAAAGTACACATTTTGAATGCTTACGTATTATATTTTAACAAGTTTAAAAATACATTCTACCAAATGGCAGTTTTCCTCACTTACTGGACGTGGAACAAATACAACAGACAAAAAATGTGATTTCTATCGGCCGGCTTGCTAGGGAAAAGGAAACATATATTTTGTTATATTTGTTAGGGTTTGGTGGTTCACACAGTGAAAGTCCATTGTATTTATTAAAAAAAAAATACACAGTTTTATTTCACTTTTAAAATTTTATGTTTTGCTTAAATATAGATCTATAATCTATAATCTAAGTTGCAAGGATATATTCATTTAAAGCTCTCAGATGTATGCCCACAAACCAACAAGTGTAGTTCGCGCTTACAAATGCTGAATGTGTACTTACAAATAAAATCCAAACCTCAAATGAACATAAGCCCCACAACTTTTGCCGACCTTCCCTGAAACAGGGGTGACATTGGCAAAGTGAACCATTTTTTACAGTATGGGTGGTCAGCCTCATACCAACCTATAATTCAAGGAATAATATAGATGCCTTTAAAATTTTGAAAGTTAACTACAGCTGTACATTTAAAAAAATATATATATGTTTTGTTGTAGGCTGCTAAGGAAGGGCTGTAGTCCTATAGACGTGTATCGTTTTCCCACCTTGAAAAAATATTAATTCAATAATTTGTAAGTCCATTAAAGTATCGTTTTATAAGTTAAATAAGAATGAAGTCTGCAAACTTTCATCGATTTTTAAATGCCCATCACACTTTCCATCGGCTGGATGACGTCACAGGTAATTTGTCTTTGATAAATAAAAAAATCCAAGCAATCAATATTTTACTTTATTCTTACACCCGATGACAGATATGATCTATAACGTGCGTAGCAATTCAACGTCTTTTTAATTGATACTTCATAATCATTATGTCTCCTCCATAGTTTTAATATTTTACTTTGTATTGATGCGCCAAGACGGTGTTGGTCAGATACTAAGATCTTTAGCAACCAGTCAACCAATACTAATTGCCTAGCAATCCGGCCAAGTGACGTCTCATTTTTCTTATATTTAAATGTGGTGATACCATTAAAACTGGATCATTTTATATGCAAATCGCACACTTTATTTGCATGGCGAATAAAGCGTTGAATTTTTACGTTATTTAATAATCTATTAAAAAAGAGGCGTTTTTTCTTTTATAGTTTCCAATATAAGTAACCACTTTCTTACTTCAATTTACATGAAATATTTATTCAAAAGAAACACCAGTAGGTACCTTGAGTATAAAAAAATACATAAATACTCAACATCGCACAAACTGAACAATATACGGAAAATAAATAACGCCTCCAATGACTGTTTTAGTTTTCATACATTTTCTCTGTTTTCACGATGATTAAGTATTTACGGAATGTTATATACTTGGAGTAGAGCACATAAAATTATTTCTAGCAAAATTACAACATCTATGCAATATTGCTTACATTTTATATTGAATACTCCATGTAGCAAAAATTTAATATTTTTTCCATATAAATAAAATATGTAGGTACCTACCTGAAAAAAAACTGAGAACAGATTTTTTCAGCAACTTGGTACTTCATATTGATAATATGTAATTTTATCGTTCATTTGAAAGCCAGTAAATTATTTTACATTAAAAAATTATAATCTGCACATACAAAAAATATGTAGGTATAAATTTTGGATTTTTTGTTTTGGAAATTTTATGTTTTCCATTTTGTAAATAGTTTGATGGTCAGATCAACCTATTTGTTTTTGGTTTTACCAAATTTGAGCACCCAACTATGAAAAAATATATTTCCAAATTTATTTACTCAATTTTTAAATGAGTAATTAATTGGATGGATCATTTATAGATAAAAAAAAATAATGCATAAATAACACATCTTGTCATAATATTTTCTAGGCGAGGCATTCAAATTATAAGAAATAAAGAAAACTGAATGATAATATTTGAATAATTCTAAACCAGATAACAATTTCTTTTTTCAGATTCTTACGAAATTTATTTATGATGGGCCTCAATTTTTGAATTCTAATTTTACTCAAGCTATTTACTCATTTTAATAGCAAAGCTTTTAAACATGACAAATCTTTTTATTCTATAAATATAATGTTTGTTCAAGTAGCATTTAATATGAGATTCAAACAGAAGCTGTGTTTGTGTTGGCCAATACAAATGCTTTATTCATTCATTTTCAGAAACATTTATTATTTATTATATTTTCAAGCTTGCATGGTGCAAATCACATAGTTTAAAATGCTTTACTTTTTGTTAACAACAGCTATTTAACACAGCAGTTTCTTTATGTTAACATTCTGTTCAATACCTTATTTCTTTCTAATAATAATCTCATTTCACACTCTATTACACATCCCTTATAATTCAGTAGATTTTCATAAAAATATATATTCCTCATTCAGCATGATAATAAACAAATCAAAATCCTTTTTCTCGTAGGTATATTTATTTGAGACGTAGATTCACGTTTCATGTTTACACATTCATGTTTCTTACATAACCCCCCATGCTGTAAAAACTTGGTTCACCTTTGCCAATGCCACCCCAGTTTCAGGGAAAGGCGCAAGCGTTGCAACATATTATTCTTTTTGCCATGGCCAAAATAGTAACACAAATGCAAAAGGTACCATAAGCAGTAGAATTTCATTTCGCGAAAACACATAAGAAGGTACATAAGTAACAATTAAAAGTTACAGATTTTTTCTTCTCATGATTAAGACTTATACGGCATTTGGAAATAAAATCCAATTTTTGGAATGTAAAGTTTCAAAAACATTGTTTTAGGAAATGGATTCACCTAGTTTATTTTATACTTATATTCAATACATAACTTACTCAATATTCAACACTTTATATGTGCTTTTCTGAAAAGGTGTTAGCAAAATCAAATTCTCTTTTAAGTGCACGTTTTCAAATAGTAATGCTACTTTTTTTGCTGCCAAAACGCTTTTAGAAAGATTCTAAGGGAATGTATTTAATCCTTTTACATGAGTGCACGCAGTATTTAATACATCATTCACGCATACACATACTTTATGACAATAAATCGTACATTTACAACATACAACCTCCATTCAAAACAATCGATATGGTATGTTATGTGTAAGTACCAGTGGCGAAGGGGGATTTTTTTCAGAATGTAGCCCGATTGAGAAACTATACCAGCCATCGGGGAACTTTTTTTTTTGCGTAAGTCCATATTACCCCTTCCCCATTTTGAAAAGAAGACAATCAATGTATATTTAAATAAACATTATTTATTGAATTAATTTACTGGGAAAATAAAAAAAAGTTACATGAAAATAGTAAGTATGTAATAGACCAACAAAATAAATTTCTCAAATTTGATCAAATTACTCCATTTGGGGTAATTTACCCCGGTTCCCCGACCGCTGAACTATAACATAGTTTTTTTTGCAACAGCCCGGTTCGTCCGTCAGGAATCAAGAGTCGCGTATATTTGGCTGTATTCGTCAGTCTGCAGCTTTATTTTACACGATTGAAGTTCATTTGAGGTTTGGATTTTATTTGTAAGTACACATTCAGCATTTGTAAGCGCGAACTACACTTGTTGGTTTGTGGGCATACATCTGAGAGCTTTAAATGAATATATCCTTGCAACTTAGATTATAGATTATAGATTGAAGGAAGTTCGCGCAGTTAAAAAAAAACAGGTTATTAGTATATTTTTTAGTAATTAAATAAATCATTTTATACCTTACTTTTTGCGTAATTTCAAAAGGGAAGCCGTCGGGAATCGTATTATTAGGACCCTGCGCCACTAGTAAGTACCTACACACATGTCTAGCTAATCAAATAATATTTTATTAATCAAGCTTTGTAAGTACATGCTACTAAGTTTTCCTAAATAATTAACTATGGAAGTATAGATCAACCTATAGATGGGGATTTTCATTTTGAATGAAAATATCACAAAGCAATTTTATTTTAGCGCAAGATATTGATAGGCCATTACAAACGTATAGCTGCTGTTTATCAATATAGGAACACAAGTACACAAAGTAGAACCTCTTTCATCCAAACCAATTATAAAAGTCGGAATGCGAATGTTTAACTACCAACTACAGAAATTCTTGCAAGAATAGACTTACAGTGAATTGTCCTGCAATAAAAGTAAGTAAAGACTGTTTCAGTAAAAAAAAACAAAGAAACATGGCATATACATCGTAAATAGTTATGTATAATGAAACAATGTTAGGCAAAGCTCACCACACACAAGAGCTAGTCTCTTGTTGGTGATGTATGGCGTAACAAAAATTTAATCAACAATGTATTAGATTTGAGAACTCTATGGATTTGAGGGAAAAAATGTAGTTCGAATTTATTTAAAAAAAGTATCTTTTAGATTAGTAGATTTTCATATTAATGTGGTTCTGAATATAAGAGGCTCCACATTATTGTAAAAAATGTCAACTGTAAGCGCAATCAACTTAAATAAACCAAAATTGTAATACGTACATGTGCTTATGTTTCATAGTAATAATTTCTCTAAATATAAATTAAAATAAATGACCCTGTGCAAGTGCATTTAGTTTGGCTTGTTAGCGAAGAGTTCCTCTACGATACTTTCGTCAGCTAGGGTGGAAGTGTCGCCTACATCCCTGTCGCCCAAGGCAATCTTCCTAAGGATTCTACGCATGATCTTTCCAGATCTGGTTTTGGGTAGTCCCGGAGCGTGCTGGATGACATCAGGCATGGCGAAGGGGCCGATTCTCTCGCGGACGATGGTTTTGAGCTCTGCGATTAGTTTCTTGTCGAAGGCGTAGTTTTCGTTGGGGGTGATGAAGCAGTAGAGGCACTCTCCCTTGATGGGATGCGGTTTGGAGACCACAGCCGCCTCTGCTACTCCCACGTGTTCGGTGAGGACGCCTTCCACTTCTGCAGTGGACATGAGATGACCAGATACGTTGAGCATGTCATCAACACGGCCAGTCACCCGCAAGTAGCCGTCTTTGTCCCGTGTTGCTCCTGAAATTTAAACAAAGAAAAACTCATACAAATCGAAGTATGTAAGTAGTTTTTTCATGGAAAACATAATAATAGCGGAATTAGAAAAGTGGGTGTAACATAGAAGTGCTTCCACCGACAGCGAGTCAGCGGAGCGGACTGAGCGAGTACAAAGAGTTACGAAAGTGGTCGCAGAGTTGAGCGAGTTTCCAGCGGACTCCGTACGGACTCCGCTCGACTAGCAACAGTAAATTTCATAGAAGTGCTTCCACCGACAGCGGAGTGAGCGGAGCAGGCTGAGCGAGTAAAAATGACTCCGCTGTGTCATGGTCTCGGCCGCTAGTTTTCAACTGACTTCGCTCCCCCGTGCCCCCCGCGCCAACCCGCGTAGTTGCGTGACAGCGATAAAACACATCATACATGATTTACAAAGACACATCATACATTATTGTATTAATTTGAAAATATTAAAATGTATGTTTTATTTCAAACATCTACATTTTATGTTAAAAGCAAAATAATACATTACTTTTTATGTTTCGAAACAAAAAAAAAATCTTTTATTAATAATTAAAACGTTTGATCTGGGCGTAGGCTGCAACGAGCTGTCACACACTGCACATCATACATTATTTTATAAATTTGAAAATATTAAAATGTATGTTTTATTTCAAACATCTACTTTTTATGTATTAAAGCAAAATAATATATTACTTTTTATTTTTCGAAACAAAAAAAAAAACTTTTTTTACTAATAATTAAAACGTTTGATCTGGGCGTAGGCTGCAACGAGCTGTCACACACTAGTTGGCTCCGCTAAGCCAGCTGTAGATGGAAGGCAAACAACTCTTTCATCTGACTCATCTCATTTCCCGCCTAGCTCACTCCGCCGAGCTCGTTAGCTGTGGAAGGCAAATACCATTATTTTTTAAAACTCTTTCGCAATGGAAGGCCAAAACTATTTCACTACGCTCCGCTCAGCTATTTCCCGCTCCCGCTCAGCTATTTCCCGCTCGCAGTGGAAAGCGGGCATTTCGCACTGTGTACATAACTACTTGCTTGTTAAAAATACATAATATGTATACTTTATTTTTTCACATTCTTCTTTATCTTCAAATTAAAATAGCACGGTCGATGGCTCATTTTAAAATGATTTCATTCCATGCCAATAGCTAGGGTTCGATTCCCACCAAAGGTGTCAAAAATGATTTCCCCTTTTCGGTGCTTATCTCAAACCAAGCAAGGCTTACTCAGCTCCCTAGGGAACTGCAAAACCCTCACTTCAACTGAAGAGGCTGGTGTTATGCCAATCTCCTTACCGGTAAAAATAAATAGGTTCCACTCGCCACATACGACCCCTTCCAAGACAACGTGGTAAGAAGTTGCACTATATGTACAACTTACTTGAGTTTTTACTCATTCATTTTTCCCAACATTTTTGCTCCATATTCATGGGATCTGAAAAGGATCTCAATGTATGATTTGAACAGAATTATTTGTTTTAAAAGAGTAGCTATACAATATTCGTATACGTATAATAACATCAACTCTTACTTTTTTCATAGTCCACTCAAACTTGAACATGCTCACTCACATCCTAAAGCATGGATCAAAAAGATGAAGGGATTGTTACCGTCTCCAGTGCAGTAGTATCCTGGGAACTTGGAGAAGTAGGTGCTCTCGAATCTCTCGTGGTTGTTGAACAGCGTCCTCATGATGCCGGGCCACGGGCGCCCAAACACAAGGTAGCCGTCCCCAGCACCGACCACCAGCTCGCCGTTCTCATCAAGAAGAACTGGCTCCACGCCGAAGAATGGAAATGACTGGAAAAAAAATGTTAACATACAATCAAGTTCAATTCATATCCTATTATAACGATGGACTAAAATACACATCTCAGTTTTTGAAATTTGTTTTGTATATTGTATTTCTTTTTGCATAAGTTTTCCTAATTACAGTACACCCTCACAGTCATCAAAACGCCGCACAGTGCGGTATTTATGACATCTAGGCGGCCAAAATAGCCGTTATCAAAGTAAAATGTATTTTTTTAAATTTCTGTTTATGTTAGGGGATGAGACTGACAGCAATACCCAACTACTTTCACACCCGCAGCACACACCTTAAGCCCGTACTTAAAGTCTGAATGTGGTGGTTTCAACTTAAAGTGCAAATATCTGTTCCATAGATGACAGCGTACAGATGAAGAATGCGTTGTGTCGGAAAAACCTATGCTAACGGTTTAACAAAAAGCATCAAATCCCTGTTGTAAGCTGCAGCATCTCAGTCTCAGTGGTATATCCTTATCAACCTCAGCATTAAGATAAGCCTTGTAACTCCTGCCACCTTTCTTATAATATAGGTGTATAAAGGCTACTTTGGTATATGCAAGATCATGCGAGAATTCTTAAGGGCTCCAAACGATCTAAATGAATAAAATATTGGGGCGCATTTTTTTAAAGGGGGTATGGGGGACCTCGAGCATTTCTCCGCAGCAGGGCCCCCACACGGGTTTATCCAAGCCTGCACAGACATACAATCATACATTCGTAACAATATGTTAGAGCTGCTCCAGAAAAAAATCCTGAGGTACCTCCTCATGAGGACGCAGGGAAACTACTCTCAGTTAAATTAGGCTGATTTATTTGGTGAGCGCTGTTTTTGTGTGTATTACACCTCAAGAGCCCTCTGCGGGCTTGGTCGTCACTGTAGAAAGCGCCGATTCTCCAGCAAGATCCAGTTGCTGTAAGGCTGGATGGACCTTTAGTGACCGGTCTTTGGTAAAGGTATAATGTTTTTTTTCACCAAGCAAAGAGCATACTCGTATTTGAAAATATAAATGGAATATTTTTTGTGCTCCACCGGGATTCGAACCCACAAACTTCCATTTACGAGTCCGAAGTGTTACCACTGAACTGCGGACCGATAAATTCATTCTCACCATGAGGAGCTGCTTCGGGAAACAGGCTTCAGGAGCTTAGAAACTAGGCGCAACGGGACCCTTATGGTGCTTCCTCATAAGGTCATTAACGGGTTAATAGACAGTCCCACCCTGTTGAAGGGTTTCAGGCTGTGCGTGCCCAATGACTATAATCGGGGGCGAGGTCATGATTTATTTCATGTACCGATGAGTAGCACCGACGTCTTGGTGCAACATCCTGTTAAACTCATTAACGAATCAAAGGTTGACATATTTGAAAATAACTTAGACATCTTTAAATCCATAATGAAAGAGTTCCTCCCAGCTTTTTGATGTCTGAGAGGGTGCTCTGTAATTAGGGTAACCTGTTGTGCACCATGAAAAAATAAACTACAAGATTATGCGTCCTTGACTGATAGGTTGGTATGAGGCTGACCCTTCATGCTGTAAAAATCGGTTCACTTTTGCCGAGCGAAAGGCGGCAGGAGTTGCAAGGTTTATGTTCATGTAAGGTTTTTTTATTTGTACGCACGCATGCAGAATGTGTAGGCGCGAACCTACATGTGCCTGCACGTGGGCATGCATTTAATATGAGCCTTAAATGTTAACATATCTTTGCAGCTTAGATTATAAATATTTGAAAGTCTATTGCAGTGACTGATCACGATGTGTAGTTGATTGGTTTGTACTCACGGCAGCTCCTGGCTTCATTGGCGTAGCGCCTGGAAGGGGGGTCAGCACGTGTCCTCCGGTTTCCGTCTGCCAGAACGTGTCCACTATGGAGCAGCGGCCTCCCCCCACCACGTCTCTGTACCACTGCCAGGCCTCTGGGTTGATGGGTTCCCCGACGCTGCCCAGCACTCGCAACGTGGATAAATCACGCCTGAAAATACAGTCGCTTTTAATAGATTTGTGAAAATTAATGCAATTCACCAAGCTGTTGCCGAACGAATGCGCACTACAAAGGAGCTTCTGCCAACCATTAGGCAGAGAAAGCTTATGTACTTCGGTCACATTTTGAGAAATGAGAAGTACCGTCTCCTTCATCTTATCATACAGGGTTAGATTGAGGGGAGAAGATCTCAGGGACACCGAAGGACATCGTGGCTGAAAATCCTGCGACAGTGGTTCGGCAGAAGCACCGAGTCCCTGTTTCAAGCCGCAGCATCTAAAGTCAAAATAGCCATGATGATCGCCGATCTTCGATAAAAGTGGCACAAAAAGAAGAAGCTGTTGCCGGGCCAGAAACAAGTATTTGAGGCCTGTTGCACCAACCTCCTTTCAATATTTGATTGAAACATAAAATTTAATTCCTTAATTCTGGTAAAGACCTCGCTTAATAATTTCTCGGAAGTGAATATGATGGTATTTGAACAGGAAAGACGATGTACGATACATCAGCTGTTTTTTTTATAATCCTGTTCGGGAGACTCCCTAGATTTCAGAGACTCTAGGGGTCTTTAACAATTGTTGTAGTGTAGCAAAGGTGTTAACGAGCTTGGTCGTCGTCAAAACTCAAGCAAGACCCAGTTGCTGTAAGGCCGGAAGGACCTTTAGTGACCGGTCTTTGATAAAGGCTTTATGATTTTTTCAACCCTGCGAAGAGCATATTCGAAAATCTAAATGATACATTTTTGTGCTCCGCCGGGATTCGAACCCACAACCTTCCATTTACGAGTCCGAAGTGTCGCCACTGCACTACGGACCTGTATTTATTAATACCAAATATTAATGATATATTTATTGAGTGTCCTCTTGAAAATGGCAAAAGCAAGTCGAAAATACTCGAATGGAAATAAATTCTTGAGAAAATAAAACTGTGTGTGTTTAAAAAAAAACCTTATACTTTTTCAT
Source organism: Agapetus fuscipes (assembly GCA_951799405.1). NCBI lineage: Eukaryota > Metazoa > Arthropoda > Insecta > Trichoptera > Glossosomatidae > Agapetus > Agapetus fuscipes. The sequence continues at coordinate 9,797,730 of OX637332.1, forward strand.
AAACATTAATTATCACTGTGTAATTATACACAAAGTCTTGTTAGCTTAGATATTTAAAAAAATAAGAATCATATTAAATCATGCTCACAAGCAGACACGTGTAAGTTCGCGCTCAAATGCTGCACTAACAAAATAAAAACCCAAATCTCAAATCAATATAAACTCTGCAACTCTTGCCGGCCTTCCTTGAAAACAGGGATGACATTGCCAAAAGTGATCCAAGTTTTTACAGCATGGGTGGCCAGCCTCATACCAACCTTCAGTCAAGAAAATTGAAAGGCATTAATTCTTTTTTTCAGGAATAGATAAAACTCCTGGGCACTTCACTCTAAAAGCACACAATAAATTCACAAGCTAATATGAAAAATTCTTTCGAAGAAAAGAATAAGTCAAAGAAATAAAATAACAGTTTTCTGGTTTCCTTACTTTTTTACATATTCGTCTCCGAATTTCATCAAGGACCGTATCGCCGTTGGTGCAGTATAGAACTGGGTAACTTTGTACTTTTCGACGACTTGCCAGAAACGATCATTGTCCGGATAAAACGGAGTTCCTTCAAACTGAAAAAAAAATACATCGATTTATGTCGTTCAAAATATTTCTTATTTCACAAGCAAATATAAATAAATTATTAAATTTTATGAATGGCCGTATTGATTCAACTCTGAATACTGTTTACATGGTAAATTTTCATTTATTATTATATTCCTACCGTACTTTATACTATTTTTGTGTAATTCATTTACAATTATTTTCTCACAATACATACAGTGTAAACAGAGTGCATACATACAGTACAATTCAAAAAGTGCTATTCACAAAACTGATCATCGTTTTTTTGTACGGAAAATTAGGTGTAGGCTACCGATGAGCCATGGCTTTGCTGTTGGAGATTAGCACCCATAGTTGTTCACACAAAAAGTACCTACACTAAAAACATTTTGTAAATAACAAAATTGAAACACTCGAAATTAAGATTTATTCCGCTATCGATGAACATTTTACATCGAAACCGTTGTGCGTCTAATTTGTTTACATGATTGTAAATACTGAAACAATATTAAAGGAAAACGTACCATGAATATGGAAAAAAGTTCCAACAGTTCTCAAGTCTTTATCATTAGGAAACTTAGCAAACAATAACAAAATATCAGTTATCTTTCTTCTGAGTAACGCCGATCTGTGACGTCAATTTTTTTCTAACATTTATGCCGACTTCATACTAAGGCACATCTACTTCTACGTCATTTTCGCGTTGACATTTCCCACGAAGTGCAGAGATATGAGTGTGGGTCAAAAAAGGGATAATGCAATGGACACATTTAAAATGTAAGGGAAAAATGCGATGTCACTTGGATAGTGTGCCATAACTTAAATACACAATAGCTTGTAAAGACACTAAAACGCTACGTACATTTAGCATAAACGTCAACTGCATCCGTTTGTAATGATGTTAACAAGAAAAAATCCCTGATTATCGAGAATCTTTTATTTACTATGGGTGACATCACATAGCCGAGGTGTTTTTTATTGTGCGCCAAATCCATTGAAAGAAAAAATAATGATTGAGTGAAACTAACTATCACAGAAGTGGCTCCATTAGCCAAAGGTCCATAAGTGACGTAGGTGTGGCCGGTGATCCAGCCAATGTCAGCAGTGCACCAGTAAATGTCTCCTGGGTGATAGTCGAAGACATATTTGAAGGTCGTGGCTGCGTACAGGATGTAACCAGCAGTTGTATGGAGGACACCCTTGGGCTTACCGGTGGAACCACTAAAATCACAGAAGGTTAATATGACACATTAGTAAGTAAGATTCACTAATTATCAACATTTTTCCGACTCATTTTCCTCAATTCGATGATAAAGGCAGGGAAAATTCAGAATGTGATTATAGATGAATTTGATTATTGTTTTGCATTTGTACCTTTAAATTATAAAGTTACTCTTTTGGACTAACTCATAATTTTTCAAATGGAATTTTGCTGAAAAACTGAATAAGACTGTAAAAAAATTTAATATTGGTGCTTTGGGAAAATTTTCAAAACTCTCGATTTAAGTCAGAAAAGGTATCTAAAGTCCTATGGTATTTATAGATGTTTTTTCTTTATTTTATATTATTTTAGTAGGAACTGATTTTGTTTATTAAACAGCGATAGGAAAACCTACTCCTACATATCTAATAAAATGCTATTTCAATTGAGTTTCTGATAAATCAGGGTGAATAACAACAGCGATATTATAAAAAATCAAAAGAACAATGAAGTCAAAGATCATTTTCAAACAATAACAAAATATTAGTTTCTTTTTCCTAGCAACGTATGGCGTTGCAACTTTCTTGCAGTTTAGAAATGTGCATACCTCATTGTAAAGATATATCGATTACGTTATCAAACAAGGCACACTCTTATGAGTATCTGGTGTTTTTTAGTGGAAACGAATTGTAATAAAATACGCTTTGTAACTATTGGTACAATTGACGTAAGCAGTACCTACGTACTTAAGTGTACGCCTTTAATTCATAAGGTAATCTAGTAGGTTACCGAGTGATCGTGTCGACTATTTTGACCTTTGTTGTGAATATTTACATAAATATAATATTATTTACACAACACCTCATTTGATTACGGTCGATTTCTATTGATTGTTGAAAAGAAGACGTCCTGATAAGAATATTATTTAGTATGTGGGTCAAAGAACACCGACAATAATGCTACAACGATTGTGCACCTATCTACATGCGATATTTTCAATTTCCCGCCTTTATCTTCTCAATATATTAAAATGAATGAAAAAACACATATCGTATTTTCGTAACAAAGCATCAGGTACCTAATTTTCAGTATGAATGAAAACCTTTTATGCCAGAAAATGTATTATTTTTCATTATGTACCTACTTTTGCTTATTTGCATATTTTTTTTATGATTCTCACAAAACTTAAAAGGCATAAAAAGGTCCCAAGAACCGTAAACACAATAAGTTATTTTAAGAGTTACCAATTGACGAGCAAAAAATGCAAAAATGCATCAAAGGGACGAATTTAAATTTGAATGGAATGAATTTGTATATTTTGAAGGATGATTACCTTGTATACAACATGAAAAGAGGATCCTCTGCATCGACCCATTCAGGATAACAAGAAGTATCGACGTCCTCCATTTCATCTTGCCAGTAAAAGTCCCTTCCATCGGTCCAAGGAGTCTGTTAACATTGAAATCATAATGAAAGTAAGAATATCACTTGATAAACTATTTAATTACATACTTATCCACAATTGACTTTGGAATATCTGATGAGAATATTATTCAGATATTATTTGAAGGTGAATTGTTATTTTTCCATATTTTGAGTGAATGGTTTGATTGAAGTAGGAACCCCATAATATGCATTTTTGAATAGAACAAAAGCAATATCAGCCTTACTCATTTTTCCTATCTCAAGAGAGAACAAAAAGGGTATACATGCATGAAGCGAAGAAATCGGGGTGGCTGTAGCCAGAAAATGATTTTCAAAAAGTAAATGACTTAATTTTCTTTTGTTATGCAATTCACCAATATATTTTAGCTGGCTAAAAACATGTACTACATTCATCATCAATTAATGAATAATTTATTTATAATAACCCAATGAAAAGTGTTGACCCAGAGCCACAGTTTTGGTCAAGGGATGGGAACCGAACCAGCGTTATTTTATTTAAAATACGCTAGTCGATATTAATCTTCTCTCTTAGCCATAGCTTCGCCTTATTATGAATCAATTAATTAGTATTCACCAATCCTACTTACACTTCCCTTAGGCCTCGCTAGAAATTAGAAAGATTTTTATTTATGCCCCTTACACATAAATAAAAACCATTCTAGCCCGGTCGATAGCTCATTTGATAGAGTGCTTGTATTCCATGTCGTAAGATTAGGTTCGAATCCCACCGAGCGAGGGTGCCAGAAATTATTTCCCGTTTCTGTGTTCATTTCAATCCCAAAAATAAAATACCGGCAAGGTTTACTCAGCCTTCACAAGAAATGAGTACCAGCCCCCTCGAGAGCTGGGAAACCCTCACTTCAACTAAAGTGGTTGGCGTAAGGCCAGCCCCCTTACCTATAAAAATAAAAAAGGTTCCACTAGGGGATAGAAGTAACCCTGCAATATGCAGCTTAGTTGCGTTGCGTTCCTGTTATGTTTTGTCATGTAATGTCATTGTGATGCTCTGTGATGTGTCGTTCTGTCATGTGTCGTTCTGTCATGTGTCGTTTTGTCACTGTGTCGTTTCAAAATGGAACCAAATAAAAAGCGTATCTAAGCGTTTTTGAAGAAGAAGCACTCACCTCTCCAGGATCCACACTGGCACACTCAGTCACTCGTCCCAGGTGTTTGACGACGATGCACGCCTTGACCTTGTGCTCGTGCTTGTGAATGGCCTTTTCCATGGCCTCGTCACATATGGCCTTGAGCTTCAGGAGTTTCTCGCCTCTCCATGCACCATCAGCGGTTATCAGAATCTTGGAGCTACAGTCGGACATGCGCTCTGCCAGAGAGTCGGAAGAAAAGCCTGCAAACTGAAAAATTATATTCATGTTAAGTACAGTCATCTCTGGTCCGGTATACCAAAGAGGCTGTGTGACCAACTTGATTCTGTGCAAAGAAGAGCGGTGCAGCTGATTGATGATCCTATTCTCACAGCCAACCAACATTCTCTCGAGTACAGAAGGAAAGTTGGAATGATCAGTCTCTTCTAGAGGTACCATAATGGCGTCTATTCTGATAAAATATCCTCAACTTATACCCCCTCCTCTCGTCACAACGCAACTCGTAGAACGGTCACATCCATCCATTTGCAGGCGATTTCAAAACTATGGGAACTTGGTGTTTTCACACGACTCATTCCTTTGCCAGACTGCCCACTTATGTAATGAGTTACCGGTATCTGTGTTTCCACCTAAATTTAACATTGCCCTATTCAAAACCAATATCAATCGTCATTTCATTTCAGTGTCTCAAAACAAAGAAAATGCAACGCAACACACACCACAGCACTGCGCAGCTAATGGCCCTGCAACTTGATCAGGACATCAACTGCCACATCACCAACACCTCTGCGGCACTACAACAAGTGTCATAGACCCATAGAGTCTCTTAAATTTAGGGAGTCTACCGCGTTCCTTAAAAAAAAAGTTGTCGTAATCAGCTAAAGCTTTAGATAGAGTTGGATCAAATTATCCGGGATAACGATTGCAACGTAACCCGGCCTGGTCACTAGGGAATTTGGAAACAAATATTTTGTTTTGTTTGCAAAGGACTCCAGTCATATTAGTCAATGAGGCCTTACAGCATTATCAGACACAACGCATTTTGCCATTGATACATCATCCTTTTTAAGGCTCACCTGTAAATCAGACTTGTCAACCACTGAGCTCTCAAACACCACATAATACTTAATTATCATGTGATATCCTATGTTCTCTTGCTTTCTCAATTTTGTGTTTTGATACCCAATTATTAAGCTTGCCAACATGGAGGAAGTTCTATATTCCTCCATATTTGCCAAAATGTTTTAAAATAAATTTAATTGACAATTTTACCGATAAAAACATTTATAACGCGAGCTCACAGCGTTCTGTAACTTTCTGGAAAGATTTTACATATTCACCGAAGTTTTTTTGTTTACCACGAAAAGACGCTGTGATGATCTTTGTTCTCTTTTTTACTAAGGACGATTTGAATACATTATAAGTCAATGACGTGATGAGTGTTTCCGTCAGTCGTTTTGATAAAGTAAGTGAATAGGTAGCAACAACCGTGGATTGCACCTAAGTAATGTACAATGAGGTTCGCAAATAAAATTTGTGACGCCACATGGCGGGGTTGCTAGGGAAAAGATACACAAGTGTTGTTTCATTGGTTGATAAAGAACGTAGGCCATAAACAAGTGTAACGTTTTCTCGCTGAAAAAAATGTTGCTGAATCTATGGTACTAGGTTTTTTAAAGGCGAATAAAAAAAGAGTAAACACACGACTTCAAACGCTTATTTTTTAAATAATTATTCCTATCGCCATAGGCTGATGTCGTGTATATCTCAAATCACAAAAGTATTATGTTGTTATTTTCAGCGCTGAAAATAAACTGTTGAACTCCTTTGAAATTTGATATCTTCAAAATAATAATTGATTTGTCATTCACAAAAAAAAGTAAATATTTACCGACTTACAAAAGTATATAATGAGATGTGGACTAGGAGCTAACAGAAAAAAAAAATTAAAATAAAATTCTGTACCTTAGAGCATAAACACCGGAAGTCCAACGGCCGTCAACATTGAAGATCAACCGCCATTTTTTTCGGTCATTGCATACTTCTTACACATCATTCATATAATCTATAATCTAAGTTGCAAAGATATATTAACATTTCATATTCAAATTAAATGCATGTTCACAAACAGACACGTGTAAGTTCGTGCTTACAAATTAAAATCCAAACTTTCAAATGAATATAAGCCCTGCAACTTTTGTCGACTTTCCCTGAAACAAGGATGACATTGCAAAAGTGAATCTTTTATTTAAGTATGGGGGGTCAGCCTCATGCCCACGTATAAGTCATGGTTAGAAAAGAATTCGATTATTAGGAATGCATTTTGTATTATCTTGAAACGTATTCAATTTTACTTACAACAATGCAGTGCACAGCTCCTATTCTCGAACAGGCCAGCATAGCTATCACCAGTTCTAGAACCATCGGCATATAAATGGCTACTCTGTCACCCTTCTTTATGTCATGCTTCTTCAGAACGTTGGCGAACTTGCAGACTTCCTCCAACAACTTACGGTACGTTATTCGGCTGTAGTCCTCGGGGTGGTTCCCTTCCCTGAAACAAAAAGAGTTGTGAAATCAGATGATGCATTCCTATTGTTATGTTTATACCGGATTCGTTATACTCGAGCCCTAAATTCTTGCACTTGGCTATTACTTTTCGTGTTTTCTGAGCCACCTTTGCTTTGTGTACCACTTAAGACAGTATAGCATCACGGGAGGACTTCCTGCCGCTTGCATCTTACTCTATTTCTGATGCGAGTCCTGTGGCACATCCCCGGATGGGATGAATATACATACAGGGCGTGGATTTGTGGAGGAAAAACAAGGTTCAATTTAATAAAAATTGCGTTTATTTATTTTGCACAATTTATTTTTAGATACGGTTCGTACATGGGTTTGCTTTTGAACTGTATAGTTCGATGGCTCAGATCTTAGTCTGGCTACAGAGTATCTCAGTCTCTAATTATAGGTGAGAATAGAGTTATTCTCGAAACATTAGGGACTGGCACATGCGAGGTCTCGCCAGAACATTCTACTTAGAAAATTCGAGGAATAACTCACACAATATCGAACAAATAAAATCATATACATAAGTACCTAACATCTAGAGAATTCACAGACACTAACACAGGCGAGCAAAACACACAATTATACATTCGCAGCACTATGTAAAAGTAAGTAATATGACAGACCAATTAATGTGGTCCACACATGTATTGGCATAGACAATAATGTTACGTCACTCGGCCGGATTTCTAGGGAAAAGGCATTTTTTTATTGGTTGGCAAAGATGGCAGTCCCATACAAAACTGACATTTGCTCGCCGAGAAAAAAGTTCCATTTAAAAAAAAAAAGTGCATCGGGCGATCAAGACGGTAGTAGCTTTGACTGTTGTTTTGATTAAATTTACAAAAAATACGAAAAAAAGTCCATTCAGTCCCCTTAAAGATGCTTTTGACCCTGATTTATTTACTTTTCGATCCTAGATTGCCTCGTTTGTTTCTATACAACTCATAAAATAAACCTACAAGGAAACTCTAGCTGAAGATCTTTTAAAAAATTTAACCGATATGAACGTAGAAAATCAGTCCTGTCTTGACATCTTTTGAGTCAAAGCATCCCCAGATAGGCCGGTGCTATACGACTCTTATATTTACAATAATATCATTAAATTTTATTAAAATAAATCAATATTATGAATACGTGGCTCGGTGCATAGTAAGTACGTACATACTAAAAATTCGTAAAACTCTGGAACTTTACTTTTTATCTGAAAAAGATAACGTTTCAACTTTATACTAACTTAATTCTTGTTTAAGTTACATTAAGTACTATTGTTGTTTGTTATGTAACCAATCTTTCGACTGGATGACAGACATCACATTTAGGTAATTTTGATATTTCAGTGTTTGGTCGTACCTTAATTAGATTTAGGCGATTTTGATCTTTTAAATTTTAAATTAGAATTTTGTATTTGATTTTAATGTTTATCCATATTATTATTTGTTTATTTCTGAAATGTAATTTGTTGCGTATATTCCTGGCGGCTGACCACCCATGCTGTAGAAAATGGTTCACTTTACCAATGCCATACCTGTTTCAGGGAATGTTAGCAGGAGTTGCAGGGTGTATGTCCATTTGAGATTTGGTTTTTATGTTGTAGGTTCACATGCGGCATGCTCAAGCGCGAACTTGCACGTGTCTGCTTGTGAGAATGCATGTAATGTAAGTCCCCAATGTTACATTTCTTTGCAACTTAGATTAGATTAGATCCTTTGGCAAATTAAGTTTTCTACTGGACGTATTTTTGATCTTTGGGTTACTTTGAGTTACGGATCATATGTAGGTAGTTGATTTTGAAATTTTGGTAATATGAGTTTTCGCCTGGTCATGTATAACATTTATATAATTTTGATCTGTAGATAATTTGAATTTTCAACTAGTCGGCTTCGTTTGCGTATTAACATTTAGGTAATTTTGATCTTTGGGTAATTTGAGTTTTCAGCTGATCGTATATCACCTCTTATAGGTTGTTATGCGGCTGACCACCCATAATATAAAAAATTGGTTCACTTTGCCAATGTCACCCCTGTTTCAAGGAAGGACGGCAAGAGTTGCAAGGCTTATGTTCATTTGAGATTGGGTTTTTATATTGTAGGTCCACATGCGGCATGTGTTAGCGCGAAATTATACATATCTGCTTGTGGGAATGCATTTAATATAAATCTTAAATGATATATATCTTTGCAGCTTAGATTAGATTAGATTAGATTAGAGTAATTTGAGTTATCAGCTGGTCGTGTATCACATTTGAATAATTTTGATCTTTGAGTAATTTGAGTTATCAGCTGGTCGCAAAGCACATTTAAGTAATTTCGATCTTTAGGTAATCTGAGTTATCAGCTGGTCGTGTATCACATTTGAATAATTTTGATCTTTGAGTAATTTGAGTTATCAGCTGGTCGTGTATCACATTTGAATAATTTTGATCTTTGAGTAATTTGAGTTATCAGCTGGTCGTGTATCACATTTGAATAATTTTGATCTTTGAGTAATTTGAGTTATCAGCTGGTCGTGTATCACATTTGAATAATTTTGATCTTTGAGTAATTTGAGTTATCAGCTGGTCGTGTATCACATTTGAATAATTTTGATCTTTGAGTAATTTGAGTTATCAGCTGGTCGTGTATCACATTTGAATAATTTTGATCTTTAGGGAATTTGAGTTGCCTGCTGCTGGTCGCATCGTATAAGATATTTAGATCAAAATAATTGTTAAACACACAGTTTATTCAAGTAAATAATCGCTTACAAACATGAATTATTTCTTAATTATCATCAATCGACTTAAGTTATCAATCAATTGTTGAACAGTATAATTTGTGGGTCAATGCTACTTTCCATATCCAGAATAGGGAAACCCTTTACCTCGGTCATTTTTGTTGTTGTTGTTGTTTAGATTGGTTGTTGATCTGTTCTCTTTCTGACGCAAAATGTATTAAAGTATTGTATTCGTTACATCAGGTACCTCCGTACAAAAAATAAAGACATGCTGATAAACTAAGTAATTAATCACTATGTACTGAGAATTCATTACATTTTAGTCTGATGTCACAAGTATATTTTTTTGCTCGGATTTGGAGACCTTGAATTTTTTACACAAACTTGTATAAGGATTTATTGACAAAAAAACTATTGTTTTTGCAATGTTATGATGCCATTATTATGCATTTTCAAATTTTTTATCTTTCTACCAAGGCAGTTCTTATCTTCCTGTATTATTTTTGTAGGGAGGGCCTAACGCGCAGGTAGCAAAAATAAGCTACAGTTGAAAGAAACTGCCTTATATGGTATATAACTATTATCACAAACGTCACAGGTCTGTGTGGCTATGGTCCTTAGAAAGTGCCTAATAGTAAAAAAATATTTTGACCTTTCTCTAGCAACCCGATCGTGTGTCATGCCATTTTAATGGTTTTGCTGAAACCTTCAAAGCAATTGGTCTACATTCAAACTGATGTCGGAGAGAAATCCTATTTACTTTTTTTATCAAGAACCTACTTACACTCTCAGAAAAGGGAGAGATACTTCAACTTTATTTACTTAATAGATCCGCAGTTTGTTCATGACAAACATATTGTAAGTAAATGACATTGACAACTTCATAGTCCATGTGCTAATGAATACACAATCTAAATAGTTGATTTTTCGCAGTTTTTAAGGTCATTAAAAAGTTGTTTAAGAGTAAACTTATTCTTTGTACTATTATTATTCCATCGTAAGTAACAGTAGGTACACTTCTAGTTCGCAAGTACAAAAAATACTAGAGATTGGGAACATGAGCATTGTAAAGTGAAGGTTAAAACGGTAGAAGTTAGATGTAATAAGATAATGGTTGTATTATTTCCTTGCAATGTAATTCAGATATTTTCTAAACAAAGCTACGTCCAACGGCAATTCAAAAGCGAGCTCACTGACTGTTTATTTGAAATAAAATGCAGTGGTTACAATGAGAATTATGATGGTTCATATTAGCATGGAAATAAGTACATAGTTGTGTACCTTTGCAGCCTTGTCCCTTGGACATGTAAAGTGGAAGATTAGTTCCATTCATGGGCTGCACTGAAAATTTATGACAGCAAAGCTATATTTTATAACATTATTATACTCTTAGGAAATCCATATAAGGCTGCTTTTACTTAATTTTTAATTGTGAAAAAATAAAACAGTCTATATTACCTACTAAGGTGCCGAAGAGTTTTTGTCTTCGCTTTGAAAATTAATTTGGTTTTGAAAAAACACGGGGGAAAAATCAATGATCACATATTGAAGTTTATGTTCATCCTTGGTCGTCCCGCAGCAAGTGCATCTCCTGAAGACATTGGCTGCGACACCAACGTAGTGTAAATTTAAAGATAATTTGAATTTGAAAAAATTATGATAAAACACTGATATTCATCATTCAGTAAGCTTGTCATGAAAACGCCAATATCTCGTAATTTTGACGTCTGTAAACAATAATTGCATCGATTATCTAATGAATCGATAAATTACTTTACGATATTAAGTTTACAGCCAATCTAAATATGATATTCTGTAAATAATGATGCAGAATTTGTAATCATTTACTTTTTATAGTTTTTTCAATTGTACACGCAATTTTACACGTGGCTGCATAATTATGTTGTGCTTGGAGGATGGACTTTAGGTAAATGTTTACAACTTACATTATAGTAATAAAATTATGCTGTTTATGAATAAGAGAAGATCCAATTGTCATGTTTTAAATAATCTAGATTCAGTCTACGAGTATATCTCGTTTAAATTTCACTGAAAAAGTATTTGCTATGAATCAGCTAGTTTTTTCAAGCCTTTGAATTTTTCCTTTTATCGTGATTTCTTTAAAAGAGTAATAGTATCCATTTCATACTTTAATTCCATTTAATACTTAAAAATTGTTGTAAATAATTTTAAAAGCCAATCGTTTTCAAGTTCAGACCGACCGCTCAGTGAGCTAATAAACCATTGAGCTATCGATCGGACACTTACATATTTATTTCAATATTCACAATACCTAGTAACTCATAAGCAATGGTCATTATTCTACGCAAAGCTATTTAGAGCTGGCCATGGAAACGAGAATAAAAATTTACAAATCTCGTGGTCCGATCAATAGTCGCTTTCGTTGCTACCTTCTCCTTTCCTCATTCGCCAGTAGAGTAACACGAAGCCTGACCTACAAGCACGCGCGACTCGGGTATTGATCTACCTAGTACGAGTGTTATGAAATTTGCACAACGGGCGACTTCAAAATCAAGCACATTTTCATGAATGAATCCTTAGGTTATGCAATACGCAAACCTGATGGGTATCTTCCTTTACATCGACATGAGTATTTTAATTTTACCATAAAAATAATACTTCGCCATAAAAATATTATTAAATACTCCTTGGATTTGACGGTGGAAAAAAATATCAGAGATGAGGGAAGTCTCGACGTGGATAAACTCATAAAAAAACGTATGAGTTTTTCATAGTTGCAGATACTAATGACCATTTGAGGTTCACATTCTAGGCAAATAAACTTGATAGCATTGGCGTTGGAAGAAGTTTATTTTGTAACCGCTTGCCCCTTGTAACATCATGTAATTTAAATTACTAATGATTAATTATCTCGACATATTCAACCATAAAAATAAACATAAAATTCACTTTTACAAATAAAGATTAAAAAGAAAACTGCATGAAGGTACATAAGTATTTTGAAAAACTTTGTATAGGATCGTGTGCTATTTTTATTTTAGTTTTATTTTTAATTTCACCATACAAATCTCTCTGTGCAAAATGGACTTCAATTTTGTCAGGGGGCCGATAACTGAGATTCATCAGTAGATCATAAACTGAAAATTACAACAAACTTTACCGTAAAAACCATTCAATATTTACGTTTATGTAGATGGATTGATTTTAGATTGATTGAGTAATTTTATTCAGATTTTTTTTATTGATAAGATTAATACTCAAATAATTACTCATATAATTACGGTTGTTATACGAACGCACATGATATACTTAATTTAAGAATATATATGTTTCAATGATAACATTAAAACACATTCTTTTCTTCTGTACTGTCTATGCATGTAATAGTTTCTTAATTGATTCGTGATATTATTTCAGAATTATTGTTACTTGAAGATGTATAAAAGGGTTTTGCTGAAAACAATAATTGTAACAAGATTTGGGTAAAATAGGAGCATGTTACGTGCCTCTGCTTGTAAAACACTGTATACGTACAATCGTGATTAATAAATCCTATAAGTGACAGCTTGTTCAACCTCAGCCCAGCATTTAATGAAATGCCAATGTTTGCTCATAAGATAAACTATTGATCTATATAACCGAATGCTTTATACGTTTTGTCGAAATTTTGCCGCAAGTTGTTTTTTGTCGGTATGTAGGTATACATACTAGTGCAGATAACGTGATAAGACACCGAATTAATAATAATATGAAAGATAACTAAGCAAATGTTGTAATTAATATTAGCAGTTTTTTTCAGAGTATTCATTAAACACGCACATATTCTTGCATAGCAATAAGTGAATCCAGGGATTAGTTGGACAACTGGCATCAAAAACTATACCCTCTTTTGGAACATACCGAAACTCATACTCAAAAGTTACAATAATTAAAAAACCTTCTTCTTCCGGAACAGTGAAAGCCACTGCCTACTTCTAATAATATGATGAACAATTTAAGTATTAATTTATTAAAAATGTATGCACATATTCGTCCTAAAGAGTAAAATAATTGAAAAATTAGATACGACTTGTACGTTAATTTTATTCGGTCTGAATACGAAGATTAACGAATCTTAAAATTCAGATGTAAAAATTTAGCCGTCCTAGCGATTTCATAACATAAATGAAAATAACAAACATTTCTTATTATTACATACATATAATAATGCTGAGGTAAATATTTCTAATTATTTTGCACATTAAGTAAATTTATTTTTTCTTTTGGACCAAAAATATTTCTTACACGGGTTCTTTTAAATTTCATGATAAAATTATATTTTACTCGGTTGGTCGATGAAAAAATAAAGAATTACCTACTTATTTCATATTTATTATGTAAGTTCAATCAGCATGGGTGAAAGTGAGAGGCTCTAGAGATTAAAAAGTAGGGGAAGAAGGGTTGTTGTATTTTATAAACACAGGTTTTTGTATGACCTTACCAATAAAATGCGATCTTGTCTCCGTTTCCACATCGAATGTTTCTATCTAGAAGGTTGTAGCAAATATTGGTGGTGGCTCCCGTCATCCATTTAGTGAATATTTCACCTTTGTTCAAGTCAAAATTGTAGGAGAAGAATTTTCCAGCTTCCACCGGCGTCTCCCAGTGAAATTGTTTGGCCACCTCACCCCAGAATTCTTCTGGTTTATCCAGAGACTTCTTGTACATCTCCTCGTATTGCTGCATATTCTTGACGTACGCATTGTTGGAGACCCAGGTATGCGGATGGTGCACGCTGGCTTGGTTGTCTGACATTGCTGGGCTTGTTTTTTGTTCACTTTGCAGGAATAACTGATGGCGGCGCGCACCAACGTCGCGACGACACAGAAGTATCAACCGTACTGTACTAACTTCTCACCACTTGAATGCTGAAAGATTTACGGAAACAGCCGAACACATCCGGAGATTGCCGGAAGCCACTGGAGCCCCTGCGTTGCGTCAGATAGCTCCGTTTTCCTGAAAATTTCCCACGCTTATTTCAAATTTAGTTTCCAAAAATATTTTTTGTCAGCATACAAGAGAAGGAATAAATTTAGAAAATGATTAGTTCATTAAATTTTACTCATAATTTTGTAATCGTGACTCGTGTTCAAGCATTTAGGTAAATGATTCATTCCTTGACTTATAGGTTGGTATGAGGCTGACCACCCATACTGTAAAAAATGGTTCACTTTGCCAGTGTCACCCCTGTTTCAGGGAAGGTCGGCAAAAGTTGTGGGGCTTATGTTCATTTGAGGTTTGAATTTTATTTGTAAGCACACAATCAGCATTTGTAAGCGCGAACTACACGTGTTTGTTTGTGGGCATACATCTGAGAGCTTTGAATGAATATATCCTTGCAACTTAGATTATAGATTATAGATTATAGTATATTTCACTTGGATGTGTTAGTGTATTTTTTTTAAATTTCGATGCAAAAATAATACATAATATGCGACTTTATTTTACATATAACTGAAGTTGCTTGTGTTGATATTTTCATTAACTATGTAATGTTTTTTTCAAAGATTTAACATTCAGTCCTAAGGAGTTATACTTAGAAAGTAAGTAAAAATGTAATAATGATTAATTATTTAAGGAATTAATTACGCAAGGAAGCTATTTTTTCGAGATCCCCATAAACCTGAACCTTGCTGGAAATATGGGTATTGTGCTTCTACCAAACCACTATTTTAGGTTCTTCAATCATGATGTCCTCCTTCGTCCCTCAATTATTACCTATCTATAATCTATAATCTATAATCTATAATCTTAGTTGCAAGGATATATTCATTCAAAGCTCTCAGATGTATGCCCACAAACAAACACGTGTAGTTCGCGCTTACAAATGCTAATTGTGTACTTACAAATAAAATCCAAACCTCAAATGAACATAAGCCCTGCAACTCTTGCCGACATTCCCTGAAACAGGGGTGACATTGGCAAAGTGAACCATTTTGTACAGTATGGGTGGTCAACCTCATACCAACCTATAAGTCAAGGAATACGAGTAATAAATAATATTTAGGTATAAGAAAACAACAAAACCTTAAAAATAAATCTATACAAAAAAAGTCAAAAATGTCTTATGCAAAAAATGTAGCAAGCTAATAAACCAACATTACAAATCAGCATTGCAGATTAGCCGCCACTTCTTCCTGTCCTTGCATACTTCTTTCATTTCATCCAGAGTCATAACTTTTTTCATACAAGCTCTCCTTTTATTATGACTCTGGATATCCCATTCACTCGCTATTTCGAAAATTTGGTCCATCCATACCTTTCTCACCTATGCATGTTAATATTTCTCATTATAAGGCTCAAATCAAACAAACCATTTTTTGCCATTTGACGGGCAGGAGTTTGGTTCTGGTATTCATACAGGAAATGAAAATAAAAAATGTGACGTCATTTAGTCACTTTGCTAGGCAAAGAAATATTTTGTTCTAGTTTGCTAAAGATCGTACTTAATCCCATCCCATATTTAAGGGTAACGCCGTTTAAATTTGTACCATAACTGTCGACCAAAAACAAAGATTCAAGAAAACGAAAACATCGTGAGTTAAATTAAGGTCTATTCAAAATGACGGACAGGTTCGAAAAATTAGGTTTTTTTACATTTCGATATCTCATTTCTTTTTTCGACAACGAATACAAGATTTTATAGCAGTTCGTAAACACCATAGAGGTAAACACTGTTCAGTAAAAAATATAAGAGCACCATTTTGAATGTCTATAAATATGAATGTTGTTTGTCTATGAATGTTTAATAAAAATATGAATACGCACATTTAATAACTACCTAAAATCGTTCGTTTATTGTATTTCAATAAGTTTCCTTGACTTATAGGTTAGTATGAAGCTGACCACTCATACTGTAAAAAATGGTTCACTTTACCAATGTTACCATTGTGTCAGGTAAGGTCGGCAAGAGTTGCAGGGTTTATGTTCATTTGAGATTGGGTTTTATATTGTAGGTTCACATGCAGCATGTTTAAGTACGAACTTAAAGTCTTAAATGCAATATATTTTTGTAACTTAGATTATAGATTATCATAGATTTAGATAGATAGGCAATGTTTTTTTTTGCGTACATTTTTCACAGTATCCAGCACCGATATAAAAATTAGGTACCTCTGTGGTCCAAATTTCATTTAATCGTTTAGCCCACAGATCACGGAATAAACCTTTTTGCTATTTTGAATAACAACGGTGCATTTTTAAAATATTAATAGCATGTAGTAAGGTTGATTAGATAGTTTTATGTTTCAATTAGGTACGTAAATGTTATTTGTTAGTCAACCATAAATTAACGGTACGTAGGTGTATTTTTTTAAACCTACGTGAATACACCTTAATACTGGTAACATACGGTAAAGATTGTAAATAAAAAACCGCCCGACATTACCTTAAACTTGTGCCATTTGAAAAATAATACTGTCAGCAATGATAAAAACATACAATCATTAGAAGAATTAATGGATCTAAGTAAAAAATATACAACTGACAACATATTCGAATACATACCTTAATAATGCCAAGCTAACTTCCACTCAAAACCCACACGACAAATTCCCGAGTCTGATGTAAACGTTCTCAAAAGAAAATGAAGGTATCGAATGAGTTTTTTTGTGTTGTCCACACTACATCAAAGAGTTACCATACGTGAACAAATACTTAAGATTGCAAGATTTTTGTCAGTTCCAATGGAATTGGTAACATACTAAAAGAAAAATTTCGGAGCCAAAAATGGAGACAACCCTTAGCAATCAATATTTCGTGTTTAAATAAGTAAATATTATTGTGGCTAGTACAGAAAATGAAAGATACGTTACTAAGGTATATGCAAAAATACTCAACTTAAAAAATGTTTGACGATTTTGATCGTATCATGCCATCAAAGGGTCAAAACCGGGTTGCGGACATGTAAAATTTGTATGGGAATGGAAAAAAGGCGTTTTTGTTTTATTTTTTAATTACATCGCCACTTAATGCTTTTTGCAGTATTTTTTTGTATTTCGATACGCTTTTTATTTACTTTACTCTGATAATTTTAGAATTCAGTAGAGTTCACCAGTTTTTATGAAAAAGCTGAAAATCATTAGGGGACACACGCACAAGACAAAAGGTACAAATTTCGACGGCGATACCCATAAGTGGTATGTTTGCCCGCCGATGAAAAAGTTCAAAATTCAAATTATTGTCATAGATCTAGTACCTCGTATCTAGTACCTCGTATCTAGTACCTCGTATCTAATACCTCGTATCTAGTATCTAGTATCTTCCTTACTCTGTGCCATTCACCGATTACAATAAACAAAAACTTGCGAATATTTTTGAAATTTTATAATTGCGGAAATTTTTTAATTTGAACTGCTATATCCACTTCGTATAATAACTCTGCGAGAAATATTTGTTGTTGTTTTTCAACATAAGTTACAAAAATGTAATAAATCAAATCATTCAAATACTTCACAAATTAAATTTCGTGCCTACTTATGCAGTAAGTGCATCAAGCTTTAGTTTAAATATTAAATAAATAAATAAAAGTAAGTACAAAGGTATGTGTACCTCTGAAACAAATATTTATATGTGTTTAAATTTAAAACTTTAAGCAATTCCATGTTTGATAAAATATTGTCCCATATTCTTAAGAGAAAATAAATTCGTGTCCGTTTTTATATACCTGCCTGTATACAAAAAAACAAAGTTCTGTGACAAAGTGTGTGATGTGTAAATAGCACTGGTGAATTAGTATTTGTCAATTTCTCCGATATCAAAGTAAGAAAAAAGGATGGGTGAAGAATTAGACAAGCTTTTGATTGAGGAGGATTATTATACGTTTTTGAACGTTTCGAAAGAGGTAATTATTTAATATAATCAATCCTTGAAGTCAGTTTCATATTTGCGTCGTGAAATATATATTTTCCATGTGACAGCTTAGGCCGATTTCTTAGATAACATAACCTATAAAATTTGTCAATTTCACTATTATGATGATGATGATGATGGATGATTTCTTTCCTGTGGCGCCATTTAATGGTCCAGGACCATCTCAAGGGCGCCATGGCTTCTCGAGAAAAGTAGTGTCTTCAGTTCCTTTCTGAAGGTGGTGGTAGGCTGGTTCGCGCGAACACCGATGGGTAAATTGTTCCAGGCCACCGGCCCGGCCACCGCAAAGCTTCTGTCTGCAAAGTTTGATGTGTTTGCTCTATTGGGCACTATAACCTTGTTGACAGAAGTAAGGGCAGAGCGTAGTGGTCTTTTTGAAGTCCCATCGACAGAGCATAGCTCAGCGAGACATGGGGGTGCAGTGCCGTTCAGGGCCCTATGCACAGTGAGACACAACTTAAATTCCACCCTCTCTCGGACCCTCAGCCAGTGCAGTTCTCTCAGCAGTGGCGAAATATGACAGCTCTTTCCCTGTCGAAAAATTGCCCTGGCAGCAGCATTGAAAGCCATTTGCAGCCGATCAAACAATTTCTGCGGTAGTCCAGCATATATGATATTGCAGTAGTCTAATCGGGAGACGACGAAAGCAGCTACGAGGCTTTTGACAGCATCCACAGGCAAACATCTTGAGATGAGGCTCAATTGGCGGATATAGAAGAAAGCTGTGCTCACTGTCCTGGACACTTGTGCCTCCATCGATAGTGCTCCGTCTAGTAAGACACCAAGGACGGATATGGTGGAGGATGGTATTATGCTTGCACCAGAGAAAAAGATTGGCTGAGTACCCAAGAGGTGCTGCCGACCCGGAGAGGCGACCCACATGAACTCAGTCTTGGTTGGATTCAGTTTGAGACGTCTATAGGCCATAACGTTTGTGAGTCTTTCCAAGCAATGGGTGGTCCTGGCCAAAAGATCGTCTTTTTTGTCGGGACTGCAAAAACCAACGAGGACACGATCATCAGCATATGCATATCTCTCAAATGACTGAATGGAAGATAATAATTAGTACCGCATGCTTATGATTATATAAAATATCATTAGAAAACCTTCATTTTTATCTCTCCATTCATTCTCTTTTCTTCATCAAGTCATTCTTTTCACAGGTGTACCTTCACATTATTATTGTTCCATCTTCTGTGATTAAAAATTCTGCTTACCATTTGCCGTATACTTATATTAATTTAACACTAAACTTGTTATTAAATTAATTGATTCTTATTGTTGCAACTCTTATTTCATAATCAGAACCTGTCATTAATTTATTTTCATTGTTTTACTCTTACATCATATTTTATAAAAATTCATCAGTGAGTCTTAATGACAAAAATATCAATTTGACACATACTTTAGATCAAATAATTTTAGTGAATGATAGAAGATTGTCTGGTATAACTTGACAGTGGTGTCTAATATGTATTGAAGTAAGATTCCAACATACCGAACCTATCTAAACTTGACCTAATCTAACCTAGAGTGACGTAAAATTGTATTGAAATTTATTTCAATCATATCTACAAGCCTATAAATTTACTTCAAAAAATCTTTATTTTTAGGTATTCCATATAAAATAATGTCTGTCATTTCAACTGTTGGAAGTACCAAAAATGATGTAAATAAAGATTACTGTCGTATCTTGATTTTTTTCATCAATTTGCAAATTAAATTCAATTCTCCATTTTGTATATTTGACGAACCGTTATACGAGAACTTACATTATTCTCTATCTGTCTTTGGCATCACAGCCAACATCTTCAGGAGTCCTCCTTCCTTTACTCAGTATATTCTCTGTCTCTGAACAAAAATATTGTCTCAAGAAGTTGGCTATGACGCCGACGAAATGTCAAGGTGTAAGTTCCTACAACGGTTCATTATATTTTTCACTTTTATATTTCATTTTTAGACAAATCAATGACTTTCTTATGCATGTCGTGAGGATATTAACAATATTTATTGTTCTGTTAATCATTATGAATATAGCCTTATAGCCTATAGGTACTAATTGAGTACAAAAAAAAACAATCTCTATTCAAAAATCTAAAACAAATATTTCTTACAGGCAACTAGTGAAGAAATAAACAATGCATACCGCCGGCTGTCTTTGGTTTATCATCCCGATAAACATGTGGACATCAAACAGAAGAAAAGAGCTGAAGTCATCTTCAACAAAACCAAGAGAGCGTATGAGGTTTTATCTGACCCTCATAAACGGGCCATCTATGATACCCTAGGTAATTGAATCCTTTCAGTACGGAATTTCCTCACCATATGAAATATGCCTCCAGTAAAATATATTATCATGTAAAATACTCTCCTAAGGAACATCTTTTGGCTTGTTTGTTTTAAACAGTAATTGAATTCCTTCGTTTATTAACATATACATAGATACTGTATTTTTCCAATGCCAATGGCAGAGGTACCTTTGAATTTTGATAACATATATTGATGAGAACCGCACTAAGTGCAATTTTGTTCATAATATTGATGCATGCTACCTATTTTCAAGAGATTGATAAAAAAATTATCATGGTTTTCTTGTTATATTTAACAAATTCAAAAAGACCAAATTATTTCTTATTTTTCTCTATTTTAAATATCTTTTGAGTGAGCATTTTCCAAAATGTCACTTTTTAAAGGTGGCGTTTTCTTTCAAATTTTCATACCATCTGTCTTGATGTTATCATCATGGTTGGGAATCGTAAAAAAATATAGTCTGCTGTGTTTTGATGACCTAGCCTATAATTATTTCACAAATCTCACCATATTTTATTTAATTGAAGTCATTATGTCGATATATTCATCTACATATATGTGAGTAATATTTTACCTTGATTTTTACTTTTAGGTACAAAAGGACTTGAGACTGATGGCTGGGAAATCATGCAAAGGACCAAAACCCCTCTAGAAATTAGAGAAGAGTATGAAAGGTTGGCTTCATTCTATCACCAGCGTGAAAATATATACTTACATAAGAATTAACCTAGACTTCATCATGAATCCTTTATTCGCAATGTGTAGTTCACAAAATTTCATAAAAAAAATATGAAAGCCATTTTTACTAGGGTGCAGAAAAAAATCAGCAAGACAATGGGGAAATGGCTGAAGATTTACAGATAAAACAAATGCCTATTTGGGTTCTGTTACAACTATGACATTGTTTGTTTTCAACAGGCTGGCTCGTGAGAGAGATGAACGTCTTTTACAAAGAAGCACAAACCCCCGAGGAACCACAACAATATCCATAAATGCAACCGAGCTATTCAACAGATATTCTGATTACTATGATTACGAGTAAGTCAATGTGTACCGATTGTCTTATGTGCGTGATTTATCAAGTTTACGGCCTTTTATTTTATGGACTCAGCACAACCTTTAACTAAGAACCTTTTTCTTGGCATGCAAACGTCACTCTTGCATGGGACTACGGTCCTTAGCAACCAATAAAAATATGTCTATTTGCTTTTTCCTTTTCGATGCGGCCGTGTGACGTCTCAATTAAGTCTGACAATTCATGTGCGGAGTTTATTTGGTAATTCATGTAATGATTGTTAAAAACCAACAATAAGTAGTTACTATTTAAAAAATACTTATCAATTTAAAAAATCTCATCATCTAAAGATGATGTATGATGTGTATAACTTATATTGATAAATAATATTTTTTGTTTTATTATATTACAGTGAAGATCATATGGGCTTGCCTGTGATAGAAGTTTCTGGAATAAATATGTTGCACTCAGTGGAAGCTCCAATCACTGCTAAAGATACAGTTACATTAGTATGTAATATATCCACTCAGAATGGAACTGGTAAATAATACATCAATATTTCCAAGATATAAACCAATTTAGGGAACTTTAGTTTTTCGACATTTACCTTGACATGTCTCACATTTATTTTCTAAAACTATGTTTGTTTTTTTTTATATTGACGTTCTTTCACTGCTCTTTTCAAGTTTTTTTATTCCTTAAAATGACTTATGGCTAACTTACCTTATTTGTGCTTTGTCAAAGTTGATATTATTCTCAAAACAAATTTAATAAACCAAACTATGTTAAATTTGCTCATTGTGAAAAAGGACCACACACACAGCATCTAATTTGCATTATAAATTTTTTTGAGTGATTTCCCCCATTTTTCAGTTTGATTTGTTATTTTTATAACCATCTTTATTGAACAAAATCATTGTAAATGACTTCTTAAAAACATGTTTTTAATCCATATAAATGTTTCATTTCTAGGCTCTGGTTCCATGAATGTTTCTTCTAGACGGATCACCTCGGAAAAGGGCTGGGCGGAGTTGGAGATGGGCATTGGGAATGGTCCGGTGATAAGCCTGAAGGCCTTCCGCACCATCACCAGAGCCATTTTCTTGACTGGAGCAGGAATACTCCAATTCTCACCCAGAGGGATACGACCCAGTTTTGCATCTAGTAAGTTGTTTTTTTTACAATCGTATAAATAAATAGTCAATTGACAACAAGAGTTCATTCTCCAGTTGATAACTCTGTTGGTAGAATGCTTATGTTCCATGCCAGAGGGCTAGAGTTTAATCCCCACCAAGAGTGTCAGAAATAAATTCTTGTTTTGGTGTTTATGAAAACCATCTAATTTGTACTTTATGCACAGATTTGCTGCATTTTTTTTTATTGCTTTGATAAATTCCTAGTTTTTTTATGATGGATCTGGCAAAATTATTTCGTAGCCTTTAATTAAATTGTTTTCTATTTAACATGCTCGGGCTCAATTTGCTTGTGAAATCAATATGGTAATACATGCACTCCACAAAGTATCGGGATGTTAAACATCATAGTAAGATAGGGGACTACTAGAAATGACAAGTGGAGTAGAGAAAAGAAACTTCTGTGCTGTGCCTGAGAGGCTGGTTGCGCCTTACGGAGAGTTTAAAAAATGCACTCCTATTAAGTTTTCAAAATAGGTTATTTAGTTTTCTGCAGTCTTAATAATTTTCTTTTCATTTTGAATAATTGCAGCTTTGGCCGTTCAGCTAGACGGCAACACGGTGGGGTATCTGACGTACCGCGGCGGGGCTAGCTCCTCCATGACCACAATGCTGGTCCGCGACTCTGAAAACTGCCACGCCAGCGTCTCCCTCCAGCTGGGAGTGCCACACTCCTTCATCTCGGCCAACTATACGCACAAAATGCTGAGGGGCGAACTTAAACTGATAGGCTGCCTAAAGTAAGTGGGTGTGATAGCAGGCGCTTATTCTGCTTTTTGCCAAATAGATTACAGAAACGATAATTTGCCATTTGCTTTTGAAACACATTGGACATTGATTTGAGTTATAACAATAGCTTAATTGGAAGCATAAATTATAATTTTCGTTCTCAATTGAAATTTTAATGTCAAGTACAACTTTAATTCTAAATTGCAATGGGCTGAGGACAAACTTTTATTTGGAATTGTTTTTTTTTTGGCGTGTAAACATCACACTAATATGGGACAATAGTCTTTAGTAATAAATAACAAAATATCTGTTTGCGTTTTCCCTACCAGCCCAGCCATGTTACATCCCAATTTTGTGTATTTCATTTCATGTAACAATGCCAGGTTGTGACTCCATTTTAAATTCAAAATTTTATTATTTCATCATATTTTATCCCCTGTAGAGTGCCACAAGTCAAAGAGTGTCAATTTTTTTGCAGGCAAATAATTGTAGCCAGGTTTCCATATAAATTTCTCATTTTATTATTTAAACCAATTTAAGTTTGGCCAGTGTGTTAACATGTACCACATGGTGAATATTATTGAATGGCATATTTAACTCAAAATATAATTTGTTTTTCTTGTGGCACTCATCATGTAGGGAAGGAAATTATGTTGTCTACTTTTGCCTGTATTGAATTCTTGCCTTTGTTTAATAGCAGGCGCTTACACTGCTACGTAGTCAATTATACTTATCTTTATTTATATAAGATCTTGAAATAGTCTCTGCAGAAAAGTTTTCAATGCACTCTTGCAGTTTTATTCACATTTTTCTGTATTTTATCTACAACTTTCCTTTTGACATTTAATCAATTTAAACTGATCCATTTTTAAATACAAAAATTTACTTTAGTTTGTGGATGATCTATAGATTATATGTCTTTGAATTACACCATTAAGGAAAATTGTAAATTGCATTCTGCGCGCGTAGGTCTAGTCCTAATAGCATAGCCATACTTTTGTTTTATTGTTGCAAATTTTGTTGAAACAAAAAATGCGGTACGTGATAAATTCCATCTTCCTCTCAAATAGTTTATTTTCACATCATACACATGCACATTTATTTTCCTGTTTACACATTTGCACACAAAGCTTGAAACAGAGAAATTAATCGCTCCTACTAATTTTGATATTCACGCCAGCCGCCACAATATGAAAGCTGTGCATATTTTAAGAAAACACATTTCTTGTTTTTATGAAATTGGGAAAACCCGATACAATTTAGGCATGCAGCAGTCAAAAAAAGAATATTTTTTTCTTAGAGCAATAATTATCAGGGTATATAAGCCATCCATTTTCTAAAAGTTTGTCACTGAGCCGGCCAGGAGGTTTTCTTTGTCTTGTTTACGACATTAGCCTGTTTCAGATTGGTTTGTGCTTTGTTTTTACCTGGGCACGTTGATCTGACCAAATTTTTTGGACGTTGGGTTCATGAAGCGTGCTTTTTATATCCAAACATTGTCTACATGTTTGTATGAAACTTAACCTTAATTAACATAGGGACTGTCCATATATTACGTCATTCGCATTAAGGAGGGGGGGGAGGCTGGTCTGCGAATGATGGCAAATGATGTACGAGTACCAAAAGTGACGTCGTTCTTGTAAATACCAATTTCTACAAAATATACAAAATAGTATGCAAGTAATATAACATTATTAATTATTAAGCTCATCCATTATTACAGCAAGAGGGGGGCGGGGGATCTAGATAATGACTATAGGATGATTGTAAGGGGGGGGGGGGGGGGTAAAAAATCGGCCAAAATCGATGACGTAATTTATGGACGGCCCCATAGTAAATAATTGCTCATTGCAGACGTTAACTCGCTATTTCCATGACTGCTGTAACTTAGGTTGAACATACATTTTATCAGTCAAGTCAAAGTCAACACAAACACCATAGTCAAAAAAGTTTCACAGTTTAGGCTAACTAATAT
Organism: Agapetus fuscipes; assembly: GCA_951799405.1. NCBI lineage: Eukaryota > Metazoa > Arthropoda > Insecta > Trichoptera > Glossosomatidae > Agapetus > Agapetus fuscipes. The sequence continues at coordinate 9,823,432 of OX637332.1, forward strand.
TCTGTTACTGATTGCTTAGGACTTTACTTACATAAACCTGCAATGTTTGTTCTCTGGGAAATAAAATATCCATTCCAAGTCCATTGACTTATGCTATCTTGCCAACTGCGAAAGTGTTTGTTTCATGTTTTCATTAAAAATAACCATTCAATCTTAAATTTGAGCACTGCTACCAAAGGAGGTTTGACAGGAAGATGAAATTCTATGTATGTTATTTTGTTGCTATAAAATAAACTTCACCTAATTGATTGGCACGTGGAGAACAATTATAAATAACAGACAATAATTAATGATTGATGTATGTTTTATTTATTTTCTCATAGAATCGGCACTTTTGGGTACCTCGTGGAGTATGGTGCAGAAAAGAGAATTTCCCAGCACAGCAGCCTTTCTGGCGCTGTGATGATTGGAGTGCCAACTGGAGTAATGCTGAAAGTCAAGTAAGATTCACATTAAAAATTGAATAAACAAATTGTATTAGGTTACGGGGCAAGTAAAATTTAATAATGTACGACCGGTTTCGGAAAAATTTTACTCGCCCCGTAACCTAATACAATTTGTTTATTCAATTTTTAATTTTAATTTTTTAAAAATGAAAGGTTACAAAGTGAATGCCTCATCAATTAATAAGATTCACATCTATTATCTGTAATATAAGTTTCCAGTTGAGCCATGTATTTGCTTTGTGTGAAAAACACGGAAAGGGGTTTCTTATATTGTAATTGCACATGAGAACATCAATCATAAAATAAATTATTGAAATATTAATAATTGTGGACTTCACGGTGTTGATGTTATCAAAGAACAAATTAAATAAGATTGAATTATTTCAGGTTGACGAGGGGAACGCAAACATTTGTATTTCCCATACACATCTGTGAGGAAGTTTTAATGGCGCCCATATTCTACGCTACTATTGTGCCAATGGTCTCTTGGCTTACCATCAAGAAACTCATCATAGATCCAATCAACAGAGAAAAACAAATCAGAGAAAGGGATAGAACTCGGGAAAACAATAAATCTCGGTAAGTTGTCCTATTCTATTTATAAACAACCATTGAACCGGTACCATTGTCCTGTCCATAGTCTAATGGTTAACAATACAGATTCTTAATTACAAGCTAGTAGGTTCAATTCCAAACTGAGCGCAATAAATAGCATTGAATTTTCAAAAAATTGCTTTGCTGTGCTGCAAAATTTATCTACTTTTATCAAACACCAGTCACAAAGGTCCATCAAGCAGTACAGCAACTGGATTTTGCTTGAGAATTGATTGTTTTTTTTTAGCAACGTCCAAATTTGCAAAGGATTCTTGAGTTATGATTCACACAAAACACTGCTCATCAAACGAATACTTATAATATTCATTTGATTCATTTATCAATACCTGAGCAAAGCTTTGATGTCTTTTGAAAGCCCAAAATGGTCTTATTATGTTGACATTAAGTCTTGTATAAGCTTTGATCTGTAGTCTTAATTTGAAATTACTTAGTTACAATTCGAATTTTGTTTAACCATTTGACTTCAGGGGACAAGAAAATATGCTATAAGTAGACTTGCATTCAGTACCGTTTTCATCTATACATGTCATCAAAGTTTGAAGTCATATTCTGCCATTTTAAAATTTGTAGTTTATCTCTTAATAAAGGCATGAAATCAGTCTAAAAAATATTCAGTACTTTGAGTATAAAGGATACCCGTTTACGCTCACTGGGGGCACTGGTTAATCTTCCATATAAAGATTCATCACCGCCTCCAGTGAAACACAGATTTCCTATTATGTGTTCTGAGAGATGTCTGGAGTCCATATTATGAGAGAAACAATCACTTTTCCCCTTTTATGTGGTTTTTTAGTCTATTCCTGGGTCTTTGATTTGCACTTTTTTTACACTTTAGGCACTTTCTACTCTATGGTCGCTTTTTCCCCATTTCCTGTTCCCTATTTCCAGTTTCCCCATAACCCGGTCGCAATTTGTCATAAAGCGTCATTTTCCCCTTGTGGTCACATGTCAGTTGATTTTACCTTCGAAAATTTGAGTGAATTGACAATATTCCTGGGCAAAAACATTTAAAAGAGTGTTATTTTACCATCTTGTGTCCTTGTGAACAATTAAAAACTAAAACAGGTGATATTGTGGTGGTTAAAAGTTCGCATATGTATTTTTGTTGGTTATGCTGTTTTGTTGGTTATGAGTTTGTATACCTGGGAAGTAAGTTTGAAAAAGATGAAAGAATGACCGGTGAATTTGAAAGAAGAATAATGAAAGGCAGGTGTGTACTGGGTGCGACCGCTTGCATCGCCAGGAACCAAAATCTCTCAAAAAATGTTAGATTGGCGGTGCACGGTGGTATACTAGTGCCAACCTTGATGTATGGAAGTGAAGCCTGGACGGTGAGTGAAAGGGAAATTAGTAAAGTCCATACAGTAGAAATGGACTATCTAAGAAGTATGATTGGGAAAAAACGAAGTGACAGGGTGAGGAATGATTTTGTAAGAGAAGAATGTGGTGTAAGGGAAAGTGTGAAAGTGAAGATTAAAAGAAGTATGTTAAGATGGTTCGGGCATTTGGAGAGAATGAGTGATGAAAGATTGACGAAGAAAGTATATGTTGCTAGAATAGATGGATGTCGTGGTAGAGGAAGACCGAGAAAAGTATGGAAGGATCAAATCTCTGAAATAGCGAATGAATGGGAAATCCAGAGTCATAATAAAAGGAGGACTTGTATGAAAAAGGTTATGACTCTGGATGAAATGAAAGAAGTATGCAAGGACAGGAAGAAGTGGCGGCTAATCTGTAATGCTGATTTTTAATGTTGGTTTATTGGCTTGCTACATTTTTTGCATAAGACATTTCTTTTTTTTTTTTACTTTTTTTGTATAGATTTATTTTTAAGGTTTTGTTGTTTTCTTATACTTAAATGTTATTTTTTACTCGTATTCCTTGACTTATAGGTTGGTATGAGGCTGACCACCCATACTGTAAAAAATGGTTCACTTTGCCAATGTCACCCCTGTTTCAGGGAATGTCGGCAAGAGTTGCAGGGCTTATGTTCATTTGAGGTTTGGATTTTATTTGTAAGTACACAATCAACATTTGTAAGCGCGAACTACACGTGTTTGTTTGTGGGCATACATCTGAGAGCTTTGAATGAATATATCCTTGCAACTTAGATTATAGATTATAGATAGATATAGATGCCACGCTGTCATATTTACGAAAAACGTTTTTCGTTATTTTAACGGAGTTTTTACTTTATATAACATCAAAATCAATGTTATGAGTTGTGATAACAATAAAGGGCAACCTCTCGACGAAATCTCACAGGATTCAGGTGATGCGTCACTAAAACGCGGATATGACACTTCGGAATCAGGTTCACCGCCGCGGCGTCAGAAACGGCTGAGGGTTGTCTTGGACCCAAGGATAGATTATCTGGTTTCCCACATCGTGATGCTGACGAACGCAGTTTTCGGTGACTGGCCCGCCAGTTCTATGGGAAATCTCGTTGAATCGGCGGCAGGAAACTCTTCCAGTAACTTCCTCTAACAACCTTCGGGACTGGAAGAGAATGAGGAGGCCCAGGAAGAGCTACTGCTGAGCTTCCAGGAAGCCGCCACAACGGTGGAAGAACCAGCTCACCCCAAGGCCAAGAGCAACAGGGTCGAAGCGCTCCAAAGGCTCCAGCACTTCGACAGTGAAAACTGGGCCGGAGTAAGGTACACCGAGGTACAGAAAAAGTACCTGGCAGAACCGGCGTTCGTCGACCTGGCAGTGAACGATGAACTTCGCCAGTGCGACGTAAGCCCCCCTATTCAGGCGAGCGGTCGTTTGCAGCCATGTCCCACGCCCTCCTCATCCAGAAAGAGGAGTTCCAGTCTGGGCTTCAGACCTTGGTCAACTGGGGAGCCCGGAGCGACACGACCTTGGCGAGGAAAGCCCTTTTCGAAAAGGTCAAAACGCTATTCGCTCTGGACTCGCCATACCAGAAAGTCTCGGAAGACATCCTCCAGATGGTATGGGGGAGGCGGACAGAGGCCCTCCAGTTCCGCAGGAAAGCTGTGCTAGGGCATGTTAAGGAAGAGCATGTGAGAGGGGTTAAACAAATTCCCGCCGAGTACTGAACACTTGTTTGGCAAAGACAGTCTCACGTCTTTTTTGCTCTAGAGTGGGGACCACCGACGAATTGTCAGTGAAGACCCAGTGCCCTCAACCCAGCACCTCATCGAAACCGCACGTTCCAGTACAGAAAAGGAATCAGTTTTGTAGAGGGCAGCAACGACCCACTGCGGAAAGCAATCGAGGCCTTAGAGACGCTCCAAATTTCTCTTCAAGAGGAAAAAGAGCAGGGAATAACACACGGTCAGGAAATCTCAAAGGAGACAGAAGGAGGCATCCACGAAAATGACAAGAAACCATTTCGCGGAGGATGCTTGAAGTCCTCCCTACAGGTTTGGACGTCACTCGGAGCACCAAACCACATCCTGAAGATGATAATCGGAGTAAGAATACCTTTCATCTCAATTCTCCCTCTGATATTACCACACAAAAAGACCTAAATGCTATACCAGACGAGTCCTTCACCCGAAATGGACTCTCAAATAAAGGAAATGACCGAATTCGGCGTTATAGAGGCCGCGGAGTCATCTCCCAGCTTCTTATCAAAAATGTTCCTAACACCCAAATCGGACCGTTCCTCGAGAATGATTTTCAACCTGAAATCGTTAAACTTCTTCCTTGACCCGGTTCCGTTCAAACTCATAGCCACTACAAAGTGCCAGAGTTTCTGCAGCCAAACAATTGGTTGTCGAAAATAGACCTATCGCAAGCCTTCTTTCATCTCCCAAGTGCACAGAAACATTGGAGATTTTTGCGACTGGTCTATCGAGGAGAATTACTTCAGATGACAAGTCTGCCCTTTGGCCTTTCATCTGCCCCCAGAATGTTTGCAACCCTTACAAATTGGGTAGCCCAACTACTGCGGCGACGAGGTATTCGGACAATCGTTTATCTCGACGACTTCCTCCTTGCGAACCAATCCAAGGACGATCTTTGTCGGCAATCGCATCTAGCAGTAGATATCCTACAATCTCTGGGGTGGTATGTAAATCTCCAGAAGTCAGTGCTCTTCCCCACTCAACAATTAGAGTACTTGGGAATCGTTTGGGACACGCACAACAATTGCAAATTCCTTTCTTACCGGAAGCAAGAGGCATTGCGCCACTCGCTTCGAGCAATACTGACTTCTCGAAAATGGTCCTTAAAACTGGCGGAAAGTCTCCTAGGAAGACTAAACTTTGCCAGCTTCATGGTCGCCTCCACTGCAGACAATTGCAGATAGCGAGCAGGCCACTGAAGCACCTGTCACCAAGTAGGTCTTTCTTACCGGAAGCAAGAGGCATTGTGCCACTCACTTCGAGCAATACTGACTTCTCGAAAATGGTCCTTAAAACTGGTGGAAAGTCTCCTAGGAAGACTAAACTTTGCCAGCTTCATGGTCGCCTCCACTGCAGACAATTGCAGATAGCGAGCAGGCCACTGAAGCACCTGTCACCAAGTAGGTCTTTCTTACCGGAAGCAAGAGGCATTGTGCCACTCACTTCGAGCAATACTGACTTCTCGAAAATGGTCCTTAAAACTGGCGGAAAGTCTCCTAGGAAGACTAAACTTTGCCAGCTTCATGGTCGCCTCCACTGCAGACAATTGCAGATAGCGAGCAAGCCACTGAAGCACCTGTCACCAAGAGGGTCCATACAAATGACCGAGGACAGCTTACAAGAAATAGAGTGGTGGATAGGGAATGCGAACGAATCAAGTTCCATCCACAGGGAAACCTTCGGACATTTCTTGACAACAGATGCGTCAGACTTAGCTTGGGGAGCAACTCTGGACGACTTGATGCTGTCAGGACAGTGGACCGTTCAACAAAAGAAGTAGCACTCCAACCAAAAAGAGTTGTTTGCTGTTTTTGCAACCCTGCAACGCACAGCGCACGACCTTTCCGGCTCCGAAATTCTGGTACAATCAGACAACAAGACAGTAGTCGCCTACATCCGCAAGGAAGGGGGCACCAGATCCAAAACACTCCTAAATCTTACCCGAGATCTGTTGACTCTGGCAGACCAATGGGAAATCTCGCTAACAGCGCAGTACCTACCGGGAAGATACGGAGACGCGGATCACCTATCAAGAGGAAGAGCCCCTCCAGAGTGGCATCTCTTACCAACAGCAACGAAGGCCATTTTCAATCATTTCGGAGTACCAGATATAGACCTGTTCGCATCCACCACGGCACACGTGAGTTCAACTTACGTGTCCAGAGACTCCACAGACTCATGCGCAATCTTTCAAAATGCCTTCAGTCGGCACTGGCTTAACAATGCGGGTCGGATATTTCCTCCGCCAAACCTTATACCGAGGATCCTGAGGCACCTAAACGGGGCGACCGGAACTTACCTACTCGTGGTCCCGAGGTGGCAGAGGGTCTTCTGGCGACCAGACTTAATTCGTCGATCACTCGTACCTCCGATGCAATTACCGAACCTGGTGTCAGTACTAATCAACACATCAACAGGCAATCCACCACCCAGGATTCAGGATCTAGAAATGGAAGTGGGGAAAATTGGGACTGGGGACAGTATCTTAAATTCCTGGAACGCGGAAGAGAAAAGACTGTTCCTGTAAGGATGGCGAGCTTCCCCACTCAACACATATAAACCTGCTTGGCAAAGATGGTGCCGCTGGATACTGGCGAATAATACCCATCCCAACACACCATCTCCTAATCAATTGGCAAGGTATCTAGCGCAACTGTTCATTAACGAAAAACTATCATACAGGACTATGCTGGTACACAAGTCAGCCATCGTAACCTTCTGCCAACCAATGATGGAAAAGAATGTCAGCTCAGATTTCCTAGTGAAATTAAATTTAAAAACATTAAAAGCACTAGCAATGGTAAAGATCAACCCTCCTAAGTCCCCTGTGTGGAATCGGCAGATAGTGAGAGACTGGCTAGTCAGGAACACTCCTCGATCAGATTCTCTCTATGAAGTTGCGTGTAGAACGGCAATCTTACTTCTGTTATCTTCAGGAAGAAGAGTACACGATCTGACCTTGCTAAATATCACAGAAGGAAACATTCTCGACGAAGGCACATCAATTGTGTTAATTCCATTCTTTGGATCAAAAACAGATACCCTCAAACACCTACAATCTAATTGGAGACTTCTGGAATCCAAGGAACACAACGTCAACCCAGTCTTCTGGATAAGGAAGCTGATTGAACTATCACGCGAAAGGAGATCAGGACAAAATCTTTATAACCTGTTCATCAGCACCCGAGTACAAGTGAAGGCAGCTGCAAGAACAATCATAGGAGGATGGGTAAAGAACACGCTAAAATCAGCAGGAGTAGAGGCCACTCCCGGCAGCACACGTTCAGCGGTCGCATCACTTAATCCAATAGATTACATACTGGAAAGAGGCAACTGGAAAAAGGAAAACACTTTCAGAAAATACTATCAGAAAGAGATGTTGAAACATACAGCTCCAGAAGATCTTTCCCTATTTCAACCAGTTAATATCAAATAAAGACGTCCCCGGTCACCAGGAGATAATAGACAGATCTCTCATAATATGGACTCCAGACATCTCTCAGAACACATAATGGGGGAGTTTTACCTACCATTAAAACTCTTATTATGTTTCTATAGATGTCTGGAGTCCAGGTAACCCCTACCTGGTGTATTATGAGCTTTATGACAAATTGCGACCGGGTTATGGGGAAACTGGAAATAGGGAACAGGAAATGGGGAAAAAGCGACCATAGAGTAGAAAGTGCCTAAAGTGTAAAAAAAGTGCAAATCAAAGACCCAGGAATAGACTAAAAAACCACATAAAAGGGGAAAAGTGATTGTTTCTCTCATAATATGGACTCCAGACATCTATAGAAACATAATAAGAGTTTTAATGGTAGGTAAAACTCCCCCATTTTTTTTACTCCCAAGACATGTGAGCATACCAGTTTTTTAATACTAAAGGTGCAGTTGTATTAATAGAGGCATTTATATGGTAAGAAAATTCCACATCAAAAGAGTTCAGGAGTGGCTTTTAATGATTTTATTTTATTTTTAGCATCCAAGAAATGCACCGTGAGGCTAAGTGGGCTGTGGAACTAATGCAAGAGATGTACAACAGGATTAAGGGGGATGAAGAAAAGTGCAAAGGACTAGTGATCATTAAAGCAATATACGGACAGTTACCAATAGGTAGACCCCAACCAAGTGACCTCCTTCTCTCTCATTACTAAAAAATCATTATTCTCTTGCTGGTTTCTTATTAAATCTGGGACAATTGACCACCAAATGGTTGGACTCTTAGCAGGCGCGTAACTCTGTCGCCATTCCGCTTTGATGTCTTTCGTGCATAGGGTATAGGTAAATAAAATCTAAATCTAAGCTGCAAAGATATGTATCATTTGAGATTCATATTAAATGCATTCCCACAAGCAGACACGCATAATTTCGCGCTTACACATGCCGCATGTGGACCTACAATATAAAAAACCCAATCTCAAATGAACATAAGCCCTACAACTCTTGCCGACCTTCCCTGAAGCAGGGGTGACATTGGCAAAGTGAACCATTTTTTACAGTATGGTTGGTCAGCCGCATACCAACCTACATTTCAGAATAAATATTTTCTCCCATTCCTTTAAAATTACTAATTTAAAATTGACTGAAGTGCTAACGATGGCTCCAATCAAACTTATATTTTGAATTTTAAATCTCAATATCAAGCTCAAATGCATTTTTTTCCGTATATTGCCTACCTATTAGGCGCATGTGCCTGTACGGGATGCACGCCCCTGACTCTAAGCTGCTTTTCAAGCTTTCACATTCAATTGGTTTTTCACCCACTTGGACATTTCATTGGAGATCTACCTCTGGATCTGTATTAAAAATAGTTAGATTAAGAATTGATACACACATAGTGGAGTCTCAAATGTCATAGACAAAAAAGTTGCAACAAATTTATATTTTGCTATTGGTTGTCAAGTACCCTAGACATTTAATGTATGTCCGCTGAGAAAAAAACAAATTTGAAACATCCTTGTTGATATTATTCCGGGTCCATTATTGGCCACTATAAAACACATATGGTGTTATCCATTTTTTGAGATTCAAAGTACCATAGACCTGTGATGAGTGACCGCTGAGAAAAAATCAAATTTGGAACTTCTGTGCTGACAAAGTTCCATGTCCATTGTTAACCTATTATACTGCCTAATCTAATCTAGTCTATTTTCACAAGCAGACACATATAAGTTCACGCTTGCACATTCCGCATATGAACCTATAACATAAAAACCCAAATCTCAAACGAACATACACCCTACAACTCTTGCCGACCTTCCCTGAAACAGGGGTGACATTGGCAGAGTGAACCATTTTTTACAGCATGGGTGGTCAGCCGCATACCAACCTATAAGTGAAGGAACATACACAAAAAAAATCCCATTTTTTTCCCATTGGCCCATTTTCTAATAATAAAAATCCCATGTTTTTGTTTATTTTATTAATTTGTATTTATCATTCATACTTCAGGATCAAGTCAACATGTTTTGCCCGATGAAACAACAGCAGATGCTAGTCCCACAGGCCTTCAGTATGTAATAGACGTCACCATCCCCATTCAATGCCTAGTAAAAAATTCCAAACTAAGTCTTCAAGATCTATCCAAGGTACTTCTCTCAGACTATTTTGTAAATTATTATCTTCAGCAAATATTTGCCTTCTTATAATACCTGGTATTTTTTCAGGCTCAGCTACCAGGCTTCTACGATATCAGCATTGGTGAAGACAAGCATTTAACGATTCAATACAGTTTTCAAGATAAGCTTCATACGTGCACCATTAAAGATGATGAACCTCTTTCTTTACCTTAGGCTTGTGAGTTGTGAACTTTTTTTGTTATAATCTTTCAATGTCACCCCTGTTTCAGGGAAGGTCGGCAAAAATTGCAGGGTTCATGTATATTTTAGGTTTGGATTTTTTATAATTTTATATGATAAAGAATTTTATACAATATTTACGAAATATACAAAATTTTATACGATAAAGAATAAACTGATTTGTAAATTAAGTTTAAGGCGTAAATATTGAATAGCTGATTTTCACTCTTTGAATGATGTTCTTAAAATTGTTTTTTTTGTTCCAGATGGATCTTAGACATTCTACTTAGATAAAAGCTGGTGTATAATTATTAAACATTATTGTTGTTGTTGTTGAAAATGAGCTATTTGTATTCAGTTGTTTACATTGTATAATTTTAGAAAATTTAATCATTCATTATCAATTCTTGTTATGAGTCAAAAAAAATTTTTTTTTTCAATATTTTCTAAATACTTAATTATTTAAATCAGTAGAAGGTTATATTTGTTGTTAGCAATAATTGTTGAGATTATTCAAAGTTATTTAATTAAATTGTAACTAATACTGTACTGTAAAAAATGGTTCACTTTGCCAATGTCACCCCTGTTTCAGGGAAGGTCGGCAAAAGTTGTGGGGCTTATGTTCATTTGAGGTTTGGATTTTATTTGTAAGTACACATTCAGCATTTGTAAGCGCGAACTACACTTGTTGGTTTGTGGGCTTACATCTGAGAGCTTTAAATGAATATATCCTTGCAACTTAGATTATAGATTATAGTAACAATCTTGATGCATTTTTATTTTTATCTTTCTCTGCCAATTTATATCTTATCTGTATACATTTGATGATTGTATACTTTGAAATTATTCGGCACAGATTTTGTTACTATTAATCCCTCATTGCTTTCCATTAATGTCATATTAGAGAAATAAATTATGTGCTGCACTACAGTGTAATTTTTTATCCTTATTATTTTCAGTTGTCTTCCCATGTCCTTATTTGGCAAACTTTTCAAAATTCAGTCAAGATGGGGATGGATTCATTGAAACTAAGCATATGCAGGGAGAGAGATAACCAAACAATTAACTTTCACAAAAGATTTATTATTTCCTTGACTTATAGGTTAGTATGGGGCTGACCACCCATACTGTTAAAAATGGTTCACTTTGCCAATGTCACCCCTGTTCCAGGGAAGGTTGGCAAAAGTTTCAGGGTTTATGTTCATTTGAGGTTTGGATTTTAATTTGTAAGTATACATTCAGAATTTGTAAGCGCGAACTTACATGTGTCTACTGAATTGTTTTTGTGTTTTTTCGGGTTAGTCCATGGTCTATATGCAGCTTTTTTATAAGCCGACGTTTATGTGTCTGTTTGTGGGCATGCATTTGATATGAGCTTTGAATGTTAATATATATTTGCAACTCAGATTATAGATACATACAGAGTTTGTAGAAAAAGATAAAAATTTATTGACAGATAGTTTCGACCATAGATAACGGAATAAATTTGATCTGTGGTTTTGACAGTGTGTAAAATATGTACATGCATTTGTAAAAATTTAATCTATATTGCTTACGTACTACCGCTAGGGGTGCTAGCAAAATTTTGATCCAGTTCCTTATCATTTAGTTCTAAATTTGGCTGCAAAAATGTCCTCAAACGTTAGATAATTATCAGAAAGGAACTACTTACATGATGAATGATGAAGGCACAAATGAGAATGGAAAAATTATGCATCACCTCTCTAATTTGGTAGAGGAAAAGTGAAGCTTATATTTCGTTAATAAGTTGCATGGACTTAATCACCTTGACCTGTGGGCTGTGATGTCAAGCGGCTGAGTGGAATTTGTTTGGACTCCGTGTAAATGTACGGTTCTCAAAATGATTTAGAAAACAATAGAGCCTAGGTATACTTATTGATGCAAGAAATATGACTTTAAGAATGGAGCTGAATAAGGAGAATACTCACAGATGTAAATAGGTAAGTAATAGTTCGTAAAAATTGTTACTGTGCAAGGATAGCAATCGGCCAATTATTTCATTGAAGAAATAAATTTTAAAATAAACTTATATAATAGGGTAAAAAGTATTTCAATTCAAGTTCATCAAAAGTGGAACAAAATTACAATTTTTTTTTTTTATATAATTAAGTAAGTAATTTTGAAATGAATGTAAAAAAAATAGGTTAAAATGTTAATGCCTCATTCATAAAAAAAAAAATTCAATATGATACACTTTGTAATTCAGAAACTTAAAAAAACTTCCTTAGGATTTTTTCTCTGCAAAACAATCAGTTTTAAATCTGTACATATTATTGATGAACTCGTTAAAATTTTCGAAGACAAAAAAATGTGACGTCACAAGGCAGGGTTGCTGGGAAAACGACAAATTAATCTATATTTTGTTATGGTTTTGCCCTTATCATATTAACCTGTGACGTTTGCTCGTCCAAAAAAACGGATTTTGTCCATTGATATAATAAATTAATTTGTTGATAAAAAACTATAACCTACCTACTCTTGAAAGATGGTGTCAACAAAAAATATTATAGACGTCACATCTGTGGGTTGGCATCAATGCCGGTTACAAAACAAAGAAGAAGACGAAAGTAAAAGTCATTCGTTTCCTTCATTGTTGTTTTCGGAGTCGTGCTCGCAGGTCGTTCAAAAGTTAAGGGAGAGAATAGTTCAGCAAATACAAGCAGCTGTTTATCAAATTCCAAAATGAAATTTCATCAGCAGCTCGTACTGCTATTCACATTTGTTTTCTGCAAACTAGTTTTATCGGATTCGGATGTCGAGTTCGTCGCCATCATTTACCGTCATGGAGATAGAAACCCCATTGAACTTTACCCGACAGATCCTTGGCGAAATGAGAGCTATTGGCCTGAAGGATTAAGCGAATTGACCAAAAAAGGAAAGCAGCGCCACTACGAACTTGGAAAGTATTTTAGAAAACGATATCAGGTATGTACAAATCATTTTTTTTTCTCGTACAATATTGTGACTAATCCTTTCCCTTTTTATGGGAACCGTCCAAACTTTAGGTGGCCCATTTTGTCCCTATGTACAGCTTATTTTCGTCATTTTTGTAAAGAGTATAAACGGTTGGTTATAAATGTTATATTTTTAGGAAGAGTGAAACAAAAAACGAAAAAATACGAAACAAAACAAAAATCCTATGCGGGTTTTTCCTTTAGACATACTCTTATGTTAAAAACCATATTAACAACTAAACACACTGGGATATGCCATATCGCAATCTAATATAATCTATTCTAAGTTGCAAAATATAAGTGACATTAGAGATTCACATTATATGCATTTTCACAAAACAGACATGTTTAAGTTCGCGCTTAAACATGCCGCATGTAGTCCTACAATATAAAAACCCGAATCTCAAATGAACATACACCCTGCAACTCCTGCCGACCTTCCCTGAAACAGGGGTGACATTGGCAAAGTGAACCATTTTCTACAGCATGGGTGGTCAGCCGCATACCAACCTATAAGTCAAGGAGCATACACAACAAATTACATTTTTAAAATCAACAAATTATAACATGTAAGGACATCAAAAACTAACAGAAAACCAATTCTTATTTAAAATCCCTAGCCGCCAACATCACAGATTAACCTCCATTTCTTTCTGTCCTTACACACTTCTTTCATTTCCTCCAGAGTCATAACCTTCTTCATACAGACTCTCCTCTCCGCAGCCTGAAAGGTAAAACTAAATAAGTGCTGATTAACTGATTTGTGAAATCGCGGATAAAACTTTTAATTGTGTGTAACTTCTCATAGCAATCTAAGTTGCAATATAATCTAAATAGGGTAATTGCAGTGGTGGGGAAAACGGTTTAAAATGCTATGGTTGTGTAGAGTACATTTCAAGGATCACAACCATATATGTTTTATATACCTAGTAAAAATAAAGATATCATTGATATATTTAAAAATTAAAATGTCCAGAATTTATATCCAAATTTATATATAAAACGCATTGGGACCGAAGAAATACGCTGTGACATCAAAATTACGTATTTAGATGGATCCATCGGTCTTAGAAAACCTAACGGTACACTCCATACATCGTGAGATCCATTGACGTCACATCCACCTAAATAAAAAAATGAGCTGTTTTAGCGGAAATCGAAAATGGGCGAATTTTACAGAGCTGTAATTTAAAAACTAAGCCAGATATATTTTTTTTTAAAAAGCAGATGCATTTTTTAAAAGGTAGTCTTATCATTTTATGAAATAAAAAAATATGTGAAATTACCCTATTGCAAAGATGTGTTAACATTTTAAATTCATGTTAAATGCATACCCACTAACAGACACGTGGCGCTTCAAAATGCTGCATGTGTACTTACAAATTAAAAACCAACCCTCAAATGAACATAAACCCTGCAACTTTTGCCGACCTTTAGTGACATTGATAAAGTGAACCATTTTTTACAGCTGGGTGGTTAGCCTCATACCAACCTATACGTCATGGGAGTGAATTAATTTTAAGGAAGTGCCATGGTGAAATGGAAGGTCGTGGGTTTCAATCCTGGCGGAGTGCAAGAAATGTATTATTTATATTTTCAAGAATGCTCTTCGCTGGGTTGCAAAATTCGATGCCTTTACCAAAGACCGGTCACAAAAGTTCCGTCCAGGTAATTCCACACAGCAATTGGGGCTTGCTTAAGAATTGGCGCTTTGTAGTGATGACTAAGCTCGTAAAAAGTCCGGAAGATGGCTCAATTGGTAGAATGCTTACATTCCATGCGGAGAGCAAAGTTTAGATCCCCACTGAGGGTATCGGAAATGATTTCCCCTTTCGGTGTTTATTTTCAAACCCAAAATAAACTGGCAAGGTGTGCTCAGCCTTCAAAAGTAATGAGAACCAGCCCCCTCGGGAGCTGAGAAACTCCCACTTCAACTGAAGTGGTTGGCGTGAGGCCGGCCCCCTTACCCGTAAGAATAAATAGATCCCGTATCGCCACATGTGACTCCTTTGGGGATAACGCAGACAAGAAAGACCAAAGACGGGTCACTGAAAGGTCCATCCAACCTTACAACAACTGGGTCTTGCTTGAGAATTGGCGCTTTCTACAGCGACGACCAAGCTCGCAGAGGGCTCTTGAGGTGTGATACACACAAAAACAGCGCTCACAAAATAAATCATCCTAATATTATTATTATTAAGAAGCTACACTATATGTGTAGCTTAGTTGTGTTGTGTGTGCTCATGAAAATCTTCTAAACTACAGAATTTTTACACTTCCTCAGTGTTTTCTCTTGTAGGAAACAGGAAAGAATGTGCATTTATCATCAGAGAACCCCGCTTAATATGTATATTCAGTTTTACCTTTAAGGTATCGTTATGTCTAACAGATAAGCTATCAGTGGCGAAGGGTGCTAATAACATGACAGCATTTCAATTTTAAAAACAATATATTGACTTATTTTTCAAAATGAAATGAAAGGAGTAAGTAAGGACTGAAAGAAATGGCATTTGATTCGCAATGTTGGCGACTAGGGCATCTTATTTTTATTTTACTTAATTGAAGTCAGTTTCATTTTAATTATTTTTGTGTAAACTATAAGACCTCTTTCCGAAATTTTTGTGTTTATTCACTAACAAGTTTGTATGAGGCTGACCCCCATGCTGTTAAAACTTTGTTCACTTTTGCCAATGCCACCCCAGTTTCAGGTAAAGGCAGTAGGAGTTGCAAGGTTCATGTTCATTTGAGGTTTGGTATATTTTGTATGTACACATGCAGCATGAGAAAGCGCGAACTTACATGTGCAGTAGGCCTTAAATGTCTATATCTTTGCAATTTGGATTATTGACTGCCCTGAGCTCTAGATTAATCATACTTTGTATATGCAATTTAATTTTCAATAAAGTGAAAATAAAACTTCACAAAATTTACAATTGGAAGGTAGTAAAGCAAATAATTCATTCATTTTCAAAATGAAACTCTAAGCTAAAATTCACAAATATTACTCTATCCGATACAATATTAGAAATGTGTGAGTGATTCCAACATTTTAAACAAACATGATTTGTTACTAAATACATGTTTCCTTCTTATAGAATGTTACTCAAACAAAATTACATAAATGTAAACCCTCGCTGAGTCAATATTAGAAGTCTATAAGTGTTTCAAACATTGTAAACAAATATGATCCATTACCAAATAAGTCTTGTGCACTCATACAATTTAAAGCATTAACCATAGAATTACTCACAATCTATAATCTAAGATGCAAAGATGTTTTACATTTAGGATTCAAATTGAATGCATGCTAACAAGTAGATGCGTACGTAAGTTCACATGTGAGCTTACAACATAAAAACCTACATTATGGAGCAACTTACGGTAATCTTCAATCTAAGTTGTAAAGATATATTACATTTAAGATTCATATTAAATGCATTCCCAAAAGCAGACACGTATATAAGTTTGCGCATACACATGCCGCATATGGGCTTAAAACATAAAAACCAGGGGAGTTCATCCCATACAGGCACATGCGCCTAATACGTAGACAATAAATGGTTAAAATCCATTTAAGCTTGATATTCAGAATTCAAAATTTAAGTTCGATTGAAGCCATCGTTAGCACATCAGTCAATTTCAAAAGAGCATTTTTCAAGGAATGTGAGAAAATATTTATTCAGAAATGTATTCGCATTACCCTATGCACGCGCCTGATAAAAACCCATATCTTAAACGAACATAAACCGTGCAACCCTGGCCAGACTTCCCTGAAACAGGGGTGACATTGGCAAAGTAAACAATTTTTTACAGTATGGTTTGCCAACCACATTCCAACCTATAAGTTAAGGTTTAGTAAAACAGGAAGTGTTCTAGGCGCCGTCAAGGTAAAGTAAAAAAAAAAACAAACTAAAGCGCCGTAACATCGCTTACTTTGTATTTGACCAGCTTAGACACGTTCAGTACAACACAACACAGCGCTATAGCGCGACACTATTCTGAGACGCTTTAGGATCTTAATGTGTGCTAAGAATGCTTCCTATTTGATGAAGCCTTTAAGGAACTCAAATAAGAATTTACATTTTACAAGTATATAAAACAACAATCGGTACATAAATTTAAATTTAAAAACCTTCGCCGCCAAAATTACAGATCATTTTTTTCTGTCCTTCCACACTACTTTCATCTCATCCAGAGCCGTAACCTTTTTCATAGAAGCTCTCCTTTTATTATGACTCTGGATATCCCATTCATTTTGTTATTTCAGGAATTTGGTCCATCCTTACCTTTCTCGCTCTTCTTCTACCACAACATCCATCTATTCTTGCAACATATCCTTTCTTCTTCAGTCTTTCATCATTCTTTCTCTCCATATGTTGAAACCATCTCAACACACTTCTTTTTGTCTTTATCTTTTAACAATAATGATTATTATTGTTAGTTTACTGAATGCCAAACTTTAGAAGATAGAATGAAAAATTAATGGGTGAAAAATAAATGCAAATTAAAAGAGGCTATGCAAGTAAATGAAAAAAATAATGTGATGAGATGGTTTGGATATCTAGAAAGTATGATTGATGAGAGACTTACAATGGAAATGTTAATGTAAATACTGAGAAAAGTAGGACTTGATCAGATTTGGGAAATTGCAAAAGAATAAGATGTACAGGATGGATGTGAAAGAAGGAAATGTATAAAAAGAGTGATTAATAAGACGAATTAATTGAAAAAGTTATTCAAGGATAGGAAGAAATGTAGGCAACTCTGTAGAAGCTCTAGCCGCATTTAACAAAATGGCAACAGAGTTACATTTACAAATAAATGCAATGATTGAAATTTCAATGCAATAATTGTGAGCAGTCTGAATTCCTTTGTTTATTAATATTGTTAATAGTGTTTGCTAAACAAAAATAAATGTTATGATATATGACATTCATTTTATGTTCCCCATAGTACTCTACACATACTTTAATTGTTTTACTCTAACATACATCTATTCTTGATCAGAGTCTTTGGCGATTGCACATTTCATTGCTGATTCATAATATATTTTACTGATAAGCATTTTTATTGTGAGGCATAGTTTTATTACTTCAATGCCTGTACTGTACTGTATCCTGCCGCCGTTCCACTAGGGGTGGCCGGTACCTCCGCAGATGCGCCTCCACTTTTTTCTGTCCTTACAAACCACTTTCATTTCCTCAATATTCATCACCTTTTTCATACATACTCTTCTCTTATTCTCACTCTGCAGGTTCCATTCTTTCGCAATCTCACCTATTTGGTCTAACCATTCTTTCCTCGGCCTTCCCCTTCCGCGCTTTCCTCTGACATTTCCTTTATACACTTTCTTCGTTAGTCGTTCATCATCCATTCTTTCGAGATGCCCGAACCATCTCATCGTACTTTTTTGTACTCTCATTCTCATATTCTCTTTTATACCACACTCGTTCATCACCCAATCATTACGTACTCTATCATTCAGTGTCTTTCCAGCCATTGCTCTCAAGTAAGCCATTTCAACCGTACATACTTTACTCAGTTCACATTCATTAACTGTCCACGCCTCACTTCCATACATCAATGTCGGAACCAATATGCCATTGTGGACCGCCAGTCTCATATTCTTCGTAAATTTCCTATTTCTTGCAATTCTTCCAATCGTTCCCATTACACTTCTTCCTCTACTAGCGCGCTTTTCCAATTCTTTCGTCAATTTCCCATTCGAATCAAACTTGCTTCCCAGATAATCAAATTCTTTCACGACCTCCACTCTTGTTTCATTCATTCTTATCTCAATTTCCTCGCATTCCTCAGTCCTGTCAAACACTAATACTTTTGTCTTACTGGCATTCACTTTTAAACCGTTCTTACTAAAAACATCATTCATTTTGGTGAGTATCATCTGGAGCTCCTCCGCTGTATCAGCCAACACTACGGCATCGTCAGCATAGAGAAGAACTCCAACTTTCGTCTCACCCACTTTCACACCATAATGAGAAATTTATGCTTCTTTCATACAATTGTCCATGATTATGTTAAATAACCACGGACTCATTACACACCCCTGTCGTACTCCCTTGTAAACATCAAACCATTCGCTACATTTACCATCCACTCTTACACACACCAAACTATTTTCATAGATGGCGCGTATCCCATTCAAAAGCTTGCCGTTCACACCGTACTTTAGGAGTACTTTCCACATCATACCTCTGTCCACCGAGTCAAAAGCCTTCTCGAGATCCACAAAAGCCGTGTAGACCTTCCGACCCACAGCCAGATGTTTTTCAACAATCTGTCTGAGAGTGAAGATCTGGTCTACACACCCTCTTCCTGGCATAAAGCCAGTCTGGATATCAGAAACCTCATGACCAGTAGACAGTCTCACTTTTTTTATGAGAACCTTACACAATACTTTACCAGCTATACTGAGAAGACTGACGGGCCTGAAATTTTGGCAGTCCTTTTTGTCGCCTTTTCCTTTGTAGATAGGAACAATGACCGCCTTTTTCCAGTCCATCGGCACTATACTCTCTTTCACACACATCTTGCACAGTTCAAACATCCATTCAACCATGCATTCCCCAGCACATTTGATCATCTCAGCATTCACACCATCATTCCCAGCAGCTTTTCCATTCTTCAGATCATTTATACTTATTATCACATCCTCTTTCACAATTTCTAAAAGTCTCTTTCCAGTTTCTCAAATATACATACAAGTACTTTTTAAAGAAATTCTAATCTAATCTAGGTTGCAACGACATGTTACATTGGGGATTCACATTATATGCATTCTCACAAGCAGACACGATAAGTTTGCGCTTGCACGTGCCGCCGCATGTGTACCTACTAAAAACCCTAATCTCAAATGAACATACACCCTGCAACTCTTGCCAACCTTCACTGAAACAGGGGTGATATTGGCAAAGTGAACCATTTTCAACAGCATGGGTGGCTAAATTAAAAGTTTGTTCGGTCCGCGTTGTAACTATATTTTTTTACTGCATGTAGGGTCAGCCTCATTCTAACCTAGTCAAGGAACTAAAAGACAAATTATTTAATTTCAACAGAATGCCAAAGAATTCATGATGTACTTATCTATTTTATTATGTAAACTTTTTATTACATTTTTAAATATACCTTGTTACAACAAATAAAAATAAAGATTAAATTTTCTAATTATAGTATAATTTACGTGTAAATGCTAATTATGTACTATCAGTTCTTACATGGATAAATTCTTTGTATGGAATATTTCAATTTTGTTATGAATTGTAATAAATATTATGTAATAATTTTGTTATGCATTTTTAAATGCTGTGTATATTTGCAAAATTAATCATTGCTTTTAAACTTTATATAATGATTTTTTCTTTAATTTAAAAGCTAAAAAACTGGTCAAAATATTATTGATAGATTATTACTAATAGGTTGGTATGAGGCTGACCCCCCGTGCTGTAAAAATACCTTCCTGTTTTGGTTTTATTTCAAACCCTAAATCATAGTACTCTAATCTAATCTAATCTAATCTAAGTTGCAAAGATATGTTACATTGGAGATTCACATTACATGCATTCTCACAACCAGACACGTACAAGTTCGCGCTTGCACATGCCTCATGTGAACCTACAACATAAAAACCAAATCTCAAATGGACATACACCCTGCAACTCTTGCCGTCCTTCCCTGAGACAGGGGTGACATTGGCAAAGTGAACCATTTTTACAGCATGGGTGGTCAGCCGCATACCAACCTATAAGTCAAGGAACACACACACACGACAAATTACATTTTATACATCACTAAATAATAATATCCAAATACAAAACATCCATTTACAAATAAAAACAAATTCCAATTTAATAAACCCTAGCCGCCAACATTACAGATCAACCACCATTTCTCTCTGTCCTTACATACTTCTTTCATTTCCTCCAGAGTCATAATTTTCTTCATACAGGCTCTTCTTTTATTATGACTCTGGATATTCCATTCATTCGCAATTTCGGATATTTGGTCCATCCATACCTTTCTCGGTCTTCCTCTACCACGACATCCATCTATCCTACCAACATATACTTTCTTCGTCAGTCTTTCCTCATTCATTCTCTCCATATGCCCAAACCATCTTAACAAACTTCTTTTAATCTTCACTTTCACACTTTCTCTTGCACCACATTCTTCTCTTACAAAATCATTCCTCACCCTGTCACTCCGTTTTTTCCCAATCATACTTCTTAGAAAGTCCATTTCAACAGTATGGACTTTACTAATTTCACTTTCATTCACCGTCCTGGCCTCGCTTCCATACATCAAGGTGGGTAAAAGTATGCCACTGCGTACCGTATAGTACTGACATGGTTTACTAATCTTTCACAAGATATGAGAACCTGCCTCCTTCGAAGCAAGGAAATATAAACTTAAATGGGTTCCACTCGACACATTCGGGACAAATCGATGAGGGGTTGCGTTTTTCTTCATCAGTGAATCTGTTTTTTTTTATTATTTTTTTTTTTTTTCCAGCACCTGTTGTCGGATAAGTTTAAGAGTGATGAGATTTATGTAAAATCAACGGACACTGATAGAACATTGATGTCTGCAGTAATCAATCTAGCAGGTATTTTATTTTATCAAAATACACGGCACTCATATTTAGATATATTTAAGTTAAAAATTTTAGGGATATTTAAGTTTAATATTTTTCAAGTTTTTCTTGTATTCTTAACTTTTTATTTACGCCTCTGACAATTCAGCTCTCCAGAAATATTGATAAATTTGACATTCCTTATATCTTTGTTTATAGAATCCATTTTCTAGTGATATGGCACCAGCCAGTATTAAAGGCCCTCTGGCTGTCACCCACATCGACCTCCTTGAAAAAACTTAACCCTACACGCTGATTGGCTGTGATTTGGCAATACAGCGGCCACTCCAAATTTATTTATAAGAGTTCACAAATGTAATTTTAATAAAAAGTAGTATTTTTGTCAGATATGATAACCAGCCTGTTGGCTCAATGATTGTCCACCTGCTGGCCTAAATCATTGAGAGTCTGTAACCTTGTACAGTGTACACATCAAATTGTATCTGCATAAATAAAGTAAAAAAATAAAATATCAATTTTTCCATAGTCGATGGCTATCAATAGTTTAATTTTATGTTTCAAGGGATGTACCCAACTAATGAAACCCTTGAGTGGGAATCTGGACTACCATGGCAGCCTCTTCCCGTGCATTCCTGTCCTCTAGAATTGGATGATATTTTATCAATGGGCGCCCCGTGTCCTCGATATGATATGGAAATGCAACGTCTTCTGGCAAGCAAAACATACACAGATATGGATAAAGAATATCAAGAAGTTTACAGGTACTTACTGATATGTATATCATTTTTATATTTTATTTGTGGCTCTTTGCTGGTTTGCAAATTTGAATACGTTTGTTTAGTTGTGCCTCTAGTATAAAACATTGCATACAGTCACCTTGATTGCGTAATTTTAAAAATGTATGAAAACTTAATTACTCTCTATGAGTGCCTATTAACTTTTTTTTATTGATTTTACATTTTAATAACCATATAATGACATACCTTAAACAATATATTTTTTTATATTTTAGATATGTGTCCAAAAACACAAAGAAAAAAGTTGATACGTTAGAACATGTAGAGTACATTTACAATGTACTAAAGATTGAAGAAGAGCATGGTTACACTCTGCCAAATTGGACAAAGAATGTGTATCCCGACAAGCTGTATGCAATTGCCATCAAATCGTAAGTTTCTTTGAATTATTTTCTTTATTGATACAAATTTTAGGCTAGGAATCGACAACCTACGACCCATAGGTCACCAAGTGACTCATTTGTTAATTTCAAGTGACCGTAATTCTGTATGACCTAAATTATATGATAATCAATCAAAACTGTTCAAAAAAAGATATTTTACACACATTTCTTTGTAATCCGTCTAGAATTTCAATTACAGAATTATGTTAACATTTACTGCATGTGTACTTACAAAATAAAAACCCTAATCTCAAACATACATCCTGCTACTCTTGTTGTCCTTCCCCAAAACAGGGGTGACATTGGCAAAAATGAGCCAATTCATATTCAACACCCTGCCACTGGTGTGAAACATAATTATGCACTTTGATGTTTTATTCAATAACAAAGAATTAAATCTCAGCCTTCACTATTAATGTGAACCAGCTCCCACCCTTTTTCAAATTTAGTATTTTTTACATGGGCGTACCCAGGATCAAATCTAGGGGGAGTAGGTTTTGCAAAATTGAAGACATGAATTTTTATAAGGTTGACCCTCTTACCCAGTGCCGGCGCTAGGGTTGGGCGCGGTCGGGCGACCGCCTAGGGCGCCGGGTATGAAGGGGCGCCGCAGGCGCCCCTTTATTTTTTTTAGTAATTTTGAAGTTTTTGGGGCATTAAAACTCAAAAATATTTATTTTTCGTAAACAGTAAAAATTGAACCGGTAAAATAATTGTTAGATACATTCTTAGAAAGAGAAATGAAAACAATAATATTTTTATTTTGTTATTGCTAGGTATATTTATTTTTACTTCTTACTTAAAAAAGGTACTTATGTATTTCACGACCTTGTTTTTTATTTCGTTAAATGTTTTGATTATGAATGACTGAAATTATTTTAAGTAAGATGATTTAAGAAATGGACTATCTGAGAAGTATGATTTGTTGTTTGGTTTGGGCATATGGAGAGAATGAATGAGGAAAGACTGACGAAGAAAGTATATGTTGGTAGAATAGATGGATGTCGTGGTAGAGGAAGACCGAGAAAGGTATGGATGGACCAAATATCCGAAATTGCGAATGAATGGAATATCCAGAGTCATAATAAAAGAAGAGCTTGTATGAAGAAGGTTATGACTCTGGAGGAAATGAAAGAAGTATGCAAGGATAGAAAGAAATGGCGGTTGATCTGTGATGTTGGCGGCTAGGGTTTGTTAAAGTGAATTTGGTTTTATGATTTAGTTTTTTATGTCCATGTATGACAACGCCAAGTTTGACGTTATCATAAGGGGGTGCGTGGGGGAGGATTTGAGATCGCAAACTGGTTCTCGATTATCGCGATCGGACGAACTGCCCAACAAATCTGTCTAGGCAGCCAACCAATGGAGCAAGGGGGAAGGAATCACGGAATCAAATGGTCTGGACTCACCTTATCTCCAATGGATGCCTCTTTCGCGGAGCACTGGTCGCGTTTTTGTGTGTGGTTTCTCCTTCGTTCGCGCGCGGTGTACACTGCGATGGACACGTCTATCCAAGGCCGCGTATGAAGAAGTACTGGCTGGAGACAGGTGATTGGGCAAATCGGATAGGTCAGATTATAGGCACAAGGACAAGGATTTTATGGCCAGCTACCCATAACAAACCTACCCAACAGTTCGCCCAAACATGCCCCCCAGCTTGAGAGGACGTAGTCCTTTCAAAACAATGATTTATTTATTTATTTGTTTATTATTATAACTTAAATCTACTTAATTTAGCGAGTGGACTGTATATTATTTTGTAATGTTATTGATTTGGCAACGGACAAACCTTGACAACTGGACGCCTATAAGTTCCAGTTTTCGTCCGGACATTAACTACTCTAGCTATACCGTCCGCTCCCGGAAAGACATCCTCAATAACTCCTAGTGGCCAATTAAGAGGTGCACTACCTTCAGTTTTTAACAAGACAACAGATCCAATCTTGATTGGCTCTGTTTCCGTGTTCCATTTCTGACGCGTTTGGAGAGTGTGAAGGTACTCCACCTTCCACCGTTTCCAGAAAGACTGAACTAAATGGTCCACATACTGTTTACGAGACAGTAAACTAATGTCTCTAGAGGAGGTATCTGTCGCCGGAAGTGACTTTAGAGGAGTCAATGTGAGAAAATGTGCGGGGGTTAGAGCAATAGGTTCGGATGGATCGGCACTCAAACATGAAAGCGGTCTGGAGTTTAAAATTGCTTCAATTTGCGCAAGTACTGTAGACATTTCCTCGAATGTCAATAATTGTTTACCAATTACTCGATTCAGATGGAGTTTGATACTCCGCACGTTACTCTCCCAAATTCCACCGAAATGCGGGGCGGATGGGGGATTGAACTTCCAATCTATCCGATGGTCTCTTAGTTCCCTGTCGAACTTATTTTGAAAATCTTCAGACTCCAGGAGACCATAGAGAGCATCGAGGTGAGATTTTGCACCAATGAAGTTTGTCCCACAGTCTGAGTACATTATTTTTACCGGCCCGCGTCGCGACAAAAATCGCTTAAGAGCGTTAATAAATGTTTCCGTGCTTAGATCTGATGCGAGTTCGATATGAACCGCTTTCGTGATTAAGCACACAAACACACAAATGTATGCTTTAATTTTGTGCACACCTCTTTTTCTATAAGGAATCACACTTAAGGGGCCCGCGTAGTCTATGCCACAGTGGAAAAATGCCTTACCTTCATTTACCCGACAGGCAGGTAAATCCCCCATGAGGGGGAAGCGTGATTTTGGATTAACCTTATAACAAGTATTACATAATTGGACGCGTTTACGCACAATATTTCTAGCCGACAAAATCCAGAAATTTTGTCGCAAAAGGGACATCAGTAACTGAGGTCCGGAATGCAAGAATTTTCTATGATAGTAATCAATGATTAAATTCAAAATATGACCGCGACCTGGTAAAAGTATTGGATGTTTACTGTCATAAGCTAAGTCAGCGTTTACAAGTCTCCCTCCTACTCGTAACAACCCATCGGCGTCGATAAAGGCATTAAGCTTACGAAATGCAGGAGATAAGACTTTACCGGCTTTCGCGTTTTTAATTTCGTTCGAAAAATGATGATTTTGTAAGTCTTTTATAACTACGATTTCTGCAAACCGTAGGTGAGAGACTTCAAATTTTGATGACAATCTTTTTATAAAACGAAGTATGTAAATAACAACTCTTAACAATTTACTCCAGGAAGAGATTCGTTCAGCGAGTGAACCTAATAAAGTTGGTTGCTTGGGTAAGTTATCCATTACAGTCATAACTTTTATTTTTTTGTTCCGGCGGGTTTTCAATAGTATTTGGATCAAATTTACAAAAATTCCATTCTTCAATCGGTGAGCGCGCGAAGGCAGGGCCTTTAAACCAGAGCGGGTGGTCAATTAATTGTGCGGGAGTCAGGCCGCGTGAGAGACAATCCGCGGGATTGTCTTTCCCGGCAATATGATAAAACTGACTTGGAGGTATATTATCCTGAATTATAGTTACTCTATTCGCGATGAAAGTCTGCCAGCGGGATGGGTGTGAATGAACCCAAGCGAGTGCCACTGTACTATCAGAAAAGGCGTATACATTATTAATTTGGCAGCGAGTTGAATATGTATCAATGACTACACGCATTAATTTTGACAATATCAATATTCCCGATAATTCAAGTCTTGCTAAAGATATTGTACGACTTGGAGCTACTCGCGACTTTGCACAAGCTAAACTTATTTCTCCGCGTTTACTTGGAGGATTATATACATGAATATATACCACCGCTCCATATGCTCTCTCACTTGCGTCCGCGAATCCCAATAGGGATATAATCGACTCCTGCGTTACACCTGTATGCCGTGGCAGCTGAATACTTTGAAGGAGTGGGAGTTCCGATTCATAATTTTCCCAAGTTGAAATTATACTCTGAGGAGGACAATCGTCCCAATCGATTTTATGTTCCCAGAGAAATTTAATCATTAATTTAGCTGTTACAATCACGGGTGCGACAAACCCCATCAAATCCCAGAAGCGCGCAATTGTCGACAGAATATTTCGTTTTGTACATTTACGAAATTTGTTAGTGACACTAAAGGTAAAAACATCCTTTCCAGGCAACCAATGCAAACCAAGGATGGTACATTGATCTTCTGAACTGAACTCCACAGCTTCAGAAATGCGACAAGCTGAGGGAATGCCTCCCATGACTGATGGTGAATTACTCGAGAACTTCACCAATTCAAAACCGCCCGCAAGAAATAATTCAATCAATTGGTTTGAAAGTGCGATAGCCTCTTCATCATTTAAACAGCTAGAAACCAAATCATCCATGTAAATATCTCTCTCTGCTACAAGTGCCGCTAATGGAAAACGTGTTCGCTCATCATCAATTAAACGACGAACGGTACGCATTGCAAGGTATGGGCTGCACTTTAAGCCAAATGGTACGCGTGTAAATTCAAAAAGCTGAAGTGGATCATTTTTATCAAACCGATATAAAACTCTCTGATAGCATCTATGCTCTTTATTTACCAGAATTTGCATATACATTTTACGTATGTCAGCGCTTAGAGCAACTGGAAACAAGCGAAAGTGTAATATTATTTTAAATAGATCATTTTGAAGATTTCTACCCGTATGTAGAACATCATTCAGCGATAATCCTGATGTAGTTTTCATACTAGCATCTATTACTGCGCGAACCTTAGTTGTGGATTTATTTTCACGTATCACTGCATGATGCGGGGCTATGTATTGCAAGCTCAAGCATTGATCCGAATTTATATTTACAGGATTTAAATACCCTTCTTGTATATAATTTTTGAAAATAAGGTCGTATTCCAATTTTACAGAAGAGTTTGAAAGCAGTTTCCTTTCCAACGCGTAAAATCTCCGCTCTGCCGCTCTCTGAGAATCACCAAGCTGCCCCGGATCGGTCTTGAAAGGCAGCATTACGGAAAATCTACCAGTCTTGTCTCTCGTGGTGGTGTTGGTATATTTCTCTTCACATACCAGCTCCTCGATTTGCGGAGTGGAGACGTCCGGTACGTCCTCCAACTCCAAGAATTTTTTCATTTCAATTTCAATTGCTGAAAAGAAACTATAATCTGTTTTGATTAACGGTAGCACTGGAACTTCCCCTAGTACCACATACCCAAATAGGGTATCCAGTGCAACTGGCTCGCCTAAATTTCGTGAGATAGTGTTGTGTTTTATCACACGGGAGAATACATCTGCACCCAGAATCATGTCAATTTTTCCGGGAATAAAATATTTTTCATCAGCCAAACGTAATGATTTTAAATATTCTAAATTTTCAATATTAATGTTGGCGACGGGTATTTTATCAGTTATTTGATTAACCACCAAAGGCGATAGTTTAAAATTGACCGATTTCTCAACTCTCGAAAGAAGGGTAATTGTTGTCACTCGCTTGATAGGGTTGACAATATCCCCTATTCCTGAAACAACTTTGTCTCGCGTCGTCTTTACATCAAGATGAAGTTCTCGACAACAGGAGGCCGTTATTATGTCTCTCTGTGAAGCACTGTCTAATAAAGCGCGAATAGTGTGTCTTTGACCCCGCTTGTCTAAGATTACACAACAAACAGTTCCTAGTAAAACTGTAGATTCTACCTCACTAGAATTAGGGCCCATAGCACAAAGCGCTAAGGGCTCCGCCTTTTCTTCGGCCGCGGCTTGCAAATTCAAGTTGAAATGCAGGCTAGTATGGTGGGATCGATTACAAACGCTGCATCTTCCCTTTGATTTACAATTCTTGAGATTATGCATCGTACTTAGACAATTGACACATAATTTCTTTGATTTTATAAAATTGTACCTTTCCCGAGCGTCCAGGATAGTGTATTTCGGACACTGGTACAACTTTGAGTGGTTGTTGTCTCCGCACAACAAACATTTGTCAGTATTAACTGTCACAAATGCCCTAACGTTTTTCTGGGAAGCTGAGGGCTTGCGCGGCATCGCGTTAATTTGATTGTTAATTTTACTGCTTCTACTTCCGTTT
Organism: Agapetus fuscipes; assembly: GCA_951799405.1. Taxonomy (NCBI): domain Eukaryota; kingdom Metazoa; phylum Arthropoda; class Insecta; order Trichoptera; family Glossosomatidae; genus Agapetus; species Agapetus fuscipes. The sequence continues at coordinate 9,852,161 of OX637332.1, forward strand.
GCGCGCTGTAGTATTCGCGAGTAATTTCTAATGAATTCCACAAATTTTATTGAATCTACTGAGTCTGAAGAATCTTGTATAGAAACTTCAAAAGCCTTAATCGTATCCATGTCAAGTTTCTTACACGCAATGTGTATGAATATAAAGTCTTCTAGATTCTCCATGTTCAACTGTTTGATTGCAGCAGTTAAACCTGAAAATAGATCAATAAAGTCCTCCAAGTTTGAGGCAGATGGTTCCTTCACTGCAGGAATATTTAACAATTTCTCTAGATAAGTTGTTGCCAGAACGCGCTTATCGTTGTATTTCTTGACCAACGAATTCCATAAAATTGTATAATTTTGAGCAGTTGGCAATAAACCTTGGCAAATGCTTTGAGCTTTTCCTACCAGTTTTCCAACTAAATATTGAATCTTTTCACCTTCCGTTAGACTGTCATTCTCATGGACCATAGATTTAAAATTTTCATAAAACACCGGCCAATTGTTTACATCTCCGTTGAAGGCACACAGCTCTAATCGTGGTAGTTGGATGCTCCTTTTTAAAGGAATATCATTTGCACTTGAGGATTTTGTTGTGTCTTTTAAATTCTCGTAAGTATATTTAATTTCAGCGTATAAATCTTCAAATGTCAGAATAATATTATTATCTGATGCTTCATCTTCCTCACTTTCTGCAATTAAATCATTTCTTTCTTTCACCAGTAATAAAAATTCTTTACGCCAGTTGTCAATGCCTGCCGCGTGCACTTTAAATTTCCGCAAATAAATTTCTCCCAAATGAATTGAATTAATGGTATCGAAAATGCATTGTGCCCGTTCCAAGTACGTCTCTATCTCATTCTGGAGGCGCTCCTTACGTCGCGTCGTTGAAATGCCCGTTTCTCGCGTTCTGACGTCATGTTTTAAATTTGGCTTTAATAAATTAAATTTGATAAATTAATAATAATTTTTACTAATCCCGTACGTACAAGTCCTTATAAATTGAAGTAGCAAAGAAAGAAGAAGGTTATAATAATTTTATCAAAATGTAAACAAATAATGTAAACAAAGAAAGTAAACAATGCTAGTACCTAGGTAGTTACTTATACCGCGGGCTTAATTCGAATGTACCTAAAATGCAAGAGATAGGTATACCTACAAGGCAATTAAATAATTAACCCGCACTTCGATTCCAAAGCGATATTTATGATAATAATGTATGAACGCGTCACGAATTGTAGCAATAAAAATGGCGAATATTTTTTTTTTTGAATCCGATTTCAAACTATAAGAATCTGAATTAATATTACGTGAATCTAATTTTTAATTTACGATCCGGTTCTGTTAGGACCAAAATTATGATAACGCCAAGTTTGACGTTATCATGGGGGTGCATGGGGGAGGATTTGAGATCGCAAACTGGTTCTCGATTATCGCGATCGGACGAACTGCCCAACAAATCTGTCTAGGCAGCCAACCAATGGAGCAAGGGGGAAGGAATCACGGAATCAAATGGTCTGGACTCACCTTATCTCCAATGGATGCCTCTTTCGCGGAGCACTGGTCGCGTTTTTGTGTGTGGTTTCTCCTTCGTTCGCGCGCGGTGTACACTGCGATGGACACGTCTATCCAAGGCCGCGTATGAAGAAGTACTGGCTGGAGACAGGTGATTGGGCAAATCGGATAGGTCAGATTATAGGCACAAGGACAAGGATTTTATGGCCAGCTACCCATAACAAACCTACCCAACAGTTCGCCCAAACAATGTATATATTGTTATTTTTATTCTTTGATTTTAAAAAATGTAATTTGTCATGTATGTTCCTTGACTTATAGGTTGTTATGCGGCTGACCACCCATAATATAAAAATTGGTTCACTTTGCCAATGTCACCCCTGTTTCAGGGAAGGACGGCAAGAGTTGCAAGGCTTATGTTCATTTGAGATTGGGTTTTTATATTGTAGGTCCACATGCGGCATGTGTTAGCGCGAAATTATACATATCTGCTTGTGGGAATGCATTTAGTATAAATCTTAAATGATATATATCTTTGCAGCTTAGATTAGATTAGATTAGATGATTGGAAAAAAAACGAAGTGACAGGGTTAGGAATGGTCTTGTAAGAGAAGAATGTGATGTAAGAGAAAGTGTGAAATTGAAGAATAAAAGAAGTTTGCTAAGATGATTCGGGTATATGGAGAGAATGAGTGATGAAAGACTGACGAAGAAAGTATATGTTGCAAAAACAGATGGATGTAGTGGTAGAGGAAGACCGAGAAAAGTATAGATGGACTTATATATATCCTTGACTTATAGGTTGGTATGCGGCTGACCACCCATGCTGTAAAAATGGTTCACTTTGCCAATGTCACCCCTGTCTCAGGGAAGGACGGCAAGAGTTGCAGGGTGTATGTCCATTTGAGATTTGATTTTTATGTTGTAGGTTCACATGAGGCATGTGCAAGCGCGAACTTGTACGTGTCTGGTTGTGAGAATGCATGTAATGTGAATCTTCAATGTAACATATCCTTGCAACTTAGATTAGATTAGATTAGATTAGATCAAATTTTTGAAATAGCGAATGAATGGGATTTCCAGAGTCATAATAAAAGGAGGGCTTGTATGAACAAGGTTATGACTCTGGATGAAATGAAAGAAGTATGCAAGGACAGGAAGAAGTGGCGGTTAATCTGCAATTTTTATTTGTAATGTTGGTTTATTAATTTGTTACATTTTTTGGATAGAAAATTATTGACTTTTTTGTATAGATTTCTTTTTAAGGTTTTGTTCTTTTTTTATACTTAAACGTTATTTATAATTTGTATACCTTGACTTATAGGTTGGTATGAGGCTGACCACCCATACTATAAAAAATGGTTCACTTTGTCAATGTCACCCCTGTGTTAGGGAAGGTCGGCAAAAGTTGTAGCGCTTATGTTCATTTGAGGTTTGGATTTTATTTGTAAGTACCCATTCAGCATTTGTAAGCGCGAACTACAGTGTTTGTTTGTGGGCATTTGAATGGTTACAACGATTTTTTTATTTTATTTTTCCGATTACCGCCCCGTAAAATGTGCCAATTGACTAAAAAAAATATTCACGGAGTTTCAGGATCATAAAATAACGGGGAAGCGAGGCTCATCGACGTTATATTTGAGAAAAATGAAAAAATCATCGATTTTTCAAATAAAATAAAAAACATTTATTTTATAAACCTTCACTGTATTTTATAAAATGGGAAATGTGATTATCTTGACGTTTTATTCCTGCAATTATTTGTATGGAACTTTTAGTTTTGAAGATATTCTACATTTTATGTAGACTTGACACATTCCTCATCGGCCTGCTTAGAAAAATGAAACACCAACAGAGATAATTTTAAAATTCCATTTTAACTTGTTTTGTCTCCTTTATTTATTTATCCTTTAGCGTAAGTGAGTACCTGAGTAGTACTAATATTATTCTGAACAAAAAAGGTATAGTTTAATTACCAAAGGTCTATTTTTGACAAAATTGACCTTTTAAAAATACCTAATATTCTAAACTATTGTAATTCTTATCTAGGATACATTGTTTTTTTCCCAAGGCTTTGAAAAAAGAAAGATGATGTACTCGTAAGCTAAAGGAAACAGATTTAGTTCACGACTAATTCCCAAACAGTGGACATTATAAAGTTTTTGAAAGTTTTCTATTTAACATCTGTCTTCTAAGGCAGCGGTTCCCAAAGTGGTGGTCCGCGAGAAAATTTCACTGGTCCGCAGAAAAATGTAGAATATACTTACTCATCATGTTAAGTTATGTTTTAAGATGCATTAAAACATGATTCAATTCATAACAATACGTGACAAGTTATAAAAACTATTAACTAGGTACATTTTATGTGTTCTTCGATCACAATTTTTTTTATAAATATATTTAACACTTAAAAAATCCTATTAGTGGTCCGCGGGATTTAAATTATGAATTAACTGGTCCGTGAGGTCAAAAAGTTTGGCGACCGCTGTTCTAAAGCATCGACAAGCCATGCTTATCAGAGTTCAAGTTTGCGATCTAAGCGAAAAAAAGAATATTTTGCATTTAATTGGCCAAGTGTCGCATCAAATTATTAGTTCTAAGTAACCATCAAATGGCCCGTTATTTTATGATCCTGAAACTCTGTGAATATTTTTTTTAGTCAATTGGCACATTTTAGGGGGCGGCAATCGTCATTCGAACAAATTTTTTTTTTTTCATACATCGAAAAAACCAGTCGAGTGGGCATGCATTCGAGAGCTTTTTAAATTAATATATTATTGCAACTTAGATTAAAGATTAAATATTATTGTAAGAAATATTTTCACACTATTCATTTTAAAAATTGTAAATAATTCAAGTTATAAAGGAAGTTCAAAAATCAATTTTGGTCTCGGCTGATAAGAGTCAAATAACAATGACATTATGTGTCATTGTTAGTTGAGGTTTATTCGCAGTAGCAAAATATTGGAAATTATTTTTCGATGGATGATCCGAATTCGCATTTTTCTTAGCGTGCAAGCTTCACAGTTCTTCTTAATAAATAAAACTCACTGTGATATTTTATTTTAATCTGTTATAATGGACTTTCACAAAGTTACTGCCGAAAATCTTCATAATTCACAGTTCCAGCTAACTAAATACAACGGATTTCGTCTAAGCAACTCGGCCGAGTGGACTCATAAGTTGAATGTCTTCTTCAAATGTGCGGACCTCATTGTTATACTTGCAATATTGAATTCTGTTACATAAATGCATTATCAATGTTGAAAAAAAAGACTGTTGAAAAAAAGATTTTTCAAATTCATTTTGAGTGTTCAGCCGTAAGTATTTCCACAAATTTTTATTTGTGGAAATACTCACGGCTGAACACTAATATAATAATAAGTATAAATTTACTAAGTTTGAAAAACACAAATTTTGAAAAGGATTAAGTTAGCAAAAAATAAAGTAATTTAATTACAATATTTTAATCTCATATTTCTTATTTTCTTTTTTTACATTCCTACTATATTTTTATTTTACAGTTAATAATTTTCCGTATAGACTTTTTTTCGTTTTCGTTTCTGTTTTGTTTTAAAAAAATTCTTTGTTTAATTTTAGATTTCATATTTTTTATTTAATTTTTTTTCTTCAATTTTTACGTTGTAAGACTATTTCTGTCTTTTCCATTTTTTTTTTTATTTGAGCTTTCTAAATATTGAATTTCAAATTATCCTACATTTGTACATTTTTTTATAGTTTCATTTTTTGTATTTTCGTCAAATTTTCATTTTTGTCCATCTTTTATTTTTGATGAAATTTATTAAATAATGTATTATTTTTCAAAATACTTTTTTGGTTTTTACTCTCTAAGTTTACATTTTCCACCATTTGATTAGCTGTCAACTGTATTGTCATATATTTTTTTAATAAATGGTTAGTACATTCCTTTTTTTCGTATGAATTTGAATTTTCGAATGGTGAATAGGGGGGGGGGGGGGCGCCTCAAAAAATCTCGCCCAGGGCGCTGGTAGTGCTAAAACCGGCACTGCTCTTACCTGTAAAAATAAATGTGTTCCATTCGCCATATATATTTGTGTAACAAAATTTGCTCATTGAATTTTACTTCCAGGTTTTTTTAGATTTGCTTACCTTTCGTCTTCTTTAGTAAAAACTAGATTGTTGCTAACTACATTGCAACATATTTGCAAACTACAATACAACTTTTTCAATAATTGTTATATTTTTCAGCTTTTTGACCCAGACTTACACATCACTCATGGCCCATCTTCGCGCTGGGCCGCTAATCAAGGATATCCTGAAGAGAATGCTGATTGTGGCCAACGGAAAGGAAACTCCTCGCGTTGTCATATATAGCGCTCATGATGACACCGTGGCCAATGTTTTGAACGCCATGAAACTATTCAAACCTCATTTACCAGAATATGCTTCCAACATTCTCATAGAACTTGTCAAACCAGGTAAAATCTTACTATGTAAATTAATTAATTATTGCTAACGTGGTAATGGACACACCATATTACTGAATATAAACAATGGAAAAATGACCTACATGACAATCAGGAAAGAGCATCCTGTAGAGACAAAGTTCCATTGAACTGCAACCCTTTCAGCACGGAATTTTGCAACCATATAAAACAGGCAGCCAATAATACTTTGGAATTTCTTTTGATACGACAATTGATTTTTCAGATTCATAAAGTGATAAAGTTTCATTTTTAAGATGGCAAAAAGTAGAGGTACCTTAAAATTTTGATTATACAGATTATCCATAGATTATTATTTTTTACAAGATTTGACAAAAAATAGCTCATCATATCTTTTTATATCAAGAAATCCCTTTCTATTCTTTTTAAATGACGGCCAATTCGAGCCCAGAAGGGCTATTCGGGATCTCAAAGGCGAGGCCGAAGGCGACTGATACCGATTCGTTGCCGAATGAAAGGTGAATTGTGATTCTCGTTTGAAAATTTGGCTGAAGGCTATTTCTTATAAAGGTGAGGAATCTCCCGGAACTGTCAAAATATAGCGCGGCCGATTTACCCCGCCGTACAGCGAAGGACAGAAATTGTCAGTAGATTATTACAAATATATGACTTATTTTCTTTAATGACCTAAATAAATGTATTCGCAAACTCATTCCTTATGTTTATTTGTGACCCACGTGACATTATTATAGGAAATTATGACGTAGAATAGGAATTACGATCTTACGAAAATTGGCATTCTGAACGGCATAATATGCGCGTCGCTAAGTACGTCATGCAGATAATTATTATGCTTTTGACAACAATAAATTTGCACAAAGAAATTGCGTTATTTTTTCACAGTTTCATCTTCATTTGTGATAAATTGTAAACATAATTATTTACAAGTGATTTTCAATCATTATAACGCTCAATTTACAAAGATTTATGCCCGCTTTCCACTGCGAGCGGGAAATAGCTGAGCGGGAGCGGGAAATAGCTGAGCGGAGCGTAGTGAAATAGTTTTGGCCTTCCATTGCGAAAGAGTTTTAAAAAATAATGGTATTTGCCTTCCACAGCAACGGAGTGAGCTAGGCGGGAAATGAGATGAGTCAGATGAAAGAGTTGTTTGCCTTCCATCTACAGCGGGCTTAGCGGAGCCAACTAGTGTGTGACAGCTCGTTGCAGCCTACGCCCAGATCAAACGTTTTAATTATTAAAAAAAAAGTTTTTTTTTGTTTCGAAAAATAAAATGTAATGTATTATTTTGCATTCTAATCTAATCTAATCTAAGTTGCAAAGATATGTTACATTGGAGATTCACATTACATGCATTCTCACAACCAGACACGTACAAGTTCGCGCTTGCACATGCCTCATGTGAACCTACAACATAAAAACCAAATCTCAAATGGACATACACCCTGCAACTCTTGCCGTCCTTCCCTGAGACAGGGGTGACATTGGCAAAGTGAACCATTTTTACAGCATGGGTGGTCAGCCGCATACCAACCTATAAGTCAAGGAACACACACACACGACAAATTACATTAATACATAAAAAGTAGATGTTTGAAATAAAACATACATTTTAATATTTTCAAATTTATAAAATAATGTATGATGTGCAGTGTGTGACAGCTCGTTGCAGCCTACGCCCACACTGAGAAAAATATCCTATTGTGAGAATTGGAAAAGTGGGACAATTGGATAACGAGCTATTCCTACAATAGACGAAATCCAATTGAGATCCAATTGAGATAGTCTATTGTGACAATAGGATTTTTTGGTCTATTGTAAGAATAGGAAAAGTGTGACAATTGGATAAATCTATTCTGACAATTGGATAAATCTATTCTGAGAATAGAGTGAAACCTATTCTCCTAATAGGCTCGTCCTATTCCCCTAATAGCCTTCCTTCTCTTCTTCTAATATATATTTCTTTTTCGGCCTACGGCCGTTCGGGTGCCCTCCAGCTAGTTGCCCCAATAGACCTATATACCCTTTACCCCTTCCAGGGGTATTTAGGGCCTGGACAACCACTTCCCCAAATCCTACACGTACCTTAAGTAGCACATAGCAGCACGCACTATGTGCCACTGAAGATACGTGGAGGATATGGGGTCATGGTTGTCCTGGCCCATACATGAGTATAATAGCGGTCCACTGGAAGCATCTAGCTGGAGATCACCCAGCGCGGCCTGCGGAAAAAAAGACAACAAAAATACAGAGTTATGTAGTTATCGCACGACGTGCATTTTATTGATCAGAAAAGCCATATAATTAGACAAACAATACATAATGATCAGCATTAAAAATAGGAACAGCACACAGGAGTCCAGGGGCAGCGGCGGCGGTAGTGGGTCGTCCAGGGTAGTGGTAGTGGGTTGTCAGAAGTTTCCATGTTCTCTGAGGACAAAAAAGAAAAGAACGTGTAAGTATTGCGTCCATATGCGGCTATAATTCCACCACAATTCCAAACAGATGCGTTAATATGCCAAATAACAGTAAAATAGCGATTTAAATATATGATTATTATATTACATTCTTATTATATTAACTCTCTTGTACCTGAGACGTGAAAGTAGAGAAAGCGTTACAAGCATTCAAGGCAATGCATGCAGGCAGATAACAAAATACTTAATTTGATAACGGAACTTACCCCTTCAAGCAGACTCAAGATGAGCATCAGGAGTTAAAAACTCTTGTAGATCTCCTTCACTACATTGTGTATGTTGAAAATGCGCGGACTTAATGGCGAAACTCACTACTTTATAAATTATTAGCCGTGTTCACAGAGTATAGGTAATTTCGTTCACCGCGTTAGTGACAGCACAGGGCGAAAGGCAGAAGGAAACACACTGACGGCGCAGCTGCAACGCCCGCGCACTAGGGATTAGAGATGAGCAAATAAAAAAAAACGATATTTATTGAATCGATATTTTCAAACACTATCGAAATATATCGAGGAAAAAATATCGATTTTCGATAAATCGATATTATAAATATATCGGTCGCTGGCGGATAGCGTCTCAAAATTTCGAAATTTTTGTCTAAAAAAATCTATCTGCTGACAAAGGGGGGGGGGGGGGGGTTGAAACAGGAACATTTTCAAAATCTTAAATCTGACAAACCCCTCTGCGGGGGGGGGGGGGGGGTTGTGTTTTGAAGCTAAAATTTTTACATAACAAATCGTAAGTCTTCTCCTAATTATTGTTCTTTAGGAATTAAATGTTCGTGTCTCAAACCCCCCTCCCCCCTTTCTTGTTGACAGATGCTATGCACCAAAACATTTTGAGACGTAACCCGCCAGCGAACGATATTTTTTTGGAAAATTTCGGTATTTTTTTAAACGCATTTCAACATTGTAAATTATTTTATAAATTATAAAATTATTAATAATTATACTAATAATTAGTATTTGTTATTAATACAATTAATACAAATACAATTACAATACAAGTTACAATTAATATTTGAATAATGATTAATTTAATTAAAACTATTTAGTTATAAGTATAATTATTAATAATTTTATCCCCCCCCTCCCCCTCCTCGTGGACAGATCATTTTTGTATCGATATTTCAAAATATCATTATTTTTTCCTTGATATATTTCGATAGTGTTTAAAAATATCGATTCCATAAATATCGATATTTTTTTCATGTGCCCATCCATAGACGGAGGGCGCAAGGCGCTGCGTACGCGGCGGACCCCCCCCCCCCCCCTCCCCAAACCGTCAAGGCAATTCCACCAATTAGGTGGCGACGCTGCAGCTTTTGCAATGTGAACTGTACACCTAGTATGAATTTTTTCATAATACTCTAGTATTGAGTATTCGAGAAAAATATATGTGAACTTGAAAAGCACCTCTAGTTAAAATTGTTTGAACAATTTTAATAGACTTCAAGCAATTCTCACAATTGGACTATATTATATCGGCTCGGGTGAAATAGCCGATAATGGCCGAGAACTGCCGAAAGCCCACCGATAACCAATTGACACAATAGACTGCCTATTGTCACAATCGGAAATCCCTCTAATAGGATTTTGACGGTTCCTACAATCGACCACATTCCATTCTTAGAATAGACCGACAATTCCTACAATAGGATATTTTTCAATAGACTTATCCAATTGAAAAATTTCTCTCAGTGCAGATCAAACGTTTTAATTATTAATAAAAGAGTTTTTTTTTGTTTCGAAACATAAAAAGTAATGTATTATTTTGCTTTAAACATAAAAAGTAGATGTTTGAAATAAAACATACATTTTAATATTTTCAAATTTATAAAATAATGTATGATGTGTTTTTGTTAATCATGTATGATGTGTTTTATCGCTGTCACGCAACTGCGCGGGTTGGCGCGGGGGGCACGGGGGAGCGAAGTCAGTTGAAAACTAGCGGCCGAGACCATGACACAGCGGACCCATTTTTACTCGCTCAGTCCGCTCCGCTCACTCCGCTCCGCTCACTCCGCTGTCGGTGGAAGCACTTCTATGAAATTTACTGTTGCTAGTCGAGCGGAGTCCGTACGGAGTCCGCTGGAAACTCGCTCAACTCTGCGACCACTTTTGTAACTCTTTGTACTCGCTCAGTCCGCTCCGCTGACTCGCTGTCGGTGGAAGCACTTCTATGAAATTTACTGTTGCTAGTCGAGCGGAGTCCGTACGGAGTCCGCTCCGCTCGCAGTGGAAAGCGGGCATTAAGCATAGATTTAATTGTCAAATGTCAGTTGACAGCAGACGTGAAGTTAGCCTGATTTGCCAGCCTGCTATGCGAGAGCTGTGAACTATGAGAATTGCCCCCAAAGTCCAAGGAAAAATAATTTCACATAAAATGTTATTTATAATCATTTCCTAATTTTAACATATTTGAAATAAACAAATCACATTAAATTTTTTAATTAAAATAAATTGGGCTAGTTTTAACAAGTTGAAGGAGTAAAAGTACAATATAAACAATAGTTTTCACCAAACATTGTATTGTTGAGAACTGAGTTTTTTATTACATTGTAATGTAGTTTTATGTATTTTCATTCCGTTGTTTCGTACTTATTTGCACTTATTATTGTTTTACTACTTTTTGATGAAGTTTTAGTATTTTTTTTAAATATATGGGGAAATTTACCCTTTGGGCTGGCACCTGTCGGACGATTATCACATCGATCATCCGTCAGTCTGGCCAATCGAGAAAAAACATACAAAACCCATTGCTGTCCCTTGTAAGGATAGTCGGAAGGTCGGTAGGAACGAGAATCGCAAAACGGCAAAGGAACTCTTTCGCAAGGGCTATTAATCTCCACCGGCAACTAATATCTTTAGTGCAACCGAAAATCGAGAATTGCACTTCAGGTCTCCTTCAACCTCTGCCTGCAATTTTGCCTTTCCTTCGATGCCACTCTTCAGTTCACAAATTGTAGAAGCTGAACCGCATCCTTCCCCACTTCATCCCTTTATCTTAGTCTGGGTTTTTCCACTCGTCTTCATTCTCCCGGCTGGATGGTCATCATTCTTTGGAAATCCGTGTGCCTGGCTTTCTGCAAACACGTCCAGCCTACTGCAACATTTGCCGTCTTGTTAAATTTAAAATACTGGGTGTTTGATGTATGCTAGACAGTTCATCATTTCACTTTATGTGCCACGTTTCTCAATCCTTTACTGGATCACTTGTTTGGTGCTTTCTGTAGTTTCCTTCCTTAATACCCGTTCTGTATTTTTTTTTGTGTAATATTGTATTTGTTTGTAGTGAAAGAAGGCAGTGAGCCGTCAGTGAGAGTGCTGTATCAGAAGGCTGTCATGCCCACGCCTCTTTGTGGCGAGCTGTGTCCACTCTCTAGATGGGAAAATATCTATGCCCACCTGATCCCACATGACTGGAAGGCGGAATGTGATGATATAGACCATTGGAATGCTGTAAGTAAAAAACAGTCTATCTAATCTAATTTAAGTTGCAAACAGACAAGTTTAAGTTTTTGCTTACAAATGCTGCATGTGTATTAACATTCCAAAAATCCAAACCTCAAATGAACATAAGCCCAGCAACTATTGCCGCCCTTCCCTGCATCAGGAGTGACATTGGCAAAGTGAATATTTTTTTACAGCATGGTTGGTCAGCCTCATACCAACCTATAAGTCAAGGAATACATATGTGCAAAATATATTCTTCATCAAGTTGTTAACCTGGCTTATTTTTATTATATACATTTTTATTAGGTCATTATCATTGACAGTTTAGTAATAATATTTAGGATAAGTAGGATAGAAAATGTATTTTTGCAATAATTCATTGGTTTTTATAGAATATCCATTGATAACAGCTGGTGTGATAGATACAAAATAAACATTCTTATCACTGGTGAAAAACAGCTAGCACCGTTAGCTTATGAAGTAGGTACAGTAAATTGCATTGATAAGTATTTACAATCAATTTGTGTATGCAGAAGGGAATCCTTGCAAAAATAAATCTATTTTATTACTTTTTTGACTATAAGTGAAGAAAGTGTTGATATATTTTTATAAATACAAATAATTTCCTTGACTTATAGGTTGGTATGAGGCTGACCACCCATACTGTAAAAAATGGTTCACTTTGCCAGTGTCACCCCTGTTTCAGAGTTTTTATGTTGTAAGCTCACATGCAAATTTATATGTATCTGCTTGTTACGGGTAGCATGCATTCAATATGAATCCTGAATGTAAAATACCTTTGCAACTTAGATTATAGTTTTATAGATTGTGAGTAATTCTATGGTTAATGCTTTAAATTGTATGAGTACACAAGACTTATTTGGTAATGGATCAAATTTGTTTACAATGTTTGAAACACTTATAGACTTCTAATATTGACTCAGCGAGGGTTTACATTTATGTAATTTTGTTCCAATAACATTGTATAAGAAGGAAACATGTATTTAGTAACAAATCATGTTTGTTTAAAATGTCTGATAACTTACACATTTCTAATATTGGATCAGATAAGGTAATATTTGTGAATTATAGTTGAATAGTTAAATTACAAAATTATTTCCTTTACTACCTTCCAATATAAATTCCAATTGTAATTTTTTTATAACTTTATTGCAAATTAAATTGCATACGAAAATCTGATTAATCTAGAGTTTAGGGCAATCTATAATCTAAGTGGTAAAGATGCATTGACATTTAAACCTCATATTTAATACATGCTCTCAAGCAGAGCCCTGATAATTATTCTCATTGTGTTGTGTGAGGTTGACCCCCATGCTATAAAAACTCAATTCACTTTTGCCCATGCCACCCTGGTTTCAGTGAAAGGTGGCAGTAGTTCCAAGGTTGACATTTAAGTGAGGTTTGGTATATTTTGATAACTTACATGTGTCTACTGGTAGGTGTGCATTAGATATAAGCTTTAAATGTCAATATATCTTTACAACTTAGATTATAGATTACTTTATTTAATGATTTTACATGCTGGTTTATTGTTACAGATGTTGGAGAGAGGACTGTTTGCTGTACAACTAAGTGTGGGAATTTTATCATTTTTCTTGACTCTGCTAATTCTGTTCGGTATTTACAATCTATACAGAGTATTTTGTGTAAGGCCATATTTTATTCATTTTGGACCAGGCATGCAACGACATTAATAGATATTGCGTAATAAGTTCAATAACTTAAAATATCATCCATCATTAGGTTAGTTACCGCTTAGTTCATCTATCTATCGACTATATGAGTGGTCGGCAAAGAAAACAATGACATCTTATTTTGATTTGAAATTGCATGCCAATGATGCAGAATGAAAGTGACCTATTTAAAAAAAATGTAGAATGAGTTAAATACACAGAATGACTCAAAAAGGTACAATCTATTGCACCTTTATTAAAAGACAAAGAGACCGAAGTATGCCTCTATCATTCTTTGACCATAAATAATCTGTTTTAAAATATAGGTGTAATAGAGTGTACCTTTTTGAGTCATTCTATGTATTTAACTTATTTTATCAAAATTTTGGAATAGGTCACTTTCATTCTCAGGGTGCGATGTGTGGAAGAACCAACAAAGATACCTAAGCTATTTTCATCCCTGTGCTATGTGTATAAGTTTTGTAGTTTATCAACATACAAAATATTTATCAAAATTGTGTGTCTTATCCCCCTCGGGAACTGGAAAACCACTTCTTCAACTGAAGTGGTTGGCGTAAGGCCGGCCCCTTACCTGTAAAAATAAATAAATTTTACTTGCCACATGCGACCTCTTCGGGGAAAACGCGGCAAAAAGTTACACAATATGTTTAGCTTGGTAGCATTTATTATAAATTGAGTCGATAGGAGCAAACATTGCAATCTACATTTTTCTTTCATAATTGAGTTAAGTGTTATGTATACTAACACAGAGCATCTCGGGGCATTTTCTGTGTTTTCATATACTATTTATCTAATTTTTTAAAAATTAAAGACTGGAAGAACTAGATCTTTGGTTCTAAACGACTCTGAAAAGCTCTTCCAAATAAGAAAAAAATCTACCAACTTGTCATAAATTAAAATGGCTTTTACAGCAATTTCCATCAACATTTTTTGGAAAACTACCCGAATACATGTTACATTATATTTTTTGACATCAGATTGAAAATGCTATGGGTGCTTTATGTACTTTTTTAAAGATAAGGATGGATATGTAAAAGGTTGTACATAATTATTCTGCAAAACCCAAAAAAAACCTATGTCTGCTATTTTCTATTTTATATAACTAACAATTTTAACACTACATAATCAGTAGTAGACTGTTCGTATTACCTCTATACATTAGTTGAGAAATACAAGAATATGCTTATATCTTAACAATCACCATGTGCCATAACTTTGTATTTTTTCTTGTTCATATTGTTTAAATAACTTAAGCAAATTGTGCTGCCTACAAACTCAAATCAAAGACTGGAAAAGAGTTAACGAAAAACTTTACAATGAGTGTAATTATCAGAACACATTTATTCTCATTGGTACTTTTTACACCTGTGTGCTTTTTTTGTATAGTATTTTAAGTACCTACTAAACAAATCAACATTGATGAAGTATTAAAAAATAAGAAAATACTTTATATTTTTGTAATTTTACATATATGTATAATAAAAATATATTATCCATAAAAAATGTTTTCTTATTTCACTTCAATGTTTATAAAATTGGAAAGCTGTGGGTTCAATGACTGAGTATAAATTAAAACAAACATGCTCTTTGGTGGGTTGAGAACTTCATCTCCCTTTATTAAGGACCCATCACAAAAGGTCCACCCAGCTATACAGCAGCTAGGGGGGTAAATGATTGAGTGGTGAATAAATGCTTCCTATAACAACAGCCGAGCTCACAAAGGCTTATAGAATTATTCCCATCCAAGAATTCTTCATAAATATAAGCAAAAATATATTCACATTTAAGGGTGTTCCTTGACTTATAGGTTGGTATGCGGGTGACCACCCATGCTGTAAAAATGGTTCACTTTGCCAATGTCACCCCTGTTTCAGGGAAGGACGGCAAGAGTTGCAGGGTGTATATCCATTTGAGATTTGGTTTTTATGTTGTAGGCTCACATGAGGCATGTGCAAGCGCGAACTTGTACGTGTCTGGTTGTGAGAATGCATGTAATGTGAATCTCCAATGTAACATATCTTTGCAACTTAGATTAGATTAGATAAGGGTCATATTTAATGCATGCCCACAAGCAGGCGCATGTAAGTTCACGCTTACACATTGTGCATGTGTACATCCAAAATAAACCAAACCCCACATGAACATAAACCTTGCAACTCCTGTTGCCTTTCCCTGAAACTGGGGTGGCATTGGCAAAAGTGAACTAAGTTTGTAAAGTATGGGTGTCAGCCGCGTACCAACTTAATCATCCTCATAATTATTTATTGTTTTGAATAGTCTTGTGTTTTGGCTTTTACTCTAATGTTTAATGTAAATAGCCATAACTGTGTTAAAATTACTATAATTTTCAATGATTATTAAAGAAATATTGTTGGTATGAGGTTGACCACCCATACTGTAAAAAATGGTTCACTTTGCCAATGTCACCCCTGTTTCAGGGAATGTCGGCAAGAGTTGCAGGGCTTATTTTCATTTGAGGTTTGGATTTTATTTGTAAGTACACAATCAGCATTTGTAAGCGCGAACTACACGTATGTTTGTTTGTGGGCATACATCCGAGAGCTTTGAATGAATATATCCTTGCAACTTAGATTATTATTATTTAGATTATTATATAAAGAAAGAACACCATTATAGTATGCCACACCTTAAGGGTCTTCTACATCACAAATGGAATATTTTAGAAAGGTTTGCTTTGAGTGCTTCGTCAAACATGCCAACAATTTCTGCATTCCTCACTCAGGGCAAGTCAGGTGCGGAAAAAAGCTTGAGGCCCCACATTACCTCCCTATTTCCCTGAAATTCAACCCTCCCCCTCCACATAAAAAAATTGGGTTGCCTTTTTATTATTCATTCAGGTGATTTGGGGCCCTTAAGATTCGCTGTGAGAAACTTTTATTTCTGAATTACTGGAATGAAGACTTTGTTTGAAATTTTTGGGGCCCCTATAGGTTCCCCGTGATAAGCTTTTGTTTTTTTTAACTATCAGTGTCTTTGACTGTACAAAACACAACATTTTAAATCAGAAGTACGAACCAGTTTAGTTAGACCGGTCATGTTATGCTATTAAATCACCTAGGTCCAAGATACAAGCAGTCATTCTGCTTTGAGATCTTCACGCTTGCATTGAGAGTTAATTTGCCATTCATCAGCGTAGAAATGCGCAGAATGGCCTCACTTTTCCAATGTCTATAATAATCTATAATCTAAGTTGCAAGGATATATTCATTTAAAGCTCTCAGATGTATGCCCACAAACCAACATGTGTAGTTCGCGCTTACAAATGCTGAATGCGTCTATAATCTATAATCTAAGTTGCAAGGATATATTCATTCAAAGCTCTCAGATGTATGCCCACAAACAAACACGTGTAGTTCGCGCTTACAAATGCTGATTGTGTACTTACAAATAAAATTCAAACCTCAAATGAACATAAGCCCCACAACTTTTGCCGACCTTCCCTGAAACAGGGGTGACACTGGCAAAGTGAACCATTTTTTACAGTATGGGTGGTCAGCCTCATACCAACCTATAAGTCAAGGAACTACAAATAAAATCCAAACCTCAAATGAACATAAGCCCCACTTACACATCATTCATATAATCTAAGTTACAAAGACATATTAATATTTAAAATTAAAATTAAATGCATGTTCACAAACAGACACGTGTAAGTTCGTGCTTACAAATTAAAATCCAAACTTCAAATGAATATAAGCCCTGCAACTTTTGCCGACCTTCCCTGAAACAGGGGTGACATTGGAAAAGTGAACCATTTTTTACAGTATGGGTGGTCAGCCCCATACCAACCTATAAGTCAAGGATAAATCATTTTACGAGTATACACCATTGGAGTTGCTTTTCGGAATCTGCTGTCGTGGTCTATTGTAGCTGGAGCTTTCAGATGTTTCGTCCATGTCTGCGATGGGCTTCTTGAGCGTGAAGATGATGAAGCTGTTAAACATCATCATCAGCATTGAATCCCAGAAAGCAGCTCTTCAGTATGAACAGCCAGCCGTGTAAGTGATGTAAGCCTGTGACTCCTATTTTTATAAACCACTGTATACAACTTTGTTAAGAACAGTATAACTCCAGTTATCAATTGGCACACAGGAAATGATAATGGTGGCCTTAGACAGAATTATTATTCATTACATTTCTATCTGAAAATAATTTACTTTTATTCTGTAAGCGACCCTGATAATCAGCAATTCGGACAGTAGAGCTTGGATAGTTAGAGTTTGTGCTGTACGAGTATTACAGTGAAATGTAGGGAGAATAGAGGTGGGGGAATAAATAAAAGAAAGATTATGCTTTTGGAATGCAAACTTTATTTCAATGTGAAATAATGTTGTTGACAAAAAATAACATAAACAAAAAACTTGTGACATCATATGACCAGGTAACTAGAAAGAAAGAAAACTAAAAAGTTTCTCGCATAGATCTGTGATGTTTGCTGGGTGAGAAAAATATTGAATTTCCATTCCCACTCTATAATCTATGTTATTAGTAAAGATATATTAACAATAAGGATTTACAATTAATTCAAGCCCACAAGCGGACACGCGTAATTTATCTTTTCTGCTTGTTAAACAACTTTCAAACTTCATATCGATGGTTAAAAGGCAAAGCCCCATAAGCGACAAAAAGTAAATAGTTCAGGAGAGCAGTTTGAAGTTTGAGATTGCAGAAAAATGGGATAACTTTTTTATTTTTTATCATATTGTTAAAATCAAAACAGCTCTAAAATTAAAAAAAAAAAACAAAGGCATATATTAGCATTTCTATTAATGTGGTTTACGATGTTTTACAATTTTTTATGTCACAAGCGCCTTTAGGACAAAAATGCAAAAATCTTGTTGGTTTCACCAAAACCATACTTCGAAAACGCAGTTGTTTGCTTGGGCATACACAACAAAAAAAATCATCGTAGAGCTGTGGGAGTTTTAAGAGGGAATTTTAAGTAAGATAACATTCATAACTAATTTTTTACCAAAACGTCGCTTATGCCCTACTTCCTTTTAACCGTCGATATTATGATCATTAACTCTGCGACTCTCATCGCTTTTCTCTGGCATTTTTACAAATATGCTGAACAAATTAAAATCCAAACCTCAAATAAAAATAAACTCTGCAACTTTTGCAGACATTCTCTGATACGGGGGTGACATTGGCAAAGTGAACCACTTTTTACAGTATGGGTGGTAAGCCTATTACCAACTTATAAGTCAAGCATATATGCTTGACTTATAAGTTGTATAATTATAAGTTTTAATGTTCACTAATGATAATTCATTAGTAAACATTAAAACAATCTGTATTTATTTGGGTTATATTCAATCAAATGTATTGTTTTAAAGCCAAAATCACTATATCTACCAGTGGCGAAGGGTGCCATACAAGCCGGTTCTCATCGGCTTCCCTTTTAAAATGATGTAGCAATGTAGTTAAAAAATATAGGCACAAAGTAAAAATTAAAAATTCATCCAAAAATTACAAAATTAAAAAAATACATTTAAAACCAAAGAAACAATATGTATTTTTTCCCCATTGAAACCATACAGTCTACTCTATTATCATTTTTGCCTCATTTAAAATGGGAAACCGATGGGAATCGGCTTGTATGGCAACCTTCGCCACTGATACTTAAACACAACGCAACTAAGCTACACATATAGTGTAACTTGCCTGCGTTATCCCCGAAGGGGTCGCATGTGGCGCTTCGGGACCTATTTATTTTTACAGGTAAGGGGGCCGGCCTCACACCAACCACTTTCAGTTGAAGTGGGGGTTTCCCAGCTCCCGGGGGGGCTGGTTCTCATTTCTTGTAAAGGCTGAGTAAACCTTTGAGATCGAACCCTTGCTCTCGGCATGGAATGCAAGCATTCTACCAATTGAGCTATCAACCTTTTTACGAGCTTGATCGTCGTCGCTACAAAGCGCCAATTCTCAAGCAAGACCCAGTTGCTGTAAGGCTGGATAGACCTTTGGTGACCGGTCATTGGTAAAGGTTTTATGAATTTTTCAACCCGGCGAAGAGCAAATTTGAAAATATAAATGGTATATATTTTGTGCTCCGCCGGGAATCGAACCCACAACCTTCCCATTCAGAGTCTGCAGTGTTACCACTGAGCTACGGACTGGTCTATATACAGAAAATATATGAAATCTAAACTAAGCCAATGACTACACTCTACAGCAAAGTAAATCTATTCCTTTTTAAATTATTTCATACAAATATGTGAAAAACGCTTAGATAAATACTAGTTTTTAGTTACCCATACATTATTTATTCATTTATACAGATATAGTACAAAGATATATATATTTTTAGTCTATATAATCTTAGTTGCAAAGATATATTACATTAAGATTCATATTAAATGCATTCCCATAAGCAGACACATGCAAGTTCGCCCTTACACATGCCGCATGTGGACTTACAACATACACACCCGATCTAAAATGAACATAAGCCCTGCAACTCTTGCCTACCTTCCCTGAAACAGGGGTAACATTGGCAAAGTGAACCATTTTTTTTTACCTATAATTTTTTTTTCAACCTATAAATCAAGGAACTATGTAACAAAATAATTTCACAGAATTAAAATAAAGATTATTAACTATAGAACTTCATCAAAAATATATTTAATGAAAAGGTTTGTATCTAAGTAAATAGGAACAAATTTAACTCATCAAAGCCATTCCAAAAATCAAGCAAGTACAAGTTAGACAATATTTTCGACTATTATTATTTTGAGTATTAAAAAAGATAAACAATATTTTAATTAAATTAAATATTAACTAAAGAAAAATGTAAAAAGAAACAATAAATTAAAGTTTTTTTTACTTTAAGCACTTCAATTCTGATGTTAACACTGACATTTGCGATGACAATGCGCTTTTTGCGACAATACTTTATTTTTCATGTTGCTTCATTTTGTTCTTTAAATATCAGTTTATTTATTATATTTATATTTTCATATCTGCACATGTTTATGCAAGCTTTCACGGTTCAATTTAAAAAAAAACTGAGCTTTTACAGTTCATTTTCAAAGAACTTTTTAATGTTCCAGTGGGCACTTAACTGTCTTCACCGGAATCTTGTTCGCCCTGTCAGTTGGCCGCTAGCTCTTCCCTGTTGTTGCCGTTGAGAGTGGGCACATCTGGGGCTCCTTCGCTGCACCTCCACAGGCCATACGAGCGCCCCACAGCAGTCTGCCACATGCGCACCGTCCCATCCTCTGAGCCAGATGTATACAGCTCGCCGTCAGGAGAAAAACGCACGCAGTGGATGGGACCAAAGTGACCCTTGTTGGATTCCATCTCTTCGCCGCTGGAGTAGTCAAACTTGTACACTTTGAGGTCTTCCCCTCCGCAAACAAACACTTGTTTATCAGGATGCAAAGAGGCCGAGTAGCACTTGGTGGGGACAGTCACTTCAGCCACTTTGTCCAAAGACATCGAGTCCAGGAATGTAACCTTACTGCCGTGTGCAATGGTTAGGAGAAATCCATCTTTGGAAACTTCCAAACTATTTGGTGTTGATGGAAAGTCAATTTTTTGTACTTCCTCTCCAGAATTTCTGTCCCACACTCTGATGGTTCCGTCCTCCCCAGCAGACACGAGCGCTTTGTCTTCCCGGAAGAACAAGGCGTGCTTGATTCCACTCGTGTGGCCAGAAAACTTCTGTATGGCAGTCTCGGGTTGGTTGAGATCAAACACCCTGAGCAGCTTTTCATTGCTGGCTGTCACTAGAAGGTCGTCTTGAGAGCTGAAGTTGACACTCTTCACTATGTGAACATGATCGAAGGTGTGCAGTACGTCGCCTGATACTGCGTCCCACAGCTTGGCGGTGAAGTCTGCAGCTCCCGTGGCCGCCTGCGAGGCTTGTCTGTTCAGGGCGACTCCCCAGACGGCTCCCTTGTGGCCTTCAAAGGTTCCGATCCAGTCCCCCGTCTCACCCTGGCGCAGCATGGGGTTACCGTCTTTGCACGCTGATATCACGAAATATCCGCAGTCTGTTACGTCGCTGAAGTCCAAATGCACCACGGGGCGAGTGTGGCCGCTGCAATTTAACGATATTTGTTTAAAATTGGCCATAGTTGAGTATAAATTAATATATTTGACGCGCTCGCTCTTCAACACTCGTTGACAATTGACAACTGATTAGGCGATGTTTTTTCTTCTTCTACGGGTTGACCATAGAGTATTGAGATGACGATTTTCCTTTTTTAGGACAGGTGCCAGTGTCAAATAGGGTATTTGCAATAGTGAGGAATATGATAAAAAGTATATTATTTTGATAGATTTCGAAAAATCTAATAATAATATGTTGATTTGAAGCCGAAAATATTTTTTTTCGATTTTATATTTAAAAAAGAAAATATAGGTTTTTGGACAAGTTTTTAAACGGATGTGAGATCTGCTTCTTGTATTTCGGGTAATGTGACGTCATATGTTGACGTCACGTTCTTTTATTGACATTCCATACTCTGTTAACTTGTGTTGTTGACAACAGAAACAAATGAAAACAACAAAAACAAATGATATGTTCTTAAAGAAACACACAAACTTCTTGAAAAAACACATCCGCAATGGTGTAAACATGAAAAAGCGATTCTTGAATGACATTAATGTGAGGGCTGTCAGTTGATACGGCGATGTTTACAAGACCGTGACGTCACGCGAGAAAATTTCATCTAGTAGCGTTTTGGCGCGAAAATTCAAAGATCGATTTTAAAATGCTTATAACTTTGCTAAAAATACAACTAAAATTAGAATTCAAGAAGTTTTGGGCTTATAAAGCATAAAAGAATTTAAATCACAAAAAAAAGAAAAATGTGAAAATACCCTATTTAATGTGGTTCTACGAAATATAAATTTTTCAGTATTTAAAAAAAAACCATGCCACAAACTTTCAAGTTTGAGCATTGATTTGAAATTCAAATAAATATCGGCTTAAAGTTATTCCTTAATCTTTTAGTATTACGAAATTAGCAATGGCGCTTCTAACCATACGTAGGAAATCGCCAATACGAAAAAGAAGAAGTTTTAAAAAATTTCCCTGGATATCCCTGCATTTTCAAGTTTGTCGACAGCACTTGCGCAGTTGCTGTGCGCAGTTGGTTGTTATTTTTTGCTGAATTTGTCAATTGTCAATTTTGCGCGGTCTTGTTTCGATGTACGGTTCCTTATTTCGTCGTTGCTATTATAATAATAATTTCTTTACGAAAACTAATGAACAAGTGATTGATTAGACATCATGAAACTTAGTCGTTCGGCATGGATTCTAATAATGGTTTTACTAAGCCTTATTTTTTCCATAGGCTTGTACTACACATTGTTTGTTTTCCTAATGATATTGTCATTTTTCGTTGGGTAAGTTGTCTTGTTTGAATTGGCGTTCGATTATTTTCTAATTCTTTATGCACCCTGTCAGGTCTCCTCGACGCTGCAATCACCTCGCTAAACATCCTGCCCCGCTTGAAACAGCTCCTCCACACTTTGGATACTGGTCCAATTCCTTATATTTCCCAGCCAAGACATGTCCTATACCGGGCCCTCATCGTCTCTCAATTTTCCCCATCAATATAAGTTGTAGAAGGTCGTATTTTTATCCACGCCGTGTATGCTCCAGATATGAAATCTTCCCAACTTTGATATTTGACAACAGTTCCGTGTCAAGTCTAGCTCCCCTCAGAGCTTCTGTATTGGTTACCATGTCTGTCCAGGGAATTTTGAGTATTCCGCGATAAAGACACATTTTAAATGAGTCCAGTGTGTTTATTGAGTTGGCCATTACACACTAGATGCATTCTGCCTGGTTTGTCGTAAGGTTTTTTCTATCCGGCTCAGAGTCAGAAGTATATGAAGATGTATGAAACCTTTCACATGATTTGTCCGGTAATCTTTTAACAATCCGGACAGAGTGTGTTGTGTCTGAAAGGGCCCTTTAGTTCCAAGTCTCAACAATACAATAAAGCAGACTACATATAGTATTTGATCATTCTTTGGGGAAGAATTATCAAATTGAAGTCTGTCAATGAAATGAAATGCGATACAATATAAATATGTGCTTAATCTCAAATCTTATATATTTTTTCTATCATTATGCTCTGAAATAGAAGTTCAGTTGGTTCATTGGCATTGCGCAATTTATTATGTACTTCTATGAAAATGTTTAATCTAAGTAGCAAAAATAAATCAACATTTTAAGTTCATATTAAACGCATGCCCACAAACAAACAGAGCTTGTGCTTACAAATGTTGCATGTGTAGTTACAAATTAAAATCCAAACCTCAAATGAAAATCTAATCTAATCTAAGTTGCAAAGATATGTTACATTGGAGATTCACATTACATGCATTTTTACAACCAGACACGTACAAATTTGCGCTTGCACATGCCGCATGTGAACCTACAACATAAAAACCAGATCTCAAATAGACATACACCCTGCAACTTTTGCCGTCCTTCCCTGACACAGGGGTGACTTTGGCAAAGTGAACCATTTTTACAGCATGGGTGGTCAGCCGCATACCAACCTATAAGTCAAGGAAACTTCAAATGTGCAATATCGTTAACATAAATGTTTCGGACTGCTGTTAGATTTCTATTTAAATATCTTAAACAATACCATGAATGATTGACGTCTACTGTCAAGTTGAGATTAGACAGACTCTTCATGCTATAAAAAAGCTACACTTTTGCCAATGTCACCCTTATTTCAGAGTTCGTTAAAATAATTTACGCTAGTAGCCTGTAACTGTAATCTTTCTGTTGTGATACCGTCCTTTCCCTGCTCCTAAGGGCGCAGGTTTTAATTTCTTTTGAAAGCTGACTAAACATTGCAACGAGAAATCATTTCTTGGAGGGGATCATTCCCTAGTTCTATGGCATTAAACGTAAGCGTTCGATTAACAAAGCTAGCTTCCAGACATAGCGTATTCGTCGTTGTGAAACATTTATTTTGAATAGCCAACAGGTAGCAATTGCATATTATTTTAAATTGTGTCCGGTCGATAGCTGAGTTAATAGAGTGCTTGCATTCCATGCCGAGAGCCCGGGTTCGATTCACACCGAGGGTGTCAGAAATGATTTCCCGTTTCGGTGTTTATTTCAAACCCAAAATAAAAATACTGCCAAGGTTTACTCAGTCTTCAGAAGAAATGAGTATCAGCGCCCTCGCGAGCTTGGAAAACCCCACTCCAACTGCAGTGGTTGGCGTAAGGCCAATAAATAGGTTCAACTCGCCACATGCGACACCTTCAGGGAAAACACGGCAAGAAGTTGCACTAAATGTGTAGCTTAGTGGCGTTTTTAGCATGTCATTGTTAACAAAGAATGAATTACAAACTTTAATCCATGAATTGGCTTTAATCCTAGCTTCAATAGTTAACCGGGAAATTCAGTTAGTAAAACCATACAGACAATCGTTTTATTATTGTTTTTAGGGTGCTGTTGCAATTACTCACGACCAAGCAAGTTTATCCGGTTCGCTTGGATGATCTATTAGACAACCCGCTAGAACAAGCTGCCTTTACATCAAGACTTCAAAAGGTCAGTATTTTACCACATTGTTTACCAGGCCCAAGTGGACTGCTTTTAAGAAAGAACATTTCAGAAACATTTTAACTTGCAAAAAAAAACAAGGTAGAAATGAATGTGATTTGAAAATCTTGCTCAACTTTTAACACAATTATAAGTTTCAGGCAACTCAATCCATTTGCTAACCCACATTGCATACCCTAACCTGTCTTGTGTTTGTATGTAGTGCTTGCTACTGTTATTCATCATACATTTTTTAGTTGAAAATTTTTGTGGAACCATTTATATCTGTTTACTTTTCCTGTTTATAGTTGTTTGGTGTAAAGAGGAAGGAGATAAAAAGTGCAACCGTCATTCCTACTCAGATAACAGGAAATAAAGAAATTGATGGTCATCTACATGACATCATTGGATACATAATCAGAGACTATGTGACTACATGGTATGAAGTAATATCACAGAACCCTGCATTTCCAGATTCCATCAAGCTGTCTCTGTGCAAACTATGCTGTAATATTTCTGACAGGTAAGAACTTTGTGCATTCATTCCTCTTAAGTTCAAACTGTAATTGCTTGATTTTTTTGTAATTACTACTTCTCACAGTACGCTCCCCCAGTTCTTGTTTATCGTATACGCCAATCTTGTGAAATATGACTTTTTCATGCAGTTGTCTTATGAATCAAATTCTACACAATCTGAGCTAAGAAAAACTATAAAACTCGATAATGTGAGAGTTCTTTTAAATATTTTTTAAATAATTTTCTTGTTTTCATAAGACACATTGGTCCAGTACACATGCAAACATTGCTCATGTAAAATTTTCTCAATGGCGTATACGATAAACAAGAACTAAGGCAGCGAGTAGTTTGGCCCAGTGGCGAGCGACTTCCACCACTTCATTGTTTCTCTAAATTAGATCTTCCAATCAATAGCTTGTTGAACAGGTGGGATAGACCAAAGATGATCCATAGGCTGTTGGGCTTTGCATTCACAGAACATGGTATCATCCTGATGTAGAACTCACCATGTCATTATGCCACAGCAAGCTCTGCCTACATTCTCAGCCTGTATAATACCCTCCAATCAGGTCACTCCAGATTTTGTCTAGCTGTCTGCTGTGGGTTCATCCAGATCTTGTCTAGCAGTCTGCTGTGGGTTCGTCCAGAACTTGTCTAGCTGTCTGCTGCGGTTTCGTCAGGGCTTCCTGTTTGACCTTTCTATTTTGTTTTGCTTCAGCAAAATACATCTTAAATTTTAACAACTTAGCTAACTTCACATTTAACTATCAAAAGTGACATTTTACAAGTTGGCGCCGTTAGTTTTGATTTTCACCTCATTCAGTTAAAGCCGAGTATAGGTAGATGTTATATTTTTTTTAGTTATGTGTTTTGAATGAGCCTGACATGTTTTTTTTTTTTTTAAATAAATTTGTGGAAAGGAATGCAATGTCTAATCTAATCTAATCTAAGCTGCAAAGATATATATCATTTAAGATTTACACTAAATGCATTCCCACAAGCAGATATGTATAATTTCGCGCTAACACATGCCGCATGTGGACCTACAATATAAAAACCCAATCTCAAATGAACATAAGCCTTGCAACTCTTGCCGTCCTTCCCTGAAACAGGGGTGACATTGGCAAAGTGAACCAATTTTTATATTATGGGTGGTCAGCCGCATAACAACCTATAAGTCAAGGAACATACATGACAAATTACATTTTTTAAATCAAAGAATAAAAATAACAATATATACATGGACATAAAAAACTAAATCATAAAACCAATTTCACTTTAACAAACCCTAGCCGCCAACATCACAGATCAACCGCCATTTCTTTCTATCCTTGCATACTTCTTTCATTTCCTCCAGAGTCATAACCTTCTTCATACAAGCTCTTCTTTTATTATGACTCTGGATATTCCATTCATTCGCAATTTCGGATATTTGGTCCATCCATACCTTTCTCGGTCTTCCTCTACCACGACATCCATCTATTCTACCAACATATACTTTCTTCGTCAGTCTTTCCTCATTCATTCTCTCCATATGCCCAAACCATCTTAACAAACTTCTTTTAATCTTCACTTTCACACTTTCTTTTGCACCACATTCTTTTCTTACAAAATCATTCCTCACCCTGTCACTCCGTTTTTTCCCAATCATACTTCTTAGAAAGTCCATTTCAACAGTATGGACTTTACTAATTTCACTTTCATTCACCGTCCAGGCCTCGCTTCCATACATCAAGGTGGGTAAAAGTATGCCACTGCGTACCGTAATGCACCAACCTATTTTGCCTGACCAGTTGTCTTCATGCGAAAGCAGAAGCTTGTGTGCATACAACGGCATTTGTTGAACCAGGGTCGAAGTTATCGTCGCGGGATTCAAACCAGCGTTATCCGGTTCCAAATAACCTGTCTTAATCCCCGCGGCCATAACGCCACGGCATGTAACTCCTTGATTTCAGTATCCGTTTGTTGTAGTGTTAAGCACTTAATAATTAATTTCAGGACAAAGAAGGTGGATTGGACGACCTATCTCCTGGGTCGTGTAGTTGAGGATTTTGTGGAGCACCTGAGGCTTTTTCGTGCGGCTCAAGTTGCCGTTGGACAAGGAAGCCGTGCGACTCGCCGCGGTTCACCTGCGCCCTCTCCCTCCAAGACCAGGAAACACAAGAGAAACAAGAGTGACACCGATGTGGCTTCATCCTCAGGTGATCATAAAACATATTTCAGAGACCTTTACTGCAAATTTAGGCAACTATTTGATTAATTTATTTGTTTCCATGGAGTCAACATAAAAAAGCAAATAAAGTGCTGTCACACAGCTGCTAAGGAAATCTAAGGTAATTAATATGTTGTTTTTGTCTCTAGTCACCTAAACCTGAGGCGTCAACCTGCCGAGAGAAGTTTGAAATTTTTAAGGTAGTCTCGACTTCATTGTAAATACAAAAGCAAATCACTGATTATTTTAAAGAGAATTCAAAAACACTCCACTCAGCAATTCAGTACTTATAGCATCTGTTTAACAAGTAGATGGCTTTGGTTTATGTGAAAATCAATTAATGTCAATATTTTAACCTAACTCAAGTCTTGGGACTTGGGACTCGCCATAGGTAGCGGCAATTTCATTCAGCTTACTTTATCAAACACGCAGTTATTAAATTTTTAAAGTAAAATATGCCATCATAAAAAAAAAATGTACTGTGTTAGTCAAGACAAGGCTTTATAAGAAGGTATTTTTGTTGTAAATAGTAATTCACTCACTTTCAAATAAGTACACTGTTTTTTTAAGTTGATCATTTCTTTTAAAAATTACAGAAGCTGCAGCCCTTTTGGTTATAAAACAATATTTTATTTATTTATTTTGAGTATGTTTGAAAATAAATAATATTCAATGTCTTTCTTATTTCTAAAACCTTTTATTGTATAGCAGATAAACTGGAATAATATCATGTTACTTCATTTTGTTTTCAGGATTCAGAGGAAATTCTAGATTCTACATAGAATCAGCCAATCGTAAAATTCCATCATTCGAAGAAGAGTTTTTCAATTTGGAAGCTGAATTGGGAAAAAACTCCATCAGTAGGCAGAATGTCTGTATGGACAACAACATGTCTAATTGTAAGTACATTTTAATTGCAAGACTTTATTTTGTTTTTTTTCTCATACTTTTGTTCTTTTTGTAGTGCTGTGTCAGGTCCCTGGATGTCTCATATGAAGATTACAGGGCGCAAACAAGGAATGGAAGAAAAATTTAAGTAAATCAAAATTGTAAATTTGAACTCTAATAGCGACTGTTGCATTACAAATTTTGCAGAACTTTAGATACACACAGATGCCACTAAATGGATTTTTCCTCCAATGATCAAATGTAACATTCCGTACTTTTCCCCTTTAAGCACATGTATATTATATATATAATTGGATAATTTATTTGAAGCGCCGTTTTTGTGTGTTGCACACCTCAAGGGCCCTTGGTATAAAATACCATGTACCTTTTACCAACTTTCTAACATTGATACTTGTCAACGATTTTCTCTCAGTTCTGGCTCTCTGGAACATCTGTGTTGCTGAGCATATATGTCCATGGTATGCACAATATTATACTCTGCAACCACCGCAACCGCATGCTTCGAGATGATTCACAGTGTTAATATTGATGGTCCATGATTTGACACCATACAAAAGCACGGAAAGGAAACTTCTGCCAACCATCAAGCATAGAAACCTGACGTACTTCGGTCATGTTATGAGAAATAAAAAGTACCGCCTTCTCCATCTTATCATACAGGGTAAGATTGAGGGGAGAAAAACTCAGGGACGCCGAAGGACATTGTGGCTGAAAAACCTGCAGCAATGGTTATACAAAAGTACCACAACCCTATTTCAAGCTACAGCATCCAGGGTGAAAGTAGCCATGATGATCACCAATCTTTGATAGAATTGGCACTAAAAGAAAAAAATAGAAGAAAAGCATGGACCAAATTTACTGCTTGACTATCCTTTGCTGAAGTTTCAAAATCAGTTTATTGTAATGCAAGAGATGTTCCTCAGCTTTTTAATTCTTCGCAAACAGTTTCTATCCTACATCAAGTTCAATATTTCTGAGAGATGTTCCTTGACTGATAGCTGACCATTACTCTTTCTTAAAGGTTTTTATGCTGAGTTGGTGCAAATGATCCTCTTTGCAACCGGAGTAGGTGACGATGCAAGTGAAGAGGTTTCATCCAACTTGGTGAGGGACATCGGAAGCATGTGCATCAAGGGTTGTGTGGATTCCTTGTCTGACCCAGATACACTCAACACATCCTTCTTGAAACTGGTAAGAGACTGATTTTATACTATAAAGGAATCTAGTAAAAACGCATCGTGAGATGGTTTAAACAGAAAAGCTGGAGCTACCATAACCCTAGTGTAAATCTCACATAAATTCCGCTCCATCCCATAAGTACAAAAATGTATTAAAGATACAGCAGGATTTGTAGTGAAAGATTTAGTTTTCAATTTATTTTTTATTTAAGTTTGCTTTGGTAGAAAGTTACAGAAATGTTTAAGGCAAATTTGGAGAAACCATATTGATAAAAAAAGTAGGCAAGAATAGCTAAAACGATAAGTTTATGATTAAGTTGGCAGAAAACTTAAATAATAATAATAATAATATTAATCTAAGTTGCAAGGATATATTCATTTAAAGCTCTCAGATGTATGCCCACAAACAAACACGTGTAGTTCGCGCTTACAAATGCTGATTGTGTATTTACAAATAAAATCCAAACCTCAAATGAACATAAGCCCTGCAACTCTTGCCGTCCTTCCCTGAAACAGGGGTGACATTGGAAAAGTGAACCATTTTTTACAGTATGGGTGGTCAGCCTCATACCAACCTATAAGTCAAGGAATTACACAAATCTAATTGAAAAAAATAATACGTGGTAATAATAAGACCGGTCTGTAATCTCGCTTTGGACTCGTAAATGGAAGATTGCGAGTTCAAATCCCAGTGGAGCACAAAAAATATAGGTACCATTAATATTTTCAAATATGCTCTTCGCTGGATTGAAAAATTCATATACCTTTACCAAAGACCGGTCACCAAAGGTCTATCTAGCCTTATAGCAATTGGAACTTTCGAAAGCGACGACGAAACTCGCAGAGGGCTTTTGAGGTGTGATTCACACAAAAACAGCACTCACCAAATAAATCATCCTATTACTTCAAAGGATTATTGACCACCCAAAACATTGAAAAAAAGTGACATTTACGTAGCAGGATCACTTTTTGTTTGTCTTTATACAGCTAGGATAAAATCCCTCACCATTCCACTAAGGATGGCCAAAATCATTTCATTACTTTTGTTTCATACATATTCTCGCTATGAATCTGAAATCCGATGTACATGTTATTTTGTTTATTTTCTGTAGATTCCTCACGATGGTCTTTCTTCAGAAGCGTTTCTGCTTGTGCTCCGTACCACCAATAATATTGATGAATTATTGTGGACTCAAGATATTGCCCAAAAGGATATTCAAAAATTGGTAAGTTCAAAAATTGTCTATATATAGATAAAATTTATAATTCTTTCCCATGATTCTTAATCTGAAAAAGTGTGTATATTTGAATGCTTGGTACCTTCCTAATGCAGCACAATCTATAAACTAATTTGCAAAGATATGTTAACATTTAAGGCTCATATTAAATGCATGCCCACAGACTGGCACATGTAGGTTCGCGCCTACACATTTTGCATGTGTGCATACAAATAAACAAAACCTCACATGATCATAAACCTTGCAACCCCTGCCGCTTTTCCCTGAAACCAGGGTGGCATCGGCTAAAGTGAACCAATTTTTACAGCACGAGGGGTCAGCCTCATACCAACCTATCAGGCAAGGAAGAGAACAAAATACTGAAAATTCAATAAAAGCTTTCATTATCAAGAAGAATCCAACTTTTTATTTAATATGGGTTCTTGACTTATAGCTTACCACGTTGTTCCTGTAGGTGTTGCAAGTGGTGTGTGGGACCTATTTATTTTTATAGGTAAGGGGACTGGTCTTACGCCAACCGCTTCACATGAAGTTGGAGATTTTTTTAAAGCATAATGCTTATTTTTATTTTATTTTATTTTATTCAGGAAAAAAACAACAAATTTCTTCGGATAATTACAATAAATCAGTAGATTAATAAATAATTGAAAAAATTGTCTCTACATTTTCCGTTAATAACAATAAAATTAATAATAATAATAACAATAACAAAATCAATGAATCATCAAAAAGCAATTGATACTTTCATAATTAAAAAAATATCAACATACAGGCACACATACACACCTCCATACATCCACACATCATGAGCACATTTTATTAACTACGTGTTTAAACAATTAAATATTAATATCATACATGACTCTGGAGGAAATGAAAGAAGTATGCAAGGATAGAAAGAAATGGCGGTTGATCTGTGATGTTGGCGGCTAGGGTTTGTTAAAGTGAAATTGGTTTTATGATTTAGTTTTTTATGTCCATGTATATATTGTCATTCTCATTCCTTGATTTAAAAAATGTAATTTGTCATGTATGTTCCTTGACTTATAGGTTGTTATGCGGCTGACCACCCACAATATAAAAATCAGTTCACTTTGCCAATGATATTGCCTTATAATATAATAATAATAATATCAGGATGATTTATTTGGTGAGCGCTGTTTTTGTGTGTATCACACCTCAAGAGCCCTCTGCGAGCTTGGTCGTCGCTGTAGAAAGCGCCAATTCTCAAGCAAGACCCAGTTGCTATAAGGCTGGATGGACCTTTTTAGTGACCGGTCTTTGGTAAAGGTTTATGAATTTTTCAACCCAGCGAAAAGCAAATTTGAAAATATAAATGGTATATTTTTGTGCTCCGCCGGGATTCGAACCCACAACCTTCCATTTATGAGTCCGAAGTGTTACCACTGGACTACGGACCGGTCAGTTATACTGGATTCTAATGGCTACTACGTTTTTGAATGTATGAATTTTAACATCTTTTATTTTTCTGTTTCAGGTTTCTCGGGACACAGGTGGAGAGGACATTGTAGTAAAGCAACAGCTCTCGTCCATGAACTTTTTGCTGAAAACTATAAAAAACCGCATATGCACTATAGCTCCAGCGACATCTAGTGGTTCCTCTGCGACCCCGTCTGGTAAATATAATCAAAATGTATTAATCCTTTATTATATTACTCCAGGCCGTCGTCATTCGCCGTGAGTTTCGATTTTCAAAATTAATGCCATCACAGCAGATGAAATACATTCGCGATCTATGGCAAATCAAATTCTGTATATATGCTGCAAAACAGTACTATTCGCGTATGTGTTTTAATCCCATACTAAAATACACTTATAAACCCTTATAGACCCTTTTGTTTTTATATCGAAATACGTATGAAACTATATTGACATCTAGCGGCAAAATTAGAAAGTTTTTTTATATTTTCTTTTAATTGATTCAAAATTAAAAAAAAAAACAAACAAAATAAAAATGGATTTAAATCTGTAATCTAAGTTGCAAAGATATATTACATTTAAGATTTATATTAAGCCTACATAAGCCCTGCAACTCTTGCCAACCTTCCCTGAAACACAGCTGAAATCTGCAAAGTGAACAATTTTTTAAAGTATGGGTGGTCGATTTTCTTTTACTAAGATTGCATGTTTTTATTTTACATGTTTTCCGAATTTTAACGCGAGGAAACTATGCGCAATATACACATTCTCCGAATGTTAAGGGGTTGGACTGCGTAGCAGCCAGGGGCAACGCCCCTAGTCATAGTTTAAATAACACAACTAAAAATGAAATGGAGAATATTGTCAGATAATCGTGTATACTTCAGTTTCATAAGTAAGTTTATATCACGACTACTGTCATGGAGCTGTAAAACAATCCTCTACAAAATATTGACTAAGCTTGCTCTCACATATCGTCCTCCCAGTGCTTTTTTGGCATTTGATTCAAAGATGACCTTTCAATAAAATTGTCTTGAGAATCACATTCTACACAATCTGAGCTAAGAACAAAACGATACAAACACAATAATGTAAGAGTTTTAAATATATTTAACATCACGTTCCAGTTTTCATAAGACACATAGGTCCAGTACACATAGGAACATTGCTCTTGTGAAAGAAGACTAGCGACCTAAGCAACCAATAACATTTTTTTTTGCTGTCAAACTTACAACCTTGACGTGTGACATCACAATTTTGTCTGTGTTAATTCATGTGTGGACCTCATATTAAACTGTAGGTATACCTACCATGTCAAAAAATTTCAAAGATTTCAAACTGATCATGGAACACATGACACGTCGCAAGCTGACCATGTGATTTTCAAGTTTTTTTTATCAATGAATTTGTACGGAGTCCATTGCTCTCAATTTTTTTTTTTATGTGTATACTTGTGACTCAATAGTGAGTGATTTTGTGTTTTCACAGCTACAATGCAGCTGCCTATGGGGTTCCTGCTAGACAATCATTTGGCTCTGTGTTACTTCTTAGACTTTGCGCAGTCATTCAAAGCGCACCCTTACATATTCTGCTACATCAGCATTCAAGCTTGGAGAGTCTCCACTGTCAAATACTTATCCAGTGAGTACTTTTACACTTTTTTTCTTTTAAGAAATCCTCTGCCGGAGACTCCCTAGATTTCAGAGACTCTAGGGGTCTATGACACTTGTTGTAGTGATGAGAGGTGTTTACAAATTTGGTCGTTGTTACAAAGCGCCAATACTCAAACAAGACCTAGTTGCTGTAAGGCTGGATGGACCTTTAGTGACCGGTCTTTGGTAAAGGTTTTATAAATTGTTCAACCCAGCGAAGAGCATATTTGAAAATGTAAATGGTATATTTTTTGTGCTCGGCTAGGATACTAACCCACAACCTTCCATTGACGAGTCCGAAGTCTTGCCACTGAACTACGGACCAGTCAAACTTAAAAATTTAATATTCTTTTTGTGCTATTTTTAGTGAAGATCAATGATTATTTTGGTGATTTTTTATTTATAGACCATATACATTCTCTACCAGGCATAAGCACTGGGCATAGACAAAGGCATTTCAGGAAAAAATATTTGTCCTTTTCTGTAAAAAAAATAAACACCTTCAAATTTAATGTGAGCTGTAACAGAGACTTAACGTGATTTATTGATTTGTATCGAGATCTCAATTCTAAGGTTAAATTCCTTTACAGAAATATTTAGCCTACCTTTGCGTGTGTAGAATGCTCGCTCCTGCTCTTAATACATTCCATTTTTCAATTCTATTCATTATCTCTGTTGATCTGCCACTATTTGGCAGAAAATGCTCAGTTTTCTGCTCCCGTCTAATCCTTGACAAAACTTAACCTGATGTGCTGATTGGCTGGCATTCGGCGACGCACTGTCCTGGCCAAATCATCTAAGTTGCAAAGATATATTAACATATCAAATGCATGCCCACAAACAGATATATGTAAGTTTGCGCTTACAAAATAATGCTGAATGTGTACTTGCAAATTAAAATCCAAACCTCAAATGAACATAAACCCTTCAACTTTTGCCGACCTTACCTGAAACAGGGGTGCGATTGGCAAAGTGAACCATTATTTACCGCATGGGTTGTCAGCCTCATACCAAATTATAAGTCTAGGAATAATAAATAAATGATAGTTGTTGTAATTTGTTGTAATATTGTCATTGTGTGAAATATTTTTTTTTACAAATTCCAAGTTGTGTCTTTGTAATAGATAAATACTCAAACCCTAGATCTTCCTGAAGTCTATGAAATTGAAACTCTGACAGTGATGCGTTAGCACGAAGCTGAATTCTTCTTCATGTGTCCTTCAGGGCCTTCCACCTTCAGCAACCACTTCTACTAATTCCCCTGTCCTGAATATAATCAGATTTCAGTACTCATGAAAATATCTTATAACCTGACATTTATACATAATTTCAGAGGAGAGCTACGGAGGCAAGTCTAATGATGAAGATACATGCACTGGGGAGTCTGTAATCCAGAGTGCTCAGGCTATTTACGAGCAGTACATTCGTGAAGATTCTCCAGGTCGCCTAGCTGTGCCTCATCACTGCGTAAAGGCTCTGCAATCCGCTCTGACACAACCTATCAGCGAAGCTACTCTCAAGTGCTTTGATCAAATTGAAGACTGCATTATGGAGCAACTTACGGTAAACATTTCTGTAATTCATCACACCTCATGGACAGTGGTCAACACAGACATAGCATCTTTACAGGCTGGCAATAAATGTATAACATAACAAAGCATCTTACCTTTAACTATCCAGGATGCTGGAACGCGGATCCACGCTCTATTTACTTATTGTGATTTTATTTGTTTTCCTTCAGTATTTACACAGAAATAAGATCGAAAATATTGTTCAAAATTCCGTTATATTATATAACTACCCATCAATAAACTCATTATTATTTTTCATTGGTGAATATTTAATAAATAAAAATTAGTTGACCTTGAAAAAATATGTGATAAAAGTCAATTTTCTAAATTCCTTTACAAAACACTCACACATAAACAATAAAATGTTTTGTTTACATTCCAAGGGGTCATTGATCTGTAACATGTGTGTACAGAAAAATTCATGTGACCTTCAACAATAATATTA
Source organism: Agapetus fuscipes (assembly GCA_951799405.1). Lineage (NCBI taxonomy): Eukaryota > Metazoa > Arthropoda > Insecta > Trichoptera > Glossosomatidae > Agapetus > Agapetus fuscipes. The sequence goes on from OX637332.1 coordinate 9,888,464, forward strand.
TTGTCTTTTTTTAGAAGGAAATATTTTTTCGTAATAATATTGTTATGAGGCAGTGCAGTAAATAGGTCACTCGATTTACTAAATTATGCACTAAAAAAAACTTTATTTCACTGTCTTTTGAGATAAAAAATGGATATGATAAATGTTTTGTAAGATTGGAGATATTTAAAATAAAAACCAACAGATTGGTTGCTGGATAATGGTTAAAAATCTACGGCACACCAGAGGTTAACTATCCAGCTGCCATTCCACTAAAGGTAGCCAGTACCTCGGCAGATGCGGCTCCATTTTGTCAGACTTCTTCCGTGTCCTAGACATTAATCACTCTTTTCAATATTTTTTGATGATGCTAAGTGACCTGATGATTTTAAATGTTAGAATAATATAATCAGTGCATGTTTTATTGTTTCTCTTTTTTTTTCAGACTCTAGAAGCAGACTTCCGAAATTCTATTCAGTATTCAAGATTACTTGCTGAGTTAGACATTGATGGAATCACTAACTTCACAGTAGAGGGGGAGAAAATGGAGGACAGACGAACCAAAAGTACTGGTCAGCTTTTGTTTGGTTCCAAATCTAGTCTGACTTCTTTATCTCTAAGTGGTAAGTGAACTTGCAGGATATCTTCTAGATTAGTGTTATATATAAAGGCATTCTTACATAATCTTTGTGATGTATATAAGTAATCTAAATATATGTGTAAAATCAAATGGATGTATGTATGTTTATCTTGTATGGACTCCTAAACTACTGAACATATTGTGACGTAAAACTTTACATGCCAACTTAGTCTTTTGTATAAAAAAAATGAAGCAATAAAGAAAATGAGAGCAGAAATATGCTTAAACTATTTTCCCCTCAGGACAGAATTGTGCAACGACACAACACAGTGGAGACAAATCTGCGGAGATACTCGCCCCCTGTAACAGAAGGGCGGCATAATAGCAGTAACCAGACGAGCCACCACAAGTGGTGGCAGGGTACAGCTAGCATAAATATAAAATATTCTTTGCTTCTTCCTGCTTGGTTTCAAAGCTACCTTTGTCATTATAGCTCCAACTCTTTACATTGTGTTGAAACGAGTGATTTAGCCATTGGCGCCTTTGAGCTGGATGGACCCAGCAAATGGCGCTGAAATAGACAAATGTATGGAAGATATGATTAATAAGTGATTGATTTAGTATTTATACATTTTTTCAATTTAGGTATGTTTTCAACATATAAAATCGAAGGGAGCTTATGTAATCTTAAATAATATCTTATCATCTATCATATATAACTCTGTTGCCTTTTCTTTGTAGCTTCTTGTTGCGAAGTATCTTTCCTATTTTAGTCATTGTTTCTTTTATTACGCTATTTTCAATTGATGTTCCAACTAGTGAATTGCTTATCACACTAATGTTGTCTTTAGATACTTCTGAGAGTGGTATTGATCATCAGCGACCTACAACTTCTGTCAGATTTTACACTGACAGCGCTCCAAGCTCCAGATCTCAGTCACCAGGACCTAAACTCGGAGGTGCGTACTCTATCAAAAGCTGCACCCAATTCTTGTTATGATTTTTAAGAATTTGTATTAATTTTTTTGATGTTTCTACTTAATTTTCAGAATCTGCAGTAGATAAATTAGAAGATAAAAGTCCTTTGGGAATGCCATATCAGGATCTTGAACCACAAGAGCAATGGCCATTAAACAAAACAAAGTGCCATTTAGAAACACACATTCTAGAGACAGGTGAATATCAGTCATAGGTGTACATATTTTATTTCATTGTATTTCTTAGCATTCATCACTTCAAAATAGTTCATTTTATGTACAGGTATGATATTTATTTATTTTTCACTTCCACATAAAAAAACAAAACCAAACATAACTCTTATCACATTTATTGTAAGTGTAATTCCTTGACTTGTAGGTTGGTATGAGGCTGACCACCCATACTGTAAAAAATGGTTCACTTTGCCAATGTCACCCCTGTTTCAGGGAATGTCGGCAAGAGTTGCAGGGCTTATGTTCATTTGAGGTTTGGATTTTATTTGTAAGTACACAAACAGCATTTGTAAGCGCGAACTACACGTGTTTGTTTGTGGGCATACATCTGAGAGCTTTGAATGAATATATCCTTGCAACTTAGATTATAGATTATAGTAATACTTTCATGCCTCTTATATTTCTTTGTCTTCCAGATAAATAGTCACACATAGAACACAATAAAACACTTCATTTTTATAAATAATTACAAAAAATTATAAAAAACACAGAGTTTTATTTTCACAAATTGAGTATTTATTTCAACCTCAAGTACTTTCGACTTATTTACGTCATTATCAAGAGGATACTTCATTTTTATTTACATTCTATAATTAACTTTTAAGATTAATAACACTTTTCAGCTTTTCAAGGAACCTTTATGTGGAGAACTTACATTATTTTCATTGACAGTTTAAATTTGGCATCACTATCATTTTCTTTCTTTCTAAACTCAAAAAGGATCCTGACCTGTTTTGCTCCTATTTTGTATTTATATTATAATAAAGTAGTAACATTTGAAATCTCATTCTTCATGATTTTTTAAATATATTTTTTCTCAGGACTCGTACAGGACCGAGGTAAATCCTATGGCATATATGCAGTTGAAGTCAAGAGAACCTGCCCATCTTCAAATCGTGTCATCTGCTGGCATGTGTATCATCGGTACAGCGACTTCCATGAACTCAACTCCGCCATCAAAGAACAGGTTTGTCTTCTTCAATACAAACATCTTAAAAGTAGAAAAATCTGCTGATATTGAAATATAGGTCGATAGGCAGATTATTTTATCATCCGTGGTCTTGTATTTCATTCTTAAGTCAAAACTATTTCTTACTTAAACCTTTTTTATTAAAATGCCAAGTGCGCATTTTGACCCATACCATGTAAAGTCAGGTATTTGCAAAAAAATGTTCTTTGGAAGTGCATATTTCTGTATATTGTCTTTATAAATCCAAATGTGAGCTGATTTCATTCATATGATCAAAAAGATAAATAACATTTGTAAACATCTGTATATTACGACAAAAAAATTGTATACTTTTACAGCAAAAGAGACGGTAGGTTCTGTGGAAGGGTCGATTTAAAGTCCGCATCTCATGCTTAATATTAATGTATTTTCTAGTCATTCTTTGTAAGTGTAATTTGCTTTTAAGCTTTACTTCTTCTCCATTAATGTTGCTAGAGCCTAATTTTAGCCTTGACCTCCTTCAACATCTCCATCCAACTCCGCCTGTCCTCCGATGTTGCTGTCCAGTTCGCAACTTCTTTTAAGCTTTACCCAAGCCTTTTACGTCATTCAGTGAGAGAAATACTCTAAGCAATTTCACATAAAATTGATTTATTTTTACTTTCTAGTATCCTGAACTGAGCAAGCTGGAATTCCCCAGCAAGAAGACTTTCCAGAACAAGTCTCGAGCAGTTTTGGAGCGCCGGATGTTGTCTCTGGGTGTTTGGCTGGCCACCCTGGCCTCCTTGGGCTCCCCAGGCGGGCCCCCTCGTTACCATGCTCTTCACGCCTCCTTACTGCTTCCTTTCCTGAGCCCGCGAGGTCCTCATGATAAGCCCCATGTACAACCAGCAAAAACTGTAAGTCTGCTTGAATCCAATCTTTGAAATTTTCGTGGACATGCATTTAACCCTTCAACTGCGGGTGACACACATAGGCGTCAAGTGTAAACTTGCATGCAGTGCGGCTGTCAATCATAGACGTCATCCAACTTTGAACTTATCCCTGACATTGTTCAAGAATTCAAGTCTGCAAGTGAAAATATGTGCTAAACCCTTGTGATTTTTGTTCTTGAATAACTAATACACGTAACTGTTCACATGCTTTGAAGTGTTGTCAATCAATGAAGGTAGGAAATCAATAAATGTTTTAAAAATAAATGTACTTGAAAAAGTATTGCATACGGGTATTCATATAGCCAGAATATTCAGAAGCGAAAAGTTTAATAGAATTATATATCTTTGCAACTTAGATTATAGATTATCGTGACCAGGTTTTTGTTCATTATCAACATTGCACTGCTAAATCAATGTCTTAGAAAGAATCATCAAATTTTATTGAAGTTGAATTTAGTTGAAACCTTAATGTGGTGCCTTATATTTCAGATTCTATCAGATATCCTAGTTCAGCCATTCCGTCAGGGCATGCGCACCCTTCGTGGAGTCCCTGGACATCTATACAATACAGTAGATGACATTGTCGGAGGTAAACAAACTCATATCATATGTAATTCAGTTAGGTTGTATTTCAACTGTTAGAAACTCAATCTTATACAGTATGCACTCACTAATGCACATGCCCAATAGTCCGGCATTTTCAAACATAGCTCTCCTACTTTGTAATCTGGCAAGTTTACTTCAAATCTGCTGGTTTACAGAGCGCGTAATTTTTTTTTATAATTGTTATTTTTCTTTTGGTGCCTTTTGTATCAAAGATCGGCGACCATCGTGGCTATTTTAACCTTGGATGCTGCGGCTCGAAACAGGGACTAGGTGCTTTTGTTGAACCATTGTCGCACGCTTTTCAGCCACAATGCCCTTCGACGTCCCTGAATTCTTTTTATAATTGCCTCGTACTAACTAGTTGACATTTTGTATAGAAATCCAATAACGCCGCATTTCTGATAACGGCATTGGAAAAAAAAATAGGTCCCAGAATATTGATTGTCTACTGAATATAGATGATGTTCAGCTTTGTATATTTCCACTTTTCCAAAAATTCCAAAGGCTTAGAATAAAAGCATAAGCTACTTGGGAGGTTAATTATCTTTAAAATTTCTCTGTTAATGGTGGAAAACTTTTTCCATGTACTAGAGAGTTGCTTTCCGGGATCTGTTGCCGTGGTCTGTAGAAGCTGGAGCTACCGGACGTTTTGCCCATGTTTGCGATGGGCTTCTTCAGTGTGAAAATGAAGTGATGATGTTCAACATTGGATCAACATCATCACATGGGTAAAATGTCTGGAAGCTCAGCTCCATTAGACCACGACAACTCAACAGTAGGCCATGTAAGCCTAAGACGCCTTTTTCTATAAATTTTTCTTTTGCATAACTTTGACTTCTTCTTACGTATGATCAATAAATAAGACTCAAATTATTTTCTAGATTTTATAATTAACATGAACACAGTTTTCACCTTGATTTGAGGTTTTTTTTTTTAAATATTTCGTCCTTATCGCTATTTGCGTTGGGTTAACTATTGTTTTTAATATATGATGAATAAAATATTATGTTTGTTAAATTTCAGGATTATCTAAAGTGATCACTGGAAATAGGTCTCAAGATATTTTGACAACAAAGCATCATTCTACGAGAATCAATTTATGCAATGAAGAGGTGAGATTTTCTGTTCTATCTTTAGTGGAAATCACTTATTATCATTATCCTAATTTTTTTTTTTATATTTCCAGGGTATTCCGGATCTACAGGATTTCCCTCTGCAAGTCATGCTGATATTAATTGAAGAAATATTTGATTTGCAAAACTGCAACCGCTGGCTTCGAAGGCAGATTGCTGCTCTCCTGAGACAACTTCTGACAGCTATGTTTGCTAGCGTCCTGAATAGGTAAACAAAACCCATAATTAGAACCAAAATATCAATAGTATCTCCCACTTATGTTGGTTAATTTATTTACTCTCCATATTTTGTGTCTTGCATCCAGCCACCATCCTGATATGTGTGGCCATTACATGAGCAGATGTGTCTTTATTTTATTTTGGTCTTGCACACTTCTTTCACCTCCTCTACATTCATCATTATCTTCATGCATGCTCCTTGACTGATAGGTTGGTATGAGGCTGACCCCCTGTGCTGTAAAAATCGGTTCACTTTTGCCAATGCCACCCCGGTTTCAGGGAAAAGCGGCAGGAGTTGCAAGGTATATGTTCATGTGAGGTTTTTTTTATTTGTATGTACGCATGCAGAATGTCTAGGCGCGAACCTACATGCGCCTGTCTGTGGGCATGCATTTAATATGAACCTAAATGTTAACATATCTTTGCAGCTTAGATTATAGATATAGATGCTCTTTTCTTTTTCTCACTCAACAGATGCCAGTCATTTGATCAATCCATTCTTTACCCAGTCTTGACCTTCTACTCTTACCTTTGACATTCCCTTTTTACACTCTTTTTGTCAGTCAGTCATTGTCCATTCTTTCTATTAATATTTCAAGTAACATTTTAAAATCAGCCAATACACTGCATACATATACAAAGAGGGGAATGATTCCTTTACTCATGTATACTTATGTTTTCATTTATTGAGTAATTCACAAACTGCTACATCAAACTAAAGTTGCAAATATCGCCCTGTTTTAACACTTGTTGCTGCTCATTCATTTAATCTTAAAAAGTACTTAAATGTCATATAGATGGAATAAAATTATCAAGTGAATGTGTCATTCCTTTTTTTTCAGAAAAATCATTGACTCTGTATCCTCAGTGGCCTCTCCTGAAACTGTGGCTTTTGGTCTCAAGAGCTTCAAGTGAGTATTGTTTTTTAATACAAAACTTCTAATAGGCAATAGGAAAATATTCTTTATGAAGTCATGATATTTTCCAAAAACCATTTGTCTAATTTTTTAGAAATAAAATGAGGTTTGCACATTTAAAAACTTCAAAAGTTGGAACATCCTGATTGCTAGGGCAGAGGCTTACTAATAATTTATTATTGTTTGCTAAGGATTCTAGTTGCATATAACATTAGACGTGTGGTGTTTGCCCGCCAACAAATATTCAAAATTTGAATATCTTTGCACAAAATGTTCAGACCCTGTTTTATAAAATACAAATTGAAAAAAAATATGAAGAATAGAAATGAGGTCTAAACATTTTTGAATTTGTAACTTTTTTCTCGGCAAGCAAACGTCAGTCTTGTATGGGACTGTCGTCCTTAGCAACCAATAATCAAAAAACCTTTTTCCCAGCAACCCAGCCGGGTACGCAACTAAATGCAACTAAGCTACACATATAGTGTAACTTCTTGCCGCGTTATCCCCGAAGGGGTCGCATGTGGCGAGTTGAACCTATTTATTTTTACAGGTAAGGAGGCCGGCCTTACGCCAACCACTTCAGTTGAAGTGAGGGTTTCCCAGCTCCCGAGGGGACTGGTACTCATTTCTTGTGAAGGCTGAGTAAACCTTGCCGGTATTTTTATTATGGGGTTTGAAATAAACACCGAAATAGGAAATCATTTCTGACACCCTCCTTGGTGGGATTCGAACCCGAGCTGACGGGGTAGAATGCAAGCACTCTACCAACTGAGCTATCGGGGTGACGACACAATATTGTCTATGTCAATTCACGTGCCATCCTCAATGACATAAAAAACGAAAACGCCAATCATTTATGCCAATATACTTGTAACCATCATTCAAGTCTATCAATAGGTATTGATTGTTATAAATTGATACAACAAAGTTTTGAATTTTCCAGGGACATGTTTTGGCCTGGGGGTGAATGCCAGATTGGTAAGCAATGGCCCCCCCGGGACGAAGCTTCTAAAGCCCGAGCTCGCGTTGCCGCAAAGACTGCCTTGCTCTCTGGACCTCTAGGTATTTCTTAGTTATTATTATTGTAAGAAAATACACCTTAAAAGTTATTTGCGTTGCTTATAAGAGCTGTTAAAAATAATTTAGGTGAGTGGAGCATACCGAGTGAACTGTTACTTTTTTTAAACTCTTTCACAGTAGAACAGCTCAGCTCAGATTAACGTTTTTCAGTACTACAGCCTAATAAGGATCTTTATAAAAGCGGCTAAAAACAAAATATTACCATTTTGTAAAAAATTTTTTTTGACTATTTACTATTACGACTATATTCCTTGACTTAATGTCAATATCACTTAATGTTAATGTAATGTCAATGTCACCCCTGTTTCAGGGAAGGTCGGCAAGAGTTGCAGGGCTTATTTTCATTTGAGATGGGTTTTTATATTGTAGGTCCACATGCGGCACGCGAACTTATACGTGTCTGCTTGTGGGAATGCGTTTAATATGAATCTTAAATGAAATATATCTTTGCAGCTTAGATTAAGATTTAGATAGGTTAGTATGAAGCTGACCACACATAATGTAAAAGGATGTTTCACTTTGACACCCCTGTTTCAGGGAAGGTCGGCAAAAGTTAAAGGGCTTATGTTTATTTGAGGTTTGGATTTTAATTTGTAAGTACACATGCAGCATTTTTAAGCGCGAACTTACAAATGCCTGTTTGTGGGCATGCTTTGTTTTGTGTCATTGTCACTCCAAAGGCGCACTTGAAGATTTGTTTAACAGATCAGTCTTTAAGTGAATGCTGTTGACAGTTACTCAAACCATAGGTGGAAGTCGATTCCACACTCTAGGAGCCGCCACTGCAAAAGCACGCTCACCAAAACACATTTTTATATTCATAAGTAAGTAATAGAAACAATAAAATTGTAGTTTAATGAAAACTTTTTGTTTTCAGAGGAACTGAAACGCATAATTGGTTCAGAGACCACCCACAAAGGACTCATTTCCATCTTTGAACTTTTTCAAAATCCTATCCTTAACAAACGACTGATTTTTGTACTGGCAGAGGGCCTTCTTTGCACCTTATGCCCCGAACATGATGTAAAAGGGACCATCACAAATATACTGCAGCAGTCTATGACGACGGTGCTGGAACCAGAAGAATCCAAACCAGCTGAACCGTCTCAGGTCAAAGCAGCTGCGTCAAATGCGCCCATGGGAAAAGAAGCCTTAAATGTTGTTGCTGATAGTTTTACTAGCTCTACATCGATGGAATATCCCTTTAAGACAGATCCATTCTCAGCACATGTTATTAGGGAGGAAACGCCTAGCACCATTTTTTTGTATACGGAAGGAACCACACCCAAGAAAACCCAGTGATTTAAGTAATTAGTATTTTTCAATATAAGACTGAAGTTAGCTAAATGATTAAATAAAGGATTATTTTCTATTTAAAAAAAAATTACAGTTATGAGAGTGCTGAAATCTCTGTAACTGTTTGAAGAAACATGGTATTTCATTTCAAATTAAAATAAAAATACATTCCACTTGATAAGGTTTTGCATTTTCATGTAATATTTTTGAGAATTTAAAAAGCTATGTCACAAATCCCATTTGTTGGGCTGATACTTTTGCAGCCTTACACGCCAATACTTTGTATTCACATAACAATAATTCTCAAAGAGAAAACTAAGATCTAATTATAATATGAATTTTATGGAACCAAATACGGGTACCAAGGATTTATTTTCAAAAGTATGTAAATGTAGGGATTATTTTTTCATTGTGTTAATTTTTTAAAATGAATTGATGGGTTTCATCGAATAACCAAGAGTTTTAAAAACGTTACCCAAAAAGACTGTTTATGTATTAACTTAGATATGGATAGATGGCTGCTGTGAACCTAATCAATATAATCTATAATTTAAATGAAATAGTATGAACAATGTTCATAAACAATGCTCTTTGAGTTCTACTGATGATTATAAACAGAATATTGCTTATTGATCTTAGGTTCATATTATTTTGGCCTGTGATGGTTTGTTGGTTAAATGTTCCTTTGAGACTGGGATAACCCTGTTAGGCTTGATTGATATCAAATTTAAAGTGAAATTGGTTGGAAATGAAGAGGAACTGCCTTTATTGTCTTTTATTATTACTAGGTTTTAAGAAAATTATTTTCTTAAACATGATTGCCATCTGCTTGAAAAAAGGGGCAGTTTTTTGTTTGTTGTTGTTATGCTCCTCATGAGTACCGAATTTATTTTCTATTTAAGCATATTCTTATACCATGTTTGATGTGTCAAGCTGTTTTTTCTTATCTATGAAACTAATATAACTTCACTGGAGGATTGCTTTCCGTAATTTGTTGACAAGTTCCATCGGAGCTGGGACTCCAAGACGTTTTGTCAATATCTGCGGTGAGCTTCTTTAGATGATGATGCGATGTTGATGTAAATATTAACAGCCATACAAAATGAAGAAGAAAATTGCAGATATGGGCAAAACTTCTTGGAGATCCAGCTCTGATGAAAATTGTTAACAGATCCCGCGTTTGTGAAAGCCTAAAACTTATATTCAATATAGCTTCCACCAAGGGCTTACCCAATGTCAAAACTAGGGGGGAGCAGGCCATGGTCTTTCAGGTTGTAACATTTTGGTGTATTTTATCCAAAAATTTAAGTTTTTTGTTGTTGTTATTATTATAGCGGTGCTTTATCAACTTAAGTTATTAAAATTATTATTTCAATAATTTTAATTAATTCCAGCAACAAAATTTTACAACGATTTAGGTATTTTTTTACTCCCAGGGAGGGGGGGGGGTCCCTGCCTGGCTACGCCCATGGCTTCCACACTAAATACTGAAAAAAAACATGCTCCCACATTTCATTAATGAAACTTAGTGCAGTAAAAATCTTGGGAGTGAGCTACATTATTGAATGAATATATAAAGTAAGTCTTTCTTACTTTTATAAGAAGATGGAGTCATTTATAAATAATTATTGATTTCCACCTGCTTTGTTAACTACCTTTATTAGATTTATTGTGTGTTGTGTGTTAGAATATTGCTTTGAAAAAAAAGTTTGACAGTAAAGACAAAAACCTTTACTGAAAACTATTACTTAATTTAAGATTTTTGTTGATGTTAAAGTACTAAAATATTTAATGAACAAGGTTTCTTGTTAATGTTAATATTTCTTAAATTTTATTTACCACCATTAAACATTCTCTCAAAGATTTTACTTTTCCTTATTATATCATAAAATTGTTGTACTTACACAGAATTAAATATACCTAAGCAATATTTGAGCTTAAACCTTTTTAATTTTTCTCTTGAATATCCATCAAAGTTAGAAGTTGAGAGGTCAAGATGGTTTACTTATATTTATGTTATTTAAAAACACTGGTAGTCATTAATTATCAACAACATATTTTCAATATAAAACTTGAACCTTTATTTTTCAAAAATTACAATAAGTATTTATTTTTGTGTAAACTACTTGTATGTGAAAGTTTTTGCTGGGTAAGTTATTTCTTACATAAATATTATTCTGTTAAGTATTAAGTACACAATATAATTTAAACCATAAAATCTAAACCTACCAGATTTTCCATGGAAATGTGTTTTTGTCTCTCATTCTGCTTTTCCCATTTTCTCCAATCTTGTGACTTTTTCAAGTACACATGTCATTTATTATTTTTTTCTTACTCTTATACCTAATTATTATTATAAGAACCTTCCTATATGTAAAAGGCTACTATAATTATTTTTCTACTGTTGAATAAAAATAAAATTTAACTACTTTTTTGTTTACTTTTTATCTTACAAATATTCATCTCTTTTCAGCCAACTTCCTCAGTTACTCTATTATTTCCACAGTTTAAAGATATAGTTATGTGATTCATATTTCCCTGTTTAGTTGGACCGTATGGTAAAGGTATTCATCTTTTGAAAACAGCTACACTAAGCCCTTACGGTGTTATTCACACACAGAAAATCAATGGCTCATGTACCGCCTGAAGCAAATTCTCCATATCAAAACAAGGATGATCCTTGGATCACCATAAATATTTTTGAAAAACACTCTTATGGTGCAGGCTCACCCAAGGACTAAAGTGAATTACCTGTTTCTCAGACCTGTATCTGAGGGTGGCAGGTGGTGCATTCGTACCAACGCTGAGCTGAGGTTCATATTTCAGGATGGAAACATAGTTTCGGTAATGAAATCAAGAAGACTTCAGAGGGCCTTACATGTAGCATGTACAGAGGACTGTTGGATTTAAATTTAAGTTGCAAAGATATGTATCATTTGAGGTTCATATTAAATGCATTCTCACAAGCAGACACGCATAATTTCACGCTCACACATGCCGCATGTGGACCTACAATATAAAAACCCAATCTCAAATAAACATAAGCCGTGCAACTCTTGCCGACCTTCCCTGAAATAGGGGTGACATTGGCAAAGTGAACCATATACAGTATGGGTGGTCAGCCTCATACCAACCTGTAAGTCAAGGAATATTACTTATTGTTTTATATCAAATCTTTAGTGTTTACAGGATGGTTTCCTCTTTTGTATGAAGCTGTTGATTCCCTCCTGTCCATCCTCCATGCTGGTATTCTCCACCATCTTATGCTGCCCCATCTGGTAGGCCTTCCTCTTGTTTACCGACATCTGCTTGTAATCAGGGGCATTTTAAGCTATTTTGGGTAGGGTCCAACGCTGCTCATGGGGCCCCCCCCCCCACAAATAAGTAGGTAATGACATTTTTTTAAACACAATTTAATGGCAATTTTTTAGAAAAGTAGGTAGGTACATTATTATAGGTAGGTACCTACATTAGGTAGCTAGGCACAACGTAACGGTTCAAAACATTTTTTTTCGTAATTTCGCAGTCACGAGTTTTTCTAGTATGGTCGAAAAATCTAAATTCTATAAGGTGTCGTAATTTATGTTCATCACTGACAGGTGATTCAGTTTGTGCTGGGAAATTGTAGTCCTGGCTCCTGAGGTTATTTTTTGTCAATTTTAATTTTGAAAACACCCTTTCTCCCGTTGCGTTACTGCCCATTATTGTCAGGTAAATTTTTAAAGCCGCAGCAGTACTCGGAAAAACAACTTCTAGGTCGTTTTTTAACATGAATTTGTATGTCTCTGCCGCCCCCATTGGTTCCCCGATGTCTTGAACAACCTATGTACCTACCTATTTTTTTTTATAGTGAAGAATTATTTCTCATGTTTTTAAATTTTTTTTTCAAGAGGAGCTAAGTACTGTAAAAATTTTTACCCAAAAGGGTGCGCGCGGGGCCCCCTCCGGTGGCCCCGCGGGGCCCCTCGGGCCTTGGGGCCCTGTCCGCTGCGGGCACTGCGGACCCCCCTTAAACTGGCACTGCTTGTAATAGAACTGCTTCCCTAAAGCAATAACGCTGCAGCTCTTGGCCTTGATCGCACCGCAGATCTTGTCAACCTCTGCATCCAGTTGATCCTCTGGGACGACCTTGCTGACTAAACCGGAGTTGTAGGCCTCGAGGGAAGTCAGTGGGATGATCAGAAATATTTTGGATGGTGCCCCTTCAGATATTACACCACGCGTCTTAGGATGCGGTGGGCAGACAATGTCGTGGCCGATGCTCTGGGAAGTCTAAAATGTTGAGAGTAAGGGGACCATGAAGGGAAGCAGCAGGATACATAAAGTCCTGGAGGATTGTGGTGGGGGAGGCCCCTTCAAGGCTAAAAATTTGAAGAAAGTAAAGTATTTTTTTCTACAACTATAATGCAATAAAAATCATATTTTTAGTAATCAATACTTTTATTGAGGTAAAAATAAACAATGAAATTATATGTAATCATTGTATTGATGTTGTTTCAGGATAATGTGCTCACTTACTTGGAGTTCAAAGAAAATATAGGTAGGTACATTAAATTCTAAACAATTTACAGTTAAAGCATACATTAGTGTTTCTTATTCATATGTGAATGTATTGCTATAAATAAATATGTTATTTGAGCGTTAAAAACTATGCAAAGTACAATACGTACACAAAAGATATTAAATTAAAGTAATCTTTCATAACCATAGAGGAACAAGAATGCTATCAATGAAGATATAACAAGGTAAAGATGGTCCTTCGTGTAAGAAAATACAAGTTAACATGGTAGAAACAATCAAAATAACTTCAATAGACTATAGGATTTTTACTTAATTGTCATTATCTAGATATTTTTGAATATTTTAGGTATATAAATCAAATTAAACCCAATATGAGTCAAATTATCCTTAATTGGCTATAAGCTACGCAAAATGGTTGGATAACACTATACTTTATATTTCTATGATGAAAAAAGGTTTTTAAATGTTCCAGAATCAGTTTACATTTACAAGTTTGAAAAATCAGCTACCGAATTCAGGTTAGTTATAAAATAATGCTATCAATTATTATGTATCTTTTTCAAGTCTTTTCATCATGTAGAAGAGTCCCAATTTGTGGCTTTATTTAACACATAGCTAGAACCTGCCCCAGAAGTCTTAACATATTTACCGATCATATGGGAAGATAGAAAGCGAAAGAACATAGCTGGGCGTGATCAGCTGATCAATTTTGTGTGTCAAATGATCTCCATACAGTTTTCTCATAAATTTAAAGGAAACCATTCATCAACAAGATCAGCTGTTCAAGCATGGCCATATTTTACAACTTTCTACAAACCTACATAGATATATGATAGGTAGATATAACTTCTCACACTGATCTACAAAAATTCATACAACTGCCAAAATAACCATGCTATGCAATTTTAAATCTACTTTCATCCTACAAAATTTCCTAATAAAACCTTACAAACAATGGTTCATACATTACTTTATTCCATTTTCTTGTAAAATAATAGTTACATTTATTAGGTCTTTACATATGAAATTGGCGTTTTGTATGGGAGGAACAAAAACTCATTTTTTTATTAATCTAATATATTTATTTAATCAAAGTATGTTAGTTAATTGATCCCTTTACGAAAATAACCATTCGGATGGCAATCAATACAATCTTTGAAGGCGGTTAGGACTGCCCCATCGGAGTTGATTTTTTTCCCTTGCAAGAAGTTATCCAAATTTCGAAAAAAATTATAATCTGTTGGAACAAAGTCCGGAGAGTACGGGAGATGTCTTAAACATTACAATTGAAGCTCCTCTAATTTGGTAGCCGTCTGTTGTGTAGTGTGTTGTCTAGCGTTGTTATGAAACAGCAGTGGCCTAGAGCAGCTTAGCAGTTAAGCAGCTAGCTTTTCCATCATGGTTTGCAGTTGCTGACAATAGACATCTGCCGTAACCATCTGACCAGATTTAAGAAAGGTGTAGTGAACGACACTGGCACTAGTCCACCAAACGCTCACAAGTAACTTTTTTGAGCCAATTTTCGCTTGGAGCGTGATTTGCTGGTTCGGCAAGGTTCAACCATTCCGATGAGCGCTTCTGATTATCGTGCAGGATCTATTCTTCATCACAGGTAATAATTAGATTTAAAATCCCTTCATTAATGTGCCGGTTGAGTAATGTAACGCAGCAGTCGACGCGCATTTCTTGATTTGCTTCACCCAAATTGTGAGGTACCCACTTTTCAAGGTGCCTTTCCAATTTGCTTCAAGTGAATTAAAATAGTTTTATCACTAATTTCGCAGTCTACAGCTTACTCGACGTGGTTTGCGATGGATACGATCCCACAATAGCCTTCAATTCCTCATTATCAACTTTGGTCCCCGGCCGTCCACGAGGCTTATTCTGCAGGCCGAAATTTCCAGAACGAAAACATTGGAACCAAAAGCACACTGTGTTTTATTTTGCGATACAGTCACCATACACATCATTAATCCTTTGAACCGTTTCTGCAGCACTGGTGCCACGGTGGAACTCGTACTCGTAAATAACGCAATATTTCAAGTTTTTCATTTTGTAAAATGAGTGACGCAAAGAAAAAAACAAATGAATTACAATTTTCCAAACACAAATACATGAGTAAATAGCTGTATAAATTTGAATTTGGAACTCTTAATTTAACCAAAGAGGAGATATTTGAGATCAATGTGGCCAGTATGGCAAAACGCCAATTTCATATGTAAGTACCTAATATATTTATTGCGTTCAAACTTGGTTTGTACATAAATTTCTTGATGGTTTTATCAGGTTTGGTCAGGTGTTAGGCATTTTCCTTTATTTCCTTTTTAGTTACGACACCCATGATGTTAACATCCATGATTATTATATTACAAATTCTCAAACTTTATAAACAAAACTTAACTATATATCTAAGTCCCTGAGAGGTGTATTTACAACACTATAAACAATATCACAACAGCTACCAGGATCACTGAGAGGACGCCAATCGCAGCCCATTGCCGGCCATCTGGAAATATACACAATTAATAATTAAACAATGATATCAAACAAACAAAACCTGGGTTATGACTAAATAAAGTGAGACCTTGTTGGAACATTCGTAAGGACAATTCGGTACAATGAAGAGCTCTATGACATTTACAGATCAGGTCTATCAAAATAGGGCGCCTACAGTGAGCTGGTCACACAATAGAATGAACAACCCAAACCCCATTAAACGCCCAATACTCTCAGCACCACAAGGCCGAAGAAAGACCGGGAAGGCCAAAAATATGATGGATGGACAGTGTCAATGCAGATGTAGCCAAGGCGTATCTGGAGAGCAAAGGTGATAGACAGGCAAGAGTGGAGGAGAATCCTGAATTCAAACGTCCACCCAGGACTGTCGAGCTCATAATGATGATAATGATCAAACATTTCAGAAAATGTACAGATTAATTGCAATAGTTAGAATACTACCATCTGCTCGCCAAAAAATATCATGAAAAATATGTTTTTCTATATGCTCAACTAACAGATTATCTTTTTAACTTAATTGTACACAATTCAATTATTTTTAATATTATGTTTTATTTATATTTTGTATGGTTTGTGTATTAACACTGAAAATTCATTTTGATTGAATACTATTAAACTTTATGGAACTTTAAAAATTCTAATAAAAGACTTTAATTTTCACAATGATATTAATGTTATTTTAATTAATATCTATTATGTGTTCTGAGAGATGTCTGGAGTCCATATTATGAGAGAAACAATCACTTTTCCCCTTTTATGTGGTTTTCTAGTCTATTCCTGGGTCTTTGATTTGCACTTTTTTACACTTTAGGCACTTTCTACTCTATGGTCGCTTTTTCCCCATTTCCTGTTCCCTATTTCCAGTTTCCCCATAACCCGGTCGCAATTTTTCATAAAGCGTCATTTTCCCCTTGTGGTCACATGTCAGTATCAAATAATTTATTTTCAAATTTGTATGCATTACATAACTTTTTGACGTCACAATCATAAATATAAAACAAACATAGTCACATATCATAAACAAATAAATAACAAGCAATCAATCAATCCAGTGAAACAGTCTGGGGCAATTTCTCCCAAGGCGCTTTATCTTCTAAATATTCGCTAAGGGTATAATATTCCCCTGAGCACAGCCTTCTCTTTATAACTGCCCCAAACCGCACCACCGGCAGGCTTTGAATGTTCACTGGAACCGTGTTAAACAAGCGAATACACTGCCCCTCAAAAGACTTCCTCACTCTCTCTAACCTAGTTGAGTGAGTGGAGAGTTTGTTCTTATTTCTGGTATTAAGTTTGTGCAAATCGCTATTCTTGTCAAAAAGATTTATATTCCTCCTGACGTACATCAAGTTTTCATAAATGTACTGAGACATGAAAGTAAGAATTTTATAGTTTTTAAATTTAGTTCTTAGAGTTTCCCTTGGGGGCAATTGGTATAAACCACGGATGGCTCGTTTTTGGAGTACAAAAATTCTGTCGGCATCGGCAGCATGACCCCACAACAGAATGCCATACGACATTAAGCTGTGAAAATAACTGTAATATACTAATTTTGCAGCGTTCAAATTTGCTAAATTTCTTATTCTTTTAACGGCATATGCCGCAGAACTAAGTTTCTCGGCTAAGTTATTAATGTGTGCCCCCCATTGCAATTTGGAATCTAGAGTAATGCCGAGAAAAACAGTGAAATCCACAGGATCAAGCTGTTCGCCTTTAATAGTAATACTTGTATTTAAATATTTAACATTGGGTAGCGAGAATTTAATGCACTTTGTCTTCTTTTCATTTAAAAGCAAATTGTTTGCGGTGAACCATTTCACCACTTCTGAAATAGAATTATTTATATCGTCAAAAACAACATTTTTCCTACCTACTTTGAATATCAAAGAGGTATCGTCAGCAAACAAAACAGGCTCATTTTGTTTTACCATATAAGGTAAATCATTTATGTAAACAAGAAAAAGAAATGGTCCAAGAATTGACCCCTGTGGTACACCCATGCGAACTAAAGAACCGGAAGATGTCTCTCCGCAAACAGATACCCTCTGAAATCTGTCACGCAAATAGTCCTCTATGAGGACCAATGCACTGCCCCTCACACCGTAGTGATCCAGTTTTTGGACCAATGTACGGTGTGGTACGCAGTCAAAGGCCTTTGACAGATCACAGAAGATACCTATTGCATCACATGACTCTTCCCAGGCATTAAAAATTTGATGCATAAGCTCAACACCTGCATCGGTCGTTGAGCGTCCTTTGGTAAAGCCAAATTGTTTTTTATGCATTAATTTATTATTGTGAAAATAAGTAAGTAACTGGTTTAACATAATTTTTTCAAAAATTTTACTAAGGGTCGGTAGTATGGAAACAGGTCTAAAGTTAGAGGGGTCTGTTTTACAACCGCTTTTAAACAAAGGCACTATTTTACTGTGTTTCATGAGGTCGGGAAACACACCAGTCTCAATACATTTATTGAAAACTCCTGCCAAATGAGGAGCCACAAAATCTATTATAGAACTAACAATTGTAACCGAAAGCCCATCCAGATCAGTTGTCTTTTTTAATTGTAAGCCCCTGAATACTTCAACAATGTTTATGGGAAAAACTGGGTTGAAAGTGAATTCCGTGTTACACTTATCGATACTTTGTCCAAGCAAGGATAAAGCTATTTTGGAAGATGAATCCAGCGATTTTTCCAGTTGATTTTACCTTCGAAAATTTGAGTGAATTGACAATATTCCTGGGCAAAAACATTTAAAAGAGTGTTATTTTACCATCTTGTGTCCTTGTGAACAATTAAAAACTAAAACAGGTGATATTGTGGTGGTTAAAAGTTCGCATACGTATTTTTGTTGGTTATGCCACGCTGTCATATTTACGAAAAACGTTTTTCGTTATTTTAACGGAGTTTTTACTTTATATAACATCAAAATCAATGTTATGAGTTGTGATAACAATAAAGGGCAACCTCTCGACGAAATCTCACAGGATTCAGGTGATGCGTCACTAAAACGCGGATACGACACTTCGGAATCAGGTTCACCGCCGCGGCGTCAGAAACGGCTGAGGGTTGTCTTGGACCCAAGGATAGATTATCTGGTTTCCCACATCGTGATGCTGACGAACGCAGTTTTCGGTGACTGGCCCGCCAGTTCTATGGGAAATCTCGTTGAATCGGCGGCAGGAAACTCTTCCAGCAACTTCCTCTAACAACCTTCGGGACTGGAAGAGAATGAGGAGGCCCAGGAAGAGCTACTGCTGAGCTTCCAGGAAGCCGCCACAACGGTGGAAGAACCAGCTCACCCCAAGGCCAAGAGCAACAGGGTCGAAGCGCTCCAAAGGCTCCAGCACTTCGACAGTGAAAACTGGGCCGGAGTAAGGTACGCCGAGGTACAGAAAAAGTACCTGGCAGAACCGGCGTTCGTCGACCTGGCAGTGAACGATGAACTTCGCCAGTGCGACGTAAGCTCCCCTATTCAGGCGAGCGGTCGTTTGCAGCCATGTCCCACGCCCTCCTCATCCAGAAAGAGGAGTTCCAGTCTGGGCTTCAGACCTTGGTCAACTGGGGAGCCCGGAGCGACACGACCTTGGCGAGGAAAGCCCTTTTCGAAAAGGTCAAAACGCTGTTCGCTCTGGACTCGCCATACCAGAAAGTCTCGGAAGACATCCTCCAGACGGTATGGGGGAGGCGGACAGAGGCCCTCCAGTTCCGCAGGAAAGCTGTGCTAGGGCATGTTAAGGAAGAGCATGTGAGAGGGGTTAAACAAATTCCCGCCGAGTACCGAACACTTGTTTGGCAAAGACAGTCTCACGTCTTTTTTCTCTAGAGTGGGGACCACCGACAAATTGTCAGTGAAGACCCAGTGCCCTCAACCCAGCACCTCATCGAAACCGCACGTTCCAGTACAGAAAAGGAATCAGTTTTTTAGAGGGCAGCAACGACCCACTGCGGAAAGCAATCGAGGCCTTAGAGACGCTCCAAATTTCTCTTCAAGAGGAAAAAGGGCAGGGAATAACACACGGTCAGGAAATCTCAAAGGAGACAGACGGAGGCATCCACGAAAATGACAAGAAACCATTTCGCAGAGGATGCTTGAAGTCCTCCCTACAGGTTTGGACGTCACTCGGAGCACCAAACCACATCCTGAAGATGATAATCGGAGTAAGAATACCTTTCATCTCAATTCCCCCTCTGATATTACCACACAAAAAGACCTTAATGCTATACCAGACGAGTCCTTCACCCGAAATGGACTCTCAAATAAAGGAAATGACCGAATTCGGCGTTATAGAGGCCGCGGAGTCATCTCCCAGCTTCTTATCAAAAATGTTCCTAACACCCAAATCGGACCGTTCCTCGAGAATGATTTTCAACCTGAAATCGTTAAACTTCTTCCTGGACCCGGTTCCGTTCAAACTCATAGCCACTACAAAGTGCCAGAGTTTCTGCAGCCAAACAATTGGTTGTCGAAAATAGACCTATCGCAAGCCTTCTTTCATCTCCCAAGTGCACAGAAACATTGGAGATTTTTGCGACTGGTCTATCGAGGAGAATTACTTCAGATGACAAGTCTGCCCTTTGGCCTTTCATCTGCCCCCAGAATGTTTGCAACCCTTACAAATTGGGTAGCCCAACTACTGAGGCGACGAGGTATTCGGACAATCGTTTATCTCGACGACTTCCTCCTTGCGAGCCAATCCAAGGACGATCTTTGTCGGCAATCGCATCTAGCAGTAGATATCCTACAATCTCTGGGGTGGTATGTAAATCTCCAGAAGTCAGTGCTCTTCCCCACTCAACAATTAGAGTACTTGGGAATCGTTTGGGACACGCACAACAATTGCAAATTCCTTTCTTACCGGAAGCAAGAGGCATTGTGCCACTCACTTCGAGCAATACTGACTTCTCGAAAATGGTCCTTAAAACTGGCGGAAAGTCTCCCAGGAAGACTAAACTTTGCCAGCTTCATGGTCGCCTCCACTGCAGACAATTGCAGATAGCGAGCAGGCCACTGAAGCACCTGTCACCAAGTAGGTCTTTCTTACCGGAAGCAAGAGGCATTGTGCCACTCACTTCGAGCAATACTGACTTCTCGAAAATGGTCCTTAAAACTGGCGGAAAGTCTCCTAGGAAGACTAAACTTTGCCAGCTTCATGGTCGCCTCCACTGCAGACAATTGCAGATAGCGAGCAGGCCACTGAAGCACCTGTCACCAAGTAGGTCTTTCTTACCGGAAGCAAGAGGCATTGTGCCACTCACTTCGAGCAATACTGACTTCTCGAAAATGGTCCTTAAAACTGGCGGAAAGTCTCCTAGGAAGACTAAACTTTGCCAGCTTCATGGTCGCCTCCACTGCAGACAATTGCAGATAGCGAGCAAGCCACTGAAGCACCTGTCACCAAGAGGGTCCATACAAATGACCGAGGACAGCTTACAAGAAATAGAGTGGTGGATAGGGAATGCGAACGAATCAAGTTCCATCCACAGGGAAACCTTCGGACATTTCTTGACAACAGATGCGTCAGACTTAGCTTGGGGAGCAACTCTGGACGACTTGATGCTGTCAGGACAGTGGACCGTTCAACAAAAGAAGTAGCACTCCAACCGAAAAGAGTTGTTCGCTGTTTTTGCAACCCTGCAACGCACAGCGCACGACCTTTCCGGCTCCGAAATTCTGGTACAATCAGACAACACGACAGTAGTCGCCTACATCCGCAAGGAAGGGGGCACCAGATCCAAAACACTCCTAAATCTTACTCGAGATCTGTTGACTCTGGCAGACCAATGGGAAATCTCGCTAACAGCGCAGTACCTACCGGGTAGATACGGAGACGCGGATCACCTATCAAGAGGAAGATCCCCTCCAGAGTGGCATCTCTTACCAACAGCAACGAAGGCCATTTTCAATCATTTCGGAGTACCAGATATAGACCTGTTCGCATCCACCATGGCACACATGAGTTCAACTTACGTGTCCAGAGACTCCACAGACTCATGCGCAATCTTTCAAAACGCCTTCAGTCGGCACTGGCTCTACAATGTGGGTCGGATATTTCCTCCGCCAAACCTTATACCGAGGATCCTGAGGCACCTAAACGGGGCGACCGGAACTTACCTACTCGTGGTCCCGAGGTGGCAGAGGGTCTTCTGGCGTCCAGACTTAATTCGTCGATCACTCGTACCTCCGATGCAAATACCGAACCTGGTGTCAGTACTAATCAACACATCAACAGGCAATCCACCACCCAGGATTCAGGATCTGGAAATGGAAGTGTGGAAAATTGGGACTGGGGACAGTATCTTAAATTCCTGGAACGCGGAAGAGAAAAGACTGTTCCTGTCAGGATGGCGAGCTTCCCCACTCAACACATATAAACCTGCTTGGCAAAGATGGTGCCGCTGGATACTGGCGAATAATACCCATCCCAACACACCATCTCCTAATCAATTGGCAAGGTATCTAGCGCAACTGTTCATTAACGAAAAACTATCATACAGGACTATGCTGGTACACAAGTCAGCCATCGTAACCTTCTGCAACGCAATGATGGAAAATAATCTCAGCTCAGATTTCCTAGTGAAATTAAATTTAAAAACATTAAAAGCACTAGCAATGGTAAAGATCAACCCTCCTAAGTCCCCTGTGTGGAATCGGCAGATAGTGAGAGACTGGCTAGTCAGGAACACTCCTCGATCAGATTCTCTCTATGAAGTTGCGTGTAGAACGGCAATCTTACTTCTGTTATCTTCAGGAAGAAGAGTACACGATCTGACCTTGCTAAATATCACAGAAGGAAACATTCTCGACGAAGGCACATCAATTGTGTTAATTCCATTCTTTAGATCAAAAACAGATACCCTCAAACACCGACAATCTAATCGGAGACTTCTGGAATCCAAGGAACACAACGTCAACCCAGTCTTCTGGATAAGGAAGCTGATTGAACTATCACGCGAAAGGAGATCAGGACAAAATCTTTATAACCTGTTCATCAGCACCCGAGTACAAGTGAAGGCAGCTGCAAGAACAATCATAGGAGGATGGGTAAAGAACACGCTAAAATCAGCAGGAGTAGAGGCCACTCCCGGCAGCACACGTTCAGCGGTCGCATCACTTAATCCAATAGATAACATACTGGAAAGAGGCAACTGGAAAAAGGAAAACCCTTTCAGAAAATACTATCAGAAAGAGATGTTGAAACATACAGCTCCAGAAGATCTTTCCCTATTTCAACCAGTTAATATCAAATAAAGACGTCCCCGGTCACCAGGAGATAATAGACAGATCTCTCATAATATGGACTCCAGACATCTCTCAGAACACATAATAGGGGAGTTTTACCTACCATTAAAACTCTTATTATGTTTCTATAGATGTCTGGAGTCCAGGTAACCCCTACCTGGTGTATTATGAGCTTTATGAAAAATTGCGACCGGGTTATGGGGAAACTGGAAATAGGGAACAGGAAATGGGGAAAAAGCGACCATAGAGTAGAAAGTGCCTAAAGTGTAAAAAAGTGCAAATCAAAGACCCAGGAATAGACTAGAAAACCACATAAAAGGGGAAAAGTGATTGTTTCTCTCATAATATGGACTCCAGACATCTATAGAAACATAATAAGAGTTTTAATGGTAGGTAAAACTCCCCTATTTTTATTCTTACCTGAAGATGATCTACATGATCAAAAACATTAGTAATTATTGATTAACATAAAATTAATATAATTGTGAGCATGAAACAGTGTTTTATTAGAATTTTTTCAGTTCTATAAAGTTTTAGAGAATTCATTAATATTATGAGCCGTAACTAACCTACCTATATGAATATTTTTATTGATATTTAAAATTCTTACCATTAGACAAGTGCAATACTTTTGCAACTTTCTTCATTGTTGTATCTAATTTGGAATCAGTATTTTCTATTTCACTGTTGAAGTCATCCAACATTCTGAAAAAAATAAAACATGAAATAAGTTTAACTGCCTTTCAAAGTCTAGATTGAATTTTTCTTCTCAAAGTTGTCAATTTACAAATTTAAACATTAATTAATTACACATTAAGTGTGCCCTCTTACCCCTTATCCCTTAACCAAGGTGGAAATTTAGGGTGCTACACTGACAGTTTTTAGTTGATTGGCATTCTATCTCTCTCTAAAGGAAGCTAGTGTTGTCGAAAACGGCAAGCTTATTGCCTGCTAAAAAATCCTCGCAAACAACAATCATCTGTTTTCCCTTTTTCTAAGTTGCTACATCCGGTGTTGGACAAACTACGATTATGGGACAAGCAAGCAATCAACAATCGCCTATGTAAAATAGTCATAGTATGACATTTTTATTATTTGTTCATAGAATTTTTGGAATAATCTAAATCCTTTGGGTTAATGAAAATACTTTAAGAATTATTCATCAAATTATACCATGTACTACAGTGGCAAAGGGTGCCATACAAGCCGGTTCCCATCGGCTTCCCTTTTAAAATGATGTAACAAAGTAGTTAAAAATATAGGCACAAAGTAAAAAAATACTTTTAAAACCAAAGAAACAATACATATTTTTTCCCCATTGAAACCATGCAGTCTACTTTATTATCATTTTTGCCTCATTTTAAACGGGAAACCGATGGGAATCGGCTTGTATGGCACCCTTCGCCACTGATGTACTATCACAGATTTGCCAAAATATCCTTTGCAATCATGTTACAAGACCAAATGTCTGTACGCTGTACGTTCATGAGCCTTGAGGCAAGGAAGGCACAGACATATTTGTTTATGGTAGTCTACAGGTTAAACAAGTTTGTAAGTTCCTTCAAACACTTTAAAAAATATATATGTGCAGGATGTGGAAAATTGTCTTCGTTTCACAGTACCTACAGTTGTTCCTCAATAATCCAACAGGTATGGAACTAAGGTAATGTCGGATTATCTCACTAGGAATGCCGTCGTATAATTTATACATTTTCAATTTACGCAATTGAGGAGAGTTGATAAAAAAAATATATATCAACAGGGTACATATACGAAATTTTAGACTAAGAATTTTTTGGTGTTATTTTGTTGGTGTTATGGCCGCGGGGATCAAGTCGGGTTATTTGGAACCGGATAACGATGGTTCGAATCTCGCGACGATAACTTCGACCATGGTTCAACAGATGTCGTTGCATGCACACAAGCTTTTGCTTTCGCATAAAGACAACTGGCCAGGCAAAATAGGTTGGTGGATTGCATTCCTTTCAACAAATCTATTTCAAAAAAATATATAAAAAAATGCATTAGACTCCCGTAGGACTACCGAGTATAACGGATTTCAAAATGATTCTCAAGGGGCAACTGTTGTAATATAAATCTCTACTGATTACAGTGGTACTCACACAGCCTGTTCATCCAACTCGATTCCTATTTGCCTGGAAACAGTTTTTAGGGATCCAATGGAATGACTCATGACATTGAGTTGTTCTTCCTGGCTGTCCAGCATCCTCTGCTGCGACGCCATGGAATCAGACAAGAACCTGTCGTCGTAGCGGCTGGGACTGTCCATCTGGTTCTCCAGCTTGGAGTACTTGGTGGTGGAGTGGCGAGGAGGTGCTGAAGTGGGGCCATCAGCCAAAGGTCGCGATGTGCGGTCGCGTTCTCTACTTCTGTTGACATTCATCTTGTCTTTCATATCCTGGAAAGAATTAATGCATCATGACAATGAATAGCGGTATAAAAATATTTATGCAATGAGAAATATGTAGAATTAACAGTGGCAATCTTATTTTCAAAGCTTATGTAAATATATGAAAACATCGGAAATCATTTTCTCATAATTTCGAATCGAAACACGAAAATTGTTAAAAAAAATAACACCCTACCTGGTTGATTATTAAATAGCTTGATAAATTTTGTCCTAGACCTGTGACGCCAAAGGATATTTTGAATGTCCCTACCCCATTATTCTTTGACTGATAAGTAGAGATGTGTAAATTTCGCATCTCACGAAAACGCGAATTGTTATTTTATGACGTTTTTACTTCAATTCTCGACGATTTGGAGGTTAGGGAACATGTTTCTAGCAAAATAAGCATTTCGCAATATCGCGAAATTTCCAATATCTGACTCTTGGCGCGAATTTCCACATTATATACGTTGATATCACGAAAAACGCCTAATTTTCGTCATCCGCACTTGATTTTTAACAAAAAAAACACAGAATAATTCGGCACGACGCTCAAACAACGCCTACGTAAAGAAATCTTCTCGAAAATCGAAGTTTTGCTGTTTGCAATATTTTTCGACCATCGATACTCCCATGATGCTCCGTTCGATATATCGCACTCGATCGTTCCTGACGCACTCTGTCGTGAGTTCCGCACACTGCTTGCGCCTGTGTTGCGGGAAGTCGGTATAATAAAAAATATTTAAACTCGATATGTGGAATTATTTATTTAAATTATAATATATTTAGCGATTTGCTGGTATTTTGGCGATTACACCGTATAACACCGCTTTTTGATAATCTTGGAACCGCTTTTTGGGAAATTATGGCACCGCTTTTGCACATCTCTACTGATAAGTGACCAGTATCAATTTTTACAAAATACAATTGAGGACAAAAGAGATATGTAACATAAAAAAGATGGCTAAGAGATATTCCAAAACGAAAATAAATTTACAAAAATAGAGATTACAAATGTAAGTTTAATGCAATGGTCCTCAAAGTCAATAACTGAAAAAAAGAGATAAATCTGTGATGTCCAAATAATGTACAACCAGTTGACTGTCATTTAATTTTTATATAAGTACAATGAGTAAGCAATATACAAAAAAAAGGCAAAATATTTATCTTACTTTTTTGTACTACACAAAAATTATGTTTGCAATGCAGATAGAGATGATAGAATGCAAAAATTTAAATATTTTTCAAATATATTCAGTTGCAATGCTTTGATATTGGTGGTTCAAGCAATTAAAATAATAATTATCAAAGGTCTGCCCAACATAACACTTTTTTTTTTAAGAAATCCCGTGCGGGAGACTCCCTAGATTCTAGAGACTCTAGGGGTCTATGACACTTGTTGTAGTGCCGCAGAGGTGTACGAGTTTGGTCGTTGCTACAAAGCGCCAATACTCAAGCAAGACCCAGTTGCTGTAAGGCTGGATGGACCTTTGGTGACCGGTCATTGGTAAAGGTTTATGAATTTTTCAACCCAGCGAAGAGCAAATTTGAAAATATAAATGGTGTATTTTTTGTGCTCCGCCAGAATTCGAACCCACAACCTTCCCATTCAGAGTTCGGAGTGTTATCACTGAGCTACGGACCGGTCAATTGTAATTTTTTCTCAATATTATGTATTTTAAAAAAAAAGCAAAGCGCAAGTGCAATTGGTCGCAAGTGCAATTGGTGCAAGTGTAATTCGATGCTATTTCCAAGCAGTCTAAAGGGATGTGATCCAGGTAGTATTGCACCAAGCCTCTGAGCTGGCTGGACGATGGGTGCAGCCCATAAATCATAAGGTGCTATTAGGTAACAAAGTTTTTTTGTGTGGTTGTGAACTGCATTTATCCACACAATTTAGTTTTAAAAAAGTCGCGGAAATTTTTACAGCAGGTGTATTTTAGATGATTTCAGGAAAATTAGGGATTCTTTAAAATATTGAATAACAAAATTACTCAATAAATACTAACTGATATTACATTCATAATAACTTAGGTGCAAAGATTACATATTGTTTATATTTTGCATAATTTACAACAAGGAAATTTTATTCAATAAACATACAGAAATAATTACTCTTAAAGTCAGATGTATATAAAATAATTATATTTTTCTTATTTTTCTTCTTTGGTTTCCTGCAATTCACCACAGCTAGACTTACGCCTCTCCTCAATCAAATCCTGCTGCTCCCATGCCGCGCAACTCTTTGCTATGTCTTGCAAGAGGTTGCACTGTATGTGCAGCTTTGCTGCATTGCGCCTGCTACTTTATAGATATCATTTGTCAGTTGTCACCTTTGCCAATGTACACCTTGTTTCGAAGAAAAGCGGCAAGAGTCACAAGTGTACATTCATTTTAGATTTCAATTTTCTTCTATAAGTATATGCTCGTGTTCAGTATGTCTAAGCATGAAATTACACATGTTTGGTTATATAATTTACTGCATTAAGTGAATCTTGAATGTTAAAATATCTTTATTACTTAGGTTTTACTAGGCTGCAACTTTATGTTGTGGAAATGAGTGTGACCGTGGACCAAGTAACCAGGCAGTAAAACACTTAGTGGAGGAGTGTACAGTTGGAAGATACCAGGGAGACTGGATGGACATCCACAGGGCGACCCCGGAGACTGGCAGTGGTTGGTCAAGCGAGAGTGAACAATTTAAAAATTTGACTGAGGGACGCAGTCAATGGCGCAGTGAAATCAAGCGCAGTGAGCCAATTATAGAAACATAAAGTTAAGTAAGATTAAACAATGTACTATAGATAATATATTTGACCATACAGCTTAAGAACGATGGGCTTCTCTTGTAGCAATGCTAAGCTGCCAATTCAAGAATTTTCTTTTCCACAATATAATTAACATTAAAATATCTCATAGGTACCCAAAACTTTCATCTCATGTGACAAATAATTAATCTTCTTCCACGAATGCCAATCAGGTCCCACTGATGTGAGATTGCTATGTAAAAGGCCTTTTATAATCTGGAACAACCCCTACGCATTTCATATCCCAGTCCAATTTTGAATGTTGCGCAGCCATTTCATCTACCTAATGCCAACTCCTTGTTGACTTTTAATTTTAACAGAATATATTAAAGTATAGTATTGGCAAAATAAACATAATAATTCAAGCTACAATGCTGAGCAATAAAAACCAGAAAAAAAAAGTAATAATAATTCTTCCTTAGTGCTTCTTAGTGGCTAACATCGCTCCAAGAACCCTGTACAGTATGCTGTTGAGTAAAGGTGTGTCACCAGTGCCTCCTTAAGCTGAAGACAATCGAAATTGTCCCAAATCTTGTGGTGTAAACAATCCAAGGCCTGAAGAACTGCTACCATATTCTAATAACCAAACATAATGTTGATTTTTCTTACGTATTTGTCCACTTAATTTTGGCCCCGCTATTTGCTAAACCAGCTGTACTACCCATTGTATGTTTAGCAAGATATCCCAACTTTCTTCCATATGACAATGTGGGGATGTCCCAACGAAACTTTCATAATACGCACTTGGGTACAAAACCAATGCAACTTTTACATAGAGGAAAGACATGGTCGTACTTTAACCTATAAACGCAAAACGCAACTAAGCTACACATATAGTGTAACTTCTTGCCGCGTTATCCTCGAAGGGGTCGCATGTGGCGAGTTGAACCTATTTATTTTTACAGGTAAGGGGGCCGGCCTTACGCCAACCACTTCAGTTGAAGTGGGGGTTTCCCAGCTCCCGAGGGGGCTGGTACTCATTTCTTGTGAAGGCTGAGTAAACCTTGCCGGTATTTTTATTATGGGGTTTGAAATAAACACCGAAATAGGAAATCATTTCTGACACCCTCCTCGGTGGGATTCGAACCCGAGCTCACGGGGTAGAAGGCAAGCACTCTACCAACTGAGCTATCGACCGGCCATGACTTAATCAAATAGGAGCGCAAGCTTTCAAGAATCTCAGGAGACATCTAGAGGGGCTCGGCGAAAGTTTCTATTGAAAAGTGAACACCTTACATACTTATACTAGTTTTTAGGGAAATGTTAGCGCATAAAAATAAATACAGCAACACGTAGCAATGGAAAAACACAAGGCTTTTCAATTTAAAATTAAATTCATAGATAAAAACAGATCTGAGAAAAACTGTAAAATGGGTTGGTCAATTATTATTAATAGGTCTTATTGTTGTTTTTGTTATATATTCTCAAATTAAATAATTTTCGTTTCAGCTGACCACCCATACTGTAAAAAATGGTTCACTTTGCCAATGTCACCCCTGTTTCAGGGAAGGACGGCAAGAGTTGCAGGGCTTATGTTCATTTGAGATTGGGTTTTTATATTGTAGGTCCACATGCGGCATGTGTTAGCGCGAAATTATACATGTCTGCTTGTGGGAATGCATTTAATATAAATCTTAAATGATATATATCTTTGCAGCTTGGATTAGATTAGAGTAGAAAACAATAATTAAGGAAAAAGCAAAATTAGTATTTTTCTTATCTTTTAAAAAAAGGCACAGTATATTATGGTATGTGTTGATTGATTTTACTATGGGCATGTTCATTTTGTCAACGTGAAATAATTATATAGCTTATAATATACACCATATCAGTATATCATAGCAAATAGCATCAAAAAAGTAATAAACAATGTTACAATACATAAGTGTGGAAAATATTAGATAACACTAATAATTACTTGTAAAGCATTACGTTCCTCTACGTATAATTACCTTTAGGATTTTGCGCAATTTTATCAAAGAAAAATAGTTTTAAATTGGTATAAATGTATGTACACATAATTCGTATTATCATGGACAAGTACGTTTATTTTTTATCAGGTAAAATTATCTCTTTCACAATTAAGCTTAGAGACACAATCGAAAAAAATGTAGCTAAAAAATAATGAGAGTTCAATTGAGAGGTGATTTTTTCTGAAGAATATGTATGTTCACAAATACTCACATTATTCCTTGGCGTTGACACGCTAAGGCCACTGTTATTTTAAGTAGCGTGTTTCAAATAAAAACAATGCTAGTTTTATTTCTTTGACCCTGATTCAACAGATGTCATTGGGTAATTATTGATTAATTATTCATTAACGCAATGCAAAAATACACAACTAAGCTGCACATATACAACTCCTCGTAATGTATTCCCCTAAAGCAGTGGTTCCCAAACTATGGTACGCGTACCACCAGTGGTACGCGACGCTTCTTAAGGTGGTACGCAAGCAGCCATGGCCATAGGAAATACATAGTTTTCTGGATGTATCTCGGAGGTCGGTGAGTGGATGGTGAACAATGGCCTAATCCTGAACATGGATAAGACGGAGATACTCTGGGCAGCCACATCTAGGCGTGACCATCTATTGGTCAATGGGGTAGCACTCTCTATAGGAGGTAAGCTGATCCAGCCTTCCGATTCGGTGAGACTCCTAGGAATCTTACTGGATCGGAACCTGACATTGGAAAGGCAAATAGATGCCACAATAGCTTCCTCCTTTTTTTCACTGCGCCAAATAAAGGCGATTAGAAAGTGTCTTCCGTCAGATGCGGTTAAGACCCTGGTGAGTGCGTTTGTGATGTCTCGGATTGATTATTGCTCAACGCTTTATAGTGGGCAGCCAAAGAAGCATTTCAACCGCTTTCAATCCGTGTTAAATTCAGCAGCAAGGCTCATATTCGGGATATCCAAATTCGCTCACATCACTCCGCTGTTAAAAAAACTACACTGGCTTCGTTTCCCGGAGAGGGTGGTCTACCGTGTTTGTCTGATGGTATATAAAGCCATCAATGGCGTGGCTCCACCTTATCTGACTGACATGATTTCGCCTGTTGAGATGGGTGTGAGGAGGCAGACACTCAGATCTGCGGGCGATGGTGCGATCAATTTGGTTCAGCCGCACCGTCAGATCCGTACAAATTTTGGAGACCGTGCTTTCTGTGTTGCGGGTCCGGTGGAGTGGAACAGACTGCCACCCGGAGTGAAGAACTCCAAATCTATGGGCATATTTCGCGGAGCTCTTAAGACGCACCTTTTCAAAAAGTCTTATCCGTGATCGGAGAGGGCCCTTGAGGTGTGACACACACAAAAACGGCGCTCTCTTATCATGTGCAATTAAAAATAAATAAGCCTGATATATATATATATAGTACATAATAAGATAAAACGTTTTTCAATTTTGCGCTTCAAGTTAAGTACAACTGAGCCAAATATTTTCTCTTTTGTTTTGAACATGCAGCACCATTTTTCAGACTAAGACAGGCCTGTCCCGCCACGATTACAAAAATACTAAATCTGGCCCTCCACAATATTATGTTGGACACTCCTGAACTAAGAGTATTGTATTTTTTTTCTATAATAAATAAATAAGCATAATGTTTTCATTAACAGTTGCAGTTTTTATTACTTTACCATTTGAATGATTTTTTTAACTGTTGCACTTCAGTGGTACGCCACTGATTTATAATTTCATTAGTGGTACGCGAAATTAAAAGTTTGGGAACCACTGCCCTAAAGCATTGCATGTGGGGAGTGGAACCAATTTATTTTTACAGGTAAGGGGGTCGGATTTATGCCAAACACTTCAGTCAAAATGGGGGTTATATCATAAAATAATAAAACTATTCATTGATCATGTTAATACCTGTTCTGGCCAGGCACAACAGGTTGATAAATTCCTATTCACAAATTTATTTTTTTAGGGAAAAAAAATATTACAAATGTATATTTACCTAAAAAGAATAAATAATCACCGAAAATGTTATTTGTAAATTTTACCTTTTATCCTTAAAATAAGGTAATAAAGCTACATTTTGAAGTTGAATATTTTATGAAGTTCAGAGTTCTTTGGCTTATACCATTGGAAAAACTGCGCCATTGTATTTGAATAAAACATATTTTTCTTCGATTCACCACACATGTAACAAGGTAGCTGGTAGACTACACATCAAAATTCATAATAGAGGACAAAGTATGCAAAAAAAAACTTCTACACAATACTTTACTTTAAACTTGACATAACTTTGTGAACTTGACATTTCTCATAAGAGTCATGAAGAGTTTTAAG
This sequence comes from Agapetus fuscipes, assembly GCA_951799405.1. Classification (NCBI taxonomy): domain Eukaryota; kingdom Metazoa; phylum Arthropoda; class Insecta; order Trichoptera; family Glossosomatidae; genus Agapetus; species Agapetus fuscipes. The sequence continues at coordinate 9,921,159 of OX637332.1, forward strand.
TAAGGCAAGAAATAAACAGATTTCGCCACCTTAGAGGTACAACTGAATAAGTGCTGATTCACTGATTTGAGAAATTGTGGATAAAAGCGTGTTACTCCTGATAGTAAGTGAACTAATTATAATGAAAGGCTCATGAATAACTTCTAAACTACAGGATTATCACACTTTTTCAGTGTTTTCTCTCGTAAAAAAATAGGAAAGAAAGAGAAACCCATGTTAGCTTAACATGTCAATTATTCAGTTATTACAGTATAGTATATACATTATATGAGGTAATCACATTTTTTTTTATACTTAAATGTTATTTATTACTCGTATTCCTTGACTTACAGGTTGGTATGAGGCTGACCACCCATACTGTAAAAAATGGTCACTTTGCCAATGTCCCCCCTGTTTCAGGGAATGTCGGCAAGAGTTGCAGGGCTTATGCTCATTTGAAGTTTGGATTTTATTTGTAACACAATCAGCATTTGTAAGCGTGAACTACACGTGTTTGTTTGTGGGCATACATCTGAGAGCTTTGAATCAATATATCCTTGCAACTTAGATTATAGATAGATAGATTATAGATTATATAGACATAGAGGATAATCATGAAGGTTTAAAAGTTTTCAATGCTAAAAAGCAATGTACAATCGCAAATGCAAATACGTAAATGTGACAAATACTTACCACTATCATGCTAACATAATACATTTGTTCCAAATTATGAAATTATCATGATAATGGAAGAATGCAAACACATAAATTGATAATGAAGAAAGTAAGAATCCATGTTAATAAGTAGACTAAATAATCGCTGTTAGAGGTCGCTTACCAATATGGATAAGTAACAATTAAATCGAATAAAAGAAATGAGGAATGAATGTAAGATGTAGGCTTACACGGCCGGCTGATGATGCTGGAGAGTTGCTTTCCGGGATCTGTTTCTGTGATCTGTGGGAGCTGAAGCTTCCAGATGTTTCCGCCATGTCTGCGATGGGCTTCTTCAGCGTAAAAGTAAAGGGTGAAGTTCTTATATCCCGAGTGTACCCATACTTTCATCACAGTTTCATAAACATCATCTTCTTCACTTCACTTTCACGCTGAAGAAGCCCATCGCAGACATGGGTGAAATGTGCAGAAGCTCCAGCTCCCACAGACCACGGCAACAGATCCCAAAGCAAAGAAAAGCAACTCTCCAGCAATGTATGATTTGTTTTATAGAAAGTAGAAAGGTTTTTTATTTACCTTCACTTCCAAACGTGTAGTTTCAATGAAGTTTCTTCTATTTGTCAGCTCCTTATTGTCAATTTTAAACTTTGAAGGATTCTTCTCAACGATACGTGTAGAATTGGTCAAGGAAAATTCTTACAATGCTGTATAATATTATCTTCAATTCATTAGTCAAGATTAAATTATTCGCTTTTAGTCAATGGCTGCGTTCAGATTCTTTAATTGTGTTTGCTGATTTTAAATGCATGCTATTATTATGATGATACATCATATTAATAATAGATTGCAAAAGTCAAGTGAAATATGAAGTATAATTCAATTGAATTGAATAACAAGTGGTGTGAAGAAGAAACAGTACTTTGAAACCAGATCATGAGGAGGAAAATGTGAGATATGGAACAATCATATAAAAAAGCGAGGTTCTGTAATATTTTGAGCACTCATGTCAATTCAGACATTTTCAATATTTTTGAAAACTATGCATAACTTTCAAGTGGGAAAATTTTTGTTATCAGAAAGTTATGCCATAGGTAGGTATATTTTTTTTAAATTAAACTGAAATGGCAACCACTGGCTTAACAGTAACATAATCACAGTTCACAGAAGTGTCATAATATTTTGAAAAGGATATCAATGGTGTCTTCTAGATCTTCAAGGTCCCACTCGATGCTCCTCAGCGCATTCCTCAGTTCTGTGGTGGTCCACTCGGCCTCAGGCCCTGCTGGTCCTCCAGAGGCGTCTCCAAGCTCCAACCAGCGCAGATACAAGCCTCTTGTCTTGTTTAACGCTTTGAATACTTCACTGTAAGTGTTTCCCAATGTTTCATTACGAGAACGCATAATCAATCAATAAGCACAACAATCTTCCACCAATATGTTCAATATACTGACGTAGCTTAGTAATCTTATAAACAAAGGGCATTTCCGATAACGTGCGCGATAAGCCGCACTAGGCAATCATTAACTCATTATCAGATTATAGAAATGAGAAAGGGAGAGAATAATAATATTGTTCTTTGTCACCTGATTCGCTACAAAGGTAATATTTAAGGAATTTAAGACTTACTCTTTAACTACGAAAAACGGATCTTCCAAAGTCATGTCAGTACGAAAATAAATAGAGGCTTAAAGCCTGTAAATAAAGAAACATTTGATAGATTATGGGCATCAATATTGCAGACGTTGCACCACAGAAAATAAACCACTGCCCTTGTAGAGTAGCAACGAGCATCCACCACCCCCCGTAAAGTTATCGACAAAACGTACCTTCATGTGAACCAAGAAAGAAAACACCCTACATTCTCCATCCCTTACTAACACAAGGGATAACGCGAGCCAGCCCGTATTCTGTGAAAATTATTGTATTTTGACAGTTTTGATGAAAGTTGCTCTTGCCATCTGACGATTTCTTTGTGAAACATTACTGGGATGTAAATTGAAGGAAACTGTAATGACAAAATTCAATGAGAATCAACACATAAGTTTTTTTAAACAAGCAACAGATGTCGGTAAACCAACCGATTGCGATTGAGAGAAACCAACGATTTTTTCACAAAGTGAATATGAAATTTTATAGAAATAGAAACATTCATGCATAGCCTCATATCAATGTGCGTAGCCCAACCGTAGCCTAGTGATAACCGCATTGGATTTCTTGACAAAAATATTGCAACGTAGTTTGTACTTGTGCTGGTAATTCTCAAAAGTTCTCTGGAAAAATAGGAATATTTTTCCCGATATCTCAGGCTTTCATAAATGTTCACCACTCATTGAGGTGTTCACCCAAATTAAATTAGAATGCGACCTCAATGAATGCGACAAATTCTTATAAGCCATACGCCCATGTGCATGTGATTTTATATTATTTCAGTTTACTGAGAATTTAATTTATATCTTTCCATACATACTAACTATCTTTCTTTTAAGATACCAACCTCTATTTGACTCAAATTAAACATAACTTGGTATTGAAAAAAATCAAAAGAACAGTCCGAATATAAACCATCTCATAAATACTAAACAAATATGTATGGAAAATATGAAAGGACATCTAGTGGCTGTATTAGTTTTATTGGGTTGAGTATATTTACGACTTGTTTAGCCCTCGCTAAACTGACGTTTATTTTTTGAATAAATGAGCCAAATTCAACGTTTCTCTTTATCAGCGTGGCAGATTGGGATTGCTCAGAATGTACCTAAAAAGTTGCACACGTCAGTTCATACAGATTTTTATATTATTTCGCCCTTTGTACAAAGCTAATTACGTACTTACTTGCTTATTTCTATAGATAGGCACACACAAAGAATTAGTATCTTTTCAAGGGTATCTACCTACCTATGTATTACGACATAAAAGTACATGTATACACGTATTAAAGACGAGCGCACAGCTGTTGTACTTTTTATCGCATCCTCAAATAATCCAACATAGACCCCTTTTTTGAAAATTGCCCAAGGCTTGCTGAACAATCTTATTTTTTCAAACAATATAGTTTAGTAGGTAAGGTATATAGTTTAGGTAGGTACATACCTATTGAATACCTGCTGAAAATCGTAGAAATGATTATTGTTTTCACTGGTTTTATTTATTTATTTCATACATATTTCAAATATGTATATATTTAGGTACTATACAGATTTGATTCTGCTTAGGTAGGTACTGCCCACTCACCTTTTCTTCATTTATATTTTTTTGAGAATGATTTAAAAATGTAGCATCTTGAGACTTCAAATATTTGTGCAGTTTTATTTCTCATTAATTATTTCTACATACTTTCTAACAAAATCATAACTGTAAAAATTACGCTTTGTTATGTGTGCAAAACGTATGTAGGTATGGATTGCACCTACAAAAAAATTGAAATAAACTTAATTGATTACAATTTTCATCGATTATAAAGGGTGAAAATCAGACAGTGACGTCAGAAATTTAATTCAATATTGCACCTATTTCGAAGACTCTGTTTTTTTTTTTTATTCAAATATAAAATATATTTTTTTATGCATTCTCACTCAACGTGTGTTTTAGATGCAATACTCTTAAAACTTATATAATCATAATTTATGCCATACATAATGATCATGCAATATATTGTGAGGAATATATATATAAAATGAACTGTAGGTTGGTATATATGGATAGATAAGGACAAAAAATACGGATGTTTTAAAGCCAAGCGACCGTCTCACGATCAATAGATCTCTATAATATGGGCCAAGGACTTTGGAAATAACAGCCAGATGCAATATAACAAACCGTAGATAAGTCACTTATGTGCTCGCGGCTTTATTTATCAATCTACCTATGTAAACCAACGCGTTAGGTATTAAGCAACCTACTTACACAGCAGAAACATATTTAAAATTAATGTTATGTACCTATTTGCGTACTTATTTAAAATATAAAATAAGCGAACCTACGTATCTGATTTTATTATAATTTTCCTGGTTCATTTTTTTAAATTGTTAGTATAAGCTGCATTGCAGTCTGCAGATATACGTATATATTGGCATTGAGAGTCCACCCTTCATCCTCTACACAAGCAGGGATGTTCAGCACAAAAAATCTCGCTGGTCTTTCCTGAAATAAATCTTAAATTCAATGTCACAAATTTTCTTTTTGTGCATTCTTTACACGTATCAACATATAGCCTCAACATATAGTAAAACTGAAAAAGTGTTGATTCACTGATTTGAGAAATCGTTGATCAAAAATTTTATTGGGTGAAACTTCTCATAGTTAGTAAACTAATTATAAAGAAATACTCATGGCAAACTTCTAAACTACAGGATTTTCACACTTTTGCAGTGTTTTCTCGGGTAGAAAATAGGTAAAAAGGTGCATTTATACCATACCTGTTTTTTTACCATGCGCATACCTTTAATTAAGGTATTCATATTTACCTACCTACAATTTACCAGTTACTGAAGTCAAAAAACATGATTAGATTAATGAGATCCGCACGTGAATTGACATAGAAAATATTGTGTCGTGATCCAGCCGGGTTGCTAGGGAAAAGCCAAACAAAGATTTTGTTATTGGTTGCTGGCCGATGAAAATGTCTCAAATTCAAAAATGTTTGGACCGCATTATATATTGAAACTATAAATAATTGTAAGGTTGTGAAAAAAAAAACTATGACTTCGTTCTTGTCACATTCTTTTCCACCCTGCATTCAAACCTAGCCATATAAATAGGCAATAATAAATACTGGTAAATACTTATTTTTGTATCTACTCATTACTCATCAGATACTTCATCCTTTTTACAATGCAGTTTAGCATGAATTCATCTTTTACCTGCAAAAAAAATGCAGGAAAATTTCATGAAAAACTGATAGCTGTGCAAAAAATTACAAACTATGCTATGTATGAGAAATTTCGTAATTTGTTTTTCACTAAATTCAGTATTTTTTTCAGACGACTTTCCGATATATTGAATGTTGAGCTCAGAAAATGAGCGACCTAAAATTTAAGTAGGAACTATTATTTTTTTATCATGATTTTTCCATACTTCCCTTTTGCTTGATTTGTATAGGATTGATAGGAACAATTATTTAACAGTTAATAAAATAAACCTTTGGGATTAATTGTGATGAAAACCTGTCAAGAAACACATCATAGTTTTTTTTTATATTTGATGCATTTTATCATAGATAATATTATACGCGTAGGTTTGCGCTTGTATATATTTTGCGTATATATCGCACGTTTAATAATAAAGAGCAATAACTCAAAAAACATGAATGTTGGGAAATCACGTTTGAAGTTCAGACAGCCAGTCCAACTTGTATGGGATGAAAAAGGCGGCCGATGTTTTATCTTGGTCATATTCGTCCAAATTGAACGGCTGTCGGATTCTACCTATTCTTCTCGCATTGTTCTTGCGTTTTATTACAAAATCTCGATTTCCCCAATTTTCGAGTTATTTCTCTTTATTATTAAACGTGCGATATGTAGGTACGGGGTACCTATACAAAATAAAACACAAACCACATTCGAGTAGCAAGAGTTTCAGAGTTCAGAACAGGGGTGGCATTGGAAATAAAGAACCATTTTTTATAATGTTATGGCTGGTCAGTGTCATTTTATCATTGAGCGTATACGACAAAGAAAATAAAAATACAATATGGGGTGGTGCACCCCATGTCGTTCCCTACAAAAAGGCTCCCGGTGGAGTCCGTGCTTGAAGAGACAGCTTCATACACGAAAGAGAAACCCCTATATTGGAAGATCTGTAATTTATAAAGTTGCAAAGCTATATTGTCATTTAAGCCCACAAGCAGGCACATGTAAGTTCTTTCACATGCTGCGTGTGTACTTACTTACTAAATTAAACTTCACATGAACACAAACCTTGTAACTACTGTCTTCTTTCCCTCAAATGGGGTGGCATTGCGTCCCCTTAGTGCTTGTTTATCTTATGTCCATCAGAGGTAATTTCACATGAGCAATATATTTTTGTGTACTGGACCAATGGCTGTTTGTCTTCTGCCCATCTTGACTTAAGACTTATTATGACTTATAGGTTGTTATGCGGCTGACCACCCATACTGTAAAAAATGGTTCACTTTGCCAATGTCACCACTGTTTCAGGGAAGGACGGCAAGAGTTGCAAGGCTTATGTTCATTTGAGATTGGGTTTTTATATTGTAGGTCCACATGCGGCATGTGTTAGCGCGAAATTATACATATCTGCTTGTGGGAATGCATTTAATATAAATCTTAAATGATATATATCTTTGCAGCTTAGATTAGATTAGATTAGATGAAAACTGACTATGAAAACTCTCACATTCTCGTGTTTTACGTTTTTAGCGCAGATTGTGTAGAATGTGATTCGAAAATTTCATTTCTTTGAATCAAATGGTGGATAAGCCAAACAAACATTGGCAAAAGAGAACTTAGTTTTTACAGCTTGGGGTCAGCCTCATACCAACCAGAACCAGTCAGGAACAATATCAATATCATCAGAAGCGCTATTCTGCTAAATTCCTTACGACCTTAAGGCGACAAGATAGCGATTCGTGTGAAAAAAAAGGTGTACCTACTGTGATTTTTTATCTATGGAGTTCATATCAATCCAATCTCCGATTTGGATTGATATCCTAAGTGTAAGGAATTTAGCAGAATAGCACTTCATAAGTACTTTACAAGTTTTAAACGACACAAATCAAGTGACTTTTAAGCCTTGTTTTCTTCAGTTTCCCAATGAAAAGTGCGTTATTTTAGTGTGACTTCGAGCGCTGTTTTCTTCAGCTAGGGTCTTAAGCCGTTTTTTTCCTCAGTTTCCCAATGAAAAGTGCGTTATTTTAGTGTGACTTCGAGCGCTGTTTTCTTCAGCTAGGGTCTTAAGCCGTTTTTTTCCTCAGTTTCCCAATGAAAAGTGCGTTATTTTAGTGTGATTTGTAGCGCTGTCTTCTGCAGCTAGGCTAGACTCTGCTAAAGATCCCCGGCCGCGGCGTCTCCCACAGCCTTTCTCTCGGCCGCCTATCGCCGTGCGGGGGCCACCGCGAGTTCATCGCCTTACTTTCGGGTTCGCGCCACTCAGCCAGCCCGCCATATTATTTCGTATTTCATCACCATCCACGCGGTTAGGCAATAACTTAGGTGTGTTTGAATATTATTATAAAACGCACGGATTGTAATACTATCCGAAACGATTTTTTTTAAAGTACCCAAACCAAATCCCTTCATTTATACTTACTTGGTATGAGGCTGACCACCCATACTGTAAAAAATGGTTAACTTTGCCAATGTCACCCCTGTTTCAGGGAAGGTCGGCAAAAGTTGTGGGGCTTATGTTCATTTGAGGTTTGGATTTTATTTGTAAGTACACATTCAGCATTTGTAAGCGCGAACTACACTTGTTGGTTTGTGGGCATACATCTGAGAGCTTTAAATGAATATATCCTTGCAACTTAGATTATAGATTATAGATTATATTACTTTACTTTTTTAAAAGGAGCGTGGCTTTTGACTTATAAGTTATAGGTTGGTATGACGCCGATGCCGTACAAAATGTTCACATTGCCAATGTCACCCCTGTAGCAGGGGAAGTGCGCAAAAGTTGCAGGGTTTATGTTCATTTGAGGTTTGGATTTTAATTTGTAAGTAGACCTACACATGTAGCATTATTTGTAAGCGCAAATCTTACACGCGTCTGTTTGTGGGTACGCATGTAGGTATTATGAATTTAAAATGTTAATATGTCTTTGCAACTTAGATGAGATGTCTTAAGATTTTTTTGACAAAAAGTTTAGTATTTGCAATTGTTAAGTACATAGGTACTGTTAATTGTTGTATGTTAGCATATTATTTTTAATTTTATACCTTAATTCATGTTCAGTTCGTTTGTCTCATACTTCCATAGGAAGTTCATTGACTAATACCGACTTGTAAAATAAACCAAACCTCACATGAACATAAACCTTGCAGCTCCTGCCGCCATTAGTTTTTACTGAATGAGGGTCAGCCTCATACCAACCTATCAGTCTAGGAGCTTAGTAAAATAACTTAGTAAAAAAACTAGTACTTATGGTAGGTACAGGGATCAACATTTTTATTACACTTAGGTACTTATATCACTCTTGTACAACTATTACGTCTTGTAATTAAAGTGACGTTTTCTAGTTATGCTGTTGCAGATATTATGTATTGGCAAATGTTTATAAGATATTTCATGCCAGCGAGATAACGTGGGAAAATGCAAGAACCGAGTTATGTATGTAGGCATCTCGCTGAAAGCAAATTAAAAAAATATATACATACAGCTACACATAATGCTATAACTGCGTGGACATTTTAAAGAGCACATATGCGAAATGTCTAAAATTTACATTCGAAATGAGTGTCTAACCTAGTTAGAGAGGTACCTAGATATGTCTGTGTGTTACTACTCATAATATTATACTGTATGTATATCGACCCTCAACTTTTTTGTACAAGTAATACACTCAATCCATTGGCTTATAGGTGGGTATGAATCCCTCGACTTATATTTTGGTATGAGGCTGACCACCCATGTAATAAAAAATCGTTCACTTTGCCAAGGTCATCCCTGTTTCAGGGAAGGTCGTCAGAAGTTGCAGGGTTTATGTTCATTTAAGATTTGGTTACACATACAGCATTTGTAAGTGCGAACTTACACGTGTCTATTTGTGGGCATGCATTTAATTTATGGAATGATCTACCAGTATCTGTGTTACCTTTCCAATTTACTCCGGTTTTATATAAACCCAGCATCAATCCTTTCTTCTTTGCAGCGCCTCACGACAGAAGCAACAACACAAGCAACACCTCTGCGGCACCCTACCAGGAGGACCATAGACCCCCCAGACTTTCAAGAATTGGGGAGCCTAAACGCTATGTGTAGTTGAAAGTGATCGATGCCTGAATTTGAAACAACCAATCATATGTATGCTTAGCTTAGCGTTGTCTGTGAATAAGGCCCTATCCATGCCCTATCGCCAATCGTTTTTAAATTGCTCATGTACTTAGAATTATATTATTTAAGAAAACATATTTAAGCTATTTAAATTTTTAACTAATCGAATAAATGGGATATCCAGAGTCATAATAAAAGGAGAGCTTGTATGAAAAAGGTTATGGCTCTGGATGAAATGAAAGAAGTATGCAAGGATCGAAAGAAATGGCGGTTGATCTGTAATGCTGGCGGTTAAAGCTGAGGCTTTAAATTTTTTTTTTTTTTTTTAATATGTTTTGTTGTTTTTTTTAAATTTTTTACTGTTTAATTGTTTAGAGTTTATTTGTTTTATATATTTGAATGTATTAATTGCTTGTATTCCTTGACTGATGGGTTGGTATGCGACTGACCACCCATACTGTAAAAAATAGTTCACTTTGCCAATGTCACCCCTGCTTCAGGGAAGGTCGGCAAGAGTTGCAGGGCTTATGTTCATTTGAGATTAGGTTTTTTATATTGTAAGTCCACATGCGGCATGTGTAAGCGCGAAATTATGCATGTCTGCTTGTGGGAATGCATTTAATATGAATCTCAAATGATACATATCTTTGCAGCTTAGATTTAGATTTAGATTTAGATTTAGATTTAGAACTACTTCTCAGAGTGTGGTTGAAATACAACAATATAGTAACATATTACGTACAATGCAACTAAGCTTCACATATTTTGTAATATTTTTTTCCTTGTTCTCCTCAAAGGGGTCATGAGGCAAAATAACCTATTTATTTTTACAGGTAAGGGGGCGAGCCTTATGCCAACCAATTCAGTTTCCCAGCTTCCGAGGGGGCTGGTACTCATTTCCTGTGAAGGCCAATTGTAAACCGTACTATTTTTTTCTATTCTGGGTTTGAAATATACAACAAAATTGTAAATCATATCTGACACCCTTGTTGGGATTCGAACTCGAGCTCTCGGCATGGAATGCAAGCTCTAAAACTGGAAAAAAAATCCAGCTGGATTCTCAAAAGTTTCCAGGGACTTATTTTCCTCTTAGTTAGAAGTTCTCTCTGGAAATATTATTATATCGTTGAAATTATTAAAAAGTATTTTGGATTTCAACATTAAAATTATTCCGAGAGCTTATTTTAAAATTCAGCAACGTTGTCGCTTGGAGCAGTTCGCATTTTAACCGCGAGGGAGCCGAGACGCGGACTATATCGCTTTTAGTGTGTAGAATTTTTAGATACCTCCGTGGTTTTGGTCAGTGGGTCGCCAAACCTGTTCTGCACACCTATCGGTATTACAATATACGTGTTGCGAGAACTTCTATGCACGTTAAGCACGTATATACCCACCTACTATATGATGCCTACGTCTACTGTACCCCTAGTATAAAACTTCACGTTTTAGCCCAACCAAAAAATGAGAAAATCATACCCGGGCCAGTGAAGCATGATCCCTGTGACAGATCGGGAGAACGAATAGTGGAAACTCGATTATAGAAATGTATTTGAATTGGCTCGGATTTGTGAGAATGCATAAAACATGCAGTAAGTATGTCGGTATTATGTAATCTATAATCTAAGTTACAATTTAATGCACGCCCACAGGCAGACACGTGTGAGCAAATACAATAAAGGTATTATCTATACTTACTTCCAAGTACTTCTTTTTAATTCACTACAAAATACCTTTATAATGAAAACCATTCAACCAAAAAAACATATTTAATGATACGAGTAGGTACATGATTTTTTTTAAATATTAAGAAAAAAATGAAGGGATCAAGTACCATCATTTTTGGTCACATTCTAAGTGGAATGTGTTTACCCGCATGTAAAACGATTTTTCAGTATGTAATATTACTTAACATGGAAAAATGAAAATTATTTTGCTTAGTTGTGTTAATTTGCAACATGACGTAGGTTTTTGCTTTGTAAATATCCTTACTGAAATGTGATGAGTTCACTTCTTTGCTTTACTCGAAGACCATGTTTATAATCTAAGTTGCAAAGATATATTAACATTAAAAACTTAAAAATGCATGCCCACAAAAAAGATACGTGTAGGTAAGTTCAGGCTTACAAATGCTGAATGTGTAGGTACTGAATAATTAAAAACCTAAAATGAACATAAGCCATGCAATTTTTGCCGACCTTCCCTGAAACAGAGGTGACATTGACAAAGTGAATCATTTTTACAGTATTGGTAGTCAGCCCAATACAAACCTATAAGTCAAGGAATGTTATAGTTGATAAAATAACTTGATGTAAGTATATAAGTTATCCTCCTTACCTACTTGTGAAAAATTGTGATCTGCCATAAGGCTCATCCTACGTTGGCCTGAGTTTAAAAACAAGAGTCTCCAGCGAGTGTTTTGGTTTCCACACGTTTACTTGGTAAAACGCTCTGTTTGAGTTTAAACGTGGTGTTTTATACTCGAGGCACTTACCTACTGATCTACCTACACTAGTAAACGATATCCCAAGGTTTTTATTGTTAGACAGAAACGCGCCAATTCGCAGGAAAGCGTCTTCTGAAAACAAATTAAAGAAGAAATGTTTGATTTTACTTTTAAAATTGTCGGTTTTCATTCATCTCCTGAAAAAGAATCATTTAAAAAAATATATTTATTTATCCGCTGTAGGTATCTACCTAAATGCATTAACAATTTTATTCTTTCCAGTATTTTCAACGTTAGCATGTGTCACTTTAAACTGATAAAAAAACTACCCACACGATTGACATAAGCGCGTCCGTATCATTCAGTATAAAGCCGCTCTGCTAACGTTGAAAATACCGGGCCTCATACTTGATGACAAAAACCAATCGGGCTGAAAATATAACTAATGAAGTAAATTTTAGCGCGTACCGTTTTAGAAAAAGTCAAAAAGGACTATGATGTTCTTTTTCAAAATTAAAATCATTCATTTAACTTCATTTTATTTTATTCTATAATCTACTAATACCTACTTATAATCGAAGTTCCGCGGACCACTTGTGGCCTGCGGATCATCGGTTAACAATCACTGATTCAATGAAAAGTTGTGAGATCTTATATTCTTGTATCTACCTACTTGTATGTTTGTTTTAAAAAATTGTGTGAAAAAGTGGCATATTAAACTAACATGGGTTTCTCAGATAAATGCACCTTTTTGTACATTTTCTACGAGAGGAAACACTAAAAAAGTGTGAAAATCCTATAGCTTAGAAAGTTTTCATGAGCATTTCCTTATAATTAGTTCACTTACTATGAGAAGTTACTCCCAGTAAATGAAAATATCCCTGATATCTCAAATCAGTAAAACAGCATTTATTAAAATAAATAAATACAAGTCTTTATTATAATCTATGAATAATCTATGTTGCAAAATATATGCTGACATTTTATTTCTTATGTATTTAAGAAATAATATAACTTCATTCACATGTACCTACTTGTAATAATTGTGTCCTCGAATTTGTATTGATTTAGTTTTATGTAAATAAAGAATAAATAGTATTGTTCGCACAATAGATAATTATATGTTGCAGGCATGTACAACTATTATTATTATTATTTGGGAATAGCTGTAGGCGGAGTGATCTAGCCTATGTCTATAATACTGCTAAAGCTAGACAATAATATCACAGCATGACTACCGTCCATCCCCCACACGGTTTTTGAGGGCGGGTCTAGAGTATGGAAGGGGAAACCGTCCCCTCCAATGTCAAATACTACCACCACACTACCGCATTCAAATACCTAGCATGATCCGCAACAATTTTAAAACTATGAAGTACAAGTTGCCACAGACTAGGTACTCGGCTTGTAATTTGTACTTTACTAAATAATTTTCTTTGCCTCGAAGTTATTTTTCTAGTGAAATTTGAAGGCATATTTCCGTTCTTTGATTTCTTTCCAAATTGTTTATGGATACTAAAAAATAAAATAGTCAATAATTAATTATTACCTTCTTGCGTATCAGTTAAAAAAGCATCGTAAAAAGTGAGAAATGCAGTATTATTCAATTACTTGTTATTTATTATTTGTATTCCTTTACTTATAGGTTGGTATGAGGCTGACCACCCATACTGTAAAAAAATGTTCACTTTTCTAATGTCGCTTCTGTTCAGGGAAGGCACTCTCCCACCACCTCCCACCCAGTTCATACAACTCATGCGGAGTTGCTTCACTCGGTGAACAACATTACAAAATTTTTTTCAAGTGGCTGAAGGCCTTCCCGATGAAGCTAATCAGCTAGTGTAACTCTATTCGTGTCAAAGAAAAGAAAGTCCTCCAGATCAGAGGCTATTGCATGACTCTAAGGAACCCCCCCTCCCGCGAATTTCGATGTTACTGAAGCTAATGTGCCTGACGGGAAAGCCTCCCTGACGGGTATTTCGCGAGGAGCCATCTGCGCAAGAAGTGCAGGGTTAATGTTCATTTGAGTTTTGGATTTAAATTTTTAAGTAAACATGCATGATGCAGCATTTGTATGCGCGAACTTACACGTGTCTGCTTATGGGCAATGTTAACATATCTTTGCAAATTAGATTATAGATTATTATTATTATTCCGTGAATCGTAAATATTTTTTATGAACGCATTAACAATTACGCATTACAATTTAGTTTTGCGATTATTCCCAGCTGCTCAATAAGTCGTTTTTACAAATTTCGAATGTTATGTATGTTCATGCTAAGGTAATCTATAATCTACTTAGTTGCAAAGATACATTAAATTTAAGATTCATATTACATCCATTCTTACAAGCAAACTTGTATAGGTTCGTTCTTATACATGCCGCATGTGGACTTACAACATAAATACCCAATCTCAAATGAACATAAGCCCTGCAACTTTTGCCGACCTTCCCTGAAACAGAGGTAACATTGGCAAAGTGAATATTTTTTTACAGTATCGGTGGTCAGTCTCATACCAACCTATAAGTCAAGGTACTAAAATTATTTTTTCTTAGATATAATTTGCTGTAGGTACCCCTTGACTGCTGCTGTATTCTTTTTGCTGCATCGCTGCATCCTTGCTCCATTTTCCTGTAGGTTACCTTGCTGCTTTTTCCTGTACCCTTGCAGCTTTTTGCTAGTTTTTTCTATAGGTACCTTTTACTGTTTTTTTTTCTGTATCCTTGCTGCCTTTTGCTAATATTTGCTGTACCTTTTACTGCTGCTGTCTCCTTTTTGCTGCACCCTTGCTGCTTCTTGCTGTACCCTTTCTGCTTTTTGATGTTTATTGCTGTAACCTTGCTGCTTTTTATTGCTTTTTGCTGCATCCTTGTTGCTTTTTACTGCCTTTTGCTGTACGCTTGCTGCTTTTCACTAGTTTTTGCTGCATCCTTGTTGCTTTTTACTGCCTTTTGCTGTACGCTTGCTGCTTTTCACTACTTTCTGCTGTACTGTTGCTGCTTTTCACTACGTTTTGCTGTACCCTTGCTGCTTGTTGATGTTTATTGCTGTACCCTTGCTACTTTTTACTGCTTTTTGCTACATCCTTGTTGCTTTTTACTGCCTTTTGCTGTACGCTTGCTGCTTTTTACTGTTTTTTTCTGTACTCTTCACGTTGCAATGCACATATTAAGTAGGTAGACTGTATTTTTTTCATTATAAGTAATTTAAAGCCTTGAAAATGAGAGTTATACATTTTTCACTTCTTGCAGCCTTTCTGTGAAACTAGGATGATATCTATTGTTATTTTTTTTATGTAAAATGCGTGGATAGCTTCATATTCATAAGTAGATCCTACTTACTTCTGGAGAAATTTTAATATGAGAAGGAGCGACACTCTGTTATTTTATTACTGAGTAATACTGCCGCTCATTTGCTCAAATTCCGAGTTTCGCTTATTTTGTAAGTTTAGTAGGTAACTGATTAGGTAGTGAATATTGAATAAGGCTAACGCTGATAACCTCACCGATACACTTCAATCATAGAGATGTCTGCTCTTTGTTATTTTATTTTGCCTAAAATATATGCCACCAAGTAACAGCTTACGTGGCTGAAAAATGATCTGAAATATTATAACTACGTTTTTTTTATAATTTTATGCATAATAATATTTAATTCCTTGTATAGATTTATTTTTAAGGTTCTGCTGTTTTTATACACATAAACGTTTTATTTATTATTTGTGTTCCTTGACTTATAGGTTGGTATGAGGCTGACCACCCATACTGTAAAAAATATTTCCCTATTTATTACCCCTTCGGGGATAACGCGGCAAGAAGTTACACTATATTTAGTTGCGTTACTATTTCAGGGAAAGTCGGTAAAAGAGGCAGGGTTTATGTAAATTTGAGGTTTGGATTTTAATTTGTAAGTATACATGCAGCATTTGTAAGCGCTAATTTGCACGTGTCTGTTTGTGGGCATGCATTTAATATGATATTAAATATTTAAACATCTTGGCAACTTGGATTATAGATTAAAGTAAAGAAAACGCAGGACTAATTACGTAAATCTGTAACCATATTATGTCTTTAAAACAAGATATACCTACTCCTTAAATCTTAAAATAATAAATTTATATCACTGATTTTTTCCTTATTTAACAACGTATTGATCATAATATAAAAGCTGTACTTTTTTCAGTCTTTCTCGTTCTTGTTTGTTTTCACGTGTTTTTTCAGCGTCTGTATCATATTTATTATACCTACTATTTTTTAGAATCTTTCATTTCAATGATCAAGTATCCCATATGAATCAAGTGTCCCAAATATTTTATGATATTTTTGTACGGCCAATGTCTCTCTGATGTTTGTATCAAATACTTTTTTCATCTCAGAGAGAATCTAATCACACTTTCACGATTTTTATTTTCATCATACATTTATCTACAATCGCATAAAGTTGCAAAAATATATTGACATTTAAGGGTCATATTCAATTCATGCCCACTAGTAGGCACATGTTGGTTCGCGCTTACACATGCTGCATAAAACTCCCGCTTGAGTGTTTCCTCTCACTAACTTTCTAAGTCTTTCCAGCTGACGTCTCTTGTGACTGGGCTGCTGTGGAGAGTACATACAAAATAAAAAAAGTCTCACATGAGCATAAACTCTTCTACTCCTAGCTTCCTTCTAGCTTCCTCTCTCTCTTTCTAGCTTCCCTGAAACCGGGGTGTCATTACTCATTGGCAAAAGTGAACCAAATTGTTACAGCATGGGGGGCAGCATCATACCAGTCTATTAGTCAAGGAATGAATACTATATAATTCAGTCAATTTAATATGTGATTCCTCCCGTTATATTAATTATTTCATCTTGTTTTTATGACATAGCTGAAACGAAATACTTTCGGATGAAGTCCATGTGGTAAATTTAAGAGTAAGAACTTGATCACAGTAGGTACATAACTTTTTAAGTCGAGTTAGGTCATTTTTTTATAAAAAAAAATAATCACGATTAGACAGGTTATAGTTTACTGGGTATAGAATTTAAATATGCTGATTCTTTACGGCACCTACCTTGCATATGAATACGAAGGTCAAGTGTAGAAGAATGCAGGCAAGTGCATAATGCTAGGTTGGTACTTATTTAAATGCGATTCCCATTGAATAAGCAGTAAGCGAACAATACAATGAATAAATTTATTGCATTGAATGTTATGTGTTAGTTACATACCTATAAAACACAAAATGCATAAAATGAAATTGGCGCTTTAGCGTTTGATAGTAGATTCGACGTGTGATTAGTTTATTTCAGTTAAAATGTTATGCTTTAATTGTCGAAGGTTACACTGGAAGCATCAATATTATCATGTAGTTAGTGAGATGAAAATGGGAAACGCTGTTTTTATCATTGTAGTTACAGCCTGAAATGATGGGACACTTATTCAAATATATTTTACGCTTAGGTTCAGAGTTGTAGCGAATAATTCAGAAGGTTGAAACCCCACATAAATACAATAAGTTATGAACGGTTCTAGCGTAGAATGATCTTTAAAGCAATTTCTATCGCCGTCTGCAGTCTTGTTTGAATACTATATATAATCTAAATTGCAAAGATATATTACAGTTTTTTTTTTTTTTTTTTTTTAATTTTTTAAAAAATAGATTTGTGAAGAGGAATGCAATTCACCAACCTATTCTGCCTGGCCAGAAACAGGTATTAATATCATCATTTAATAATTCATTATTGTTTATTATTAATGAATTATTAAATAATAATTACCCAATTACATCTGTTGAACCAGGGTCAAAGTTAAAGTCAAGTGACCCAAGCGGGGATCGAACCAACGTTGTTCCATTCGAAACACGCTAGAAAGATCAGCCCTCTTGGCCCACGCGGCTATAACCCCGACAAAAGATTCATATTATATTAACATTCCCACAAGCAGACACGTGTAAGTTCGCGCTTAAACATGCAGCATGTGGACTTAAAAAATTATATCATAAGCACCCAATCTCAAATGCCAAGCAACTCTTGGCGACCTTCCCTGCAAACAGTGTGACATTGACAAAGTGAGCCAGTATTTACAGTATGTGTGGTCAGCCTCATACCAACTAACAATTCAAGGAACTAAAGAAATATATTTTGGAACCTAACAGAGCAATGACGTAAAGTAGAGAATATGTTTGTATATGAATGGTTAAACGTAAAGCTAAAGTAGATGAGTGGTAGATATTGATCAAAATGTATCTAATTACTTCGGATGCAAAGCGGGGTTTTTCCATACAATTGTAGTAGGTACTACTATGTACTTATTAGACAAAGCCTCGTAAAAAAAATATTAACCATTTTTTACATTAAGCCCGATGGAAATATTTTTTTAGTTGCCTCAATAAAGAGCAGTAGTGTAGGTACTTGAGAATTTCTCAAATGAAAAAAAACAACTCTACACTTAACACTTTCAAAAAACTTTATAGGTATGTAGACACCATTGAGTTATTCTTTTCTTCGTTTTCCTGAAAAAACATTCCCATAACGTAAATATCCCTGTTGCAGTCATCTGTGCAACATACATAGGTACATAGACATGACATAGACACGTAAAGATAGAATTGCCATTGTAATTATCAAGATAAATGAGATAGATCCTACCCGATTCTCCGAGATTTCATATTTAGTGTTTACAAGTAGTTATTTAATTAAGACGGTTCCCCAACAAATCGGTCAAAGACAAACCGTCCACAGACAGCTGTCGGACATGGAAAAATTGGTCACACGACTTTTCAGTCTAAGACAACATCTCCATCACATAAAACTTGCTCTCCAAAAAGTCCTTTGTAATTGCTGTAGTTGTAATTAATTGCTGTTTTCTGTGATGAAGCTGTCTGTGGACTTATATTGTATGTGACCGAAATGACGTGTGGATGAATTGTCGTCTGACCGATTTATACATGGACGAGCTGTCTGTAGATGAGTTGTTAGTTGACCGATTTGTCGTGAATTAATACCATATATTACTAAAGTTCCATCTAGCCTTACAGCAACTGGTTCTTGCTTGAGAATTGGCGCTTTCTACAGCAACGACTAAACTCGCAGAGGGCTCTTGAGGTGTGATACACACAAAAACAGCGCTCACCAAATAAATCATCCAAATACGCAGATATATATGCAGATATGCCTTTTCCATGAGTTACATAAATACCTAATCTAATACAGGAACATACTTATTAACAGTATTTTTTATGAATATTACAACATTAGTACTAGGTATTCAATTGTAAACTGTTATCTGATTTCAAGTCTGTAAATTTTCCTACGGAATCATGAATCATTCAAGAATCATTCAAATCTCATGTAAGCAACGAAAGGATGAGCTAACACAATTCAGTGGAATGATAATGCGCATACTTCGTATCAAATTCAATGTTTACATTGACTTTTTCCTTGTCAAAATGCACGTGTGCATCAATACGTGGATTGCCTATGTAGAACTACACATAAACAGATCGAGTTACATTCATAATTCGTCATCTGCAACGAATGGAAAAAAAAATGGATATCTTAAAACGACACCATTATATCACATTTGTGAAAAGCCATTTTTGTACTTTTGGATGAAACATTGTATCTTCTAATATTTCTTTGGTTTTCAGGTAGAAAAGTAAATAAAGCTTTCGAAGTACTTAGTTATTTACGAGTTGTCATGTAAGAAAAGGACAAACTATTTTTTTGTCAATCGTATGAAGTGTCTTGTTGTAAGTTCATTTACAAAGTGAAAACCTGTTTATTCTGTAGAAAACCTTATTACTTATTCTTATTTTAACTCCTATCGGGTTACACGACAAAGAAAGCTTATTCTCTTAGGTACTTAGTTGATAAATACGAGAAAGAATGTTGCAAAAACGACCAATCTTTTTTTTAATAGTTAGATAGTATTTTTCAATTACAACATTAAAATAAAATAAGTTGATATTGGATTTTTTTTCAGGCTTTGTATTGATAAGTTTTCTTTGCTTTAAATTTTAATTCTCGAATTATATTTTTGTGTTTTAGTGGGTTCTATTTAATCAAAACTATGGTTTATTTATTTTACACAATTTATTTCCTCACTTGCAGTTCCGACAAAGTTTTAGACGGTTGATTTATGTCTGTCACTACAGGGAATTTTGATCCTTTTAATTTGTACAGATTATTTAGATAATTCTCGAAACATAGAATCATTACATACCATCTTGCTGGATTCCACCAACAATTAATTAATCTCGAAAAAATTCAAATCATTATCAGGTATCTACTTAGATCTTACTAGGTATCTAATCCATGCCGAAAGCTCGGGTTCGAATCCCACCGAGGGTGTCAGAAATGATTTCCCGTTTCGGTGTTTATTTCAAACCCCAAAATAAAATACCGGCAAGGTTTACTCAGCCTTCACAAGAAATGAGTACCAGCACTCTCTGGAGCTGGGAAACCTCCACTTCAACTGAAGTGGTTGGCGTAAGGCCGGCCCCCTTGCCTGTAAAAATAAATAGGTTCAACTCGCCACATGCGACCCCTTCGGGGGTAACGCGGCAAGAAGTTACAATACATGTGTAGCTTAGTTGCGTTTGCGTACCTACTTAAGCATCTACTTATTTTTAGGGATTTCGAAGACTTATAATTAAACTAACACAGACAAACCAAACACAATTACTAATATATTGCATATTCGTATCATCTATAACCTAATCTAATCTAATCTAAGCTGCAAGGATATATATCATTTAAGATTTATATTAAGTGCATTCCCACAAGCAGATACGTATAATTTCGCGCTAACACATGCCGCATGTGGACCTACATTATAAGAACCCATCTTAAATGAACATACATAAGCCCTGCAACTCTTGCCGTCCTTCCCTGAGACAGGGGTGACATTGGCAAAGTGAACCATTTTTTCACAGTATGGGTGGTCAGCCGCATACAAACCTATAAGTTAAGGAACATTATGTTTATATAGGTAATTATTATGTTTGAAATCCGAGCTTTACAAGTCTTGATGGATTATTGACGAATATTGAATTGTAGTGCACATTGATAAACTCTTATGTAATATTTTATTTGTACATTGTGGCGTATACATAGATAACAAAAATATATTGAGAGTTGAGCACTGACATAGCAACAGCCAGCACAATAATAATATAATGGCATACCTAATTATAATCAGCGGATACCTACCTCTCTACCTACATACATTTCAATCATATCACATGAATATTATATCAGCTTTTTATACAAAACGTGGTAGGTAGGTACATATTGTACTAGTAGGCTAGCTCAGACAAGTCAAATCAGTATTCAAAGAGTCGCAGAATGAAAATTCTCCGGAATTAATGGCACAATAAAAAACGATTCGTTATACAATATATTAAGCTTTATCATCGATAAAATAAAAGAGTTTATGACCTTTTGTATAATTAACACCTAGATTGCAAATTACTGGAATCTGCAGAGTGAGAAAAAGAGAAGAGAATGCATAAAGAGAAAGATAAAATGTCGAGGAGATGAAAGAAGTGTGCAAGGAGTCAAGGACAGAACAAAGTGGAGAAATATCTGCGAAGATTCTGGCCACCCCTAGCGGAATGGCGGCTGGATACAAGACAAGCCCCTCGAACGTATTAAAACTAGGGATGGGCCGAAATTCGTTTCACATTCGGTTTAACCGAATTTCGGATTTCAGTCGAAATTCGGTAACAGTATCTCAGCTTGAGTTGTAGATGCAAGACGAGAATGAAGAGGGTTCAGCACACTTACGAAGTTTTGTTTCAAAAGTACTTAGTTAAGGTGACTTTAAACTGAATAAAAAACTAGTATTAGGATTCTCATCCAATTCTTTCCAATTCTTTTAGATCAAAGTCGCTTAGCTATTTTTGAAACAACACGTCCGAGAGGAAAGAGTTTTGTAATTTTGCATGAAGAGCCGCCGTGCACCTAGATTAGACTGCAACATGGATTAGAGGCGGCAGGATGCGCGACCGAAGCGGCCAGGAGGCGCTCAATTGGCTGTAATACAAAATGACCAGTTTACCTTGAAACTCTAATGGCGATCGCTAGTCACCCACCTCTCTGAACAAGTATCAAACACTTCGTTTATACTCAACCATAAATGTAAGCAACTTGAAACTCTTACTAGAGATGCTGTTCAAATTGTTGTACGCAGTTGGCGAAATTCTAATGGCAACAGTGGTGGAGCGATCGCCAGTCACTCGGCTCTCCTATCAGCATAACAAAATTAGTTTTAACTCAACCGTAGCTCTACTTTTAATGTATACAACCTAAAACTCTCACTAGAGGGGATATTTTAAATTCTATGCACTTTTTGAAAAACTGTAATGGCAGCAGTGGTTCGAACGATCGCTATTCATTCGGCTTTCTGAGCAGTACCCAAGTATAAAGAAATAGTTTCGTTTGTAAAGGAACTCAACTATAGCTTTAACATAAATGTACATAACAAAAAAACTAAACAGAAATGCTATTTAAATCTTCATACATTTTTGGGAAACTCTAATGGTAACAGTGGTGGAGCGATCGCTAGTCCTTGCTCAGCAGTATCCAAGTATAAAAAAACGTAACCATAAAAGTATATAACGTAATACGCTCATTAGAGTTGCTGTTTTCATTTCGATTCACTTTTAGCAAAACGCTATGCATGAGTTTAAGCGTACAATAAAAAAAACTTTGTAGAAGCGTTTTTCCATCCTGGTATCGAATCTTAAACGCACACTATGTTCGCTGTTTAAATTTACATTTTATTATGATAAACGATATGCTTGAGTTTGACTGTAATGTTGTATACTTGGGTACTGCCTGGGGGCCCCACACAAGAATCTGCCGCACTGAATGTGGGACAAACGATAAAATATAATCCGCCGCAGTTCGCGTGGACTTGTGCAGTACACGGCGAGGCTAGCGTCAATTAAATTCTACTGGTATTGGGTGGTTTGTGTTGAATTGCGCTGTGTATCCAGCTATTCAGTAGATACTCACCTATGTACATACATGCATTTGATGTATCAACGTACATTAATGTACCTACTCGCTTCAGTCTATATCTATTATCTAAGCTGCAAAGATATAATAATAATAATATGAGGATGATTTATTTGGTGAGCGCTGTTTTTGTGTGTATCACACCTCAATAAGAGTCCTCTGCGAGCTTGGTCGTCGCTGTAGAAAGCGCCAATTCTCAAGCAAGACCCAGTTGTTGTAAGGTTGGATGGACCTTTCAGTGATCAGTCTTTGGTAAAGGTTTATGAATTATTCTAACCAGCGGAGAGCACATTTTGGAAATATAAATGGTATATTTTTGTGCTCCACCGGGATTCGAATCCACAACCTTCCATTTACGAGTCCGAAGGGAAAAAAATTCTGGATGAAATGAAAGAAGTATACAAGGACAGGAAGAAGTGGCGGCTAATCTGCAATGCTGATTTGTAATGTTGGTTTATTAGTTTGCTACATTTTTTGCATAATAAATTTTTAACTTTTTTTGTATAGATTTGTTGTTGTTTTTTTTTTTTTTATACTTAAATGTTAATTATTGCTCGTATTCCTTGACTTATAGGTTGGTATGAGGCTGACCACCCATACTGTAAAAAATGGTTCACTTTGCCAATCGGCAAGCCTTGCCTTGTCGGCAAGAGTTGCAGGGCTTATGTTCATTTGAGGTTTGGATTTTATTTGTAAGTACACAATCAGCATTTGTAAGCGCGAACTACACGTGTTTGTTTGTGGGCATACATCTGAGAGCTTTGAATGAATATATCCTTGCAACTTAGATTATAGATTATAGAAGTGTTGCCACTGGACTACGGACCGGTCCAAGAAATGCCAACAGCACGCCGTGTACCTAGCGGTCACCCATCCAAGTAGCATCCGCGCCCAATGTTAATTAACTTCGGTGATTTGATGAGAACCGGTGCTTTCAACATGGTAACGTCATTGATATGTTAACATTTAAGGGTCATATTAAATGCATGGCCACAAACAGGCACATGTAGGTTCCCGCCTCATGTAAACCAATTTTTACAGCACGGGGTGTCAGCCTCATACCAACCTATCGGTCAAGAAGCCAGTACCTATGCAATATTATAATTTAAAACAGACATATTAAGCTAACATGGGCTTCACAAAATAAATGCACCTTTTTACTATCGAGAGAAATCATTAAAAGAATGTGAAAATCCTGTAGTTTAGAAGTTTGCCATGAGTATTCCTTGACTTATAGGTTGGTATGAGGCTATTAATATCACCCCTGTTTCAGGGAATGTCAGCAAGAGTTGCAGGGCTTATGTTCTTATGTTGTCCTCATGCGGCATGTGTAAGCGCGAACTTATACGTGTCTGATTAGATTATAGATCTGCATAGTTAGTCAGGGCGATCATTCTTCTTCTGCTTCTGCTTCCATACCAGTTATAAATATGTGATACGGTGACAACTGACGTCATAACTCATTGTTTGTGCTGTGAGTAATTTTGTAAGAAAAAAGGACTGAACGAACGAGTTGAATAATAATAAACAAGAAGGTTGCTGGATTTCAGATCTTGTAAACACAAGTCATCGTCCCAGTGCTTGTTTGCTCAATGTCCATCAGAGGTTATTCCACATGAGCAATGTTTAACTTATGAATGCTGGAAATTGATTTTAGAAATATTTAAAACATCTCTCATTCTATCGTGTTTTTTGTTTTTTCTTAGCTCAGATTGTGTAGAATGTGATTCTTAAGACAATTTCATAGGAAGGTCGTCATTGAATCATGGTACTTAGATCAGCCAAAGAAACACTGGGGTGACGAAATGTCGAAAAACAAGCGAGAAATCGGCGAAAATAATATAATAATGATTTGAACAAAATACTCAATCCCCTAGTTACGATGTAGGTATGGAGCATTGGAAAAACAAAATGGAGGGTATTTTCTCTGAAGATAGATTGTGATATGTGTCTGAAACGTTGGCAAAACATGGGTGAACCAACTGAACGGATTTTCTGAAAATCCATACTTAGCTACTCCATTATAAAACCAGTGAAAATTATAAAATACATTAGATCCCCTTGCAGATTTAAGTGAAGTGGTTGGCGTAAGGCGTCCTCTCCCACGAAATAAAAAGTCTCTACTCGACACATGCAAACAATACGGTGAGATGTTGCACTACAAGCTCAGCTTAGTTAACTGTATATAATTTTTAACAACCTCACACATTACCAAATGTTGATAGTAGGTATACCAAAAGATAGGATACAAATTCTATCCCATTATGTGATATGCGAACTACTTATATATTGACTAAATGCATACGTCACTCGTAAAACTATTTAATTGCAATATCACTTAACCGAGACACACCCCCGTTAAAGTATTGATTAATGACCAATATAAATTAGAACAGGGCTTAACGACTTCAGCTGACTGACCATTCAGGTATTTTTCTACATACATATTTCCGGGTCATCTACATATGTATATACCCAATATCTTGTACCTGTCGCACTATGTACATAATATGATAATCGCAACAATAATCATTATTGGTTCGGCTATATGAGTAAATAGATAATACGGTTCCACGACAAATCGTTCATAGACAACTCGTCCACAGACAGCTCACACATGGACGAATCGGTCACAAAACAGTTCTTTCTCACGACTTTTCGATCAAGGACAATTCAGTCACACGACAGTTCATTTATACCTCTTTTACAGAAACTACAAATAATTAAAGCTACAGCCATTACAAGGATTTTTGGAAAGCATGTTTTGTGTTAGAGCTGGCCGTGGACCTATATTATACGTGATCGAAATGTCGTTCACCGAAAAGTCGTGTGGACGAATAATAACAATATTTATTTGGTGAGCGCTGTTTTTGTGTGAATCACACCTCAAAAGCCCTCTGCAGCCTTGGTCGTCGCTGTAGAAAGCGCAAATTCTCAAGCAAGACCCAGGTGCTGTAAGCATGGATGGACCTTTGGTGACCGGTCTTTGTAAAGCCACATGAATTTTTCAACCCAGCAAAATTGAAAATTAAATGACTTTTTTTTTGCGCTGTGCTGGGAATCGAATTCGGGTTCTTTTGTTAACGAGTTCATAGCATTACCACTAGAGTACGGACCGGTCTGTCGTGTGACCAAATTTTCCGTGACCTATGTGTCTGTGGACGAGTTATCTGTGGCCGAGTTGCCTGTGACTGAAATGTCGATGACCGAACTGTCGTGTAACTGATTTGTCGTGACACGAGATAATACATGTCACGTCGTATTTGCCACCGCGTCTCGGAAACAAAGTGACGCGGTTATTTAGGAACGAGGCGGCGCGGCGGAGAGCGCTAGTGGCATTTTGCCGGAGGATGATCATCGTTGTGACTGATCAAGGCGGTATCCATGCAATCCAAGCACAACCAGCATGCTTCATGAATTTATTTTATTTACATAGTATGAAAAACAACTAAGCTACACATATAGTGTAACTTCTTGCCGCGTTATCCCCGAACGGGTCGCATGTGGCGAGTTGAAGCTATTTATTTTTACAGGTAAGGGGGCCGGCCTTACGCCAATCACTTCAGTAGAAGTGGGGGGTTTCACAGCTCCCGAGAGGGCTGGTTCTCATTTCTTGTGAAGGCTGAGTAAACCTTGCCGGCATTTTAATTTGGGGCTTGAAATAAACACCGAAACGGGAAATCATTTCTGACACCCTCGGTGGGATTCGAACCCGAGCTCACGGCATGGAATGCAAGCACTCTACCAACTGAGCTATCGACCGAACAATTCGTTAATTTAAAATGCCAGCGCAATCCAGGGTCTCTTTTCAATCAAAATATCACTGCGAACGAAATAGTCCCCCCAATCTATGCAAGAAATATGACTCTGGAGTTGTCGATTGATTAAAATAATATTGAATGGAGAATCCTCCAATAAATTGTATTATATTGTTGAAACAAATCAATAAATTATTTATTCGAGCCAACACTTGTGCAAACTGTTATCAGTGTTTATCAGTTACCGTGATAAGGAAACTCTTATCAATAAACTACACATGACACAGTACCGAGGTACTCCCAGCTGGTTGCCAACATGACGGTAATAATTCTCATAATATCAGTATGGTCGCTGGCGGGGCAACGGCCTTCAATCGGAAAACCAATGTATGTTATGTATTAGTCGGAACAGTGGCTGCCAAAGTGGACACCGGAGATGTCTGTGGAAAATCAAGAGAAAATTATAAATACAAGCGTAGTGTTGTGTAAGAATAGAGCCAGATCCGATTTATTTATTTCTCGGCGGGTATACATCACCGGTCTCCCCACATAATATTATATGACTAGGGTTCTCAGAAATCAAAAAGGTCTGAAAAATATGATGCATCTGTGAAACCAAATCAATTTTTTGGTTTCTGAAATGCATCGTTTTGTCCGTAGAGCCACATAATATGTTTTGTTAAAAGTCTAATCTAATATTATCTAAATTGAAAAGATATGTAACGTTGGGGATTCACATTATATGCATTTTCACTAGCAGACACGTACCTATACGTTTGCACTTGCAGATGCCCGTGTGAACCTACAACATAAAAATCCAAATTTCAAATAAACATACCTACACCCTGAAGCAGGTGTGATATTGGCCAAGTGAACCATTTTCTACAGCATGGGTGGTCAGCCGCATACGAACCTATAAGTCAAGGACCATGCACAATTAATTACATTTTCAAAATCCTAACCTGAGTGTAATTTCTTCTGCGATATTTTACTGCGTGATTCAACCACTTAGTAACATAGCTCTGAAGAAGTTACACAGGGTTTTAACGACAAAACGTAAGCCTCCCCGGACTAAGTAATGGACTACAGTCAAGACCCGCGAGAAGAATATCCAGGATATGAAACCGACCATGAAAGCCTTAAAATATTGATAAAATCATGTTTTTTTTACAGCAAACCGGCCGATTGACACACATTTTTTGTCTGTCATATTATTGTCCGACTTCATTTGTAGTCACACAATTAGAATGGACAAAGCCAACCACATTGAGCGTCTATCACTCTCAGCACCACAAAACAGAAGGGGATGAAGGCCAAAAATGTATGGATAGACGGTGCCAACGCAGATGCATCCAAGGTAGAAATACGTAGCTAGAGAGCAGAGGCAAAATGTCCATGCGAGAGTGGAAGAGAATCCTGGATTCATCCAAGGCCTACCCAGGGCTGTCGAACTCATGATGTTGATGATGGCTCCATTTGCAGACCTTATATATAATGAGTAAGATGTTCTAGCATTTTGAAAATTTTCGCATTCAGTACGTTGGCATGTCACATGAAGTTGCATTGATGTGAGTTACAGGAAACCTTTTTACTTTCACTGGAGAGGAGGCAAAACAATTATTCATTGGAATTAAGTTTCTACCCTGTTCCAAAAGGAACATTAGATGGTAAAGGCGTAAACTTTGCCGTTATTGCATTTGCATGCGTGGATTCCCATCCTGTATGAATGTACGTACGTACTATATTATTAGTATCTACGTCCATACCTTTTAGTAATAATTTTCAATTCCGACAAGATCATAACTGTTGTGTTCATTGTTATGTTTAGCTTGGAATTACGGCTGTTTAACATATTTAAAATAATTATAACTACACAGTTTTTTTTTTATGGTAAACTCAGTCGTCGTGCAGAGAGGGTGTCTCCTGAAGACGTTAGCTACGTCGCTAACGAAACGTCGAGAATACTGTAAGTTGTCTTATAACGGTTCGTGTAATATCCGATCAAAAAAAAACTGTGTAGGTAGTTATAATTATTGTAAATATGTTCTGTTTATTTCTTGTACAAATTTTGCCTGTGGTGCTGGATTTACAACAAGTTTCGCCTGCTCTTTTTTTTCGATCTTCAAAGTTCGCCGGTGTCACATACATTTTCGATCAAAAATTCGCATGTCAAAATTATAAAAGAGGAAATCCTGTCAAATGTGTAGATATATACCAATGGTAGCCACAGATAAAAAGTTTTTGAACCACTGAAGTATATAGATAACAAAATAATTTTCTAATTATACGTACTACAATATATATACCGACCTATGTGCACAGTCTACGAGTACATGCATAGCTATATACTGACTTAAAATACCAACAATTTGTCCCCAAAACTATATTATCTACAATCTATAATCTAAGTTGCAAGTATATATTCCTTTAAAGCTCTCAGATGTATGCCCACAAACCTTACTTATTGTTGGTTTATAATTTGTGTGAGATATTATTACCAACTATTAATTACGGTTAAATTTATATAATTGAAAAGTACAGTAGAACCTCGATTATCCGAGCTATGGCAAACATCAGATAATTCGTACTTAATTTAATAATGTAAAGTAATTACATAATTTTACAAACTTTTTTCATTATTATTAAAAACGCAAGGTACCTATACCGACTAGGGATGTTATGGATATCAAGTTTCGAATATGGATATGGATAAGGATATTGCATTACATTATTTCGGTTACGGATAAGGATATGGATTTTGAAATATATCGGATAGTTTCGGTTACGGATATCAGATATTTAATCAATTGACAAATGTTCATTATAGTTTTATCTCGCTTCCGCATCGATTGACACAAGGACCACTCACAGGGAAGAACGAGACAGATAAAAATACTGGATTATTACTGCGTAACTGTAGCACGTGTTTTCGTACCTATGGTTTTCAGTTTTTACTTGTTTGTTGAAAGTCGACGGGCGAAAAAGAAAACTTGCCGGAACATGTCGCACGTTTAATAATAAAGAGAAATAACTCGAAAATTGGGAAAATCGAGATTTTGTAATAAAACGCAAGAACAATGCGAGAAGAATAGGTAGAATGCGACAGCCGTTCAATTTGGACGAATATGACCGAGATAAAACATCGGCTGCCTTTTTCATCCCATACAAGTTGTACTACTGGTTGTCTGAATTTCAAACGTGATTTCCCAACATTCTTGTTTTTTGAGTTATTGCTCTTTATTATTAAACGTGCGATGTGCCATTTAGATTCCACCATTATACGAAACTTTTATTTCGGTTTCGGTTACTGATACGGATATTTTTTTATTTCGGATATCCGCTAGTTTCGGATATCTACGGATAAGGATATTCATAACATCCGTGATACTGACGTAAAATTATAAATGTAAGCAGATTTATAATAAGCGACAGTATGTATGAGGTGATAGGGTGAGGAATGATTTTGTTAGAGAGGAATGTGGTGTAAGAGAAAGTGTGAAAGTAAAGATTAAAAGAAGTATACTTAGATGGTTTGGACATTTGGAGAGAATGAATGAGGAAAGACTGACGAAGTAAGTGTATGCTGCAAGAATTGATGGATGTCGTGGAAGAGGAAGACCGAGAAAGGTATGGATGGACCAAATTTTCGAAATAGCGAGTGAATGGGATATCCAGAGTCATAATAAAAGAAGAGCTTGTACGAAAAAGGTTATGACTCTGGATGAAATGAAAGAAGTATGCAAGGACAGGAAGAAGTGGCGGCTAATCTGCAATGCTGATTTGTAATGTTAGTTTATTAGTTTGCTACATTTTTTGCATAAGATTTTTTTGACTTTTTTGTATAGATTTATTTTTAAGGTTTTGTTGTTGTTGTTTTTTTTTTTTTTATACTTAAATTTTATTTATTACTCGTATTCCTTGACTTATAGGTTGGTATGAGGCTGACCACCCATACTGTAAAAAATGGTTCACTTTGCCAATGTCACCCCTGTTTCAAGGAATGTCGGCAAGAGTTGCAGGGCTTATGTTCATTTGAGGTTTGGATTTTATTTGTAAGTACACAATCAGCATTTGTAAGCGCGAACTACACGTGTTTGTTTGTGGGCATACATCTGAGAGCTTTGAATGAATATATCCTTGCAACTTAGATTATAGATTATAGATAGATGTATCACCATTTCTTTATGAGAAAACTGCTTACTGGCATTGCTTTATTTTGCTGCTCCACATAAACCACATAAAGTAGTTTTAAATGCAAATAAAGCCTCAGAATGTCTGGTGTAGGTAAATAGCTCAATAAATAGTAGAATGTGTATGTTCAATGCCATAGGACTAGGGTTCGATCCACACCAAGGGTGTCAGAAATGGTTTCCCGTTTCAGTTTATATTTCCAATTCAAAATCAAAATATCGGCAAGGTTTACTCAGCCGTAGCAAGAAATGAGAACCAGATGGGAAACCCACGCTTTAACTGAAGTGGTTAGCGTAAGGCGGCCCCCTTACCTGCAACTCTGTCGCCATTCCGCTAGGGGTGTCCAGAGCCTCTGCAGAGCAGCCTCCATTTCTTCCTATCCTTACATATATTTTTCAATTCATTCATATCCATCATGCATTTTCTTCATTTACGCCTTCCTTATTTTTCATACCTCTTGCATTCAAAGTAGCAATATTCCATTCATCTTCTTTCTTACGTCTGCTTTTACCAGTAAAAAATAAATACCTGTGAAAATAAAAAGATTAAACATGCCTCAGGGGTGTTTACGGTGACAACGCGGTAAGAAGTTGTCCTGTATATACAGCTTACTTGTGTTTTTATCGGAAACTTCCTTTAAAATGATCCCTTCTTTGAAACTAAATTTTTTTCATCTCGCACAAGCCGTTACGAACGTTTTTTTTTTAGTTTTTCCTTAGGCTCGGATAACCGACGTTCTACTGTAGTGATTATTTCAAAACTGTGGGAATTTTGTCGCCGATGTGGAAAGCCGGAATCCGCTTCATGCGATGAGGAAAGTTTATTCTCCCCTCTGAATTGTCTCACATGGACGTCGACTCCCCTCAACTCGAGTCTCTACTATATTATTATCTATAGTTACGATTCTGCGAATAAGTCCAAAGCTGAAATTAAAAGTTTTATTAGGGTGATCATATTTTCAGACTATGGCGCTATAAGCTAGGGGTGAAATTTTGCCACAAGCGTCACACATAACTTCATTTATTTAGGCAGGTACTTACATTTTCAATCAAAAATCTCGATTGAGAAAACAGAAACACTGGAAAATCTCATCTATAATAATAATCAATAATCTGAAAAGTGTGTGAATTAATTTTTTTCTTAACTTAACTTTTTTCAATTATAATGAATATAATTATATTTGCCGGAGTGATGTTTTCCGGGATCTGTTGCCGTGGTCTGTGGGAGCTGGAGCTTCCAGACGTTTCGCCCATTTCTACGACGGGCTTCTTCAGCGTGAAGTATGATGATGAAGATGATCTTGATAAGAACTGTTTCACTCCAGCATCATCAGCCGGCCGTGTAAGCCTAAAACTCATAATTATTTTTACTCGATGTCATCTATCTAAATCTAAATCTAAGTTGCAAAGATTTGTATCATTTGAGATTCACATTAAATGCATTCCCAGAAGCAGACACGCATAATTTCGCGCTCCCACATGCCGCATGTGGACCTACAATATAAAAAACCCAATCTCAAATGAACGTAAGCCCTGAAACTCTTGCCGACCTTCCCTGAAACACGAGTGGCAGTGGCAAAGTGAACTATTTTTTACAGTATGGATGGTCAGCCTCATACCAACCTATAAGTCAAGGAATATCTATAATCTAATTTGCAAAGGTATATTCAATGCTCATATCAATTGCATATTGCATGTCTACAAACAAACACGTGTAAGTTCGCGCTTACAAATTCTGAATGTGTACTTACAAATTAAAACCCAAACCTCAAATGAACTTAAACCCGGCAAGTTTTTCCTACCTTTCCTGAATCAAGAGTGACATTGACAAGTGAACCATTTTTTTCAGTATGGGTGGTCAGCCTCATACCAACCTATAGGCTATAAGTCAAGGAATACAAATAATAAATAACATTAATATATACAAAAACAACAAACCCTGAAAAATAAATCTAAAAAAAAAAAATACAATTGGTAGATATACAAAAAATAAAACGTAAAATTATGAATGTATAAGTTAGTAAATAAATAAGCCGCCAACATTACAAATCCACATTCCAGATTAGCCGCCACTTCTTCTTGTCCTTGCATACTTCTTTCATTTCATCCAGAGTCATAACCTTCTTCATACAAGCTCTCCTTTTATTATGACTCTGGATATCATAATGATAATAATTTAATTACAAATTTTTGGACAACAATTTTTTTTTTGTTTTGAAGAAAAAAGTAAAATCAAATATCTTATTGTCTTGCTTTTGTCAAATATCATTGAACCAAAAAAATGGGATGCATGTATAGAAGAGATAATGAAAAGTAACAGGCAAACTTTTTTCATTATTTTATAATTGTTTTCTGACCATCGCATTGTTTTATTTCGTGATAATCATACACTTTATCAGTGAAGAAATTCTGGAGACTGGTTGCTGATGAAGTACAGTTTAATTCAATGTATGAAACTGTACTGGAAATTTTCCATTAGCTACCTACTCTGAAGAATGCCTCTAATTATTTAACGACTTCCTTGATACGAGTAGCTCAAGTGGATGTGATTTCGATACTTAGAGAAAGACTCATCTCACTTATTTGTTTATTTATTATAACAGTAATACTGCCTCGTTTTTTGTGCAGCTTGAGCACATGCTATTTAAGTAGGTAAGTACATAATGTAATACTTTTACCATTTTACGAGTAACGAGTATAACAGTAAATGTTTAAAATATATTTATTTCATTTGTACTTTTGAACCAAATATGAATGTTTTGAAATTATGTTTTCCTTTAAATTTTTGATCGAAAAATTTATAATTTGAATTTGTAATGTGTCTCATTAAGAATTTCTGTAAATCATTTATAATTTTTTGTGCTCCTTGATTGATAGGTTGGTATGAGGCTGACCACCTGTGCTGTAAAAATCGGTTCACTTTTGCCAATGCCACCCCGGTTCAGGGAACGGCGGCAGGAGTTGCAAGGTTTATGTCCATGTGAGGTTTTCTTTATTTGTATGCACACATGCTGAATGCTTAGGCGCAAACCTACATGTGCCTGTCTGTAGGCATGAATTTCATTAACATATCTTTGCAGCTTAGATTATAGATTATAAGTAAAATATTCAGCGGCACAATAACAGAAACCTAGATGATCCATTTTTTTAACAAGGGATTTTGGTACAAAACTGACGCAATGCCAGAAATAATTTCCTATTTGAGCGTTTGTTTTTTTTTCCAAAGGTATGCACATATTGTTCTCGTGAATATTTTCAGTCTTTACAAGAAGTAGATGCTCATCCTCCAAGCAGACGCGTTCACTGGATAGAGACCACGGTCCAGGGAGATAGAGACATGTACAATGCTACTTAGTTATACTGCACGTGGTGAAAATCGGATATACCACAGATATAATGCAACTTCTTGCCGCGTTTTTCCCGAAGGTATCGCATGAGGCGAGTGGGACCTATTCATTTTCACAGGTAAGGAGAGCCTTACGCCAACCACTTTAGTTAGAGTTTCCCATCTCCCAAGGAGGCTGGTACTCATTTTTTGTGAAGGCTGAATAAACCTTGCCGGTATTTTATTTTGGGTTCGAAATAAACACCGAAACGGCAAATCATTTCTGACATCCTTGGTAGGAATACAAGCACTCTACCTTTTGAGCTATCGACCGTAATAATCGCCATCACTAATCAGCCGCCATCTTTTAAGAGTCACTTTTTACTTCTAATAGTTCATCGTGAAGTTAGTACATATATCTAGTGTTGTCAATGTGTAAAGAATATACAGTGGAACCTCCCATAACGAGCAAAATTCGTTCCAGAATCTCGCTCGTTATGTGAAACACTCGTTAAGCGAAACTAATTTTCCCATATAAATCAATGTAAAACACGATAATGCGTTCCATGCGAAATATTTTTAACGTTCATTCAAATAAAATTTAATGCTTATAAATTGTTAATGATCGTAACAACCTGGATATAAACATATTTAAAAATCGAAACGAGCTTACTATTTATTAATTATCGTTAATGTATAGGTACATAGATCGATTGTATGAGCGCGCTAGATCAGCTACGCTTCCACCACCTTCTCGCTTTTCAATGATTTTACTTTTCATTTCTACAGTTACTTTTATTCATCTATGGCTGTCTTCTTGTGGCATTTTATTCGGGAAAGGGTTAGGGTTGCAGGGTTATTAAGTTTTGCACAAGAAAATACAAATAATGACTGAAAATAAGTTTAAAAAAACCCCTTTCCCCTTTCTGCGTCACTCGTTAGGGGCTGTCCATATATTACGTCATTCGCATTAAGGGGGGGGGGGGGGGGGGGAAGTCTGGTCTGCGGATGATGGCAAATGATGTACGAGTACCAAAAGTGACGTCGTTCTTGTAAATACCAATTTCTACAGAATTACAAAATATTATGTAAGTAATATAACATTATTAATTATTAAGCTCATCCATTATTACAGCAAGAGGGGGAGGAGGGGTCATTAGATAATGACTATAGGATGATTGTAGGAGGGGAGGGGTCGAAAATCGGTCAAAATCGATGACGTAATTTATGGACGGCCCCTTATGCGATATGTCGCTCGTTAAGGGAGCAATTTTTTCACATTTTTTTTTGCTCGTTATGCGAATTACTCGTTAAGTGGGGAGGTTCCACTGTATATTAAAATCCCCTATAATATAAAATTCAACGGCCTCCCCATACAAAATAATTGTGCGTTAATGGCATTCAAACTGAAGAACTCCTGAACAGATACACGTCATATTCACAACAAATATTGTTCAGGACCTGGGATGTGCTTCCTCATCATTAGTAGATTTTAAATTGTTGTTTTTTAAATAAATAAACATGATCGATCACAACACCTTTTTATGTAAAACCTATGCGAGAAACAAAACTCATTTTGACATTCGAATTTAAAATAAATTGCCAACACTTCAACATAGGCTTCAAAGTTGCCATACAAGTCGATTCTTTTTCTGTTGAATTCCGTTGAGTACCTACCTATATTCTTTATTTATTTCAAAATTATACTTCAACCAGTTATTACATGTATTTTTTAGAAATAATTACGATCGATTAGGTCAACTTTTTATATGGAACCATACTTTTTGCGGCATTTAATCTTTTTAATATTACAATATATAATCTAAGTTGCATAGATGCATTAACATTTATAATTCATATTCAATGCACGCCCCCATGGAGACACGAGTAAGTTCGCGCTTATCAATGCTGCATGTGTAATTACAAATAAAAATTTCAGCCTCTCTTAACCATAAGCCCTACAACTTTTGCCGACCTTTTCAGAAACAGAGAAACATTCGTTCAGTGAACATTTTTTTAAGGTACCTATGGGAGGTCAGACTCATACCTCATGCTTCATACAAGATACTCAGAACATGAAAGAACTAAATAACCCTTTTACCGCATTTTTTTTTTCAAATTACTTCTTAAAGCATTTAATTACTATGAAGGAGGTGTGAGGAAAAATTATTGCGAAGCCAGACTTACACTGCCCGAAGGGCCTAGCAGACAGCCGTGCGCAGCACGGTCAGTCTGCTAGTATAGTATAAAAGTACGATAATATTCAAGGCCCTAACATCATAACAGCGCCGTTCCTCGACTGTCCTTTACTGTGAAAGTACCACTACTATACAGTAAACATAGTTATCCGTAAAATCAAAAACAATTTTTCTTTAGCCCTAAATATACTAATTTATTTATTGATTTGAGTTCTTAAGATGACTTCAAATTGACCATAATTTTAAAATTTTGATTATAATTTCATAAATTTAAATTATACATTTTGTAAATTTAAATAATAATTTGATTTTGTTAAAATTCCTTTTTTTTGGATTTATTTATTTATCTGGACCAAAAAATAGATTCGGAAAACAATGAGCTTTGTAAGCTTAGCAAAATGTCTGTTATCTATTTGGTGACAATAGGAATTGTTTATAATTATTTTTTTCAACCTGTCTGCCAGCAGTGTGAAATGGGGTAGGTCGGAAATGTTGCAGAGCCAAAATAATGAGTGAAATCTGCGACTGAAATTACTGCCTATAACAATCATCAATCAGTCCAGTTTATGATTTTCTTTAATCTATAATCTAAGTTGTTAAAAGATATATTGACATTTTAAACTCATATTTAATGCTCGCCCACAAGCAGACACGTGTAAGCTCGCGCTTACACATGCTTCGTGTGTTATTATAATAATAATATTAGGATGATTTATTTGGTGAGCGCTATTTTTGTGTGTATCACACCTCAAGAGCCCTCTAGTTAATCTAAATCTAAGCTGCAACGATATATATCATTTGAGATTTATATTAAACGCATTCCCACAAGCAGACATGTATAAGTTCGCGCTAACACATGCGGCATGTGGACCTTCAATATAAAAACCCAATCTCAAATGAACATAAGCCCTGCAACTCTTGCCGTCCTTCCCTGAAACAGGGTGACATTGGCACAGTGAACCATTTTTTACAGTATGGGTGGTCAGCCTCATACCAACCTATAAGTCAAGTAATTAATAAGTAATTGATAAATGAACCAAACCTCACATAAACATAGGTACACCTTGCAACTCTTACCGCCTTTTTCTGAAAAAGTGAACCAAGTTTTCTAATCTAAATCTAAATCTAAGTTGCAAAGATATGTATCATATGAGATTCATATTAAATGCATTTCCACAAGCAGAGACGCATAATTTCACGCTCACAGATGCCGCATGTGGACCTATGTACAATATAAAAAACCCAATCTCAAACGAACATAAGCCCTGCAACTCTTGCCGACCTTCCCTGAAACAGGGGTGACATAGGCAAAGTGAACCATTTTTAGATACAGATATAAAAGTTATCGTCCTGTCTAAAAAACATTTTTTTATATTTCATAAAAAAAAATATTCAAAGATAATTATTTTATTTATTTAATTGAAAGATTCAAAACAAAACACTGTTTTGTATTTTCACGATTATAATTATGAGAATGGGATGAGAATGGCGGTACACAATGGCATATTGTTACCGACTTTGTTGTATGGAAGTGAAGCATGGACAGTGAACGATAGCGAAATGAGTAAAGTATGTACGGTGGAAATGAAGCATTTGAGAAGCATGACAGGAAAAACTCTGAGGGATAGAGTTAGGAATGAATGGGTAAAAAAAGAATGTAATTTGAAAGAGGATGTGAAAGTTAAGGTACAAAAGAATGTGATGAGATGGTTTAAGTATGTATACAAAGAAAGTGTGAAAGGAAAAAGAGGGAAGGGACGACCGAGAAAAGTATGGAGTGATCAGATTGAGGAGATTGTGAAAGAATGGGATATACAAAGTGAGCGTAAAAGAAGAAAATGCATGAAAAAGGTGATGGATATGAATGAATTGAAGGAGGTATGTAAGGATAGGAAAAAATGGAGGCAACTCTGCAGAGGCTCTGGCCACCCCTAGCGGAATGGCGACAGAGTTACAGTTACAGTATTATTTAATTTTTTTTAGTGTTTTGATTTGAATCTTTCAATTAAATAAATAAAATATTATTGAATATGAATTTTCACAGTATTAATACACAAACAATTCAAAATATAAATATAATTATTTTGTAGGTAGGTACTTACCTAAAACGGAAAAAAAAACTCTAGTGCCTTAGTTTTAAATGAAGTCGGTTCGGAGCGGGAATGTCACAAATATGTGGGGTCATATCCTTTAAAACTTATAACAAAACATAGATTAACTTTCTCCCTAGAAACTCTACTGGATGACGTCATATTTATTTGTACGTGTGATTTACGTCGACTCCACAATCAGTCAGGTTACTTTAAAATAATGGGTTGAAGATAGGTTCCTATTAGCATTGAAAATAAAATAAAACTCAGGAGCAGGGAGTAGTTTATTATATTGTCATGGATTGAAAACCCATCAAGTCTGGCGTAAGTGCGCGTACAAAAAGTACGTTTGTTCCTTGACTTATAGGTTGGTATGAGGCTGACCACCCTTACTGTAAAAATGTTTCACTTGTCAATGAGTGAGAGTTGAAGGAAAATGGGTTTTACTTTTACTTACTCTTTTATCTTAGTTTACTTCCTACATCATGAGGTTGTGTTATTACTTATTACTAGGTAAAGACTAAAATTATGTAGATAAACATGATTTGCTTCATTTTTATATCGCGTCCTAACGCAGTTTCTGCACGTTCTTTTGTGCAATTATTTATTTTTATTGTTAATTCTGTGAATCTCATATTTCTTTTATGATCTTATACGCCTAAACAGAATGTAGATGACAGCTAAAGGAGGGCGCTATTATCACTTTGGGGACTTCAAATTGATAAAATTGGTATTGGATTTTTTCCAACAAAATACTTTTTGAATTTTAGCGACTAACGGCGCTATTCTTAGACATTTTAGTCGTCCGTTGAGCCCACGCTTTTACAAAATAATGATGCATTTGTATGAAGACCTGTCAATCCAAGATGGCTGCAGGTGAACAGCTGATTAGTTTTCATAGAAATATTACCGAAATTCGGTAGATAAGAATGACCGTGGTGATGAGACTTTCAGCCCAGGCATCATTAGTTTGTCAAAGCGTGGGCTCAATTAAAATGCCGTCGTTAGTTTCGATTTTCATCACGTTCAGTTTAAGCCGTGTAAACGCATCGCAACTAAGCTACAACTTTTGTAACTTTTTGCCGCGTTATCCCCGAAGGCTTTTGCATGTGGCTAGTGTAACCTGTTTATTTTTACAGGTAAGGGGGCCGGCCTTACGCCAACCCCTTAAAGTTGGGGTTTTCCAGCTCCCGAGGGGGCTGGTACTCATTTCTTAGGAAGGCGGAACGGGAAAATCATTGTTCACACCCTCGGTGGGATACGAACCCGAGCTCACGGGACACGGCATGGAATGCAAGCACTCTACCAACTGAGCTATCGCCCGGACTTGTGTGGGTCCATATTTTTATTGACGAGGGAAGCAACAACCTAGCCGGATGCAGGAATGTTAGCTGATATCCGGTGGAGGAACCTATCTCAAAATAAAACCAGAGATATGAGGACTTCTGACGTCATCGTCAATCCCTAACACACTGATAATGATGCAAGAAAAGGAGGGTAGAGAAGAGAAGACTAATCCGGTCGATAGCTCAGTTGGTAAAGTGTTTGCATTCCATGTCATGAGCTCGGGTTCGAATCCCACCGAGGTTGTCAGAAATGATTTCCTGTTTCGGTGTTTATTTCAAACCCCAAAATAAAATACCGGCAAGGTTTACCTACTCAGCCTTCACAAGAAATGAGTACCAGCCCCCTCGGGAGCTGGGAACCCTAAAATGAAATAGGTTCCACTCGCCACATGCGAAACCCTTCGGGGATAACGCGGTAAGAAGTTACACTTTATGTGTAGCTTAGTTGAGTTTTAAGAGTGAAGAACTGATGATTTAAAATGAATTGAAATGGAAGATACAGATGTACACGGCTTAAAGTGAATTTAAATGAAAACTCAAGGAGGGCGCTGTTATGACTTTGCGGCCTTCAAACTCCCAAAAGCAATGTGTAATATTTTGTTTTTCTTCAACAAAATACTTCTAAAATTTTAGCAAAACAGCTGACATCACATTGAACTATCAAAAGTGCCGTTATACAAGATGGCGACGGTAGTTCCAATTTTCCCCATGTTCAGTTTAAGCAGTGTCGATCCATAATAAACGAATATTCATCGGTATTGCCCACTTCAAAGATTTATACTTTTCTCTGTGATAGTAGGTGTAACAACCTAGATTTTTAAAACATCTTTCTTTTCTTTGAATCGTGGGAAATCCCCCTGATGCGTTTGTGACTTGTAACCCATATGGCCCCTATGGAAGTAGAGTTTTTTTTCTAGTAAGTACTTCATGGACCACGAATAAACGAGCGTTTTAAAATGCGCCGCAGCCGAATTTCTTTATTCAAGTTTATGCTGCAGGCAATTTAATTTTAATTTCATTTTATCTTAGTTATAACTAAGATTTACTCCTTGTTGCGAATCTGTCACAATTCACAAAACAATCCTTTAAAAATTACGTCACAAAGCTTTTCAAAGGTAGATATAGGTATCAATCAACCCTTTTTTATGAAATTTGATTTCACGATAGACTAAATAAAATGTTTCGATATAATATATTTTTTCAGTTATTTGAATAGATAACAATGTGTTTTGCAACTTTTATTTCACCATGAATAGGTTTTTTTTCTGTAGACACTTTATAAGGCTTTTTTCACGAAAACTGAAATTCACTCTTTAACTTTTCATTTTAGTTTTTGATAAATATGTTTTATTATTTAACCCAATATATTCTAGCGAGAATCTCGTAAGACGTTAAAATAATTAGGTATTTACTTTTTTTTACTTTTTAATTAGGATTTATGAAATCATAATTTTTAAATTACTTAACAAAGATATGCCCATACAAATGTATATCCAACAATATTACCACTCATTTCATTTTTAATCACTGTACTTTTATTTATAAATATTTCATATATTATTAATTTATATTATTTTTATTATGATTTATGTTTTTGCATTACTTATAAACTTTTTAATCCATTAGGTTGTCACTTCACTTCAATAATAGCTTGGGTAAATCCTTTGGTAAGTGTTAGACTGATAGATAAATTAAAGATATTGATGGTTATATCGAGAAACTACTGATTTTATGAAACATTAATTGGTTGTAAGAAAAAAATATA
The DNA here is from genome assembly GCA_951799405.1 of Agapetus fuscipes. Classification (NCBI taxonomy): domain Eukaryota; kingdom Metazoa; phylum Arthropoda; class Insecta; order Trichoptera; family Glossosomatidae; genus Agapetus; species Agapetus fuscipes. The sequence goes on from OX637332.1 coordinate 9,962,885, forward strand.
GGGAAGTACCTACTCCATGAATATTTGCGATTTATAGAATAGACAAAAACACTAAATAATGTTTTTTATTTGGTGCAATTTTGAATGCATTTTTGCAGCTTTAAATAAAGTGCTCTGTAATAGTTAAAATTTGAGTAGGTACCTGATTGAAATTTCACTAAAATGACTCTTTCTCAAGGTGCATATTTTCTTTAATCAATTTAAGGTGCTTTGACTAACATTAGCATTTGGTTAAAAAAAAAAACACAATTTAATCAAAAGGCAGATGTATTTTTTAAATTTATCTAAACAGTCAACTGTATTATATGTTTTTTCATTAGATACAATTTACAAAATATTTTTTTTCGCGCAAGTTTTTCCTTTCTGAGCCTGGTTACTTACTTCCTTCTCTGATTTCCGCGTTCTCTCCTAAACTGCAGCTCTCCCGTAGATTAGATGCATTAGATACCTACTTCAAAAATTACATTTCGCAAGCATAGATAGTTAATTATTTTGTATAAGTTTTTAACCAGACTTGACAACAACTAAAGATTCATTTGAATTTCGGCATATTTTCCTGTCAAGCTCTCAAATGTTATGACTTTATGAGTAATCGCGTGTAATATTTTAAAGTCATAATTATTGAAGTTTACGAGTTGTAGTTTTTTTTGTTATCAAGGCGTTTAGGCCACATTTTTTTGAGAAGACCTTGGGACACTGGCTTGGAGGGGGCCCGCCTGTGTGAGTGAGCTGCACGAGTGTGCGGGCCCCTTCCTATTGGTCGGTCGGCCAGTTGGAGCGCTAGGCTACCCCCAGTGATGTAATGATTGGATTTTGGGTCTGGAGCACCGCCTATGAACTTCACCACCCGAGGCTGCTTCTAAATGGCAACGCAGCGTCTAGCCCTCAAATTCAAAATACCCACCCCATAATGCAAATCAAATAATAATTGATTCCCACTCTCAATAAAATTGATTCCTTTCATAGCTCAATGCGTTTTGATAGCCAAATTGCCAATATGTTATCAACATCGCAATGCATTATGCCTGATTAAAATAAATGAATTTAAAATTTTGGAATGAATTTTCTTTTAAACAGTAATAAATGAATTTAAAGTTTAATAGCCAATATATCTTTAAGTTGTGCTGAAAATATGGAATTTTATAAATTTTTCGCTAATGCCTAGAAAACATTCTACACAAAGAAATGTTCTGCCTATTCAAATGATTGTTCATGAATTTCGCGTTGCGGTTTCAGACAAAGGTGTGAGTAGTGAAAATTTCTATAAAGTTGAAATTAAAAATGTTTGAAAATTATTATTTGACCAACTGAAAAAAATATTGCCAGATTAAAAAGTAAATTAATTACGAAACTTATACAAAATAATTAATTATGCTTGCAATAGTAATCATAACTACAGTAAAATACTTAGCCATTAACTTATTATATTCTATGCGGGATTGAGGAAGGAACAGGAGATTGTCAGTTCAGTGGATCCACAATAAAAATCTTCAATATTTGAAACAACCAGTTTATACAGTAGGTACTACAAACGCTATTAAAACATAAGTAGATGTACATTATTATATTGTAAATAAATAATTAAAATAATAATCATAAACATCAGCAGGTCGCAGAAAACAATGGACTAAAAAATATGAGTAGGGTGTCATCGCAAGAAATGCAAACGGGAATAAGTTTGAAAATGTAGTGTGAGTGTGTGTGTGTGTGGGTATGCAATAAATATAGCAAAGAAATCCAAGGTCAGTCTTCTCTTCTAAAAATTACGCAGCATTGCCAAACCGCTGTTGCCAGGCGTCCACATCCGCGCCAAAAGCCGACCACACCTCGGCGCGATCACGAACAGCAGACAACAGGCCGAACTCATAGGAGAGAGAAAAAGACTGACTGAGGAAAATAACAGTGAGTCATTCTTCTCTTTCCTGTGCGAACTGCCGACCGCAGAGTGACGTCCAACGTGCTCGGCGGCTCGCTCGTGAGTGTCCGCGCCGTCGCTGGCTTACGTAACTCTTCATGCCGCCCAAGTGTGCGTGTACCTTCAAAAAAGAAAATTACTTTAATCGTCGAAACACAATTCTGACAGGGACAATGATCACCACAAAGAAATGCGTCGGCTGCCAGATTTACTCGTAAACCGTTAGATATAAATGCGACAGGAAAGTTTGAAACAAAATGGCGGCGCTGAAACAATGCGGAAGTTGCGAAATTAGGTCGCGTAGAAAAACTTTAAAAAACCAGTAAAAATTACACAATTTCCCGAAATAATAACTGTCAGATATTCGAGATGAAACAATTTTTGACTTGTCATCGAGAAACAATGAAATAGAAAAGCGCGTGCTAATTTGAAATGTCGAAGAACACGAGCAACCGAAAACGCGGCCTACGAGACTGGGAACTGCGAAACGAATGACGTCGCTGTCGGCCGAAGTCGCGAGCCGAGCCCGAGGCCGGGAGCCTGGGTGCGCGCGCAGCAGAGGACGTACTCGCGAATTCACAGAGCCGCGCGGGACGAGCGGCCGCGAAGCGCTCTGCGAAACGAATGACGTCGTCGGCGATCTCTTCCGCCGCCTCGCTGCTGGCCCCGCGCCCGGCTGCGCGCGCACTCTCCGCAGCCGCGCGCGCTGCCCCGCGCCCCCGCCCCCCAGCCT